>JACSVZ010000007.1:34823632-35433632 GCA_014706295.1 Lycocorax pyrrhopterus obiensis
GAGTAGCTGTTTTGAGCCACTGCAGTGTTATGTCAGGCACCTTGGCACAGCCAAGGTGTGGAATATTCCAGGGAAATAATGGCAGTCTTACAGTACATGGACACATGTTGAGATCTGTGAAGCCACGGGTAATAGCTCAAAAGAGTGCACACATGTCCCTTACACAGAAATATTTTTCCAATCCCTGTATTAGATTCATGAATTCTAGTACAAGGACTAAAGCATATTTCTCTGGGACTAAGGTCACTTGCAATAATGGTTCAACAGTCAGTTTAAAAAAGGAATAAAAAAACTGGTCAGCTGGCCAACATAGGTTCTCTCTTTTAGATGTGGGGACCTTCTGAGAGGGTAGGAAGAATCTGATTCTGCTTAAGATGTAGCTGTATTTTCTAAACTGCAAGAATCACCAAAGAAGGATTTTGGAAGACGTATCTGATTTACCAGTTTACTGCGCTAAAATGAATTTAGCAGATGTGATACATCAACACAGTATTATGAGCTTAAGACAAATTATAGTACCCTTTTTCATCAAGCATCAAATGCAGTGGCATATTGCACAAAGCTCAGTGTGTTCAGTCACTAGGCATTTATGCCTGCTGCCCAAAATAGAATGTCTTTCTGTGGTGGGTTAATCCCTCTTTGGCTCTGATCCTGGGTAGATTACTAGTTATAGCATGCTATGAAAGACTGCTGTGTAAGGCAAGTATTTCACTTAAGTCACTTTGCAACATTCTCTGGACAGTAGAAGTTCCTTGTGCATTTTCTTGCAATGTGGGGAATAGTTTAATTGTCTTTGCTAAAGCATCCAATGTATATTTTGATTATTATTTTTTACTGTGTGTTAGAATGTTCTTAATCATAGTACACTTTGAATACTAGGGAAGAAATCAGTCTTTGATTTTGCCTTAGGAGTTCTAATCAGTGTGTGTTCATAATCAGAGCACAAAATGTATTTGGTGATTCTGTATCACTTGGGTTTTTTAAATTTTGGGAGCTTAATTTAGGACAAGACACTGCAGTCTTCTTTACACTCACCTGAAGGTCAATAAGTATCAGAGCTTGGCAAAGAAAAAAGAATTATTCCTTAAACATTTCTCTGTAAGAAAAATGAGTTTATTTCATCTGAAATTATGTCCCCATTTAAGGACCTTTTCAGTAATGTTTAAGGAATTGGATTTTCCTGAAATGACTGTGTATAGAAGCCAAGTTATAAACTTAAGAAAGTTTACACTTTCGTGTCAAAACCAGATACATTTAAAGTGCTTGATTTTTAAGAAGGGCTAAATACTTATTTTTATCCAGCCAGGTAATTTTAAAATACTCTTGGTGTTCAAATCACTATCCTCACGGCAAGTCAGCAAAACTTTGTTGATTACAAGTTGCCAGAACTTGATACTTAGAGAATGGAAATGGCCCTGTGCAATAACCATGAGTGACCACTGCTCCCAGATACTGTGGGAACTTCATTGGGAAATATTGAGACATTAGCTCAAGAGAAATGAAAGTTTCACCCCAAGACCTGAGTTATTATGAATAAAAATAATTCTTAAGTATATTAACCTGTTAACATTTGTGGAAAAAAAGAGGAGAAACAGATTATTTTCTGCAGGAAATATTGAAAAGGAGTGGGATATTGCACCAGGAGAGGTTTAGATTACACGCTAAGAAATTTTTTTTCACAGAATAAGTTGCAAAGCAACTGCCCACGAAGTGGTGAAGTGAGCATCCCTGGAAGTGTTTTTAAAAACATGGGAATATTTGAGGACATGGTTTAACGGTGAGCATAGTGGTGATACTATTTTGGGAGCTGGACTTGATGATCTTAAGGGTCTTTTCCAGCCTTAACGATTCTATGATTCTGGGAGAGATACAAACAAAAAAAATCAAAGAAATAAGGTAAACCCAGGATATTTTTTAAAAATATTGATGAAAAGGATTAAAGTTTCATTTCTCATAGAAGAAAAGGATCAGCATCAGGGCCACAGTAGTGACTGCTGACATCAGATTTTCAAGGTCGACTAGAGCATTTGTACTAGAGATATCTGCCAAAATCAACAACGCTATATCACACCTGTCAGAAGCTACAAAGTAATTGCCCTTTAGTGAGTCATGTTAACATCCATGTACTCAGCAAACCAAGCAATTATAAACAGGTCTCTGCTCTCCCTGCCAGTCATTATAGTTATTTGTTCAATTTGTTGCTTTGCCCCAATTCTAGTTAATGTGACTTATGAGCACTTAGTGCACACTGACTGGAAAGACAGAGGAGAAAAGCGACTCTGCTGAGTGTCTGGGCAATTGTCCAAAAATCCTAAATCTATAGCGACAGACAAAATTGGTTCTGACTCACAGGAGAGTTCAGGATTATGGGAACGGATGCTGCTAGCTGGCAAGAAAACAACAACAGTGAAATTAAACAAAAAAATTAAGACTGTAAAGGAACCAAAGTTTATTTTTTCTAGGGCATGACAGTAAACGCTTCTGTAGCAGTTTCAGGCATTGCTGACTGTGCTGGTATATTTGCATGATGAAAAGCTCACTTTCAGTAATTTCATTTTGTAAAGCACACTACAATAGGAATTAGAAAAATGCATATTAACTCCATTAGATTGTATGGGAAATGAGGCAAATTGTGTCCTTATGAACTTGGCTACCTATAAGTTCATCCAGCATTCAGGTGATGACTTAGATTTTCTGAATAGCAGATGCTCAGAAACTGGGAGACAGAAGCTGGCCAAGAAAGCTGCCTTAGTAGCAGTGCAGGTTATAAATTCAGCATGGACAATCTGTTCTCCAAAACAGAGCTAAAGTGATTTAAAAGGTTTGTCAAGGTCACTGAAGAATACTAACAGCAGTGCTCCAAAGCACCAGCTGTCAGGACTGTCAAGTCTTGCTAATGAACTGTGGAATCTGCAGAAAATAATACTAATGCTAATTGAAGCCTGAATGACTTGAAATCTAGTAGGTCATGGCTATTGATTTCTTTCCTCTGATAATATCAGCTATGCAGCATGGGACAATGCCTAGTTACCTATAGTAGTAGCTAATCCATTGCTGATGCCATTCATACAAATATCTAGCAGGTTTGAAGCCCTCCTCATGAGATAAAGAATTTGGTTGCATATTGTGGATCATTTTTTGCTCTTCTACCAAATCCTGAACAGTGGCTTAGCTTCAAAGAAAGCATACCAGTGCTCTGAATCCAAGAACAGTTTGCTAGTTAAACCTTCTTCTGGAGGGTGGTATGGGAATAATCTGAGTTAGAATTCAGAACTCAGCCTAACTCTGGACCCAGGCATAGTCTAAGTGTACACTTGAGTTTAACAGAACCAACAAGTCCGCTTCTTGGTTCAGGAATCACCGCACTGTATGGAGTATGCCCTCTTTTGAAACCAGTCACATTTAAAATTAAGACTTAAATTCTTTCAGGAACAATATCCATGTCTAAGCAGCTCTCAAGATGTTACATGAAACACACAACAAGCATGCTTAATTTCAACATAGCTTGTAGGCTGTGTGTGTCCTAAACATTAAAAAAAACCATTTATTGAACATCAGTCTGGGACTTGACAGTCCTCGAGTGCAGAGGACCAGGCAGGTTCTCCACAGTAAGTTACCTTGTTCCTTTAATTGAGTTTTTATACTTTATTTTAGAAATTTAGTAAATAGGGATCACAACACATGAATCGTATTTGTGTGAGTATGTAAAAGATCCATAGGAAGGCACTTTGAGTTTTGGGAATGGGGGTCTGTCTCTACCACCCAAAAGGTACAGATCCTCAGAGTCACTTATTAAGTTATTACCACTAAACACCACACTTGTCACATCACCAGACAGACCTCCCTTTGCTACTTGTCTCTGCTTATACTGTACCACCATAGCAAATGAATCCATTTAGTGACAAGTTAAAATTTTCCAGATTTATGCTGTGTTGGAATAGTCCCCACGGTATCTGTTTGTACATATTTTCCAATTTAGCCTCTTAAGTAAATCTCTGGGTTTTGAATTGCAATTAGTTTCAACTAGCAAGCAATTAAATGCAAAATGGTGTCTGATGAGTGTTCTAGTTGCATTTATGATCTTCAGGTTTCATTTCACACTACAAAGATTGTAAGGTTTGCTTGGCAATCAAATCTTGAATTTAAGAGTGGAATTGTTTTAAATGAGTTATGCAGTTTGTTTTTTCAATGTTATGACAAAACTTTGCTAATGTTTTATAATTGTTTTTATTTTACTCTGACAGTCTCTGAAAGTAGTTATCATAAACTGTTGCTAACAGATATACAACAGATATATCTCACTGACCTATGCCTGATCCTCAGTAAAACAAAAATGAGAAGTAGTTCAAAACTCAAGAAGCTTGGAATTTAAACAGGAGAGTTCAAAAGGCACCAGCTGATGCAAGCATGGTAAGATTTTGTGTCCTTCCATATTCAAATCTGTATTTTCAAGGAAAGACAAAGAAAGTGACTATTCTCTGATACAAATGGTAGGATCATCTGATTTTTCTCCAGATGGTATTGCTATTAGTACCCCTTTTAAACCACTGGCAGAACTCCTTGATTTTTACAATGCATGGCTGCAAACAATGCAATGAAAGTTGTCTATTATTCAATTAATTTTTTTAATAAGCTCAAGCTAATTATATCCCATCTGATCTTTTGATATTTGCCTTCCTTAACTCACTAGAGAAACACCTTCCTTTCAGCCACCAGAAATCCCAAGGCGGCCATCAGAAATTATTCCACCTTTAATGCTCATTATTGGCCTTTTCCCAAAAGCATGCAATATGTGGCAAACAGCTGATAACACCGTCAAGGTGGCTGCTTCAAAGTCTGGCTTTCTGGTTAAAGTAAGAATGCTGCACAAATCCGAGATCGGTGTGACTGTGGAGTCTGGACATATAGGTTAAAAATATCTGATGTATCAAATGGGTCAGTTTTCATGTGGGACTTTTACAGTGAAGGGTTGAAACTGTTAACAACTCTTGAAGCATATATTTTTGGAAATTAACCATTTGGAAGCTTGACCCAAATGACTTCAGTCCCTACTGCAGAGGTGGATTATATACAGAAACTATCTAGTGACTAGTGATCTGGAATGATCACAAGTTGCTTTCCTCATTTAAAAATGATTACAAGATCACAGATTTTGATTCAAAATGCCTTTAGGTGTTTAATGAAGTGTAAGGTACTATATGCACTACATGCCCTATATAGGAAGTGCAGGTCTCAAAAAATCTGAAAGTGAATGGTAACATACACAAAAATTAACTTAGGAACACAGTAAATATAGTAAAATATAATGAATGAATAATGAAATCAATAATGAATCATGAATAATGAAATAGAAATTTTACCATGACAAGTTTTATTGTGGTGCTGTACACCCTTGGCTATCTTTATTATTTTAAAATTCTTCATAGAATTCATATATCATATAAATCCAGTACTCTGACAAATTTTGTTTTGCTTCCTTTTCTATTAAAAAAATAAGCAAATGGAAACCAGTGATTTTCAGAAGATGTAGTTTCTTCTGCATTTTAAAAATTTGATATAAAATAGTGGATGCTTAAAAACTGATAAACTCTTTTTAGTTCTTAATAATATTAATAATGCTTATTATATATGCATGAATATTAAAGAAGTAAGGACAACAGAGATACTGTTATTTTTTTTTCCAGGAGAAATAAAATTTTGATAAAGGAAAAGAAGGAAAATAGAGGTAAGAAAATGAGTTGATATAGCTATTCATTTTGCTGACTGAAATTTCTGACCACATCTTAAAAAAATCATTAAAATACATCTTTATCTTAGCATAAATGTGTAACTCATGTTGTCTTAGGTGAAATTTAAGCAGAAATGTAAGTCCTTTATTAAATGTGAATGTGATAACTCATTGGCAAAACAGAGCAAGTGTTTGATCAGGACTAATCAATGAAAGTTTATGAGCACAGCAGTTATTGCTACATCACTCGATGTGTCAGCCATGACTAAAATGTTTGTATTTTCTGCAGTGTGTTCTCTAAGAACAGTTAGTTTTAGGATTATAAGCTCAGTTAAATCTTCATAATGAGAAGCAAAATTACTTAATCTTTCACAAATCAAGATTCTCAAAGACTATTTGGCCAAATCTAAGCAGGGAAGAAATCCTGTTAGACTGTTGAAGCAAAATCCTAAATTATGCCTATGTGGCCTCTTTATCTCACTATTTTGAAATGAATTTAATGACCCATTAGGTAGCACAGTAGCAGTACTACCCTACTTCTTGCAAAAGAAAAACACTACAAACATAAGAGGATTATATTATCATTAGGATTCCTTCTGAATTAATAAGCTTAAGAGGGACCTGAATTACAATAGAAGAAGATGAGTTACAGTAGAATATTTTACATGGTACCTTGAGTCTAGTTTGGAACCTGTCCCTGCAGCCAATTTGGATGATGTGGTTTAGAAGACTCCCTTTTGTCACTAAAGCTAATTAGGGAAGGCGACATTTAGACAAATTTAATACCGCTACTAATGAACAAAGATCAAACTATCTGGCATGCAGCTGCTGCTAAGTATATCTTATTCAGTCAGCACTTACACTCCCCTTGAATTCTACTGCTATCCAGTGTTGTGTAAGAGTGTGTTTTCCCAAAAATAACTATTTATAGTGACAGTTAATAACTAGGGCAAGAAACCAGTACTCAAAACAGGCACGTGCTTTGCAGCGGCTGTAGAACGTAACTCAGTTTGCATGGAGCTCTGCCAGTTGTGTTAATGGCTTTCCATATGGAATAAAGTTCAGAATGGATATACATCCAGCCTGCATGGATGAATGGGAAAGGGATTTTGTGGATAAACAGATGTCCTGTCATATGTGGGATTTTACGTTTGATCCTTCTAGGGCAATGGACAAGAAATACTGTCTTGTCAGACAAGCAGTTTCCCACCATAGGCAGAAGATACAGAAACCACCTCCTGAATCTCTTATTTTAGCTTGAGCTTGAGTCTTAGGAGTTGCAATGTTATTTAGATTATTTTGAAACAGCTTACCTGAAAAAAACCATGGAGATATCACTTCTCACTTGCAGTATTTTGAAACTTGCAAACACCATAACTGGACATCTGAACAGAAGATTAAACATCTTGGGGCCCTTTAACACATTAGCAGAAATATGTTTTCTTTCACAAAAAATGTGGTAGAGACAAGGACTTAGTGCTTAATAATTTATCTCTTGAGTATTAGGATAAAGAAACACTTTGAAACATTTTGGCAGAGTATAAATAGGAGCTAAAGTGGTACCATTTTAATACAAAATGAATTATTAGTACTTTATCCATGATTGAATGGTCACATCAGATCACATTACAGGACAAATCTTTGCTTTGTAAGGAATTACTGCATAATATGTGAATGAAATAAACACACAGTATTTTAGATACATCTTCATACTTGGATTTCTAGATATCAATATATGGCATGTTATGGATGTATTGTATACCTCAAAATTATAGATGGATGAACTCAGGGCAGGGGGACAGAGGCAATATTTTAAAAACTTGTGGTCAAATGTGTTTTTCTATAGTATAGTTCAATAGTAATACTCCTAAACAAAAATACGTTTGGTCTTTAGGTTTGGGTTTATATTAAATTTCAAAAATTGTCTACTTAACTCAAGACCCCATATTTATTTTTAATGCACAATTAACTGAAAAGCTTATGTGTTATTGAATTGCAATGAGATTTTAAATTCCGTGTAGTTTTTTGAAATATAAATTACATTTCAAAAATGCATAAAGTCTTTTGGAAATTTTAACCATAGGTGCAGTATTTTTGAAAATATCACCCAAAGCAATTTTTTCAGGAGTCCCAGTTCCACAATGACAGAACTTAACTATCAAGTATTTTCATTCTGAGTTATGTGTTCCTAACTATATGGAGAGTCGGTGCCCAGGGGATGTAGGTTACTACTAGTGTCTCTCATCCTGTAGCACATACTCTGTCTTCTCCTTGTTCATAGAACCGATAATTGTAAGATTTCTACCACCAATTTGCACAGCAATAAACTCTTAAACAACTGCAGCAAACTTAATAAATCCTGTTAACTCATCCTCTAAAAAACATCTTCAGCCATGCTTAGAATAGTAAAGAACTAAATACTATAGTTAGTACAATCATTAGAACAGAAGTGTCCAAAACCCTCAATTTTTCATGTTTGTCTAGATAGTAACGAACAGACGAAGATGGAATTAGGTTGATTGTCACAGCAGACACAATGTAACAGCAGCCCAATTTTGAAAGGAAAAAGAAAAAAAAATAGCCAATACATCTTATTACTTAGACTTACCAACTTTTCATTTAATGGACACAGATCCTGATGTATTGGGACTGAATTGTGTGAGTTACAGTTATTCCTTGTGTTGTAGAAGAAATACATGTATATCAGCACCATTAGGCATGAAATTTTGTCTCAAGACTGTGAATCATTCAGTGTTTTGTTGCTTGACCTTGCTTTTCTGCCTGTTTGCATGTCAGAAACTGTGTTGATCTTGAGGTTATTTCAGCTGAAGTGAGTTTGCTGGGCTCCCTGTTGAGGAAGGCTGTTAGGCAAGACAGTTGCATGACATTTGGTTCAATTTGTTGACACTAAAAATCCCTGAGTTCAGCTCTGATGGAAGACAGATCATGTAATGCCCCTGTGAAGGACTTAGAGCATTCTTCATGTAGAGGCTTCAGACCAGAGAACAGTACTTTAATACTAGATTAACAAGAAGTTACAGCATTTTGGTAGTCCCTGTTTTAATGGATATCTGAATTTTATCTTGTGGCTTTACACTTTTTTACACATCCTACAAGCAGTCGAAAAAAATTATTACATTTTAAGGTTTTATTTCATTATTCAAAACACAGATTGCAGTAAGTTGTACGTCTGAAAAAAAGTGCTTATCATGCCTGTCTGCCCAAAAGGCATTGAACAATCTTTGGATTTATTTTTGCATGGCTAGCAGTTACAGAAAAAAATAAAGAAATTAGAGCAGTACTGACTAGACAATGAACACAATATTTCTGTCAGCATCTTATTAAGTAGAAAAGATTAAATAAAGCTTATGGTATCTGAATTTTTTTCATTATTAGGGATTCCTAACAATCTTCCTCTGCTTTCAATTCAAGAATTAATTCCTCAATCTCTGTTAAAAGTTTAATTTCCAGCAAAAATTATAAGATGCTGCTATTTTTGGTATGCTACTTATATATCAGTTTCATGAAAATGAAGACATGTATGCCAGATAAAAATCCCTGCTACTACCTGTTCTTCAGGTACCCAATCCCCTGAGCTGGAAGACAGACACAGGAGGCAGAATGAAGCCCCCAGAATTTAAGGGGAAATGCTCAGAACCTGCCGCACCACACAGACATGCACAAGTCCGTGGGGTCAGATGGAATCCACCCATCAAAGGAGGTGGCATAATTGCTCCCTGAGGCACCCTCCGTCATTTATCTGCAGTCCTGGATAGCTGAGGAAGTCCCAGTTGACTGGAGGTTATCAAATGTCCATCTATCTACAAGAAGGCTGGAAGGAGGATGTAGGGAACTACAGGTCTGCCAGTCTCAGCGAAGGTCATGAAACAGCTCGAGTGCCAACATGCCCCAGATACAGGACAACCAGGGCATCAGGCCCAGCCAGCGTGGCTTCGTGAAAGACAGGTCCGGCTGTCACAACCTGATTTCCATCTATGACAAGGAGACCTGCTCAGTGGACGATGGAAGGACTATGGATGTTGCCTTCCTGGGCTTTAGTAAAGCCTTTGACAATGTCTCCCACAGCCTTCTCCTGGAGAAACTGACTGCTTATGGCTTGGATGGGTGTACTCTTGGCTGGGTTAAAAAATGGGTGGCTGGGCCAGAAAATGGTGGTGAATTAAGTTAAGTCCAAATGGTCAGCTCTCACAAGTGTAGTTCCCAAGGGCTCAGTATTGGGGCCAGTCCTGTTTAATATTTTTATCAATTATCTGGATGAGGGGTTCAAGCACACCCTCAGTCTGTTTGCAGATGACACCTAGTTGGGTAGGAGTGTTGATCTGCTGGAGGGCAGGGCGGCTCTGCAGAGGGATCTGGCCAAGGCCAGTGGTGTAGTGCTCAAAAAGGCCAAGTGCCAGGTCCTGCAACTGGGTCACAAAAACTCCAGGCAACTCTACTGTCTTGGGGTACAGGGCCGGAAAGCTGCCCAGTGGAAGAAGAACCTGGAACTGTTGGTTGACAGCCAGCTGAACATGAGCTAGCATGTGCCCAGGTGGCCAAGAAGGCCAATGACATCCTGGCTTGCACCAGAAATAGTGTAGGCAGCAGAACTAGGAAGGTGATTGACCCCCTATACTCACCACTGGTGAGGCCACACCTCAAATCCTGTGTCCAGTTCTGGGCCCCTCACTACAAGAAGGACATTGAGGTGCTGGAGCGTGTCTGGAGAGGGGCAACAGAGCTGCTGAAGGGTCTGGAGCACAGTTCATATAAGGAGCGGCCGAGGGAGCTCGGAGTGCTGAACCTAGAGAAAAGGAGGTTTGGGAGGGGCATTATTGCTCTCTACAACTACCTAAAAAGAGGATGTAGGAGGTGGGGGTTGGTCTCTTCTCCCAAGTAACAAGTGGCAGAACGAGACAAAACAGCCTCAAGTTGCACCAGGGGAGTTTTATGTTGTATATGAGAAAAA
Organism: Lycocorax pyrrhopterus obiensis; assembly: GCA_014706295.1. Taxonomy (NCBI): domain Eukaryota; kingdom Metazoa; phylum Chordata; class Aves; order Passeriformes; family Paradisaeidae; genus Lycocorax; species Lycocorax pyrrhopterus. The sequence goes on from JACSVZ010000007.1 coordinate 34,834,330, forward strand.
ACTTCAGGGAAAAGGTGGTCAGGCATTGGAACAGACTTCCCAGGGAAGTGGCGGGATCACCATTCCTGGAGGTATTTAAAAGACATGAAGATGTGTAGATGACACATGGTTTTGTGGTAAACATAGTGATGCTAGATTAGCAGCGGCATTTGATGACCTCAGAGGTCTTTTCCAGCCTTAACAATTATATGGTTCTATGTTTTTACAGAAATTCTGGAGTTTCATCCATTCCTGTTTCTGTTTTAAATGTTTGAAGACTCCTAATGATGTTCAATGTGACAAAACATCAGCACTCTCTCATCTGGCCTATACACTCATTGAGACGTAGGTACTAATTAACAAGAAATAATTTTGTATTATTTCTGAGGAACCTAGGTTCCTAGGGCATACCTATCTAGACCCCTGGGAGAAACCTAATAGAATGCCACCGGGATTACAAACCCTAAGCAGGTGGGTGCAACAAAAAAGCAGGTTAGAGAAGGGAACAGAGATAAATCAGCAACAGAAGTAGCAGATTTATGAATTCCTGATCAAGTAAGAGCAGTAGCAACAGATCTCTGCCTTTGTAGGCTCTTCTGTCTAGGTTTCTGCTTTCTGAGTGTCCTATAGCAGAAGAGAATTTGAAGAGAAACAAAGAGGAATAAAAAAACCACTTTTACAGAGGGGATTTGAAACATCATGCTAGCCTATATCAAGAATGAGAACATCAGTGCATTATTTAAAGACTTCTACAGTTAGAGGGTTGTCTTGAATATGCTGTGTCAGGGGTTTATTTGTTTTTTTCAACTGCATGATTTTTTCATCTGCTTCTTGCTGGTTCATACAGAAAAAAAAAAAAAAATATTGTGTGTCCCAGATCCGCCAGTCCTCAGGGTGACTGTGCTCTTGCAGCCATATTTGCATAGAGAAGAGATCCTTGAAAACCGCCCACCTTCTGTCCATGCTCTGACAGCCACCCTAATGCAATCAGCCAACTCACAAGCATGGGAGAGAGCTTCAGGCTCAGAGGCCACCATGTGCCCTAACCTCAGGTGGCAGAGTCAGGGTAAAAGAGAGAAGACTGAAAATACAAAGAAACAGGGGTAGAAAGCTAAATAACCCTTCCTGTCATTGCTTCAAAAAGGAAAGCCGTGATAAAAATTAATTAGAATAACGAAGGAAAAAGAAAGACCTGAAGGAAAGAAGCTGCCTGGGAAAAATAGGGTTTAGTCTAGTTCTGAATGGCTTACAAGTCAAGAGCCTGGGGAAAATAGGGTACAGAGTAGGAAGCCCAGCTCCATTCAGGATACCTGCACTGGACTTCTTTGTTTAGAATATTTGATTATTGCCTTTAAAAATCCTGCCTGATGTGTTAGATGTCTGGGAGATGCTCAGAAGTTATAAACAGACCACCACTGCAACTTTCTAATGTAGGACCTGAAGGAATTGAGAAGAATGACACACAGTCTTCAATGCCCCATATTTCTTCTGTTAACATGCCCATATGCCTTTTTAATCCAGATAAAGAAATCCAGGAGGCAACTCAGAGTCACTCATAGCAACACATTTTCTTAAGAAGAACTGTCTTTACTGTGAATCAGTTACCTGCTTGTTTCATTTATTTTTCCTTAATACTTTTAGGGTGATATCCTCATCAAAATTAAATCCGCTGAACATACACAAATACTTGATGGCAATCTTAAATATTTTGTGAACCTTACTGGCCTTTGCAGCATACAAAATATAGAGGAGCAGAACATGTTTTGTTGCAGGGCACCAGTTGAATGAGAAACGGAAATAGAATGGAATTATTTGAGTCACAACCAAAAGAGTTCCTGCTAGCATCATTGTGTTGAGGTGACAGATATGGTCTGAAAACAAACAAGAAGTGATAGGGTGATGCTCAAAATTGAAAAGCTTTTCCATAAAAGTCTATCTTTGATCCTAAAATATCACATGGACCAGAAAATCTGCTAACACCCTCTGCAGAACGTTATCTATAGTAATTTCTCACACAGACATTTCAATTGTAAACATTTTAAAACTTCATTTTGTTAATGAGCAAAAATGAGCTTGCCTGTCACTACAAAGCTAGTTATGTGACACGGCGAAATAGTGGGAAAGACTAAATAATATCTTTGATCCAAAGGCTGCACAGTTTTGGAGCTGTGGCTTCTTTAGGCATGTGGTAGAAAAGGTTTGTTAGAAAATGTACTTTAAACACTGCCTTGTCACAGCTTTCCTTTGAATTCCAGGCTTCAAATCCTCTCCTGGAGTGAAGTTTGTAATTCACCGGGCTTAAGTCACACACTTTGACATGAATTACACTGTTCACTGAACTGGAGTAACTTCATAAATAATCCTTATTCCCTGGAGAGTCCAGTCTATTCATCATTCCCTTCGATGTTTCCTCCCATGCAGAATAGCCCACACATGATAAAAAAAATGGAGATGCAACCAATAAATTAATGCCAGGTCTTTGTAAAAGGTGATAACAGTGCCATTTCTTATACTACAGTCTGGAGAAGTTGAGCTGAATTATACATTACAGACATCTTACCCGTTCTGCAGTGTCTCTGTTGAAGGCCATTATCTTCAGTCCTTCGGGAACTGCAAGGAAGTAAAGACATGGAAGCTTAGAAGAAAAAAAGGATTTAAACTTTTTTTGGCTAGAAGCAAATTTTAGTTTATTATTCAGCTCAGCTCCACTGTGTTCCACTTTTGGAGTTTCACTAGCTGTTCCACTTAAAAAGCATATGATAGCATGGAAAAGAAAGACTTCTTTAAAGTAGTATTTCTTCAGGGGGACAGGTAAGTTCTCTGGACTTGTGGCTAACATGAAAGAAGACAGATTTGCCAAAATAGGTTAGACAGTTTTCACTTAGACTTTCTTACACCTGTGAGACAAATATAGTTCACCAAAGTTTATAGCTCTTTATGTTGACAAGCAGTAGTTATATCTAGACCAGGAGGCTACTTGCTTTTTGACTCATATTTCAACATGAAGTAAATTCAGAACATACTTCAGATGACTCTAAGAGCCTACATATATGAGGGGTTTTTTCATATACAGAGAGTTTATGTATATTAACTTCCTTCCCATGATACTTAAGGTAGATGTTGTGGCTTTTTTCCCTCTTTCCACGGGGCATTCATGATGTCTCATTGACAAGCAGCACAATCTCCCCAGAGATTCAGGCTCTAATATGACTTTACCTATGCTTTCAGCAGTCTGTACTCATGTACAGTGAATATCTACTAGCTGAAATGCCATCTGTCTGCTGGGCTCCACTGTCACTGTACACACTTTAACAGGATATGCACCAGGAAAAGACATAAGCTTTGTAGAGTCTGATAGAATTAGTGTTTAAAAACAAAATAACAGCCTAGTACTAAACAGGAGAATTCCAGTCAGCTGAAAGAAGCAATAATTACAATTTTCCTCTTGTAATGGAGAATTTTTTTCAAAAGCATCATAGAGGATTTTTCTGTCCATTGATTGTACCATTTTTTTCAGTCTCAGAACAGGAAACTTCAGAAGACAGCTTTGTCAGATGAAAAGCATGTAGTTTTTCTGTTCGTGAGTAAAGTCACACACTATTGTGTGTGTGAATATATTTATGACTGGCTTTTCTTGACTGCATAGTGATTGAAAAGGAAATATTATGTAAGTAAACTAGAGCACAGGGGTTTTTGGTACGGACTAGAAAAAGAATTTACATGTTTGTGTGGCTTGCTTCTGATCCTTTCACATCTGTACTTCTCTACATTCAAAAATCAACATTTCAAAAGAAGAAAGTGCTTATTGCTCATAACTCCTTTTGTCTAGTAAATAATAGAAACACTTTTTTAAAAAGTGTTCTGCACTAAACAACAAATAAATCACATCTTTTCTGGAAATGCAGTCTCTTCTTCAGTAGGCAGTTTGCATTTAGATGAGAATAGCTCAGAATTCCAAATCTGGATCAATCCATTAAGCCAAGTTTCTCTCATCAAAACAATGTTTTTCATAACTTTGTAGGGAACAAATTATAAAACTTCCATGTAACTATTAGATATTTTAAGTTGTAATTATGCATAAAATAAAACAACAATGATAAAAGCCTAAACATAAATGACATTTACAACTGAACAGCTTGTATGAGGATAACTTTTACCACTTCACACTCCAGTGAAATAGTACCTTGATAAAATGGTTCACTGGAAACAGATGAGAGCTGTTGGGATAAAATGCCTGTAGCAAGTTTAAGCAACATCCAATATATCGCATCTAAACCTATGCCTGGCACCACAGAAAGCAGAAAGGCTCTCATAGTCTTTCTGTTGCTTACAACAGCACAGGTAACATATGTTTCTTGATTAACGTTTGGTGTGGTAGAAGCTGCTGCAAGCTAAGAATCTGCTATTTATTGCAGGCAAGGGAAGGGGCACTTGAAGAAAAAATATGATAAAATAAGGCAAATGTTTTGTCTCTGACAGAACTTTCTATAGGATCTGTCCGAAAAACAAATTGAAGAAAAGCACATATTAGCATTTCCATTTCTTAAGATCTGTGTTCAGATCTTGAATTTCTGCCACAAGTTTATAGGATTAAGTATCAAAGGGGAAAATGTGAACCTGGAAACATAGTCAGTGCCTTATATGGGAAAATACAGGACAAAAACCAGACTTCTGTTACCTCAGGGAATATAATAAAGCTTCTGCTTGATTAAAAACAATGCCCTAGTTTTCCTCCCTCTCCCTTTTTATGGAAGATAAATATTTGAGAAAAACAAAACTGATGAATTTTTTCAGTCTAAAAGCAGAAAAGAGCACCATCTCAAAAACCCGTCTTCTTTTTATCTGTACTCTAAAATTTTACAAAATTTAGCAGAGATTGATCAAAACCAATCATGAGCAATTCTGAAACAAGTTCAGTCTTGCATCAACTAAAAAATTCATTTATTTTCAGGTATTCAACCCCTTTGATTCACTAGGGTTTCCCTCCATTTCGCTGCAGCAGCTGGAAATAAAATGTGTCGAGCTCAATTGTAGGCTGACCCTTTGAATCTTAGTTTGTGCTGACATCTTGAAAACACCAGCTGTTATACTCTTCAAAGGATGAATATATTTTGAACATGCCAAGAAAGAGATTATATAACATCTTGTCTTGACCATAACTGTAGTCTAAAAGTCATCCCTAAAAACAGCTCACTTCTCAGAAAGTCAAACCTTTTACTCGAATACCTTGTATAAGAAGCCACCTGAGATTTGCACATCAGTTACATGGAATTGAAGAAAAAGGGAAGATATTTTGAACTGATCTAAATCACACCATGAATTAGTCTTCTGTATGAGCTTTGCAAAACCCCACCAAAACGATGTGTTCAGCCCCGGGTTTTATCATGGGCATTTGCCAATATCCTACAAAATACAAGGACAAACTTCCTTTGATGCAAACTTTGTCACCTATTAAATACACACAGAGTGTACATATCTAGGCAAACTCCTGACCTCTTGAAATTAAATTATCCTCTTCCAGTGCATCAGATTTAAAATGATTTTACAAATTGGGATAAGCTCAATTTATCCCAGTTTTTCAGATTAAATATTATTAAAATCCTTCCTTTTTGGAGTCACCTTTCTGAAGCCTTCCTGTTACAATGTCCTTGAGAGTATTATCAACATTTATTTAGCTTTGGGACATTAGGAAACATTAAAGAAAGAAAAACAACCAAAACCAGAACTGTGTTTTACTTTGATATTTCCTGATTTATTTCCTAATTTTTTTTCAGTGCTATATATTGCATTGGTACACCTATGATTGGATTATAATGGATTAAATTCCTTATCCAGAGGCAATTTTTGACTGTATTCTTCTTTAAATGCAATTTATTGTTTTGGATATAAACTCAATGAATTTATAAAAATGATACTGCTCAATCTAATTCCAAATATACCATTTAATGTTCAAATATCGTTTACTTTGTTTTCACTTTGAAAAAAATGAAATGAGTGTTATTTTTTCACTGACATGGAGAAGACTAGGATTGCTCTCCCTATTCCTTTTGCAAACCACTTTTTGGTACAAGTATCTTGTAGCTTCAGGACTGGCAAAAGAGTATTAAAGCAGTTTGCAAAATTTCAGGACAAAACCAAAACCACTGGACAGAAGACAGTTTACGAAACCAGATATCACATGCATGTATATTTGCAACCACCTTTTCTTACTAAATTCATAGTTTTATTACAAAAAGCGAAATCCTGAGACAGTTGCCTAAGAGAAATGAACATGGCTTCAAAACAGTTACCTAAATCTTTCAGATTTTCTACAAGCAAATAAAATAGGTCTTTACAGTGAAAGCAGATCTCCCTACCTAAGAGTAAACAGAAAAGCTTTGAGATAGAAAATAGAAAAAGTACAGGTTTGTATTTTTACTTTTCTTTTTGCCTGATTTTATTTCATTTATATAAAATGCTACATGGAGCTTGTTGCATCACCAACAAACAATTTTTTGGAAAAGGATTTTGAACAGATATTTCATAGAATTTGATGTACTTTTAAGTACTCCAGAGATCAGGAGCTATTGGGGAAATCCTTCAGTTCAGATGATATTTTCCAGAGTTGAAATGAAATAAGTAGCATGGAAGAACTCTTATCAGTTGCAGGCCATTATACAGAACTCTTTATACAGAATTCCCCTCACCTGGGATGGGGCAACCCTGGATATACACACAAACTTGGGAATGAGAAGCTGGAAAGCAGCACCACAGGAATGGCCCTGGGGGCCCTGGTCGATGGCGAGTTGAACATGAGTCAGCAGTGCCCTGGCAGCCAGGAGGGCCAAGCGTGTCCTTGGGGTGTCAGGCACAGCATCCCCAGCCGGGCAACGGAGGGGATTGTCCTGCTCTGCTCTGCACTGGGGCGGCCTCAGTTTTGTGCAGTTTTTCACCACAGTATCTAAGAATGTAAAGCTATTAGAAAGTGTCCAAATGAGACAGTGAAGGGCCTTGATATGAAGCCATATGACGAGTGGCTGAGGTCACTTGGTCTGTTCAGCCTGGAGGAGACTGAGGGGAGATCTCACTGCAGTTACAACTTCCTGTGAGGGGAAGAGGAGGGGCAGGCACTGATCCCTTCTCTGTGGTGACCAGTGACAGGACCCAAGGAAATGAAGTTGTTTCAGGGGAGATTTAAGTTAGATGTTATGGAAAGAGTTCTTCACCCAGAGGGTGGCTGGGCACTGGAACAGGCTCCCTGTGGAAGTGGTCACAGCACCAAGCCTGATCAAGTTCAAGAAGCACTTGGACAATGTTCTCAGGCACAGGGTGTGACTCTTGGGGCATCCTGTTCAGGGTCAGGAGTTGGACTAAATTTTCCATGTGGGTCCCTTCCAAGTCAGATTTAAAAAAAGGTAAAATTTAATTTTCTGCTCTCCAGTGTATTTTATTTCTGACATCAGGTGAAAGACCTGCAGCAAAGATGGTTCGTGTATCCTATGTGGAGATATGGAAAGACTCTTCAACTCTCTCTGATATTTGATTTCTGATTTCTTTTTGCTGATGATGTAGCATATCCTTTCTTGAACGTTCATCAACAAAAGTTAGATAACCTCCTGAACCATACAAGTATTTTGCACCATATTCCAAAATTTATATGATTCGAAGACTTCAGTAATGACCTAAAAGTCCTTGAACTTATAAGATTTTTATTTGTTCTTCTTTAAGATTTTATATGAAAATCTTAATTCCTTAAGATAAGGGGGTTTTAAGAAATTTGGTTTATAATAAAAGTAAAATTCACTGTCAAAGAAATTTATCAGAGAACTCATAATATAATATCCAGACAAAAACTTTCAAATATGTTAGACATCGTGTTAAAGTGGAAACCCATGAAAATCTAAATGGTTTTGATGCAAACATAGATCAATAATTTCTTTCTAAATGATTATTCCTTCTTAGTGATTTTTAACTTATTTTTCAAATACGTTTCCTTTGTCTAGAAGTGTGCTCTGAAAATTTATGAGTTGGTCCCATTTTCTTAATGCAGGTGGGAGCTGTACATTAACAGAGGGAAATAGAGAAAGATTAATTTATTCACTTTCACATTAAATTTTGCCTTTCAAAGGAGGATAAATATGTTTTAATTGGTGAAAAATTAGGGTAAAGAGAAATCAATAAATACATAATTGATTTTGTTCATTTACTTACATAATATTTTTTACTCTTAATTATTTCTGGTAATTGTGCAGTTTAATCTAGTAAATTGTTTGTAATCAGATTGAAATCTTTTTACTGAAGTATTCTGTTCTACGGAGGTAAGATATTATCTTCTTTGTCTAAAATACGTCTGTAACAACAATACTACCTACATAAATGGATGTCCATGAAACATAGGTAGTTTCAAAAGTAAAATTATTTTTCTCCTGTGTCACCAATGAGAATGACATCACTAATGCTGTTAACTAGTTTTCTGCATAGACACTTCAGACATCTAAACCTCTCAGTTTAGTCATTGACTTCAACCAAGCTGATTTCTTATGCCTCTCAAGTCTTCACCCTTGCTGTGCTGGGATTATTCCTATGTCTCATGCTTCCCTTGGAACAGTGTTTCACCATGCTCTTTCTCGCTTTTCCTTTAGATTCCCATTCTTGCCTCCTTCAATACCTCTTTCTGCTACACATGATATGCAGCTTTCAAGTTTTCACTTTTGACCAAATCTTTTTTCTTCATGTAATTTTTTTTACTGTCTTACGTAACCTTCCTTGAAGTGAGAAAATGATACAAGAATTACCTTTTAAACATGAATGAACCGGTATCAACCACTGTGGTGTCCAAAGCAGAGAAGTGAATTGATTTGGGGAAATTAAATATTGATACTGTGCTCTCAGGGCCAGCACAAAACTAGGCAATTTTGCAAATTTTGCATGGCCCTCTGAGAGTTGGTGTGAAAAGATATTAAAGTGTAAGTAGGACAAGTGGCTACAAAGAGAAGTGTGTAGCTGCCACACTAAGATTCTAACCTATGATGTGGTAGTTTTGGCTGGGATATAGTTAATTTTCTTCACAGTAAGTAGTCATGTTTTGGGTTTGTGCAGGAAACTGTATTGATAATACAGGGATATTTTTGTTATGGCTCAGCAGGGCTTGCACAGGGCCAAGTCCTTTTCTGCCTATCACCCCACCCCATTCCACCCCACCACTAAGGGGACTGCAGGTGCCCAAGCAGCTGAGAGCAGACACACCTGAGACAGCTGACCCCAGGTGACCAAAGAAATATTCTATACCATATGGAAACATGCTCAATATATAAAGAGAGGTCAAAAAAGAAGAAGGAGAGAAGGCTCACAGTGATAGTGTTTGTCTTCCCAAGTCACCTCTACGCACGACTGAGTCCTGCTTTCCTAGGGATGGCTGAACACCTGCCTGCCCATAGAAAGTGGTGAATGAATTCTTTCGTTTTTGGTTTTCCTTGCACATGTGGCTTCTGCTTTCCCTATTGACCTGTCTTTATCTCAACCCACTAGTTTTCTCACTTTCACTCCTCTGATTCTCTCCTCCATTGTACCAGGCAGTGGGAACAAGCATTTGCATGGAGCTCAGTTGCTGGCTGGATTTGAAACACAGCACGAGTTCTTTAGAAAATTCTTGCACAACTCCACGGAATGTAAAATGGTAAAGAGCACGGGGTCCTTTGCTCTACATTTACTCAGCCAGAAATACAGACAACTTGATTCCATTTGAGTATGTGTGATTGTACCTGCATGAAGCAAACGTGAAACTGCATGGGAATTTTACTTGGAGTTGGTCCTCAACATGAAACAAAAGGAGTTCCCTTCATATGCTCCATAAATAACTAAATGGTACAAAATTCTGGGCCACTCATCAGTCAGAGAAAGTATTTCTACGGAAAAGTTTTGGTGTTTTATACATCATAAGGCTGAATGTTAATTTTTATACTAGCAGTTCTTTTCTATTTTGCATTGTGAAATAACAACAGGCTAGAGAATGCAAAGATTTATCAGCTGTGATTTAAGTTGGGCACCAGCTTTTATATCAAAAAATGAAGAGCTTTTTACTTTAGTGACTATTTTTTCACACAAAAAACTGGTGGCCCCAATACCTATTATACATTTGAAGAACACTTAGATCATCTAAATAGACCCCTCTACAGAACATTAAAACATCATCCACCCTGTGTGGGTGTACATGAATGCACAGAAAAGAACAGGATACGAAGCCCTTACAATATAGACACCTTTGTTTGTATTAGGAAGGGACACATTGAAAAGTAGGCCCTAAGCTGATCACTCAAGGTCATAAAGTGGGAACAGTCTTGCCAGTGGTCTGTGATGCTCAGCAACACTGCTTTTCCTAACCTTTGTGTCAAATTCAGAACCATGTTTTCTATTTACACTAGTGAATATATCTCGAATTTATTTCCAAAAGAGGGCTGATGTAAAAAACAACTTTGCAATTTGTATCTACTAAAAAAATGTTCCTTGGCTTTCTTAAAGAGAGTATAATGAACCTGCTTAATCAGCTCATTAATTTAGCATCAATGTTCACTTAACAATTTCAGAACAGAAAAGTTCTCTCCTATTCTTCTTCTGTATTCTTACTTATATTTCCTTCTGTGAGCAAAACTCATTTGCATACTGATAGTAGAGGAAATAAATTGCAACCATATAAACGACTGCAAATTTAGTTCTGTAGTCTAAAAAAAAGCATTCTGAAGCAAAATCATGATCTCTTAAATGTTTTTCGTTTCGAATAAAATGTATTTTTAAGAATACTAAATTGCTGAATTAAAAAATTGCTCAAAGCCAAGATAACCTGAAAGAGGAAAAAATCCAACACAAACCAGAAACTAAAGCTATAAATATGTTTTAAGACTTATTTTCCCTCATTTAAATCTTCTGTGAAACATCAAACTTCTGAACTTTACTTAAACATCATAAAACTATATTTCAATAGTATTTTTATAATATCAATTCCGTATTATCATTCTGCATTAGCCTTCTCTATTCTTTTCAAACTGATCTTTTTTATTACTAAATACATTTGTTTTTCTAAATACAAAAATTACTTCAGCAAACATATTACTTTATGAAACTAGCTATGTTTATTTTCCCTACTTCATCAGCTACCAGTTTTTGAGTCTTTTATTGTTATTTACATTAAAATTTGTATTCTGATGACGTACAAATATGTACTGCAGTATTATCTGTAGCCCAGTTTGCAATACACCTTTTAGTTTTCTGTACTTTATAGTTCCTACATCTTTCTCCTTCCCAGACTCTAAATATTTTTTTCATTTTTAAAAGCCTTCTGTTTATTGCTTCCACTAATCTTTAGATCTCTGCTTAACCTCATTGCCTGCTATTGCCCTTTTCTACATTTAGATTTAACCAGCATGTCAGTTACAGTCTCTCCAGAAGGTTTCTTACAAAAAAAAAAAATAAAATTCCACATTTATGTGGTACTTGTGGTACCACAGCTTTCCTCAAGTTGTGTGTCCTGAAAAATCTATACTCCTCCTGTTTCTATAAGATATGTCAATAGAAGTGGAGAAAAGACAGGAAGTAAACATTTGTTGTTGTTGTTTTTGAAAAATGTTCCTCCCTTAAAAAAAACCTCACAAAAATCTCTGTACCTCTAAATTCCCTGTCACTTGTGAAAAAGTATGGAGAGAAAGACAAATCACAAACGGCAAATGCATTTAAGCCTAACACAAAGAGAAGTGCCTGAAAGAAGTATAAAAGAACTTAGTAATGGTGTACAGCATGCATCTGAGAGGATAGAAGAAATTATAAATGAATTCTTAAGTTTTTGAATAGGAGTAATTATGACCATTTTTTCAGTGTTGCTTATTGCCAGAGTTAAATTTTTCTGGTAGTTCTAGTGTGTCGCACTTTGTGCAGTCTTCATTGCTTTTAGCAAACTCATCTTGGTTATTATTACCTACACTTAACTACAGGTTTTCCTGTTTGGCAATCTCTCAAAGCAAGCCGAAAGCCATTGTGGTTTTTGTTGACCTTGAAATCTTGAGTCTATAACAAATATTGAAATCATCTTTCTAGAGTGCCTCTTTGAATATTGTTCATTAACTTGTGTGGCACATTTTGAGACACAGCCTACCCTTTTAGAAATTGTCTTGACAATTTTTCTCACTGCAGTATCATGTAGTGGTGGCTAAACATTATCCACCCATACTTCGGCAAAAGTGAACTTTAAAGCCTAGAGCTGTAAACTCCTACTGCCCTGATTTGACCATTTCCTCACTTGAATCACCATGCCTCATCTCAAAATTTTGACCTCCTTTAGTTAGACATACGCTTTACCTTGCTAGTGGTATTGCAAACCCACGTCCTTAATTAACCATCAATAATTTTGTATTGGGTTTGTGTGGCCAGGCTTTTGTTGTGGGAGAGGCTGCAAGGGTGGCTTCTTTGCTTTGCTAAGAGCAAGCATCCCCTATGTTGGACAGAGCCAATGCCAGCCCAAGGTTCCAAGACAGACCTGCCAGTGGCTTACGCTGACCCCATCAGAAATGGCAGTAACACCTCTCTGAGGACATATTTCAGAAGGATAAAAAGTTATTGTGCAGAAGTAATTGTGATCAGAGAAGACAGGAGTGAGAATATGCGAGAGGAGCAACTCCGCAGACAGCAAGGTCAGTGGAGAAGGAGGAAGAGAAGGTGATTCAGCTGCTGGCGCTGAGATTCCCCTGCAGCCAGTGGAGCAGACCATGGTGAGGCAGGATGTACCCCTGCAGCACATGGGAGTTCATGGGGAAGCAGAGATCCACTTGCAGGAACCCCATGCCAGAGAGGGTGGATTCCTGAAGGAGGCTGCGACCACATGGTAAGCCCACACTGGATCAGGCTCCTGGCAGGACCTGTGGACTTGTAGGGAGAGGAGCCCATGCTGGAGCAGGGTAGGGCTTGTGACTTTGTGCGGGACCCATGCTGGAGCAGTTCATGCAGAACTGCAGCCCAGGGGGAGGACTCAGCTGGAGAAGTTTGTGGACAAAAGTCTCCTGTGGGAGACTTTCCTGTCCTTTGCCCCTCACTGGAGCAGGCAAAGGACTCCTCTTCCTTAGGAGGAAGCAGCAGAAGAAACAACGTGCAAAGAACTGACTGTAACCATCATTCCCCATTGCCCTGTGGTGCTGGCAGGGAGGAGGCAGAGAATCGAGAATTAAATTAGGCTTGGGAAGGAGGGACGGGTGGGGAGAAAGTGTTTTTGGATTTATTTCCCATAATCTTATTCTGATTTTGATTGGTAATAAATTCAACTAATTTCTCTAAGTCAAGTCTGTTTTTCCCATGATGGTAATTGGTGAGTGATCTCTCCCTGCCCTTATCTCAACTCATGAGGCTTTTGTCATGTTTTCTCTTTCCTGTCCACCTGAGGAGTGATAGAGTAGCTTTAGTGGGCACCTGGCATCCAACCAGGGTTAACCCACCACAAATTTACTCTTTCATTTTAGCTTGAATGTTTTCGAATTAGTACAAAGGAAGAACATTTTCTATTGATGATGCTGGAAGTGGTGCTGAAATATGTCAGTCAGTAGTAAAAATGTTGTATTCAATATAGAATATGGTTCTCAGCTCTCTGGATGTGGAAGCTTCTCAAACAGCCAAACCCATGTAGCTCAACTGAAAAAAGAAGTGGAAATTTACATTTGGAACTGGAGGACATGGGCCAGTTCCTTGGGAGACAGAGGTAGTCCTCTCCCAAAGTGCAGAAAGAGTACTATGAGCAGATGGTGTTATAGCTGCATTTGGGCAATAAAACACGGAGTTGCATAACCGATCTTTATTCTTATGCTTTAAACAACCATTTCCCCTACCCTTGTGAATCATCCCACTTGAAAGTCTCTTGAGCTCCTGTATTTCATCAATGATTTTCTGGCTTGCTTCCCTCAGCCTGCCTCGCTTTTTAATTTGCTCAGTACACTTAACTTGAGTTCTTTCGTTAGACAATCAAGAAAAAAAATCCCTTGGAGGGATTAGTAATAAGTCTTAAGGTTGTGTCAAGCAAGCTTATGGTAAAAGGATTTCTTAAACATACCATGCATTAGTGAAAGTGATTGGCTAAAAAGGTGTGCACTCTTTATCTGTTGCCTCCTTCTCTACTGCCTACACCTCCTCAGTCAGTAAGCAGAGCTGTTTATCTGGCATCTATAGCGTATCCTGTTAAAAATGTGAGAGTTCCAGCTAAGGAACACTGGTGCAAAATTTGAGAGGTTTTGTCTTACCAAAGCAGCATGGTCCTACAGGTGCTGTTGTGGCAGTCTTTGTTCATGTCACTGCACACCTGCTTATTTCTAATCCCTGCTTGTAATCCTAAGGTACACCAAAGCTAAGTTTATATACCATGTCAATCACCACATATTCATTTTCAAATGCATTGTGCTTACAACTGATTTCCCTGATTTTTCAAAACATTAAACAATTGTGAAAAACAGTTTTCAATTAAACAGCAAAAATCCAAAGATGCAGAATTAAGGTTCAGTTTCTGACATGTGTAATGAGTCTCCCAGAACACAGCTACTCCACTTTGTGTCTTGAGAGCATTCATACTCAGCACAAAGTGCATATCATGATAAATACATCACATCCTTGGATAATTTCTACCTGTCAGCAAGCAGTTCTTTCCAGGGTGCCCAGATATGACTTTTGAAAGGGAAGAATATGTGTTTATGACTGCCAGTCACTCTGACTGGAGGAACGGACAGACTGACAGCAGCAGGGTTGAGATTACTAGCAGCTTGAATAAACAGACTGATGTTTTTCTCTCTCTTTCTCTTTTCACACTGCTGAGGAAAAGCAACAAACATTTTCCAGCTGTGACAATTTGCTGTTTTAAGGTACGATGTCTGTTTTGACTTTTTTATTCATCCAAGATGACTTTATGGACAGTGGGGAGTTTAGATTTAAAACATCTGATCTACTAAGTCAGATAAATACAAGCAATTAACAGGATAAAAAAAAGTTTCATTTCCTGCATCAAAATATTATATATTCCTGTATTTAAATAACTGCAATTCAATTATTGGGTGAGGATTTTACCATTAGAAAGCAATTATACTTTCAAAATATAAGAAACAATGAAATGAGAAGCACGTCCTCAACACAGCTACAGATGTTCCTTCCCAGTGATGCCATATATAATTATCAGGTAAGACTGGGCCCCAGTTCTGCTCATCCATATGTAAACAGAACCTTGAGCTTTCAAGTCCCCCCTAAAACCTTTAAACTACTTAAAGCAGAACTTCAAAGGAGACACATAGCAGTCAGCAAAGAACTGTGAAACTTGTAATAATCGAAAGTAACATCCATACACGCCTGAAAAAGGATAATGTTGTGAATAAATCTAGTTACACAGATGGGAAGAACACAGAAGAGGAAGAAGAACAGGACTGAAGTTTTGAAACAGAAACCAGAGACATAAGAAAGGCCATCACAACAGAGTCCATCTGGACCTATTCTGTTAGGAATTAATCACAAAGAATTCTGAAAGGGAGAGGAAGAAAGAGAGAAAGCTATAAATTCCTGGTTTGGGTGTCTTCTGGGGATATTGTGGACTGAAATTAATTTAGCAGCTGAGACCAAGCGGTGTCCTGACACCTTGGCTGTTAAAGACATCTCTTGAATTTGGTCATTTTAGATTTGAGAAGCTCCCCATTAAACACTGCAGCTTTCTACAATGTAACAATTATTTCCTATAAGAACCCTTTTTGTCATACAATTCGTTACTTGCTTTAGGTATAAATCTAGATGTGGAGAAGATGATAGGTAAAAACTATAGTTCAATGGGCCTTTACTCAGTTCTGTAAAGGGAACACAGCAAGCTTTGTAGTATTATTTTTGCAGTTGCTAGAAGAATTACTCTACGTGGCTGGAGATGAACTGTAGCAACCACTGCAGCAGAAAATTCATCAGCTTTATGTGGTTAGTCACAGTTCTGAATTGCATTTAGCCAAACTTTGTTTTCATGGTCTCTGAAGGACTTCTTGCTTCCAGAAGAGGGGTTGTATTGAAATAAGACAGGTGTCTGAAACAGATGATTGACATTAATTACATTCACTGTCATGGTACTATGACTGATTCAGGTATGGATTCTAGTCTAAGTCTCAAAATAAATATGAATTTGGATCTGGAGACAGTTTAAAGTCACAGCCTCATCGATGTGTAGCAAGAACAGCTGAACAATAGGAGATACTGATTAGGGTAAACAATTTTGTCCCTTGTGAGACTATAAGTAAAAATTCATATGTGGCCTTATGATCAAATGATTTGTTCATCTCTAGTATATTATTTAGATAACTGAGAAACATGTTACTTTAATTACTGAGAAATGCAAGGATTTTGTGAGGGGATAGAGAACCTTTTAAAAAGTCCTTAATGTACAGGCTCATGGAAATTGCTTCCTAAGTGGAAATAGTAGCTCTCATTCACAGAAGTAAATGCTGCCACTGCAGTATCTCAGGTGAAATTCTTTCTAGAATTCTTCAGTTCTGGTGAAAAGCCAGGAGTTTCTTGGCTTTTTGTTTTGAGTGCAGAAATGCTTCCATAGTTCTGTTACCCTGCAAGAGACTTCACTCAGACAAAATAACAGAAAATGTTGACTTACAAAACAGACTGTCACAGCTGCAGTTGTTTTTTAAATGCTTGTCAGAGATGAGCAACTTCATCTTATTCAGAAAGTCAAAGACTGCAGAGACATTTGGTTGATGTCAGTTTAAAATAGCACCACTGTATACATGTTAGTCCTCTAAACATACATTGATTTTTGAACTCATTGCTCAGAAAAATAATCTTGTATTCTTTCAATCAGTATCAAAATAGATCACAAATCTTCCTATGCCTTTTTTTTTTAAACTATACGTTGTAAATCTTAAAGAGATATATTAGATCCAGGTAATAGCTATTTCAACTGGTCTTCTATTTTTGGTATGCTTCATAGAATATTCCTAAATTGCAAGAAGCTAGCTACATTGACTCCTGTGACACAGAAGAGGCAAAAAGCAGCTAGGAGGTACCTAAGGAACTATCCCTGTAAACCTAATTGCTTACTTACCTGACTAGTTTTCCATGACTTGAACACAGTAGAATGTTGAAGGCTATTTATTTACACCTATATGACTAAATGATCAGAAATGTGGTTCTTTGCAAGTGGTTTGATGGCAAGCTGCTCACAGTCCTGCTTTGAGAACTGTGTTACTCTGAACACCCCAAGAAAAATAAATGCAATAATGAAAAACTGGAAAATCAGGTAAAGCAAAGTGAAAAAATTGACATACATCTTACTTTGCCTCCAACCTAATAACCCTCACCAAGAACAAACAGGAATAAATGCATCCATGCCAAATAAACAACTCCAGGTATCAGCACTAATGATCTTCTCTAGTTACTCCAAGGCACCCCATTTATTTAGAGTAAGAGAGGCAATTGGAGAGGTCCAAAGCACTTCTGAGTATTGCCATGCCAGAATTCTCCCAAGAATTTCAATGCCCTCATTAAAGCAATGTCATTACCATGACCTGATTGACATTTCTCTAACAATGCACAGCAAAGAGGATCCTGTTATCCAAGCCCACCTCAGCTTTTTCCAGGCCATTAGCTGAGAAAGGCAGTTTTGAAAGCAAACAGAATTCTAAGAGAATGCTTAAAGAAAATGAAAGCCTGCAAACTACACAGTAATTATTATCACACAAAGTTAACTTTATGAGGTAATGTGAAAAAGAGCAGCATCAGAGGCCGTTAAAGGTGCAGCACATCTCACTCACCATTCACTGTATTTATACTTCAGGATCAGAACCAGTGCTGCAGTTTTTATGCTGGGCTTTCTCATGCATATAGATAGCCTCTGGAACTAATACGAGACTATCCATGTTTTTTCATGGAAGAATTTTCCATAAATTTTTCCGTAGGGCAAAGCTAGTACATTTACTCAGACTCCTACGTAAATTGTCCCAGGATCCTAATTTGATGTACTCTGGTGGAAAGTGATTAGGGTCAGAGGACTTAAGCTGTATTCTAACACATATTAGATTTAAATAATCCTGTCTCATCTCTTCTGGCTCCTATCCAGATTATTTTGACTTGTTTTGCTGAGTGAGTTGGTTTGTAAGGTTTAACCAAGTCTTAACAGCATCTAGTAACATTTCACTAGCAATCAGATGAGCCCCACCAATCCTGGCTTCAAAGTGCATCAGTGTTCAATTTTTGTAAGGTTTCACAGGAGAACGAATTTCTCAAAGGAAATTAAGGAAACATGTTTTGCCAAACTAGACATCTCAGGCTTTCAAACTATATATATGTCTGGGTTGTTGCATCTCTTTGTAGAAGCTTGAGATATATCTTTTATTTACTGTGCACCAGCTATTAATGGTAGCTAGTGCCAAGTGAGAAACTTGCAAAAATCTTATTAAAAAAAAGCCACCACATGAGTGCTGCAGTCTGATTTTTTAAAAATTTTTAGCAGCAACCTAACAGGATGTGTCAGGGCTCCTTGTCTAGTCCTTGAGGACTCCCCAGAAAATATGAGGGAAAGGTTTTGCTTCTCTTTCTTTTCTCCTCATTTCTCTTTCCGTATGTTGCTCACCTATTTGAAAACAGCGCATAAATGTAATTTGAGGGAAATCATATGTTAATTAGGTTAGAAGAAAATAAACTAGAAGAAGGTATGAACACAAGAACGTATGGACAGACCACACTGGCATAATCTGTTTTAAATTATCAGCTTAATGTATTAAGCTGATAATCACAAGTAGTCATTCTTGTGACAGTAGACAATTATAATGCAATTTTAAAATTATTTTTTTAAGTTCATCCTAGGCCATTTCACTTGAATGAGCCTGGAAACCATTGAAAATCCTTGTTCAGAAGTTACCAATGAGACAGAAACTTAAGCAGCATTTCACAGGGTTGGTCCTTGACTTAGAAGATGGCCTCTGGTTTGGACACTGTATATTCCTATTACCTCCAGGTACTACAAGTAGTTTTACTGAATGTTATTCCAGAGCCCATGGAGAACAATATTTATTTCTTAATATGGCATTTAATAGAAATAATAACCTTGGAAGAAGGTGAAATGTTTCTTTATTCCAATGGAAAATAGAATGCAAATGTACACAATACAACAGAATTTTTATATCAATATAAGAAAGTCCAGACCACATCAGAGACTGAAAAACTGACTAGGCACAGACTGGTGAAAGGCAAACCAGACTGGAATAATGCATTTTCAAGGAGCTGAACTGGCTGCTAAGGTCTGTTGACATAATACAGCATCATAAGAAGAGGTCAGAGGAAGGCATGCTTTGTGTTAAATCCTTAAATACAGCTTCTACTAGTCATGGTGTTAGGTAGGAAATGAGCAAAATGCAATCTCTGTTGCTGTAAGCATTGAAAACTAAAACTAAAATTAAAAAGGAGTTCTAGACTCAGCCATTTTGAACAACTCTTTATTTGTTCCATATAGCATGCAATAAATCAAGTTTAAAGATATTCAGATCCATGTACATGTTAACACAAATCTCTGGAGTTCAACACCCTGCTAATACTAGTAATTTGTCAGAAACGTCTAACTTTATGGCTGTTTTCAGCACAAGCAGTTGTCTTGACAAATCAAGATAAGAGATTCAGGACTGTTTCCTTGTAATACTAACAAGGTTATTTATGTAGAGGAAAAAGAGATATATTAAGAAGGGAAACCTGAGTACCGACTTTGCGAGCAAAGTCAATACTTTCAACTGAGATATAATATTAAATTGCATTGGGACAACAGGGAATTCATGAGTTTATGCTTCTTTGCATCTGTAAATAAATAGATATTTAAAAAATATGTTTAGTGCTTTTAAAATATGATTCAGCAAAGAAAAAGAGCAGCGTGGTGAGATAAAAAGATGATTTATCCCATGGCCACAGTGCTTCAAATTGACTGGAGAAAGTAATCTAATCAGACTTTATTAAACTGATTCTGCAGTACATCCTCGATGCCTGGAAGCATTGTCTGAGCTGGTCTGCAGTCTAATCCTGCTTTAGGAAACTTGCCAACTATTTAGCCTTTTCGAAGTAGAAACACAGACACATACAATTTAATTATTGCAAACTGTTTTAATTAGTAAAAAATGTGACTCTTGATGATGCCTGGTTTCTGAGAGAAGCTACATCCATGACAGCAGTATTTAAATAACTCTGAACAAGCACATCCACTTTATTCAGAGCAAGCTATAGCAGATATTGTAGGCTAACAAACCAGCCTAAAGAGCTGCTGCCAGGTTATATAATCTTTGAGCACTCATCCAAGGCATCCCTGAAGGCAAGTGCAGAGGGGAGAAGTGCTAAAGGGTTGGTTTTGCTTCAGCCATTTCCCCCATTGCGTGACAATCACTGCCCTGAGAGCTGGCAATATTGATGGTGGCAGTTCCAGACCCATACTGAAAAGGAAGCTCCATTTGTGTGACAGAGAGCTCCCCACAGATCATCCAAAAAAAGCATGCTCAAAAAGTAAGGGCAGGATGTTGCTAGTCCTCTCTTGCACATGTAGATGTCTAAGTTTCCTCTCCTGATCCTTTGTTTGCCAAGTTAATTCTCAATAAGTTCCAACATTTTGTAGTAAAAAGATAACATGGAGACACCCTATTTTTTTCCACAGAGCTGAAGGACAATTTTCTTCGTATATATCAGCTGGTAGGTTGCTATTTTTCACATTTGTGAACAAAACAGTATGGATAACACAGCAGTGTTTTAGTTATTGTACTGCTGAGCAGTGCTTACACAGCATCAAGCTCTTCTCAGTGCTGCCAAACAACTGGACAAGAGGCAATGGGCAGAAACTGATGCACAGGAAGTTCCACCTGAATGTGAGGAAGAACTTCTTTACTGTGTGAGTGACCATGCACTGGAACAGATTGCCCAGACAGGCTGTGGAGTCTCTCTCACTGGAGATATTCAAGAACTGTCTGGATCAAACCCGTGCCACATGCTCTGGGATGACCCTGCTTGAGCAGGGAGGTTGGAGCAGATGACCCATGGTGGTCCTTTCCAACCTGACCCATCCTGCGATTCTGTGCTTTCTCACCCTCAACCTAACAGCAATTAGGCTGGGGGTACACAAGAAAGTGGGGACACAGCTGCGACAGCTGTCCCTGGTTGACCAAAGGAGTATTCCATGCCACGTGATGTCATGCTCAGTAATAAAAAGCTGGGGAAAAAAGGAGGAAGCGTGGGAGACATATTTGGAGTTAGAGCATTTGTCTTCCCAAGTAACTCTTATGCATGATGGAGCCCTTCTTTCTTGGAAATGGCTGAACAGCTGCCTGCCAGTGAATTAATGCCTTACTTTCCTTGCATAAACAGATTTTGTTTCCCCTTCCATATAAAACTGTCCCTATCTCAACCCCCGGGTGTCCTCACTTTTCCAATTCTCCCCTCTATCCCACTGGAGTGAGTGAGCAAGAGACTCCATGCGGCTGAACTTCTGGCCAGGGTTAACCCACAACCCTTGGGCACTTGATCTTTTGCTACTTTACTGAGGATGGTGCAACTGTGATCTGTACTGTCTTCCCTGATACAAGCATAATATAGCACATTTTAAGTTAAAAATCTGAGAAAATCCCAACTTGCTGATCACAACCTTCAAGAAATTGCTCTCTGTTTTGCCTGCAGTAATGCCATTGTGCAATATTGCAAGTCCCACTTAATTAATCACTTCTGTACTCTTTAATCTACCAACACACATTATTCCTCCTGTTATCTCCCTCAGCTATGCATTCTCTCACCCCACATTCTGCAACACCATCCGCTGTGTTTCCCACTTGAATACTTCTGCAGAAAATCTATGTTTCTTCCCCTCTCTCGGTCGATCAATGTGCGTAATTCCTCTGACGTGGAATTAAATACGTGATATTATATTCTTATATATTCTATCCTTCCTATACATCCATCTTCTGTTTGTTCATGACCTTCTGCCCTTCAAGAAACAACTCTGACATTCTTGTAGAGATGCCAAAGTCTATCAGGTCTCTAATAATGAGTTCCCATTGCCTTTCTTTCTTACCTCAATGAGAGAGTCCTTGTTAGATATGACTACGTAGAAACATTCAAGCCTTGATTTTTCAGGGTACATATGATGCAGAGTTCTATGGAAAGATTTTCTACATATTACCATCAGCTTTCTGGTAAGGCTGTACTGCAGTGCACGAAGACAGTGCATAAATACAAAAACTGACAAAATTCAGAATAACTGGTGGGGTTGGGATCAGCAGCAAAACATGTTCTTTCTTTCCCAGTGCCACAATGAAGTATTGAGTACCAGAAAGATTCTACATGATGAGACATGAAAAGCAAAATAAGATGAGAAGTAGGATTCACAGTGTAGCCTTAATACCTACAACTCAGATACCCTGAACAATAATAAAGGCTTTCTGAATTATTTAGTTTTCCTGAATTTTTCTACCCAATTTCACATCTCATTCTTTCTCTGTGACTTCTCTTCATGCCTGTCAGAAAGAATTTCCAGATTTTTCTCTCCCTTTTGTGACGGTGTCTAAATGATAGTATTCCCCTTACTCTGGCCTTCCTAAGACATATCTCCATTCCTAGTTGTGTATAATTAAATCGTCCTCTTTTCTAATATTATTACCATTCCACTTCCCATTCTAGCTTACTTCCCTCACTTTTTTTGTCCACTTCTCATCTCTTTTCATATAGGAGGTTCCTTCTATATTCCAATAGTCTTTACAAATATCTTCATTTACCTAACGGGTTCTTTCTGTTGCTCCAGGAAAAAAACCCAACTTAGCGTTGCCTTGTATTAGTGAAAATCCTGTCTTTAGTCACAGCAGTAGTCTCAGGATAAATGGGGTTGTGATACTGTCCCTTGCATGAACCTTGTGAGCCATGCAAAAAGAACATGTGTCCGTTCAGAGATGTGATGAGAGTGGAAATCCTACACTGAATCAGCTGGCCTTAATAATTCCCATCTATCCTAATCCTAGCGCTGGCAATACTTGCGTTCCCAAAAGAGTGCAGCATTTTGGATTCTCTCGGTCCTCCCACTCATGCACAAAATGCTTTGGAAACGTTTTTCTCTGGAGTTCCAGCAGTTGCAGTGCTCTAGAAGATGAGTCATGGGCAGCAGTGAAGAGAGGACAATAGCAACAATGCATACTTCCCAGTAAATCTTGGGGAAATGCTGGTTTTGGCCTCTAAAATTCTTACTTGGATCCAATTCCATTAAAACCAATTTGGCCAATGACAACAGGCTTTCACCATGATCAATGATGTCTATCATTTCAGTCCTATCTAATTTGTTTCGAAGAGCTTTGCAAACCTTTTTCACTCCATGTGCCTGCAAAACACATGGATTATAAAAGCTTGATCCTGAATGAAGCATCACCGAAGAAAACCTGAAAATAAGCAAAGAATGTTGAGTTTCCCAAACTTTTCGTAATTACTGCCTATTTCATATGCCTTTCAAGAATAAAGCATTAAAAGGCAGGTTTAGGATATTGTCAGTGAGCACTGGGGATTAGCTGCCAGGTTTTAGCTGCTCTCTGACGTTTCAAACTGCAAGCCATGAAAACTCCATATTTCTAACCTGTTTCTTTAAAATTCCTAGGTTTTGTATGTGCAGCGCTGATCCAGTTATTTTATTTGTCTATTTTTCTTGTTTGATGGCCTTGCATTTGGAATGCTGCCTGAGGAAAGACGCCTAAAGGAAAAGAGGGAAACCAGACAGCTATAAAAATATCTTGCACTCTTTCTGCAGCATAAAATGTATGGGCATGATGGCAACTCTCCCACCTTTTGTCGTGGAGCTGTATACAGCAGAGAGACCACATCAGTATTGCCCTGGTGTGATCTTTTGTAAGATGCAGATAGTGCCATGCTGTGATATTTACAGCATTGTGCACTGTGTTTAGTGGCAGATCTGCTAACAGCAGCAAATCTATTCCTGGCCTTGCAGAGTGGAATTCTGCCTACTCACTCTTTCCTCTCTCCGCATTGTCTTCCTCTTGTCATGTATTTTACATTCAGACTTTTAATGTTAAGTAGATCCCAGAGAAAAAAGAACTTTGAGTCTGAATGCTTTCAGATTTCTGAGTATGGGATAGATTTTAATTCCCCCATTAGAAGTAACCCTTCCTTCTGGTTTTAGTGTTGGGTGGTGTCCAGAACCATATGGGACCTAATTTTGAGCTGTATTAGCATGCAGCCAAGAACTCACAGCCAATCTGAAGAAACCTAGAACAAGCTGACAGAAATAGTATTACAAGAAGAAAAATAATGAAATATTTACATCAAGGAGGGTAGAAACCTCTCAAACTTTGACCACTTCGATCTTTCTAGTTTTTACAAGAAAAACCGAACACTAATTCTACTTTCTTTTCCATAGTAACACATTTCATCTGCTGAAAATTAAGTGTAATTTCTAAGCTAGTTGTCCATCTCTGTGGAAGAGAAAGGGGTGGACAATTATTTCTGCAAGTCTCAAGCAACTAATTTTTTTAAGTGGAATGAATGGCTCACTGGAGGCTCCTTTCTCTCTCCCTTAACTGCAGCCTAGACATATAATATTTACATGTTTCAATATTTTTATATAACCCAATGTTCTTAGCCTTTTTGTAACTTTTATATGCAAAAAATATGAATCAGGGTACAATTATAAACCCCACTTTGTAGCTATCCCAAGGGCCATGTTTTTTGCATGACTTTACCAGGAGAGGTTAAGGCAGAGATCAATTATAGATTTTTCCAAATTTATTTGGTTTCTTTAGATTTTTCTTGGTTCCCTTAAAAATAGAGAAAAAAAGTTTTCAATCTGTGAATAAATGGGGATTGGCTGAACAGTACTAATTAAAAATGAAAATAGCATGTTAAAATATTTTTAGGCACCGTTTCTACAAGTATCAAAATACCCTCTTTTAAAAAATCACTGCACCAAGTCTTTTGACACATGTAAACTAAAACTACTGCTTTATTTGTAGAAATGGAAGGGAGAAATTTAAACTAACACGAAGAGAGAAAAATAGATTGTATTCTTCTCTCTTTTATAGCTGTGCTTTTAGCATATTATAATTCTTCTCCCTCACCAGATCAGCAAATTAACAGACGTTAATCCCCAAAGCAGTACTGCCTTTACTCCACCTGTAACACTCACTAAAGGTGCATTTGGGCCTCCCCAGTGAAGAAGAAAGATTGAACCAACACAGCACTTCAAATGTTGGGAAGGGTTGGGCACCTTTTTTCCCAGCATCAAAACCATTTCTAAAATGCCTGTAGTAGGAATCAGAATCCCCATTAGTATTTCAGCACAACTGAAGAATCTAGAGAGTATAACCAGCAGTTTTCCAGGCAGTCAGCTTTCAGCTATGAAGAGTTTTGGTTACCAAATTCCCCCCTTCCAGGAGGCATGAGGATACAACACATTTGTGGCGGCGTAATGTGAGCACTGTCTCTCTCTGCATCACATGGACGGCTGAGCCCATCATCACTCACACAAGAGTTATGCAGCTGGGGAAAACTGAGCCTGGACATTTCAATCCTTGGAAGCATTATAATGAGAAATGTTTAACTTCTACAATTCTTCTGAGCACCAGGAAATTTTTTAGTTCGGACCTTTAAATCCTCAGACATTCAGTCTATAATCTATTGTCAGATGGCTTGTCCATCAATGTTTATGCCCCGTTTCTGAGGTAGAAGTGGGAAGCAGACATGTATTTGTCAAAATCTTAAACATGGCTACAGCATCTATGTAATATTAAACATTTGTATAGGTCTTTATGCAGTTAGGCCCAGGGTAAGATGCAGTTTGTTTTTGAGTATCTACTGAATGCATCAAACCCCCAAATCCTCTGGACTAACATGACAACTTAGAAATCACTGCTTCCTTCTTTGCATTCACCGACCAGAGACTGATCTTCAACTTTTCATAGTTTTCTGCTTTGTGATTTGGTTTATCACTATAAATTAATTCAGTCAATCTCCCTGCAACAGCACTGTGATTCATTGTCTAGCTACACTCAGCAGAGTCTGTCTCACTATTCCAGTCTTTTGACAACTGTTACCCTCCATCTAAGAAATGTGTTCCAAAAGCTGGACATCCCTTCTCCTTGAAGCACCTTTCTTTCAGGATGATACAATATTTGAACTGTCTACTTTACAAAATGTTTGTATCATACTTCTTTTTACAGCACATAACCCTAAAGTTCAGCAGGCTTGGTATGGTACCGTACCATTTCTGGTTCTAGAAATTACACAAGAACAGAAAATTTCCTGAAACACTTTGAATAACCTGCAAGTGATGTTGTCCCGTAGTCAATAACTGCAGTCACATGGTGTTCTGATGGTCTTGAAGATTCTGGAGGCAGAAATAGTGCTGTATGCTTTCAAATGTATGTCTGAACCTTTGCTAATTGCAGAATCTTGACAAATCAGGGAAAGCACAGTGAAAATTGTGCGTTATGTTTCAAGTGTCCATCAACTTTCATGGTTATTAAGGAGTATCTATGACCCATGAACTGCAAACAGTGAAGTAGATCATACTCTATTTGCCACTTCATACATTTATTTCAAAACAGCTGAAACAGATTTCAACCAGGCAGCACTTTCTGCCTTGCATATTTTGTTTATGTGTATGCATTGAATAACACCATGCTTCCTGGTATCAGCAGTTGCTATCAGACTCTTTTATGAACTATCAGAATAAATAACTTTTTTAAAGTACTGACAATTAAGCTATCAGTATCTGAAGGTGTCGATTCTGTTCTTGTGTCTGCTACATATGTGGACGACAAATTACTTCAATTTTCAAAATTTCTATTAGAAATAACGCTGTTATAAATCTGGCAAGGTGAAAAAAAAGTGTGGCAAAAAAGTTACATAAAAACTAGTAGCCTTCTGACTAAAAAAAAATGCATATGATGGGTGTACTATAACGTGGGTACAGAATTGAATACCTTGTTAACATCATGATATTGCCAGAAGGTGTTTATGATCCAAATCAATAAAATACCTTTTCCTCTGATTACTCATGTCACATAAGATTGCACGCCATTATGTACACAATAATTCAGTGCACTGAGATTCCATTACCATTGTTTGGCTGCACTTACACGGCAGGCTGACTGGCTCCTTCTGCAGCTTCAGTTTCCAGCCACACAGACCGTGGAAAACTTGGGACTACACTGCAGCAGTTTTCTTTCTTGACCATTCAAGTTTTTTTTTTAAAGGAAAGGAGGCTGTGGGAGGCACAGCATGCATACAGGTATCATTCTGTAATAGAGCCATCTACCCTATAGCTGACATGCAGACTATGGTTTGCCTGGGAACACATTGAAGGAGGCAATTTATCTAAAGAATGAGCTTGGATCAGACTTTTCAAAACAGCCACTATCAGATATCTCGAAAGCGTGTGATAGCCTTGTCTTCCTGTGCAGACTTGACTGAGTAATGAGCGATTCCTTAGATAACAAGAATTTACCTACAGGCTCCATGGGATTCCTATATTTAGCAGTAAAGGGAAATACTGTATTTTCCTTCTGCTCCAGTTAGTGTTAAGTGCTATAAAAATTAACAGATACAGACTGTTAGACTCCTTGCACCAAAATCTTTGTGGAATGTGACATCACCATGTGCCTTGTAACAAGTGAGACATGTTTTCCCCCATGTACTTTGTTTCTAAATAAAGCAACAACAATTTTGCCCTCCTCCCTTTTGTCTCTGGTTCCTAATGCTGTGATATTAATAAGGAGTGACACGTTTAAAGCCTTTCTTTATACTGGTAGAGAATATTTTTGCAATATATATAGTGTAGTGCACCAAGTTGAGGACATTTTCATGGTGATTTTATGGCATAAGGCAAGAGAAGATTTTCTTCACAAAAATAATTAGTCAAACAAATAGATCATTATAGTAAATTAAGAGGGATAAATTATTTTTGTGGAAATTTAAAGCAATGTTATTCATACAACTGCCCTCTGCTGAAAGTGCTGTGCTGGTCTGCCTGATCTATGCACTATTTACCTTGGCCAGGTCATAGGATTACATTCAGGCTCAGAGTGTGAATCAGAGGAATGGAAATGTTTTTGCTCCGATAGCAACAGCTGTTACAGCGTTATAAAGAGTTCAATGCTGATGACCCACCTTCTGCATCTTGCCCTTCCTCAGTATTCTCTTCAATCTCAAGGTCAGTAAATTCCTTAAGTATCCAGTGACAGTTTCCTGAGGCCTCCTACACATCT
Source organism: Lycocorax pyrrhopterus obiensis (assembly GCA_014706295.1). Taxonomy (NCBI): domain Eukaryota; kingdom Metazoa; phylum Chordata; class Aves; order Passeriformes; family Paradisaeidae; genus Lycocorax; species Lycocorax pyrrhopterus. The sequence goes on from JACSVZ010000007.1 coordinate 34,862,553, forward strand.
TAGGGGCTTACTATTTGCTATTGGGGGTGACACAAGTACATCGTGAGTTTTAGACTTCTCCTCCACAGTTCTGAGACAGATTCTGCTCTCTTTTTCTCTGTAAGACAGGTTATTTTTTAGCAACTTCCTTGCTAGCTTTGGCACCAAGTGACTTCAAGCAGCAGATTCCCCGTGTTTCCTTCTTCCAATCTCATCAAGTGAGGAGATGTACAGACAGTTTGATGCAAGAAAATAAACAGTTAAGTCAAGTCAGTGGACAGCAAATCCAGTAACCATCCACACAGCGGATGAGCATGGATAGATTTTCAGTCCTCTGTGCTGGAGGAAACAAAACAAATACTTTTTGGAGTGAAAAGAGGAGACAAAGCTGTATGTCTTCCTAAACTCTGCTCTAATCTAATCCAATCCTAGAACTTGGACTGTGTATTTATTAATAAAGAAACATTGATGTTCAAAAGAATAGTGAAACTAAAACAGTCCTTGCACACAGCGGACCCTTTTCTTTGCACTATCCAGTGGCAGTCCTTAAGGACACAATTACACCTTTTGATTTAAAAACAGAGGCATGCAATCTCCATCTTATTAGTAATCATGTGAAAAGAAAATCACCATCGTACACTGCAGAAGGAGACCAGCATTAAAAATACTGAAACAAGTGGCTTTCCTTTCTGTATTTAGTTTTCTTGTATTCTTTTCAGCTTACCGAGAATGTTTTTTTAAAACTAAACTTGTGCTGTTTTCCAAATAATCTGGTTCAGAATATATATCACTAGTTGTATATATTTTCATGCATATACTTCTAGAATCTGTGCTTATTAAAAATAAGAATGTTTTTTATAGGTCCACTTCAGAAAATACATCAATGTCCTACTATATTATGGCCTTGAAAGATTAGGCATAACATTACATATAACTTCTTGCTTACCAGAAACACTTAGGAGTTGCTGACTTGCTATCCTGGATTGTTATTTCTCCTTTAAAAACCTGAGATTCTTGGTGCTGTTTAAAAACATATGGTCTTACAAAGAGGCTTATGACTGTGAGCAGTGGAGACTTTCCCCACAACTGTTGAGTAACTGGGTGTGAAAAAACTACTCATGTGCTATTCTGCCTTTCACATTTCCTTGTCTAGCTCTATAGGAAAACTGAGAGTGTTCTACTGCATGATCTCATTTCTGAATCCATTTCTAATTTTTTAAGATATAAAATTCTCCTTTCTGAAAGAATTTTTTTATGTGAGTTGAAAGTGCAGGCTCTGTATGAAATAGCCTGTTCCTTTCCTAAAAGTTTTTTCTGCCCTATCTGGCATATTGAATTTGCACAGAAAAATGTGGCATTAGAGCACATTGAATCATTTGGGCTTTTGGTGGTGGTGATGGTTTTATTTCTACAAAAGCACTTTTTCCTGCATAATAAAAATCTGAATGATAGTGTTTAGGAGTACAAAGTGTATTTTTTTTCTTACACATTACACAGAAGGACCATTTGACATGTGTTGTCTCTTAGATTGGCTTGGAAGAAATGAGTGACAGGTGATTCCATGTTTGCTTGTACTGAAGTTGCCATATTTGGCATTCACAGCACAATGCATGGGTGCTCCTGAAAAAAAATTAGTCAGATTTTCACGGAATTACAGAGTAATTGACTTTTCAGGGTTTTTTTAGAGAGGTAATGAGACATACAGTTATAACTGACCAGTCCTGAGCTGATTTTTTTTCAACCATTCATTAAGTTCAGCTGTCCAGTGTTTTCCTACAGTATCACTTTGACACAGAAGGAAAGAAGATACATTTTCAAACCTTTTCACTCAAAATAAGTGAAAGAATCATACTTCTTTCCACAACCTAAATTCATAAAGATGAATGTATGGAGAATCTTCTAAGTTATGAAACCCACAATGTATTTTCAATTAGTTTGGTGGCACAAGAAATATAATATCTGAGCGAGGATCTTTGCAAACATTCCTCACAGGATAAGGTCTGTAGGGCAAAGGCAATATATCATAGGACAACACTCACTGGCTTTGTCATTGCCTAACAGCAGTCCTTGTCCTAAATGATAAGATTTTCCAAAGATGTTAAATATGCTCCTTCCGACATATTTAGATATTGATTTTGAAGATATGGCTTTACCCACTGTCTGACACAGGGAGAGGTTTCATTTGGGCAACCGAATCATTATTCACTTCTGATAATCCTGGCTCTCTACATGGTTAGACAGTTGCACATGATGCCGGCATGCCATTTCCAGCAAAGCTAGTTGGCATCTTCTGTTGCTGCAGCAAGAAGATTTACATGGGATTTTAAGGTGTCAGGAATGAATCCAGATCTAGGTTTACCACCATGTAGGATATAACAAGAAACAAAGAGGAAGAAAATGACTACAAATATTTCCTGTGTTTCCTGATCATAATAAAAAAGTTTCCTGAAACCAAGAAACCAAGAGTCATAGAATCATAGAATGGTTTGGGTTGGAAGGGACCTTAAATATTATGTAGTTCCAAGCCCCCTGCCATGGTCAGTGACAAATTCCACTAGACCAGGTTGCTCAGAGCTCAATCCAATCTGGCCTTGGAGACATCCAGGGATGGGGCATCCACAGCTTCTCTGGGCTACCTGTGCCAGTGCCTCACCCACCAAAGGGTAAACATATTTCTTCCTTATATCTATTTTAAATCTACAATCTTTTAGTTTAAAGACATTCTTCCTTGTCCTATCCCTACACGTCCTTCTAAAAAGTCTGTCTCTAGTTTTCTTGTAGCCCCCTTTAGGTAGCAGGCGGCCACAATAAGCTCTTTCCAGAGCCTTCTCTTCTCCAGGCTGAACAACCCCAACTTTCTCAGTCTGATGATGTTAGAGAGGTGCTCTGTCCTCTGACCATATTTGTGGCCCTCCTCTGGACTGACTCCAGCAGGTCCATATCATTCTTATGTTGGGGCCCCCAGAACTGGATGCAGCCCCGGACACGTTTGGCTCTGGGCTGCCAGTGCGCACTGCTGGGTTCTGTCCAGCCTCTCACCCAGCGGCACCCCCGAGTACTTCTGGGCAGGGCTGCTCTTAATCACTCTCTGACCAGCCTGGGTTTGTCCTTGGGATTGCTCTGACCCAGGTACAGCACCCTACACTCCAATCCTTGCGTTGTGGGATATTCTTGTTTCGTACATCATTAAGGTACACAGATAGCTTGGCTTTTTACTTTTATGTTTCTCCAAAAGACTTTGTCAGTGGGATCTTTAGGAATGTGGAGTCTTTTACTTCACTTTTGTACAGAGAGATGATAAAAACTCTGTACAAAGAAAATTCTGGATATTAAGGGAAGTGATCTGTTATTAACAAATATCTAATAGGCCTTTTTGGAATGGCTCTCAGCAACAACAAAATCAACACTTAAAGTAGCTTTCAGAAATGCCAATTTTCTCAGCTCTTTCTTAATGTTTTGTTACTGCTCCTTTTATTACCTTTAAATCTTTCTAGCATTCAGAGCACCTGAATATGTAGCATACATTTCTGTAGCACTGAAAGTATACTTTCTTTTCAATTCTGAAAATACAAGTGTAACAACAGTTTTCTCTCATTATAATAATTTAGTAACTATTATAGTAATTAATACTACGAAAACTTTCTTTAGGTCCATTATTCTATATTAAAAACTTCAGAGAATATTATTGATAGGAAATGAAATTGCATTTCAGCACAGCAAGAGGAAATCAGTAGAGCAACAAAGCTAATGAGGTGTCTACAGGATAAGTCCTGTGAGGAGTGACTGAAGGAACTGCGATTGTTCATCCTGGAGTAAAGGACTCTTGGGGAGACCTTATCATGCTCTTCAACTCCCCGAAAGGAAGTTGTAGCCAGCCGGGGGTCAGTCTCTGCTCCCAGGTAACAAGTGACAGGACAAGAGGAAATGGCCTCAAGTTATGCCAGGGGAGGTGTGGATTGGATAGTAGGCAAAAAATTTTCACCAACCGGGTTATGAAGTATTGGAACAGGCTGGCCAAGGAAGTGGAAGAGTTACTGTTACTGGAGGTATTTAAAAGATGCATAGATGTGGCACTTATGGACATGGTCTAGTGGTGACCTTGGCAGTGTTAGATTAATGGTTGGACTTGATGACTTTAAAGTTCTTTTTCAAACTAAATAAATCTAAGATTTTACAGCATTTTTGTCTCAACAAAATACCACTGCACATCTAATTCCATTTTATACCAAAATACAACTCTTTCATTTATGTAATAACTTTCTAATTTAATTTTTTACATCAGTTTACATGATAAAAAACGCCCATTACAGATCTTAGCATTTAAATTAATTGATATCATTGAACTGACAGATAAAACTTTGACAGGGTTTTATGTAATTTTTTACCATAGCTAATGCTACATCCTCTTAAACAATAGGGTCTGTAATTTCACCAAAGAAAAAAAATTCTGTCAGATAGTATTGGAATCCTTTCATTTTTGTTGATTTCCCAGTTAGTCTCAAGCGTCTTTAAGCCCTTCTCTGTGTCTCTGCAGTTTTGAACCAGCTTGCGCAGGCATTGCTCTTCAGCCACTTACCTGCATCTGAACCACAGCCATGTGAGGTGCTAAGGAGATCATCATTAGGGAGGCTGCCTCTTGCCAAGCTTTTACACAGTTTTCTAAACCACTGGAAGACTCTATAGTAATTTAGTGGTATCTTATACACACATAATATCACTGAAGGCTCAGGGGATGAGGAGTCTGTCTGATGGAGTTGTTTTGCCCAAAGCACCTGGAGGAATTTGAATTACTGTACATATTTCAGGTGCTTGTAGAACACATTCCTCATGTTTAGCAAACAATATCTCAATAAAAATTATATATTTTCAAATGAAAATCAGACAGTCTACATGAATACCTCAAAATCTCTAGCTTTCTATATAATTACCTTACGATACATGACCTGTAGGTTTTTTTCTCTTGTGTTTGTTCATAAGAAAAAAATGAAAGGAAAATGAAGTGGTATTCTTCAGGTTATTTTCCAAAGTATCTGATAGTCCCTGGTGAACATCAATAATTTTTTCCAATAACTAGCACCACTTATTAATATTCTAGACAGAAGTCTTTTTCTTCTACCGTTTTGTGACAACTTTTCATTGAGGCTATGTCATTGCAATAATTGCAATATGAGGATATATTAGACAAACTGTATAATTGTGGAGTCATTTCAGGTATATGCAGAAATAATGTCATGAATAACCACAAAAAATACCTTTGTTTTTATAATTAAAATCCCAGCTGTTTGAAAATATTCCTATAACATTTGCTCAAGTGGTCTACATGTTTGTTTGCCATCAAATTTTTAAGTCTTTATGTAAGAAAATGTGATTGTTTAAAAAAAAAAAAGTCTTCTTTTGCCTTTCCTTTCTGTGGCATTAAATGGATCAATGTAAATATCAGACATATTTTGGTTAGAGGAACATGAACAGCAAGAAACAACAGTGGAAGAAAACAGCGTTTATGCTTTACGTGTAATGCTGCCAAATCATCTGCTAGTTGCCCTTTTAATAACCTCTTTTTTTCACTTCTGCTAAAAATACCTCAAAAGCCCTCGGTGAAGCCATAATTTAACAAAATTCAATATCCTGTAAGAAACAACAGGTTTAGGAGTCCTCAACCATGCCCTAGAAAAGCCAAAAGAACATGAACAATCTACAGTATTTCTGCGAAAAGACTGTATTGTAATCCTTTGCCAGCCAGAATCAGCAGAGATTTTAAATCTTCTTCTGCAAATGTTAACCCCACAACTGACAAATCTCAGGGGAGAATATTTGAAGCTTTTCACTGACTTCAAGAACAACTCAAACATTATTTTTCTCAGTTAGCAACTGGTACACTAAAAATAAAGTGGCACATTGGAGATTAATTTTATTTGAACACACACAGTTTTATATGTAATGCTTAGATATTTGAAAGCTGATGGGAGAATCCCTTAACAACAGATTGAAACAGAATAATGAGTAGACTGTGGTAAGGCAGAGGGCAAAGGTTCAAGTCAGGATTCTATATTCATTCAAACTTCTTGTCCTTACTACAGAGGTCAAAACCAGACTGGAATACAGACTTGGAATTTCAATTACAGGTGCTATGTCAGGGTAGCAAAAGAATGCACTTATACATTTTTGGGATTCAGATCAAAATAATGCAGTGCAAGCCTTTACACATTTGGTGGCATTTCTGTTTAATTAGCTTCAGCATTTTCCCACAGTACCTATGGAGGGATTTTTGCAGTACCACAAGAAAGTAAAAACATTTTAAAAATTTGCTATGGACTGCAATAGCTGAATTTTTTACCAATTGTAACGCAAGATTACAGTGTTTCTATATGCAATTATTCATTCCCATATAACAAAGACACAATTTATCACATGAGTTGTGAAAATTACTATAACCTTGGGTTTTGACAGCAGTATCTGAGTGATCTTCAAGATAGCTTCGCCTGGGCAAATATTAAGAAAAAAATGAATAATCAGAAGAAGATTTTGCCTTTCGTTTGTTGAATTCCTCAGAACAAATACTCAAATCCAAATATTTAGTCTGTAGCTTGATTTATCTATTGAAATTTTAGCACCACAGCACTCCAGGTACTGTTGGAATTTAGTATATGAGATGCAGCATAGTAAAGAGAGAGCCACATCACTACTTGACTCTTCCCTCCATGATTTCATATGCTTCTGCCTCCAAGACAATAAATCTCCCTGGAATGGGGATAATGCAGCATCCAACTGACACTGAGCTGCCCCTGTGTACACCAGACTGGGGTAGCTTTTTTAACCCGTGTGTTTCATTTTCTTCTTATTCTGTTCCTGCCAAATAGGGAACAGACTGCAAGCTTGTACTGTTGTGATGGTGGTGCTGGAGACTTACTACATTGTTCTGGCTTGAAATATGTGGAAGATCCTTCTGTCCTAGAACCATGTCAAGCCAAGCACTCTGAGCCTGCAGGGAAGGGTACAGGGAAACAGCACAAGGCCTGGTTCACTAACTTCAAGGGAGACAAAGCAGCATGATTGAAACATGCAGCTGCCCTTCCAGAGATGCTCCCATCTTCTACCACACTTGCTTTGATGAACATTTTAGCAGTTTCATCTGCTAAATTCCATCGTCACTAAACCCAGTTTCATCCATTTTCCATGCCTGTAGCCTTTCCTTCAAAAATCTGTCTACAGTAGAAGTCCTGCACATGATGGAGGCTGGGCCTCTAGCTGCCTAAATTGCTTTATGTTTGGCAACATTTGTCAGTCATTCTCTTCACCTCCTCCCAGCATATATATTTTACATTATTTTACAGTAATATTTAGAATGTCAGTACAGACACTTCGTATTTTCAAGTTTCCACATCATACCTGGCCCTGTAGCTGGTATTCACTAATCTGCAAATACTCTAGCTCCAAAACACATGCCAGACCTCAGGCTCTGGGCTACTGGAGCCTAAACCTGTCGTGAGCATGACATGTATAGCTACCAGAGGCAGCAGGTTCTGAATATTCAGAAACACTAAAGCAGTACGTTGCATGGGCTCTGTGCTGTGAACATTATTTATAGTTCATTTGTGAATCAATTGTTTGCAGCATTTGCTGGAGGTAATTGGGGTTTTCAACATTTAAAAGTAGATGTTAACAATAGGCCTGACTTTTATCTTACACACATAGACGTAGGTGAGTGCCACAGAGCTGCAGTTACAGCCACCTGAAGAGCAGCAAACAGGTTCACCAGCGCGGTACTGATGTGTTGACCACACCGGTTTCAAATATCAGGTTGTACATGAAATTGTATCTCTTTTCTCATTGAGTTTGGCCATGTCATCACATAGAACTGAAGGACTGGCTTGTGGCTACTTTCTGTTTTGCACCACTCTCCAGCCATCCAGCCATGTACTGAAAGTGGGACCAAACTCAAGTGTACCACAGGTGTTAAAGCACAGTGGGAGGGGAAAGCTTAGCTTTGTTCAGCTTTCTGCACCAAATTTGACAAGTCATGCCAAGTCAAGTCATGATAAGTTTTGACTCCTTCTGAAATGTTTGCAGTAAGTACTCTTCTTATATAAAGTTCTGTAGGCCACACATATTTATTTTTTTCCTGTAATGATGACAATCTGGCAGCCTTACCAAAGATAGCAGAAATAATACAAAGTTGACTAGGTATCAGAGAAAGGGATTCAAACTGGATTCATAAATATGCAAATATTTTTGTATTTTTATATTATATTCATAATATGCAAAAATATTTTTTCTATATGTGTATATCTAATGCTTGAAAACAGATTTTTTTTCCAGTACTCTATTAAGCAACTTAAAAAATAATTTCTCGAAACACTTGATACTTTGAGCATATGTGCAACTTCAAGGCCTTACAGCAGTTACCAGGATTTCACTCCCAACAAGGCCTGCCAATCCTGAAACAAGTGAGGCATTTCACCCCTTTATTCTTGTTTTTCAGCTCTGAGCAGGTAATGAACAAATTCTTTACATATTTTGATTTGACGTAAGGTTGAAAAAATGTATTTTAATAACTTATGAGGCTTACATTACAAAAAGACTATTGCAAAGGCATCCTAAGGGGTTCTAAATTAGTCCTAACCTCTAGAATTACTTTCTAGCTACCTAATTCATCCCAATGTGATTATCTGTTTCTTTGGGATTTCACGTTAGTAAGACATTTTAAGGCTTATTTCTACATGAGGACACATTTTTGGATGTAGATAGAAATGTCTAAACTGGTTCTTTTTGTCACAATAAGTTATCATCACACAGCACTTTAGGGAAGAATAAGTTCTAAGTAACACAGTCTAGGTTTGGGCTAAAATCAGCATGCTAATAAAAATCTCCAAACTGAGACTAATTAGACATGAACGGGATCATCCTTACTTTTTGCAGAACCAAATTTTGACCCAGTCTATGAAAAATCAATATCAGTTGTAGCTTTAGCCAGATGGACATTAGATGGATTAAATGACTGAAAATATTCTCAGAGGAATTCTGAGAGGAGGGAATTAGAAGTTATCTTAATTTTTGCCTTCTAATTGTTGCAACAAAAACTGAAATTATTTGTTTCAGCAACCATTCTCTCCCCAAGTCCTCTTATTTCAGGAGAACACTGGAATGCTGTAAGTGTCAGGACAGATAACACCTTCACATGTATGCTGCTCGCTGACCTCAAACTACATGAATAAAAGGCCAAGAGAAACCGTGGTGGAATAAGATGCAGTGTTTTAGTAAGGAATACATGTTTTATATTTTTTGGCATTATGCCACTCTGTTCAGAATTAAGGGATGGATTACTGTGGATTTGTTTTCTTTCAGGAATTAGGGCTGGCCTTGGCTTAGCTTCAGTACTGCAGAGGTATTAACTGCAATGCATTTCTGTCTTACAGCTTCATCCCATTTAGCCACTGTGACTTTGGAGTGACTTCCAAAGCAATCCAATCAGAATGAGTTGGCAGATTAATGTTAACTTTCATGTCAGGACTGAAGGCAATGCAAAATGAAAATGCTAAAAGAAGAGGCATTGCACCAGCCATACTGTAGCTAAAAATAAAACCAAACTGTCTCATGTGAGCTAATGAGCCTTTGTTTAATCTACAAATGGGTAAAGCATTAGTAAACGGACTTTCTGTGTATTAATCACTCTCAAATATTTAAATAAAATTGATGCTATAGCCTCTGTACTGTCTTTTATTCATGTAAAATCTTGTATTATCACAGAAGTTTCCTTGGCAGACACTGAGTCTGTGATAAATTTTATATTGCAGTTCCTCAGTAACAATACTGGCAGGATTAGAAGAGATTCACAATTTCACCTTTTGTCTGGGCAATGGTTCAATGTGTGCTTTTCTCCTTGCAAAAAGATCAGTATGGAGTAGGTTGATACATATTTTAGGGATCAGAGGCCAAGGGGGGAGTTTCAAGCAGTACAAATTACACACACCCCAATATAATTTGAATATTTATTCCAATCCAAACATCCAAGATCAGTGATCAACACAGCTCTTTGGCAGGACTGTATTACAACTGATTAGAGCCTGTATTGTCATAAGTGACTCTACGTTTTAGTCAAACACATTCCACTCAATCTAATGACTTAATTTCCACCTCAGTCTCATCAACACAATGTACTAGCATTACAATACTGATCAGGACTAACACAATTTTTATCTTCTCAGATCTGTAAACAAACTCCATGAGTTCCTAGTCATAACCAAATAAAACTGTTTGTTGTTTTTCTTTCAACATCAAAAATATTTTTGTTTTCACCATAACATTTTTTCAGTTTCATTGTTACCCATTTTTCTATATGCTATAACACAATTTTAAAAACCTAGTCTTTGTGTCTTTCTCTGTACAGTTTTAATAATCCCTTGCTTTAATATGTAAATACACTTCTCTCAGTACTGTATTTGTTCCAGGATTCAAATATGTTGTTTTATTCACAGTAGAATGGAAGTCTTGGTGTATAATTTTGCATGCCCACTCATCTTACTTCTTTTAAGTTGGGAAATGCATGACAGAAAACACCCCTAGCAATAAAAATGCCAGACATTAGTACTTTGGACAAATTGGAAAAATTATTGTTCTGATAATTTCTCATACTTGTATACTCACGCAGATTCTTTCTTAAAAGTATACTGACACATTAAACAGCAAATAAATTAATATTAACATTTCTCTAGGACCTAACAGCTGTATTAAGTATAGAGGAGCCCTATGTAGTCAAGTGGATGGACTGCAAGACAGAGACTGGGAGAGCAAGTTCCCCTCCACTGTAAGGGAAGATCATGTTCGTGACCCTCTGAGGAACGAGGATATACAGAAACCTTTGGCACCCGATGAGCTGCATCCCAGAGTCTTGAAGAACCAACTTGCCAACCCACTCTCCATGATATTTGAAAAGTGATGGCAGTCAGGTGAAATCCCTAGAAGCTGTGCTAAGGCATATGGAGGACAGGGAGGCAATAGGAGACAGCCAGCACGGCTTCACCAAGGGCAAGTCCTGCTTGACCAAAGTAGCGGCCTTCTATGATGGAGTGACTTCATCAGTGGACGAGGGAATGGCTACAGGTCTATCATAGATACGGATCTGTTCATCTATTGGAACTCCTGTAAAGCCTTTGAAATTGTCCCCCACAAAATCCTTCTGTCTAAATTGGAGAGGGAAAGATTTGATGGATGGACAGTGTGGTGGATGATGAATTGGTTGGACAGCCACAACCAGAGGGTAGTGGTCAACGACTCAGTGTCCCAATGGGCATCAGGAACAAGTGGTTTCCTCAGGGATCTGTACTGGGATGAGTGTTATTTAATGCCTTCATTAATGACAGAGGGATGACAGATGACACCTGCAAAGTTTAGTGCTGTGGCTGACAAATCGGAAGGACCGGATGCCATCCAGAGGGACTCGAGGAGCAGGCGCATGGGAATCTCATGAGGTTTTACAAGACCAAGTGCTGGTGCTGCACCTGGGTCAGGACAACCCCAGGTATCAGCACAGGCTGGGGATGAACAGATGGAGAGCAGCCCTGCCCAGAAGGACTTGGGGGTGCTGCTGGGTGAGAGGCTGGACATGACCCAGCCATGGGCACTGGCAGCCCAGAGAGCCAAGTGTGTCCTGGGCTGCATCCAAAGCAGCGTGGGCAGCAGGGAGAGGGAGGGGATTCTGCCCCTCTGCTCTGCTCTGGTGAGACCCCACCTGCAGTGCTGCATCCAGCTCTGGGCTCCCAGCACAGGAAGGACATGGAATTGCTGGTGTGAGTCCAGAGGAGGGCCTTGAAGATGACCAGAGAGATGGAGCACCTCTCCTGTGACAAAAGGCTGAGAGAATATGGGTTGCTCAGCCTGGAAAAGAGAAGGCTATGTAAAGACCTTATTGCAGCCTTCCACTACCTGAAGGAAGCTTACAAGAAAGAGGGAGGTGGAGTTTTTACAAAGGCCTGGAGTGACAGGAAAAGTGGCAATGACTTTAAATTTAAGAAGAGTAGGTTTAGAGAAGATATGAGGAAGAAGTTTTTTACAATAAGGATGGTAAAACACAGGAACAGGTTCCCCAGAGAAGTTGTGGGTACCTCATCCCTGGAAGTGTTTAAGGCCAAGTTGGATGGGTGTCTGAGCAACCTGGTCTAGTGAAAGGTGTCCCTGCCCACGGCAGGGAGGTGGGACTAGGTGACCTTTAAAGTGTCCCTTCCAACTCTAACGATTCTGTGATTCTATAATAGGCACACTAGAAAACAGAAAGATAGACCTTCCCACACTTACCACGTGTAATTATCCAAATGAAAACAATCTAGGCTAACAATATTGTTAACAAAATGTCATCTGCAAATGTTACTGACATTTTCTAGAAGGTCAAAATATGAAAAAAAATTAAATTTATAAGTGCTGTATCTAACCAGTTAAATTTCAAGGAAAAAAGTCACTACACGCAGTTTGTTAAATATGAACTGTCAAATGCTTTTGCCCTACTTCTACTTTTGGCTGCTGTGATTCTTTCTTTTTTGCAGAGCAGACCTATTTTACTCTGGATGTGGTTGCTGTTAGCTATGGATTTACATGGGATATCAAGGTGGTAGATAGCTCCTCCTGCAGAATTTCGGCTGATGCCAGCAGAACTTGGACAGGCAGAGTGATGCAGTTCTTATATAACACCCCAGGGTGAAAAGCTCTTTCCTCCCATTTCCAGCAGCACTCAGCTTACTTTTCTTGTTCTGCACTGTCACAGAGTACTAGATATCAAATTTGACAATGCTGAAGTACTGAAAAATAGCTATTTAATACCAAGGAACCTCAAATCTTCTTAATCTTTAGGTAATATAAGATGGACTAAGCAATTGCATCTTTGGAATATTTCTCTGACACTTTTTCAATTGCTTTTTCCTTTTCTCTAAATTTCACAAGCTATGTATGATGGTGACATTTATTGTGAAAAACTAATTTATTCAAATGCCGTACTTCATAGTACGTGTTCACAACCCAGACTGTAAACCAGCTCGATTAACTCAGTTAAGGCATGGCACTAAAGTCAGCTACATTACTTACCAATTTGGGTTACCAACATCTCCCGTGACATAGCATGGAAATATAAAAATCGTTTTGTTTTCTTCAGGATGAAATCAAAAAAGAAAATACTCTGTCAAACCCTGGATGAAAACAAAACCGTCAAATTCTGTAGCAAGAGAATGAAGATATCTCTCAGAAGAACTTTCAGTTCATCATTTCATCTTGTAATATGTTTTGTCTATTCTACCTCACTGGGAACTGCAAACCAATGGAACTGCAAACTAGTATGATAATACTAGTTCAGTTTATGTATATCTAAAGGTTGGTAGACCCACTAAAAAGACCCTGATAATCAAACAAACCAATCAAAACCCAGTCTAATTTCTGGTCTGAAACTAAGCATATAGGTTGTGAAACATAATATATTTAAGAAACTATATGATGATTAAAATGTTAAAGATGAAAAAGATTAGCTATTCCTTTTATTATGAGGATACATTAGAGTTTAAATAAAATAAGATTCTAAGGTACTTTAAATATTGAAAACTGCCAAATCAAAAAATTATTTTAAAATAATATTTTCCCCCAAATATTGTTCAAACAAATTGACTTGCAATAATTACACCTGAAAATATATTTGTCATTTGCTGTTATGGGTTAATATTATGCAAATATCTTATTTGACTTTCAGGTATTTGTGCTCCCCTTCATGGTCACACACTTTCAGTGCATAACTTGGAAATCTACAACAGGAATTATTATTTTTCTTAACTGTGGGTTTATCCTTGCAGCTATGGAAATAAAATGTACATATTTTTCTCTGAAATTAATTTAAAAATACAAAATCTGCATATTTCCTAACACCTCTAAAGTTAATAAAGTTACTTTCTTTCTTTTCTATTTGCAGCCCAATGTCTATTGATAGATATTATCTATCTATTTTATTCAGAATTCTTCTGTGGAGTAACCATTTTGGATCACAAGCAAGTTAAATCTCAGATAAGGCTAATCCTTGATTTGATATTTTTACAGAGGTTATATAGTGGACTGCACTTTAACTGAATGCCATTTGTCAAGACAAACCTGGCAACAGCTGATTTTCCAGGCTTGATCCATATTCTGCATGGCATGTTAAGGCCAGCAGAACATTTTTTTAATTCACTGTTTATGGTCACTCATAACAAACTCCTTTTGTCCTCTAATAGTTTTCTCCATCCTCTTAAAACTATATTTTTAAGTGCTGCAAGTGTGCAAGGGATGTTGAATGGAAATGAAAGAAAATAATTGTCTGAAGGAGCCTGTAGCTGAGGCTATGGGCTTGCAAACTGCTCTGCACCTGCTCAGATTCTCTCTGTGACAGTCCCAGAAACTGTGATCCTGAACCACATTTGATCCTGTATCATTTAAAGCAGCAGGACCTTGGTATCGAACTGTAGTGGAGCAAACCTCCTATCGGCTGCAGGGATTCGGTTTATCCCAGTGAAACAGCGACATAAACCTGAGAGCAGGCAGCACTGAACTGAAAGTTCAGGCACGTGGGACATGGAGCAGCAAGAACTCCAGTTTCCAAGTGGTGTTAACTTTACTAATGCTGATTGGTGGGTACTTGTTCTCCAGTGAAATTGTCAGTCCAGATTTAGTAGTTTCTTGCACATAGAAAGTGTCAGGGTCCTATTCTTAGGCAGGCATTGTGATAGTAAAAAAGTTCTCCAAGACAGTCTATAAGAAAGACCAATGAAGAAAAAGAAAAGTCTGCTGAGCAGCAACATTGTTAAGGTAGTCAGAAGAAAGTTGGACCTTGATTATTAATCCTTGTTCCTAAAGGCCTTTCTCTGATAAAACAATGTTTCTCTTTTATACTGCATCTCAATGAAAAGATTCAGGTCCTTGCCTAACTTGTGTGCCCGATTTGGAAACCAGATCTCCCACCTACCAAAAAAAATGATCCAGAAGTGAATTATTCACAGATAACATGACATCCCTTCCTCTGACGATAGGAGATCTAAAATCTGAATGAATTATTGACATATAAGGATGACTACGAGATTAATCCCAACAGAAAAGCAAAGCGTGAGAATGCCTGATTTGAGAATCTTCCATACTCACATTTGCAGCTGCTTGGCATCTTCAGGATCTGTTCAGGGTATCAGTATCTAGCACCAGAAATATGGGCACCTAGAATTCATTGGTGTGTTTTGGTGGTGAGATAAATTCAGTGCCTTTCAGGTTAAGCAGAAGCTAAGCAGGGCTTTCTGAGGGTGTCACAATTGTATTGGAGAACCCGAGTGGCAGTCTAAATTTAGAGAGCTAAAGGGCTGTCTAAATTCCATTGCAAAGCTATGTGAGAGAGGTAGGGAGATAATCTTTTGGGCAACGATAGCTATTTCCAAAGGCTTGGGCCTAAGGAAAACATGTGCCAGTGTTTTGAGATACTGAGATTTTAGCTCTTGCTTATGTTCCTTGCTGGCTGCAGGGGACTATGCTGAACGAATAATGTGAAACAATTATGTCTCTTGTAGAGAAATACAATAGATTTCTTGTACATAATTATAGGGATGTACTCACTGCCAGTCCAAGATCTCTACTTAGCAGCTCTGAATCTCCTCGATACTTAATAGGTGCTTGGAACTAAGGTATTTGATCATAGATACCTGAAGTAGGTGTTGTCTATGTAGCCTGAAATAGACCACAAATGGGAGATCTGGTTATAGACAGTTTGGTTTCTGAGCTTCTACACATCAATTTCTGCTTCCTGGTGTGTCCTTCCTGTCCTTTAAGGCATATAGTAAAGTAAGAGTTAATCTGTTACCTATAAAATATGGTACCTTTCTTTTTGTGCCTTCTCTTATGTACTGCCTGAACACCACAGTTGACTTTAACTCCGTACTTACTTGCTAAAATCTACTTCAGACTTACTCATCAAAGAAAACCAGGATGACAAATAATATTATTCAAAAATATCCCCCTTTTTTTCTCCTGTGACTAAAATGCTTTCCTTTTGAGAACTTGTATATTAAGTTTTAATCCATGGAGAACATTCATCAGTAAATTACAGTTAGCTAGTAATTATACAAATCAAATCTAATGGAAATATTACCAGAAGTTTAACTAAAATGTAATCTATAAGAAATCTAATGTAACTAGATAGATAGCAACATAAATATTACTAATAAAGAGTAATTTATTTGTGATAAAGAGGTAAATTGGATAAAATAGCTACTATTCTTGGTAGTATATCTTGATTTGTAGAAACTCATTGACATTGTTGCAGCTTGCCAGTAACTTCATAATTCTGGGTACTATTTCATTGAATTTTCTTCTAATCTTTCTTCTGATCTGGTGGTGCAGTTTTTTCAACTCTTTGAATACTTTTGCAGAGGAGGGACTTTTCCTGTACAAGAATATGGTAACACTTTACACACCAGACATCAGTAGGTAGTAGATGGCTGTGCCGGCATATGTATGGCAAGTAAAACTCATTCCAAGGCTTGCTCAGACAAGGAGACACATGTGTGGATTATTTGCATAGATAGAATCACTCAGAAGAGGTGGAGGCTGCCATATGGGTTGCTGATTTCTATTTTCTGTTTGCAGATACGGTATAAATGTGTTTGCCTTTCAACAATTTTCATATGGGTTTATGTTCATGATATGTAATTGAAAAGTAACTGTGCAGAAAAGGACCTGGGGATGCTGGTGGACACCAAGCTGAACTCGAGCCAGCAATGTGCCCTTGCAGCAAAGAAGGCAAAAGTTCTCCTGGGCTGCATTAGAAGGGTTACTGCCAGCAGGTCGAGTGAGCTGCTCCCGTCCCTCTATTCAGCACAAGTGAGGCTACTTCCAGAGTCTTGTGTCCAGTGTTGGGCTTCCCAGTAAAAAAAAAATCTGACATTCTGCAGAGAGTCCAGTGAGAGGCCACAAAGACGGCTAAGGGACTGGAGCACCCCTCCTGTGAGGAAAGGCTGAGTGAGGTGGTACTTTTCAGCCTGCAGTTGAGCAGGTGCGGGGGGACCAATGTACATAAATGCCTGAAAGGATGGTGTAAAGAAGAGGGAGACAGACCCTTTTCAGTGGGGTCCAGTGGCAGGACCAGAGGCAACGGCCACTAATTGAAATACAGGAAGGTCTGTCTGAACATCAAGAACCACCAAGAACTGTCAGAGGTTGCCCAGATAAGTTGTGATGTCGCCAATTTTGGAGACATTAAAAAATCATCTGAACAGGGTCTTGGGCAATCAGCTCTAGGTGAACCTGCTTGAGGAATCCTGTAATTTTGTGAACTCACAGTACACCTGAAAAATTGTTTTTCATGAGATGTGATGTATGTTGCACTGGGTTTACTCTGCACAGATAACTCTTATGTGTAATTGAGTTTAACACATTGAAAATCTTTATTATAGGATTCTGTATGAATATCTGAAACACAGTACACAGGGACATTTTTATTCAGACCGAAATGTGTTTTAGTGTGCTATTAAGATTTTCTATAATTCTTGAAAGTTTGATTGAACGCTTAATTCCTATTTTATTGTAGTTACACCATAAGTTAGCCTTCTAAAAACTCTTTTGACTTGTATATACTTGATACAAGCATAACCTAACCCTTTCTGGTTTGTTTTGAGACACACACCAGGGGTACTGCTAAATCTGACCTCAGACAACAGTCATTAGTGAGAATTGTGATTATCTATGTGATGAGACCATCCATCCTTTAGGTATGGTCCAAATCTATTTACAAAATCAGGTGTAGATTAGAATGTGGTTTTTCTTTGAAATTCTCTTGTGTAAGTGATATAAAAATACATTACACTGTACTTGATCATGTAAATAGTAGCAAAGTATTGCTATTCTATATGCCGCTGGATCAAGTGGTCAACATATTCAGATGAAAGTTCAATGGATTTGTAATATCATATTAAAAATTGAAAATTCATGACATTCAGGTCAATTCTGCCACATGAAGAATAATTCTTAACAGGTGGATAATTTTTTTGCTCTAAATGGTAACTGTTTTCTTGCTCAACAATACATGTGCTTCAACCTCCTTGCAGGAAAAATGTAGAGAAATATCAAAACCAGTATTTCTTCCCTTCATGCATGCCTGCAGTATCTAATGGTATTGTAGCAGTAATTTCCTCAAAAGTGGTTCATTACCAGCAGTTAACAACCCCTTCTGGCAATTAACTAATTATCTTGCCTTTGACTATGGTGAAAGGAAATGGCTATCAAGGGCATTGTTTGCTTAATTAACCAAAAGCAGTAGACACATTCTTAGTAGTAATTGTAGAGGGAAATCCCTCCAAAATGCAGCAATTTTACTCAATTTTTCACAGGATCTGTGCAGTCTGAAATGTTAAATTAAAGAAATTCAGAAGAATTAACATGCAAGGCGGGGGGGGGGGGGGGGGGCAGGTGTTGTTTGTTTTTTGTTTGTTTTTCCAAACAAGTATCAGGACAAGAATATTCTTCTGTAAAATGCCCGTTCCCAGGCTCTGCCAAGGTTCATGGTATTTTCAGAGCTCCAACTAATGCAGCCATGAGCAGCCCTGGCCGGGATGGTCTCTGGTATCGTGGGAGCTGGATGTAGCCAAGAGATGATTCTGCTTGGCCAGCTGCCTTTCCCCAGAAGAGCTGCCATGGCTTCCTCCACGTGGGCAGAAGGATGGATGGATGGGGATGTATGCCTCCTACAGAGGGCACAGCAACACCTCCATATGGCCCATGCAGAAAAGACAAGACAAAGCTGGTTTCCCTCCCTAGTAAAAAGATTGGCTTGTATCTCTCAGTCACAGTGTTTAGGCTTCAGCTACGCTGATTTGTGGTAACAAAAAACCCCAAAAAACCCAAGCAACTCACCACTATATAAACAGTTACTGGCTAAAAGGTCTTCAGTGAAAGATGGTATATTATTAAATAATTTTTGAAAAAAAAGAGATGGCTTTTATTCAAAAGTCATCTGACATCATTTACAATTTCTCATTTTCTTCAGATGAAAAGATTATTCTGCTTATATCTCATAATGCTAAAGCAGTTATCTAATAGAAACCATGACAGGTAAAAACGTAATGGCAAGTCCTTACCTTTTTCCCTATGTTCTGAACTATTCTTGGCTTTTTCTGTTGGCCCAAGCTGATTCTACCTTTTTTTTCAGATGACCAAAATGCCACTGCAAGGTGGGGTGCTTTTCTTCCCATTTTATTTCCCTGTAGAAAATAAGAATTGATACACTCGTAAATAAATCACAACTCTCAAAAAAATAGATGAATATTATCACTGGCTTTTCTTTCCTCCCTGTTAGTGGGAACGGAAAAAAGCAAAGGGGTCATCTTCTCTGACCCCTTCCATCCCCAACTATGAACTATTGCTATTTTCCGGCTAGGAACAGAAACAGATTTTGGAAAGCTGGATATATGATAACTGCCAATATTTCTCTTCACTTTAGAAATAATAAAAACATAAATATGTTAGAAATTCAGAATTCTGAGACCTTGTAAAAACAATTCCAAAGTATTGGAGAAAGGAAAAGTCAGATTTATTTTTTTTCTCACAAAGCAGTGCTTGTGACCTTTTTATGTAAAACACTTTCCCCTTAGTAAGCTCTCTCTAAACTCATCTACATCATTTACCTTCCTTACTATTCGTACAAACAAAGCAACCCAGCCCTACCTGCAGTTCCTAAATTCTTTAGGTTTCTCACTATTTTCTGTGATCTCTTACCTCTGCACAAACAGGATTTATTTCACCTTTTGCAGTGGACAAAGCTCTTTGGAAATATCCTTGTTGAAGGAAATGTAAGGCATAAACTACAACATGGTGGAGATACTGTACATTTAATTAATTTTATGAAAAACCTTTTCACTAAAGACTAAGAACTTTGTCTATGTCTAATGATGCAATGTTTTTTTCAATTTCATAGAAAGTCTTCAACTAATTATAATGAGTAATTAAGTCTTCAAGGTTTGTAGAAAAATTATTTCCTACACAGAACTGCGTAATGTGTTTAAACCTGTAGTCCATGCTTCTGGTGTTCAGTGCACCATTTTTCTTAAATAATTTTTTAATTTATCTTTATTAAATATGTGCAGCTGAGATCAATTTGTGAAAACAGACCATGTGAACCTGAATAACATATCTGTCACCTACGTAAGGATGGGCAAGTTTTGCACACTACTAGATAAACATAAAGACAGTTCAATATCCCTGTTCTCTCCTTTCTTTGGTTGTTTTGATTTGAGAAGGAAATATAGGCAATAACCCCAGTGTAGCAACTGACACATCAGAGGCTATTTGTCTACTAGCAGCAAAACTGTAAACCTGACAGTGTAATAATTCATTATGTTGCTTCTAACCTACCTGAATTTGACATTTTTTGTAATCAATCTTCATGAGCTGCTAACCTATTAAACAGGTTAAGCCTGACCCAAAGAGCTGCTATAAATAACACAGTAAAGAATCAACTGACAATAAAAATTAATCTGCACAATATTTCAGAATCAACTGAATACTGTGCCTGAAAGACCACCCCTGCTCTTTAGTTTAACATTAGATTAAAAGCAGATGGATAGTATGAATGTCCATATGTCTTATCCTGTGGGCTCACCATCCTGTGACTCTTTTTTGACTTTGACCACATCTATCACTTCTTGAGACTTTGGAGAATTAAAGCAAGCTTAAGCCACTGTATTGGTTTTGCTTGGTCTGGTTTTGGGTAGCAGGGGGGCCACAGAGGTGGCTCCTGTGAGAACCCTCTGGAAGTTTCCACCACGTCCAGCAGAGCCAGTCTCTGATGGCTCTGAAAGATGGACATGCTGCTGGCCAAAACTGGGCCAGTGAGAGAGGCTGGTAACGCCTCTGTGATGACATATTTAAGAAATAAACCCAAACAAAGTCACAAGGTTTTGTTTCTAGTCAGAGAAGAGGAAGAGGTGAGAACACGTGAAGGAAAACAACATGGTGACACCAAGGGCGGTGGAGAAGGAGGGGGAGGAGGTGCTCCAGGCGCCGGAGCCGAGGCTCCTCTGCGGGCCATGGTGAATCAGCTGTGCCCCTGCAGCCCATGGGATCCACGGGGGATGCAGAGATCCACCCGCAGCCCATGGAGGAGGTGCTCACACCGGAGCGGGTGGATGCCTGGAGGAGGCTGTGATCCAGTGGGAGACCCTGTGGAGACGGAGGGCCCTGCTTCCAGGCTGGAGCAGCCTGTCCTTGGAGGGCTGCACCCCATGCAAGAGAGAGCCACGGTGCAGCAGTTTTGGGAGCGCTGTGTGCCCGAGGGAGGGGCTCACGCTGCAGCAGGGGCGGTGTGGCTGCTGCTCCTGAGGGCGGACCCACGCCGGGGAAGTTCATGGAGAACTGTCTCCCGTGGGAGGGACCCACGCCGGGGAAGTTCATGGAGAACTGTGTCCCGTGGGAGGGACCCACGGCCTCACAGGGGAACACTGCTCTCCGAGAGCAGCCCAAGAGAATCTCAGTGATGAACTGACCAAACCCCATGCCGTGTCTCCCTGTGCTGTCGGTGGGAAGGAGGGAGGGGCTGGGGGGAAAAGGTGTTTTTTTAAGGGCTTATTTTATTTCTCATTATCCTCCTCTGATTCTGTTAGCAATAAATTCACTTTGTAACTTTAAGTTAAGCCTGTTTTGCCCTTGAAGTGTTTTCTCCCAGTCCTTATCTCAACTGATGAAGCCTTTGTTAATTTTATTTTTTTCCCCCTCTTTCCTCTGCCCAGCTGTGGCAGGGGAGGGTGAGTGAGCGACTCTCATGGGTGCCTGACATTGGGCCAGAGTCAAACCACGACAGTCACCAAAAAGCATCTAGATGTCATGCTGTTGTCAGTTAGAAATCATGACTAATGAATGACAGTTTAGAAAATACAGTCTTATATTGCTTGTGACCAAACTTCTGCAGGCAAAATAAAATTATAATGTGTTATCCAAAGGTGGGAACGATTGCCCAGATCATTAGCAATGAGAATAATGAAAATTTGTCTTTAAGACTTACTTTACATTAGTGGATAAAGCAGAAAACATTCTTTTGTTGTAAAGTTTGCCATCTGGATGCCATTCCCTATGTTGTCTTAAAGCCCTTCTTAAAAAGATCAGTTCAAATGAACTGATGATGAAAACATATAAAATAAAGAATTGTACAGTGCTGTGTACATTTTCTGTGGTATGATATGAATTAAGGTTTCACAGGACAAATTCATATATTCTCTTGCAAAACTCTCAAATGACATATGAAGTATTAAACTTGAAAATTTCTACTGAAAAATGGTATACATGTGA
Organism: Lycocorax pyrrhopterus obiensis; assembly: GCA_014706295.1. Classification (NCBI taxonomy): domain Eukaryota; kingdom Metazoa; phylum Chordata; class Aves; order Passeriformes; family Paradisaeidae; genus Lycocorax; species Lycocorax pyrrhopterus. The sequence goes on from JACSVZ010000007.1 coordinate 34,884,843, forward strand.
AAACCAAAGTTCAAAAGAATGGAATGACTATCAAATGACAACAAAAATATTTTAAAGTAAATTATTTAGTTAAACTATTATAGATAAAAATTTAGCTTAGAGAAAAGACGTATACAATTTGCATGAAAGAAGCCTTATTCAAAGGATCCAAGAAGCTCCTGATCGACTGAATTGAACTCTTGTATAACTGGCAACAAATGAAAAAACCTCTCAGTCTATACCCTCCTCTGTAATGCTGTGTTGTCAGGAAAGACATTTTATCTGTGCTCTCCCCATTCTCTAAATGCAGGATTGTGTTCCAGCTTAGCTTAAAGATAGATGCAGTAACATGTCATGCCTAAAGTCATATGCCACTTACACAGCAGATGGAGCCCACTAACTCAGACTGGTTTGGGAAAATGACCACAAAAGAAGTATTTTAGTATGAAAGATCAACACAGCGCTACAGCAGGAATTTTTATTCTTCCCAGTATATTGTTAGCAAGCTTACTTCTTGTTGAAGAAAGAAAGCCCATTGCAATAATTATTTCTCACTGCTCCACTGCAGTAGAGCAGATGTGCCACTTGAAAATGTTCAGTTATATCACCCCAACAACCCTTAGAAAGGGAACATTGGTGATTAATGTTTTAGGAATAGCTTTTTCCATTTTAAGGCAAATAATTCATCTGCTCATTCACCTGCAGAGTGCTGTTGTTTTTGCCTTCCTTGTAGGTTCCCTGATACCTGTGATAGAGATTTTAAAAAGCATTTTGTTGGAGGCCTGCCTTCCTGTTTGCTGCAGTCAAGGGTAAAAGTCCCCTTGATTTTTCAGTAGGAGCAAATAGCTGTAGATTCTAGTTACAGTTTCTTCTTGCCATAGGCTTCTGATTTCTGACATCATCATAGATTTTTTAATGTTTCCAAAAGAGCTACTTTTCTAATAGTAATTCCAAAATATTAAAAAAAAAGGCTGCATAACAGTTTTATTGCTATTTCCAAGTACAGAAGATGTAACTTCAAACATAACATAAAAAATTATTAATTATAATTAGTTTTGAAATATCAGCAGCATTAACTAGGCTAAGCCCTTCTTTCTGAGTTTCCATGAGACTGTAGGGCTGTTAGAATGAACAGAGCAAGTGTCTATGCCATTTTGTAGGACACTTCAGAATGGCAACAACCAGGCTTCACAGAAAATGGCTGATTTCTATTACTATAAACAAAAAAGGCATTAACATTGCATAATAGCTCCAGGGCTGGTTTCAGCTGCATTATGTCACATAAGGATGAATGTGAGAATTGCAAGGTGATCTGGGGTGAAAAGCACAGTATGTTTCCTAAACCAGAAACAGTCAAAACCTATTGGTGCATCCTGAGAACACATACTTTCAAAACCATTCAGAAAATCAACATATCTCCTTAAAAACCTTCATAATGTTTAACACCTTGGCACAAGAATACCTATGCCCTTAGTACAGAAGATTTTGACTGGATTGCAGATTACTACTGATGTGTATTTTTCCGTCTAAATGTGTGGCACCCTTGGTGCTTGCCCTTGTGTGCAGATGAAAAGCGTCCTTTGACACTCAGTGCTGGCAATATTTGTCAGTTCTGTGGCTCTGGCTTCAGGCTCTCAGATAGTCATGAGACAATCTGAGGGAGTAGCCAGAGGTTTGAAGTTAACAAAAAGTGACTGAGTTTATATCGAGGGCTATGTTAAATAAGGTTAGGTCATCTGGTTTAAGCAAGCACACTATTTATGAAGAATGTTGTTCTAAAAGTAAGTATTTTTCATCAAAATACTTAGGTTAATGCCTCATTGTGTTGCTCAGTTTGTTCCTTAAGTCAAAGAGAAGTGTTTGTGAGAGGTCAGTCAGAGTTATCATTCGGCATCTTTTTTACTTATTTTTCTTGTCTTAGAGGAGTTCTTTTGTAGCTGCAGGAGGAAACTAAATGTGTACACTGACACTGAAAGCTATAGAATGTTTTTAAATACTAAGAGAACATATAGAAACACAAAATACGTGGCAAGTTATTTGAGCAATCACTTTTGCTGAACCGTAGTCTGTGTACCGAGGCTTATAGACAGAGCTAAAATTTGTTGAATAATCTTTTTTTCAAATTTTACTAGTAAATATTAGATTGGGAAAAAGGCAGGCCTGAACTGCAGCAATATTATATTGCTTTTAAGTGGCCTAGAAGAAGAGTTTGCAAGGAAATGTCATACTACTTTATTGTCAAGCTACTAGCAAAGATCTGTCTTCTTAGAGGCAGAGAGTATCAGCTGTGTGACAGACCAGGAGATCATCTCAGAAAGAGAACTTTGAATGATAGCTGCTCAGTACTGAATGGAAGGCTGGAAAAAGAAAGACCAAGGGCTGTTGTCTCAAGATCAGTATAACTGGGTTCTAGATACCAGTACCAAAGCACCAATTCTGTGTGTTTTGTGCTTGGATTTCTTTTGATTACTCTCTAAAAAGTATTTAGTGTGAATGTTTTTTCGTATACACTGTCAGTGTTTTATATGCAGTACCACATACCATGATCCTCCTCAGTAATTATAAGCTATAAAGAAACATTTCAGGAGCAGCTATTTCTGACAAAAATCACCAGATCTTCATGTTCCTGCAACAAAGACAATCACACAGGCAGGGAAAAGCCCAGGTGCAAACTCTCAGACAAGTGTAATAGACCGCTGTACCATGTGGTCAGCCATGCAATGAATGGGAGACTCAAGAACAGCCCTTTTCACTGTGCCATTTATGGTTTTATGAATGCATACGATGCAAGTTCATCTTGTGATAGTTTATCAGTGGAACTTCTTAGTTTTACCACGTACTTAATATAGCAAATGTGCCTACGTAGGATCCTTTTAATATTTTTCATTTAATCTCTTTTTTCTTTTCTTTTTCTTTATGCTTGAAATCTTTTCTACCTTGGTGATTTGCAAAGTCATTACATTAATAAGTAGGAAATAGAAATTGCCATATTTTGTCTAAATTTTCTTAAAATAATCTATTTTTAACTTTTCTCTACTGAAATGTTTCTGTAACTTTTCTGCACTAAGGTATATTCCAGCACTTAAAGTTTCCTCTATTTTCATCTACTTCTTCCCCGCCCCCGCTGCCCCAAATACTGCACTGTAAACCATATAAAGATAATTCCTGATTCAATCAGAATTTGAAATGAATGTCACCTACTTAACATTTTGCTAGGACACAATAGATGAGTAAATATGTTAGTGTCTGATACCAAAAATCACAGTCTACAAGTAGCTTTAAGTTAATGGGAAGAAAAAAATTAGGGGAGAAAAAAATTGAGCCTTCCAGTTTAATGCAAAAAAATTGTGCTTGATTCTTTGGGTAGTCTGGTGTAAGATGTATAATTCATTATGAGACATTAGTGACCTTAAGAGAATGTTTAATGCTAAAGTAATAGAGAAATAAAACTGACATTGGATAAAAGCGTCTTTGAGATGACTTTCCACAAACTTCACACCGAAGTGCTAAACATCATATGCTACAATTTATTCTCTTGTGTATGATTGCACTTTGTTAATTGTCAATGTGTAGGTTAACATACATTCACCTCCCAGTTCCCTGTAGTGGCACTGGGAAATAATTTTTTTCACAGCATGACACGGCTTCGTGCTGGCTCCCTGATGTCCAACACAGGAGGCAGAGAACCAGATATGCAGTCCAAGAGGAGCTGTGTTTAACCAAGTTAAGCCTGTCTTGTCTCAGTGTTTTCTTCTAATGCAAGGACTGCAGCTACCCATGTTGAAATATGTGTGAAGAAGGGTAAAGTATTGAATTAACTGTAAAATTTGACATAGTTTAGACTAGAGATCAGGAATGAAAGTTTAATTCTATGATAGATTCTAAGTATATCTTAGATGCAGTATTTAGAGGCATATCTTGAGAGGAAGAATTTAGTGCTAGTATGTTTAACTAAAAGTTTTTCGTTCCTGAATATTCTGAGTTTGTTCTGCCATTTTCAGTGGTCTGATGAATGCCATGTGTGAATCTGTTACTACTTATGGACTGCTTAGGAACTACTGCTTTGAATGAAGGCTATTCACAACTTTATGCCACCTACTTACTACCTGTCTCACCTCCAGATAGGTCCCCAAATTCATCAGTTTCCCAGCATAGTTGTCTTAAGACTTACAGTGAAGGTATTTTCAGGGAAGCATGTTTGTGTAAGCATATGTAAGGCTCTCTAATGCTGCCAACACTCTTGTGACCAGAAATATGTTCTGTAAATTTTCTCAACACAGGCATGACTGTTTAAAAATGCTTGCCATGCCTTGGGTGTGGTACATACGATTCACTAATCTTATATTTTATTTTTACGCATTAGTTATTTAACAGTAGCATCTGTGGCACTAAAAGGAATTAACGTTCCATAATACTAGGTACTGTGATTTTTAGCAGCTGTCCAAATATCTTATCTTCAAAATAGGTGATGGATTAGTGCAACACATTTAACACAAACTATATTCAGAACAATATTCTGAAGAAGTATGTACATGGACAATTTCTAGCACAAAATGAGACAAGCATGAATGAAAAATCCTTGTGGAAATCCTACCTCTGTTGGAAAAAAAGTCCGTTCACTGACAAGTGAAATAGCATACAGGTCTTCGAGTAGATGCTATTTTACCTACCACTCTTTGCAAATGAGCTGTAACTGATGGTCAAATTTGATGACATAACTGGTAAAGTAAAATGGGTGGGAAATGCTAAAAAACACAGCACCTCTTTAATGATGGAGAAACATGTACAAGGAGTAGTAGTCTAGTACACAGACTTGTTTATTGTTTTTGAAAACTTACTTTTCCTACAGACATTTATTATGTGTGGCTCTAAACTCTTCAGAAGGGATAGGCAAGGAACAAGAGGATTCTGTGATTACAGTATAAAGAACAACCCCAACAACCTTCATGAACTCAGTCATAATGAAAATAAACCATTTTATGGTAATCGATTTTCAATTAAATATTCTGGATTGAGCCTGTTACCGGGGATGTCAAATGTCATTTCTAATGAGAAATCAGTATTTGATCAAACATTTCTAGACAATGTTATGCAAAATACTACTATAAAATACTGTAAAATTCATAATACTGCAACCAGACTGTGGACCATGTTACATGGACTCCAAATGATCAAACAGAACAAAATAAACTGACAGAGACTGTCAGAATAAAAATAAATTAAAACCAAAATTTCCCACAACTTTTCTAAAGAAATAGAATGGGTGTAGGGTATTTAAACCATACAGTTATGAGCAGTTAAGCATTTGACACTTTGGAGCCCTGCATAAGATACATATAGTATCTCAGAAACTGTATAGTACAGTTACCTGAGAGGAAGGGTTCAGAAAAAGTACAAAATATCAGCTAGAACCATAGATTGGTGAAGCATCACCTGTTTCAATGGCATGCACTATCAGAAAACAAGACTAGAATGATTTTTTCAGAACAGCTGAAATCCAGATTATACTGGCAGAATAGAAATGAAACACAGCAGATATTCAGCAGTAATATTCCTTACTATGGACCTATTTCTGCATCATCTGTGAAACTGTTACCAGATACCCTATGGCAACAAGGACATGAGGGAACAGGATGAAGCTGTGCTGGGGGAGGTTTAGGTTAGATATTAGTAAAGATTTTTCACCGAGGTGGTGATTGGGCACTGGAAGAGGCTCCCCACAGAAGTGGTCACAGCACCAAGCATTTGGACAATGCTCTCAGGCATGATGGTTTGATTCTTGGGGTTGTCCTGTGCAGGGCCAGAAGTTGGACTTTGATTGATCCCTGTGGGTCCCTTCCAACTCAGGATATTCTATGATTCTTTTCAGATGGATAAAAACATACCAGAAGAGAAAGTAGTATCAGCTGTGAGTAGGTACAACAAATGACATCCGTCAATACCTTCTGTGCACTTTTAGAATTTGTTCAGAAAGGTCTCAGCATGGAGAATCCTGATAGAATGTATGCTATGCCTTTAGCTGGGACAAAACAGTGAGCCAACCTCTGTTAAAAAAAAAAAATCAAATTTGCCAGTCTGAAAGTTGAATTACTTCTTTAATGAAACAGTGGGAAGTATTGATAAATTTCCCAGAGAATGGGAGTAACCCAGCAAAACAGAAAAGCTTTAAAATTTAAATAACATTCCTATAAGTGTCCTTCCTTGATCAGAAGGGGTGACTTTGCTCTTCTATTGATGTACAAGCATTGGCATAAAAATAGAAGGTGGGTCCCACCTATTACCTGTTGAGCTTCTGCAGATTAAGGAGAATGCTTAAGGGATGATGCTGGGAAGCTGGAAATATATTTTGAACCCACGTGTGTTTTTGGTTTATCCAATGCAGCAAAGGAATCAAGCCTGTGTCTCTTAATTTCAAGAGTTAGATGAGATATTGACGCTTCATGGAAACATGGAAAAAAAACATGCTAGGAAGAAGCCAGATCAACCAGTCTCTGTATCTGTCATGGGCCAAGTTAACCATGATTAATTTACCTTTCTAACTGCCAGACCCTTTTAAAAGGCAATCTTTTCCATACAGCAAGAGAAAATTTCTTAAGTCTCCCAAGTCACCTGGAAAAGCTAGTTTGTATCTGCCGTAGTTGCCAGGCAACCATCACAATCTTCCAGTTACTAAAAATTGTCTGACTGGAGTTGACCTTACTTCTATGCTATGGTTACCCCTACAGCCTTCCCCAAAATAACAAAATTCTGTCAATCTGCCAGAAACAAATTTCTGTCATTATACTGAAATTTTGCAGCCCATTACTCCATAATAAGAACTACTGCCTTTAGGTGTCCCAATGGGATGAGCTGCTAAAGCAACTGATTTATTTCAGTTAGAAGCAAGGCTTTTGTCTTTTAGCACATGTTCATTTCTGTCTTAATTTTTTTTAATATAATATTCATATCGAACCTAAGCATGTAGACCTGGGGACTTATTCTGCACTGCAGCCTTAGCCAAAATCACGATTAGATCTGATAGGAATGCGGTCTATTTTTAATAATGCGGTATGTGGCTTTCGTGGCCTTACAGAAACAAAAAGCATGTACGTAATTACAGTGTGTCAGTGTCCATGTAGAGATCAATATCAGGGCAGAATCAATAACTGAGAAATTCCATGTCAATTAAATCACATTAGCTTTTAATTTGTTTAGTATTCATTGCTTATACTGCAAAAGAGGCAGCAAAATGAAACTGTTTTACAAAATGTCATGGTTTAACCCCAGTTGTCAACTAAGGACCACACAGACCCACTCTTCCTGCCCCATGGTGGGATGGGGCAGAGAATCAGAAAAAGGTAAAATCTTTGGTTTGGTATAAGAACAAACTAATAATACAAATAAAGTAAATAATAGTAATAGTAATAATTGTAATGAAAAGGAGAGGGATAGAGAGAAAACAAGTGATACATAATACAATTTCTCACCACTTACTGACTGATGCCCAGTCTGAGCAGCAATTGGTATGTTCCATCCAAGTCCTTCCCAGTTTATATCCTGGGCATGATGTTCTGTGGTATGGAATATCCCTTTGGCCAGTTCCAGTCAGCTGACCCGGTTATGACTCCTCACAGCTTGTGCAGCTCCTCACTGGCAGAGCACGGGAAACCGAAAGTCCTGCAAGTCCTTGACTGAGGGTAAGCATTACTCGACAACAACTAAAACATCAGTGTGTTATCAACGGTATTCTCATACTGAGTCCAAAACACAGCACTGTACCAGCTACTGGGAAGAAAATTAAACCTATCCCAGCTGAAACGAGAACATAAAAGTAGATATGTATCATTCCTATATTGCAGCCAGGAGGGGTTAGAGAAGAGAGGTTAAGGGTTCCTAAACACAAAGTACTCAGCCTAAATTCCAGTGCTACTTCATCCTCCTAATTTAATGACATCTGAAATTCTTAGAGAAACCATCCAGAAAGAAAACAATATTAACCAGTGAGCTACTAGGGTAGTGCTTAACTTACCTAGCTTAAATGGATGTGTTTGGATCAAGCTACATTTTCTCTACTGCCAATGGAGGAAGTTCCCATGAACCAAGGAAGGTTCATCCCATTTGAATGGTGTATTTATGTCTGCATTGACAAGAGATAAATACAATCCAGATGAATAACTTAAATCCAATACCTAACTTCTAGACAACTGAGGTTCAATGAGATGAATTGCTCAGTCGTAGGTAATCAGTGGAAAGTACTGTACAGATGGACTTTAAGGTCTCATTGCAATTATGTGCAACAAAAATAGAACTATTCTGATCTCATTTGATCTAGCTCTGTGATTTATTCCCTGAATCTACTCTTTCTGTAGATATTTTTCATGTGTTGAAAATATTTTTTTCAGCACTTAAAAAAAGTTTTAAATCTGAAAGATTAGCGTGACTTACTGTTTCTTTCCAGATAGATTTCATTTGTGTTCTGCAAGCTCAACATCTTAGCCTGGAATGAGATACAATCATGTTATAACAATATGACTCATACTTAACCTACTTTAAAAAAAAGTGCAAGGGTTGCCAAGTAAAATTATAATACAACAGTGTTAAGTATAAGAAAGTTATAAGGACGTCCAACAAAGAACACAGTGATTCAGGATCCTTCTTTACAAAATTTCAATTTACTTTCTATATCACTCAAAAAGAAATTAGACTTAAAGGAGATATAAGCATAATTTTCTTCTTGCAGCGAATTTGGGCTTTAGACAAGCAATATTTTTTATTAAATGCAATGTGATATAACTTTGCATTTCTTTTTCCAGGGTGATATTCGTACTACTGCCAGTGAAGCTGATAATGAAACTAATTCAGTGACATGTAATTCTAACTTTCATTTTCTTACCCACCATTAAAAAATGAATGTGAAGTAGTACCTTGAAAGTGATTTGTATATGCTTCATAAAAATGCTGCATGTGTCCTTTTCATATCAATTTGAAGTACTTCGTATTGAAGTTTTCAGGGAATCAAGATGATTATAATATTCTTACAGTCTGCATGTACGAAATGCTAATTGACGTGGTACCTTGGTAAGAAGATATCTGATGTTTCAGCCTTTTTATTATTAAATCTTATGCTGAGGCCAGACCTGGCAATGATGTCTAAGGTAGCACAAAACAAGGAGTTTCACAAATGCTTTGAGCCTGAGCAGTTAACAAAAGAGACTCTGACTGCTCTTCATACTTGTTTTCAACCCTATGCTTCTTTATTCCTTAATACCACAGTAATTGTTTGAGGAGCTGCGTAATAAATATACAGTGCAACTACAGATTGCAGAAACCATTCAGTTATCTAGTCTTGTGCTGAATTAGTTTTAACACAGGTCAGCTCCCCCACCCCAAATTTAGAGTAATAGTCTTATAAATGTGGTATTGGGATGGGAAAGGGAGATAAAATGGGAAGAAAAGGCACAGAAGCAGGTAGGAACATCTGGGTCCACTCCCCTGTTTGAATATGCTGATTTATGGGGATTTAATGTTTATGAAAAGATCATCTCAGGCACTTGAACAGTAGAACTGTAAAATAGTTAATGTGGGCATGTTTAGTGCTGCCAGTTAATTTTCCTTCAAGACAACTAATTTTTACATAGTTTACAGTAATCCAGTAAAAGCAGAATGAACAGCCAGTGAGTGAGCAATCTTATGCAATGTTTAAGATTAGCAGATTTAGAGAGACCTACAGTATTTTAACATATCAAATCACACAGATATCTTGCTTAAATGGCAGCTGCTGTTTTTAATATCTGAGTGCTTTCAATGAAGATATCAGCAGGGCAAGCAACTAATGCAGCTAGTGAAACTGTGTGCTCAAAGATGAATGGTGCCTGGAAGTAGGACAACAGCAGAATGTAAGCAGATATGCTGGAGGATATAATGTCAGTGGCTGGAAGCTATTTGGATAGCAAATGCTGCAAGTTTTATGAATGGCTGTCAGGAGCCAATCATATAAAATAAGCCTTACATAAGCCAAAGAGAAGCTCAGGAACAGACTTGTAAAATAGTTTGTGTTCCCTCCTTTAGGATCACATGGCAGATCTAGGTCTAGATCTGAATCTATATGGGATTGACCTTGGTAGAGAGCACAGAATCTCTCTGAATTAATTTCTAACCTTAGGAGAGCATATCTTACAGAGATAAAAGTAAATACATTCATGAATATAGTGATAGAGAAGCCATCTTGACATGTTTTTCCAGTAGCTAGTTGTTCACCCCTCTAAAAATGCAAATAAACCTACTGTGAAAATACCTGCTTTCAACTTCCAGTCTCTGGATCTCTTTCATACCTTTCTACACTAGGCTGAGAACACATTCTGTACCATCCATCTGTTTAGACCCTTTGATCAAATCATCCTCTTACTTTTTTGTAGTTAGTGTGAACAGATATTTCCTAGAACTTCTTTCTACTGGGAATGTTTTTCTGTTCTTTTTATCATAGCTCTGGTAAAGACCATCTTTGGACATGAAGAAAGAAGGTATGGCAGAGAACTCATGTCAGCAAAATGCCTTCAGGATGAACGCTTGTGGCTTTGGGTGCTTACTTATGCTCTGTGGAAAAAAAACAGGAGACCAATTACTTGAATAGTGAATTCCAAAGAGCCCAAATCCTCATTTTCCATCCAAACTCTCTATCTTAAACACAACAGAAATCAGTCTAAGAGCAAAACTTTCAACAACCGCAGATGCCAAAATATTTTCCTAAAAATATTAGCATTCCATCCAAGAATTATAAATCATTTTACTAGCCCTCACACTCAATTTACAGTCATACACGAACTAAGTATTCACTTGCCTAAAGTCATAGTACTATTCAGGAACTGATCAGGAAATAGGAGCAAACCTTCTCTTTGAATGTTTATCAGAGAGCGCATCAAGGGTGTTCTATATGGTGGTTTAGTATACCTATTTAAACCACAAGTAAAATTTTTAAAAGCTGATCTCTCATTTAAATATTGAAATCATGATTTCAATAGGTGTAGGTGCACACAAATGGTGGCATCTAAAACCTAAGACATCCCAGAGAAAAATGCACAAAGATTTAAAACTAATTGTTTAACCATCACTTAAATGCAAGTGTTTCGGAGGCAGGAGGGAGGTTCCCTCTCCCATGTTTCTTTTAAAGAAGTTTTAAGTATACAAGAATTTTGAACTGACTACTGGAATCTTATCTTATTTCTATTTTCTTTATGTCTAAGGATGTTCGGCCAGATGTGATTTCTCCACCAGGCCCTTAGCATCAATAGACCAAATAGGTCTGACACTAGCAAATGAATAAATACATACTTGCGGACATCCCCTGTCCTAATTTCATGCAGAGGAAATTGTGGGTTTGCTCAACAGCTGCTCATATGCACCAATAGTGCCCTCTGCAGTGTTATAATGTAGTTGTGATATGCACATGGCAGAGCTTTGAATGTTAAGGAGCCAAAGTGTGAGAAGAAAATGCGATACAGTAATACAATAACAAGAAGAGTTTATTTGATTCCTATCGACTTAAAAATCAACAGTGTGGTGCAATATGATTGCAGTCTGATTTTGAATTAAGGTGCAAGCTGCTGCGATGACATCAGCTGTCAAAATAATTTAGAGGGCTGATGCTACATTTTGATGGTAGCATGACACTGCTAGGAATGCACATGGCTAAAGTCATCCAGCACCCAGGGATGACCTTTGAAGGCCCATTCAAACTATAAATGTTCTTGGTTTTGTGACAGTGTTATTCTTACTCTCTGTTTTGTGCTCTGTCATCATCTCAGCTACTGATTTAATTTACTCCACTGGCTTTATCCTGCTTAACCACAGTAATCCCAAACCTGCTTACTCCCACATTCCTTTCTCCCATTCCTAATAAAGTTTTGCTGAATGCATGTGCAGAATATTTGTGCCACTGTTTGCTTCTCATCAAAATCCTAAAACTGATACTCACACCTTTACAATATCAGCAGTAGAGAAGCACTCAGTGCAAGACCTCATAAATTCTAGACTTATCCTCAAGATTTCAATGATAAGAGGCAGGATACCTGCTCTGGCACCAGCTCGCACCGGTCAACTGCTAAACTACTCATTGCAGGTGTCAGATTTTGCTTCCTGGATCATCTTGTGTCATCTCTTCTCCAGAAAATTGTGTTAATCAAGTCTGGGAGTGGGGGATGCATAGAACTAACATGTCGGTTCCACACAACCAGATTCGAGTTTGTAGGCTTTTATGTTTTAAAATTTTCTTCGAACACCAATGGGAAGTGTTTTCATATATGCATATGCTTCTCATTTGCAATAACTGAGGAGAAATCTCTAACATAGATCTGCTTGGATAATAAAATTAGAAGAGAAGTGAAGTTTTCAGGTTAGAAAAGGCTGTGCAGAATATAAGAGATCATATGTGAGTGATGTTCGAAAGAAAACACTAGGAAGGTATTCTGCATTGGAGAGGGTAAATAAGGGGAGTTCAGAATGAAGTAACTTGCTTATCAACACTGCATACTGTTACACAGAGTTATTTTGAGGTCTTGGACATCAAAATAACCTGTTTAACCTGGGGTTTTTTTAGGTAAACCATAATATCAAAATGCAGAAATGTTTTTTCACTTCTGTTTTAAGTATAGGGTAAATAGATGGTAATCTGAGAAGTCATAATTTTAAAGTGGTTTAAATTCCTGAGATCATGTAGAAATAAACCAACAAAGATGATGTTTTTGGTCTAGCTGACAGTATGATAAAGATCAGGAGTAAAATACACATAAATATTTGACAAAATATCCAGAATAACATAAGAATTGAACAACTTTACATGATAGAAAAAAAAACAACAACCCATAGTTCCATTGTCATCTGGTGGAAAACACCTAAGACTGGATGGGGAACAGAGAGCTCAGAGTGAGAGGGTAACAAGTGTGAAGATGGCAGCCTGAGACATACTTTCCTGACTCCCTAAATTTACCAGTGAAGCTCAGTAAGATGCCATAAAGCCAGGGCTTTGAAGGGGCCAAAGGTCACTCAAGCATTTTTAACACTTGAGATAAACAAAACTGCATAATGCCTCAGGAGCAAGCAGCATTTCTAGAATGGCATCAGGCTAATCAAAATAATGTATTTGTCCTAAAAAGAGCTGGCACATTATTGCCAGCAGGATGAAAATTTGTGAAACATGCTTGGATTCTCTGAAAAAAAATAAAATCATAGACATGACTGGCAGTGAACGTAGGAGACAGAGCTGGATGTTTTGTTTGTGTAAGAGGTTTTGTTTGTGCAATCTTTTCACACATGGCTGAATCTTGATGGCCCTATCCAGGCTTAAAATTTAACTCTACTCAGAGGTCACTTCCCACAGGACAGTATCCTGAAGCTACCAGTCAGTTGGCAATGAGAATAACTTGTAGCAAATCCAAGTATTTGGAACATTTCAGTAGACTAGATGTTTAAAGTGGACCTTCACTTTCTGGATACATAGCTTTAAACTTTAATAACTATTTTAATCATTTTATAACCTCTGGTCAAGTGAAAATCTGTTCAGCTCAATTTTTTCTCTGTTTAGGGCTGATTTTCTAAAAAGGCACTTTGTAAGACCATGAATAGAAGGCCCTGAGAAAATGGAGAACTTTGGGTTCTGGCCAAGACAGCTGCCTCAGGCTTTGGCCATCGGATACTTCTCTTGGATTTTGGCCTACTACTAAGACATCAGTGTTTTTATTAAGCTACAGTATACTCTATGGCTAGTGAGAAAATTAAGAAGTCAGTGAAGTGGCAGTGGCAGCGGTGGTGACTGAGGTAAGTCCAGGGCTGAGTGTTGGATTGAGCTATACGGGGTGGCTCCTGAGCTCAGGGACACCCGAGCAGTGGGCCCAAGCCCCATCAGGACCTGGACGCCCTTGACAGCCAACCAGGCAAAATCAGTGCCATGGAAAGGGACCTGGGAGTCCTGGTCACTGGCAAGTTGAATCTGAGTCAGCAGGGCCCTGGCAGCCAGGAGGGCCAACCCTGTCCTGGGGTGCATCAGGCACAGCATCGCCAGCCGGGCAAGGGAGGGGATTGTCCCGCTCTGCTCTGCACTGGGGAGGCCTCACCTTGAGCCCTGTGTGCAGTTTTGGGCAGGACAATATAAGAAAGATATTAAGCTATTGGAGAGCAACCAAAGTAAAGCAACAAGGATGATGAAGGGTGTCGAGGTACGAGGAGCAGCTGAAGTCACTCACCGTATTCTGTGATTCTGTGAAATTTCTGTCCCTATATGCAAAAAGCATCCAAAACAACAAGAAATCTCAAGACCACCCTAGAATAACTTTTAAAAAGTTTGATGCCTAATAATAATTTTGCTTTCCCGAAATTAAAATATGCCTGACCCAGGGGCTCTCTCCTGCACAGTACTCACCAGTCTTTATTTACAGCTCCTGTTCTGTGCATGGAGTCTAAACAGTCACTGGCACCCAAATTGGTAGTCAAAACTTGACAGCTGCACTAGAAGCTACAGTAAGGAAGGGTTTGGCCAAAATATAAGCATATCCTTTGAAAGTTATCTGCTTATCTGAAGTTACACCTCTGATCCAACTGAGGGGACCTCAGTGGATAATGGTGCTGATTTTTGCTGACTGCGAGTCAGCAGTGCGCTCTTGTGGCCACAGGCCTGTCTGTGTACCAGGCACAGGAGAGGGATCACAGCCAACAGGCCAGAGAAGTGGCTGCTCACTGCTGCTTGCTTGGTGCCCAGAAGGCCACTCCTGGTGTACCCAGTCTGGGCTGAGACCTCAGAACAAAGATACAGACCAGGTGGAGAAAGACCTCTGGAGGGCCACCAAGATGACAAGAGAGGATGCAAAGCATGCTCTTTGACAAGGAGCTGAAGGAGCTGGATTTCTTGTGCTTTTAAGGAAGAGGCTGAGGGGAGCAGCTGCAGTCTTCCTAAGACTGTCTAAAGGGGAGTTGAAGAGATTCTGCAACTGAAAACAAATCTGGGGTTTGGTTTAGTAGTAAAATAACTGGCATTCCCTTTCTGTGCTTCCTCAAATTTTGGAATTATAAACAAATACAAACATTTAGCATATATGTAATAAAGGGTTGCCTTCTTCATACTCTTAAGGCTTACTAAACAGCACTGGTAATGAACCAACAGCAGTCAAGCATCAGAGGATGAAGGTCCTTTCTAATTGACTGACATTTACCCATTTAGCTCACATTCCTGATCAGAAATGGGACATAATGGGACAGATTGTTAAGCTCAAATATAGCTTTGGAAAGGAGAATTTTTAGCATGTTTGGACAAATGTATTTGCACTAGTAGCCACCTCAAGGTTTGAATATTATGGCCAATGCCTCACCGCCATTGGTGATAGAGCAGGAATTAAAGAAGAGGAATAACTCTAATGAGTTAAACATATACAAAGTAATTTTTTGTCTTCTCATGTGGGTTTAATGCTCTGGTTCTCTAGTTTAGGTATGTAGGACCATTTCAGTTTTGCCTTCTGTTATTAACAGTCTCTGAATTATTGTTGATATGATCCTTCACAACTTTCACTTGACAGCTATTTATCTGCTTCAGCAAATATAACTTCCTTGTCTATATTTTTGAGCTCCAATTTATTGTCACTTATATTTAACGAAAATGCCCAATCATATATTTATAAACCAGAGAATGGAAACTCTGAGCTCCTGGTGCAATTTATATATCTACAGTTCTGATTCACTGCCAAAGGTGCAGCTTCCCTGTATTTCATCTAGGTGAGGGCTATGAGTACATTTATCTCCTGAAATATCCCCTCACTTCATTATTTACTGTCTTGTCTCATCCCTAAGGCAAAATATCTAAATTTGCACCTAGATATATCTGCTAGGAAAATATCATCTGATGCTGTGGCCTATTTTTCTGCAGTAAAACTCTGTTATTTCTGATGGAAATGAAACAGTAAGGCACTCCAGTCAAGGCTTACCTTGTTCTGCCTATTTGTACATCACTAAGTGAAATAGAACTTTATTCCATTACTTCAATATGACTAACTGAATTAATATGCAAATTATATGTAACTGCTTAAGTTGGTGATTGCTGAAATATTGAAAAGAAATGCCTCTGCCCGTAATCCTCAATCAAAATAATCCAACAAAAAGCACTTATTATGGCAACATCGTGTAAGCATGTATTGGGATGGGGATAGAAATAATAGTACTAGATGATCACTTCCTTCATCACTTTTCTATAGCACAGAGAATGTCTTCCATTAAATGTCAGCCTTGACTGAATCTGATGGAGAACAGCAAGTGAACAGCCTAATTTCATGAAGTCTTTTAGGATACAGTAAGTTTATACTATTTTATTATCTTCTCTACCGTATTTGTAATGAAAAAATAATCAGGTTCTATTTGATTTTTGTCTGCAATAAATCTTGATCAAAAACTGAACCTGTGTGACTTTTTAATGCCTCACATACTTGATGAATTATAATGCTACTTTTTATTGCTTTGGCCTTTTCAATATTCAGCAATTTATCTGACTGATCACTTTTGCTTTCCTCCGTTTATAGCTTCACTGACTTTCCTGGTCTTTATCCAAAGTAAGCATATAAATATAGATTTTGCATAGAACAAAATAAACAAAACTTTCAAAATTAAAATGAGATCAGAAATAAAACCATACAGGTTCTTCTCTAGTAGTCTCAAGCTCATGCTGGATGTCATGTGTCAGAAGGTCTCACAGACACTACCACACAATGAAATGTCAGCTTGAAAACTGAACTAAACAGGTAGAAATTTATATTCACTGCAGAATAAACTCTCCATATACCTTCAGTATTTCCACAATGTGCAACTCCCACCTCCATTTTACAAGATAACAATGAGCTGTGGGCTTTATTAAGTGCCATGCACAAGTGCAATCCCTTTCTTCAACTGCAGTTGTGTTCTGAGTTCAAACTGACAGATCTGAAAGGAACATATATGACAACTTAATACAACCCAGTAACTTGTAGCAAGAGGCTGCCTTATGCAAGCACATATTGTGTCATTCAAATGCCATAGATTTTCTGTACTTTCACACAATTGCCTATGAGGCCAGGAAAGTAATCCACCAGGATTATTTTCTCAAAAGCACTCACTACACAACCCATAGAATAGTTCAGCTTACTCCAGTGCAAAACTCAAGTGGATATGAACCCCAGGAGACTTGCTGCCTTAGACCGTTGAGTACTGGTCAGGAGCCAATGTTGGCTGACTTGATCAGGAAAACTTCGTTGCAGATAAGACGTGCCAACTATACAGTAACAATATCCATTAAATACTTGTTACTTTCTCAAACTAGCTGTAGACATTAAGGAAATTAACACTGAGAAATTTACAGTGAGAAAATAGAAGACTATTGATCTCACAC
Organism: Lycocorax pyrrhopterus obiensis; assembly: GCA_014706295.1. Classification (NCBI taxonomy): domain Eukaryota; kingdom Metazoa; phylum Chordata; class Aves; order Passeriformes; family Paradisaeidae; genus Lycocorax; species Lycocorax pyrrhopterus. Next base: position 34,902,193 of record JACSVZ010000007.1, read on the forward strand.
CAAAGTGAGCTGGCACTGTTGTGATGATCCCTCTGAAGTGTATAGTCCTACCCAATACACAGAAGAAAGAGAAGAACAATTTGAGGTAGTAGAGGGAAATGACAGGATGGAGACTGTGGGAAATAATATCTAAACACATCCTTTCTCTTTCGTGGAGCAGTATTATGTCTTATTTGTTTGCTTGTTGGTTATTTTGGTTTTCCCCAGAACTTTGTTTTCTGAGGCATTTAACAATATATGTGGCACCATCTAGTGGCCTCGTAAAAATTGACTTGAATTGTGAGCAACTTAGCCTGTGTTATAAGTAACTTTTAGGAACATCTAAAGAGTTACTTAGGTATAGAAATCCTGATAAGCGAAATCTTGAATTTTTAGTCAAAGCTGGCATGAAAGTTTCATCATTATGAAAATTCAGAACGATGTGTAGAAGCTTCTAATGTAATTCTTATAATAATTTATCACATTCTGATACTCTAATCTCAGATATCTGAATAAACGTGAATGCGATGAGGATGCAACATTCTTCTTTGATGTGAAATTCCAAGTCCAAATAAATGGCAAAGTCAGAGGAGAAGTCTACCAATCGGACTCTCATCTGACGCTCAGTTCTTGGATTTCTGCTGCAGCGTACACTGACTGATTCTAATCTATATGTAATACAATGTATTAGAGATCACATCTTACATGTTATTGGTTTCAGAGTCATAGGACTTTCCTTCTCCTCAGATCTCTCTCTCTTTGAAAACTAGATTAATGCTTTAGGGTGGGAATGTATTGGATTTCTCCCTAAAATTCTTTTCAGATCTTCCCCAAACTGAGCTGATCTGTAGGTCTGTAGATCTGTCCTCAGCCACTGAGTAGTTTGCACACTTTAAAATCATGCAGTTATACTGCTGCATTTCCTATGTCAGCCCTTCCTCAGTCTCACCTCTCTTCTCAGGTAGGAAGTGAAGATTAGGTAATTCTGTGTTTTACCATCCTCATATATACATATATACTTATAACACAAACTAAATTACTGCTTTCCTACAAAACACTGCTCTTGTTTAGGACTGATAGAGCTGCCTTTCTGTATAAGGCAGAACAAGATGCATGAAAGCAAGACTGTATTTGTACATAGTTGTAATAGGTGAAGTTACAAGAAAATTTTCAAGCGATACAATGAAGATCTGCAATACATCTCATTGTCACTGCAAAACCTTAATTTTTTAACTGTCTTCATGAATGAAAATTACTTTCTGCTGCAAGTTGCATTAAGTCTCTGAGCCTACACAAAATCTTTAGAAAGCAAATTCATTATCTTTTTCCTGGTCCATTTGTAGGATTTATGAGAAGGTCCTTAAGATAATGAGGTTATCTGTAATCCCAAACAATTAGCAAGTCCCCAAAAGCCTTGACATCAATGAGAAGTTTCTGAGCGGGGTTATTAAAAATCTGTAGACTGATTATATAACTCCTAGAAACTCTGCTAGAGCAGTGAAAGCAACCTGTATAAAAAGGAGGCTTATAAATTCCTGTCTTTAGAAGGGCAGTTCATACTGACTGACAAAGTGGTAAACTAAGATTAAAATTACCTTCATAACAAAAAGTTAGATTACTTCAACCAGTGCAGAGTTAAGGAATTTTTCTTCAATATTTCTGCTGCATGTGTACGTGGCCTGGTGCAGACAATCCCAATCTCACTCAGCTTGTACCTTGGAGCAATTTACCTTCAGGTTAGAAATGGTTAATCTCTCAGAAAAACCAATCAGTTCATGTGATGTGCTACATTTACTCTGCTCCACTGCTTCTATCTAGCTTGGAGGTAGCTAATTTGAAGACATTTTTATTTTGTCCTGTGCTATGGAACTGGTTTATTCTAAATCTCCTTGAGTGAAGTACAGTGTGTGGATTCAGCAGTCATGCTTGAAATAGCAACTATTTACAATCCTGGTTTTCTGAAAAAAAGAGAAATTTCTCTCTGCCTTTTAGCGTATTTGCAGTCTGTTCTAGTCTGCAATTGCCTTCAATTGTAATTACTGTCCAATTTTTTTTCTAGAATTCCTATAGTATGAAACAGCACTCCTTCCTTATTGATTTCTAAATCTTTCTAAATTTGATCTCTTATTAAGATAATTTTTCCATCATTAAATAATGATGACCAATAAAATGAAAAATGGTGTAAATAAAACCTTTCTAAAAAATTAGCTACCTCATACTGGGTCAATCCCAGATATATGCATTCTCCCCTTATTTAAAGCATCTTGAAACTAAAACAGCTGCTGTTGGCTTTGTTACTACATCAGATTCAACTTAGGAAAGGACACGGTAATGAGAGCTGAAAAGTGGGAATTCTCTGATTCAGAAACATCTAGAAATTCCCTGGATAGGAGAAGATAAATTCTGGTAATCTGCAAACACCACAGATGGCCATGTAGCTGGGTCGAAAAATGAGACTTCTTTCTGCCAGCAACAGATATTCATGACTTTGCTAAAGAGGCAATTGAAAGGGAGGTTGAAACAAGTCCAGAGGTGAAAAAATGTATAAAGTACAGACCCCAGAAGTCTTCATGAATACTTAATTTCAGAAGGAAGTGAATATAGAATATCCCCATGTGAAACAACAGAAACAACAGTCTGTGAAAATCAGACCGCAGAGTAATGACAGTTAAGCATTTGAACTTTCCAAATGAAATACTGGTATAATTCTTGCATATATTCAGTCTTATTAAAATTTTCCTTACTCCTCTGGAGAAAATTTCAAGGAATTCAATACTAGAAATTGTTTCCTAAATTACTTGAGATTATACTTTTGAATCCTAATAACAATTAATTTCAAATCCTAATAACAATTCATTATGGTCCCCTACATCAGCTCTGCTCGAGCTTTTAGAAATCAGCTGTGAAAGCCTCACATAAAGTTAACAGCCAATGAATTTATAGGAACTCATGATTTTCTCAGTTGGTAGATTGTGCGGATGAATGCATAAGGGTCATAAGAATTTGGGGTGCCAACCGCTGCAGTGTTTGGTTTCTTTTTGTCTGTTGCACTGCCTGCTGCAACTCACAATGACCTTATAAAGATTGGGAGAGAGAAAGACAGAAAGGCTAGCAGGAACTAGCCAGTGTAAATTCCCTTTGCACTTGCATGCAGTGCTGAAACCTGAGACACATTGGAATAAAAGCTGCCAGGCTGATTTGAAGCCTTGTTTGTACTAGTAAAAATATGAGGCTACAAGGATCACTAACAGTAACCAAATGAATGACCAGATCCATTGCTGTTCAGGAGTTACAGTCCTAAGTTCTGCGTGGTCATTGTGGGACAACCCCAGCCAGCAGCTCAGCCCTACTCAGCCACTTATTCTTTCCAAGAATGGGAAAGAGAATTGGGAGGGTAAACTGAGAAAAATTGTGCATTGAGATAAAGACAGTTTAATAGGTAAAGCAAAAGCTGGGTATGCATGAAAAGAAAGACAAGAACTGATTCACCACTTTCCCTGGGCAGGCAGGTGTTCAGCCATCCCCAGGAAAGCAGAGCCACATCACACATGGTGGTTACTTGGGAAAACACTGTATCTCAGAATGTTTCCCCTTTCCTCTTCTTTCACCCAGGTTTTATTGTTGAGCATGATGATGTACAATATAGAATATCCCTTTGGTCATTTGGGGTCAGCTGTCCTGGCCGTGTTCCCTCTCAGCTTCGTGTATTCCCCCAGCCCACTTGCTGGAGAGGAGGTGTGAGAAACAATCTTGGTGCTGTGCAAACACTGCTTAACAATGGCTAGAGCATTCCTGAGTTACCAACGTTGTTTTCATCACAGACCAGAAACACAATTCCATAATATGAAGAAAAATAACTCTATCTTAGCCCAAACCAGTACAGTCATATAGAAATTATATAATAATATAATAATATAATTTTGTCACAGGCAGACTCAAGGTTTCACAGCAGTGTTTCAAAATTAATGAGGTTAAAATTGCAAACACCTGCTTGGACTTTCTGACCCAGCATAGCATGACTGCCTGAGAGAAGGGAGTTGAAAGGAAGAGCAGTTCTTCTCTGGCTCCATGCTGGGATCTTTCCAGACCTCCTTTGTCTACCAGCAGGAGGATGAGGGAAAACAAAGCCAGGGAGTGGGATAAATTTTCTCATTATTGAGGCTCAGAGGATTGTATAATCTCAGCAGACCAGGTGGTGCCGGGGGGAGCTGCTCTGCTATCACTGTGATTTTCATGTCTCTCTTTTGCTGCCTTAGGCAACTGCCTACGTGATCTGGGCCTACAGCTACTCCCTGCCTTGGCAGATACGCTCCATAAAATTAATATGTCAGGCTTAGAAAATTCACTGGGGAGCTGTCTCATTGTTAATTATGTTTTTGAGTTACCATACAAGTATGAAAAACTGAATTATTTTGAATGACTATCAGACTAAAAGTTTGTTTGTTTATAGAATAGACCAGTGACACAGAGGATACTGCAAAAAGACAAGTGCTTATAGTTGCTGACTGTCTGTTAAGGAGCGTTGAGGTTCCCACTGCTGGCCTGACAGGGAGTCGTGAGAGGTGTGCTGACTTCCCAGATCTGAGGTGTTGCTGAGAGAGTGCCTCTACTTGTCCAGATCACAGATTACTCTCCGTTGCTCCTCTTTCATGTGGGCATGAATGACATCGCAAACTGGAACCTGGGCAAAGTCAAGGACAACTACAAAGCCCTGCGAGTGCAAGCATGAAGTACTGGTGCCCAAGTTTTCTTTCTTTCATTTTGCTGGTTAGAGAAAAGGGTGCAGCCAGCAATAGATGTATAATGCAAATCAACTACTGGCTTTGTGGGTGATGTCTTCATGAGGGTTTTGGGTTTTATGACAATGGGAGATTCTTTGGTGACTATAGCCTGTTAGAGAGGGATGGGATCCACTTATCTAGAAGAGACAAGGGAATCTTTGGCAGCAGACTGGCCAACATGTTGAGGTGGACTTTAAACTGAAGGACTTGGGGGACAGGGTCTAAAGTGGCAATGCTCATGTCATTGCAACAAACTGGGGATGAACCAGACCAACTAGAGCAGTGACAAATATTCCTGAGCTACCTCCCGAGATGGGAAGCAGAACACTAACCACCTGGAGTGTATGCATACATGCACATACAGCCTGGGGAAAAAACCAGGAGGAACCGGAGCTCCACACGCAGTCAGGAAGTTATAATCTCATAGGAGTAACTGAAACATGGAGCAACGACTCACATGACTGACGGATCACTATGGATGGCTATACTGTTTCATAGAGATAGGCAGAAAAGAAGAGGAGGACTCATGCTCTGTGTTGTGGAGAACCTTTAATGTACATTTGTTGGTAGAACAATACAGCAGTTCACATATCATCCACCACGTTTCCAGAATGCATAGAGGACTGCTTCTTCTTACAAACATCAGATGTCTAAAGCAGGAATGAAGCACTGCTTGGTTTGTTACTCACAAACCAAGAAAAGCTTTGCAGTATCTCATTTACTGATAGTCTTGTCTGCAGTGATCACAATATTGTGGAGTTTTGGATCCTGATGAGTACACTGAAGGTTTTTACTACGACGAAGATTTTAGATTTTAGAAGAGGAAATGCCAATTCAGAGCTCAAATGAGAGGAGTTCGATGAGAAGCTTCCATGGAGGATAAAGGAGCTAGAAAGTGCTGGGAATTTTTCAAGAACCCTCTCCTGTAATCACAAAACCTGTTTATCTCCTTTAAAAGTAAGGGAAACAGGTGGAGCAAGCAACATCCTTGGCTTACCTGTGAGCTTCTGAATCTGCTCTAAACCAAAAGAGAAGCAATTCAGAGATGGACAAGCAGATGAACACCTCTTGAGAACTACAAAGGTATTTTGGAGTTTTCTGAATAGTTAGAAATAGTCTTGTTCTTAACTCTCTCCTCACTGAAGTAATTCTGAGATATTTCATCTACATTCTAAAGATAAAAGATCTGAAAGAAATACAAATAAATTTTGGGTGTGGGTCCAGACAGCGTGTGAAGCAGACCACTCAAGTGCTTCAATAACCATTAAACTGCACAGGGTTAATTCTGACTGGAAAACGACACATTCTTAAGAGAATTTCATTATCTTAAAACCACTGATAACAGATCTGCAGTGGAACATGCTGCTATGAATTAGTTCAGCATTTGTTCCTGTTTCATTATGAGGATTGACGCTTTCAACAAATGTCATGGCAATTAGCATTTTATGCAGTGCCATGAAGAAATGGCTGTTGGAAAAATCAACAGCTTTTCTAAAAGTCAGCACCTTCTGCCTGTCTTTATGAAACCACTGGTCACTCTGGAATATTAAGTGACATCATTGCTGCAAGAATTATGTCTCTTGTGATGTTTGGCTTGGGCATATGGTCATTACAGAAATGAAACTGCCAACGGTTGTGACAGCAATCCTCACCACTGCACATGGGTATGGTTCAATCATCCATTTCCATTTGGCAAATAAGTCTCCTTCAGGGCAAATAATCTTTTTATAGTAATATTTTCTCTCTGAATTTTCTCCAGAGATACTTGCTCTAAGATATTTTTTGTGCAGCAGCAGGTGACTGGTGATTCCTTCTTGCTTTCCACCATGACTCTCTCCAGTCCCTCTCTGACAAAGCTGCAAAGAGAGCCTCTTCATGCATGAAACCCGTGCATCCATTATAAATGTTCCCATTGGCAAACACTGAAATGTGATGCTGTCTCAACAATATGGTCATATGAAGCAGGAAAATAGAGCTGAGCCTCAATCAAAAGCTCTGCTCTCTGTGTTTATAAGATTTATATTGGCCAAAGTTAGCAACAGCAGAAAACCCCAAACTGGGTTTTATTCCATATTTGCTTCTTTTGGACTCAGTAAACAATTTTTTCAGAGAGATCCTGCCAGCAACAACCAGCCCCAAAACATGTGACAGAGCTACACATGCAAAGAAGAACCTCAGCCCATTCTGGAAGTGCATGAACCACTGATGTTACCTATTCCTATCACAGTAATGTAACGATGCCAGTAAAATGAAGATGATTTTGATATCAACTGACACTAAGCAGTGCTTAGGAGGGCAAAAAATCAAAGAAAATACAGTTTCTGACCAGCATGCTTGGAACATTTAGTAGACAGCATATTCTTCAGGTGGACCACAAAACCATGCAGTGCTTTTCATCAAATTATAGAGCCTGCCAACCATGAGTGTCTTCTTGGAAGAGTCACTTTCCTTATTGTAAAATATCCATTTCAACTTGAGGCACAGAAAAATTTGATACCTGTTTTATAACAAACCTCAGAAACTACATCTGTGCTCTTAGGTAAGCCATGTATGAAAATAAAACCTCGACCTATTAATCTACACAGCTGGAATGAGAAGCATATGCTACATGATAGGCAAATATGTGACTGACTTTTAATGGAAATAACAGACACGTCTAGTTTTGGAAGGAGTCCATGCTTACTCCTCTGTTCCACTAAAAGCAGTGACAGAACTGAGATATTCACTATTTCAAAGCAAAGGGCTAATTTAAGCATTTCATGGGCTTAGCTTTCCTGATTCTTGAAGGAAATGTATTTTTTAGATGTCCCAGAGTCATCCCCTATCTTTCCTTGGCCCTGCCTGGTTCAGGCAGTCAGAAACTGTGGGGCACACTTGCAGCAGCAGAGGTGAGCTGTGAAGCAAAACATCTCCCCAGGGTGGCCAGTCCTTCAAAAAACTTATTGTCATCATCATTTTTTGTCATAAGAAGGCAAACTGCACAAATTGCACTTAAAAACTTTTGGGGGACATTTGGGTTATATTCATATTGCAAAGTTCTGTCTGTGCACATCACTTTAACTTACAAATAAGAAATGTTCTGTTTCTTTAAAATACGTTACATAACATGTACTAACACTGCATGAAAATGAATACAAAGGTCTCTCTCATGTGTCGCCACATTTCATAGTATATATTGAGATATTAGTAAACATAAATACTGCGTAAGTGGGTTGTACACCTCTAGTGCCCAGGGTTTCTTTATGCATATTAGCACTCTGAGCTCCACTGCTGCTTCTTTTTGTACACCTGGATCCAGGCAACAGGTCATTAAGTTAGTTTCATGATATGTAAATATCCACTGTAATTTGGCAGCTGGAGTAGATTTTAATAAACACCACTTTTTGGAAATCTAGCATAACTGAAATGTGTACCTACCATGAGATTACTAATAGCCAGTAAAAGTAGCTTAGAAAGCAGGCAGTAAATAAGCTCTGTAATTGAAAATGCTATGTGTTCTGCTGGAAAAAAATATGATTTTACCAATTACTTCAGTGTTATTGGGCAGATTTCCCTCCACAGGCCAGATAATATCTTTGCAGAACAAGTGCAGCAGCAGATAAGTGACAGTAGAAGATGATGCCAGATTGTACTGAGACAAGTTTCAGGACTGAGCCAAATTCTGCTGTGTGCAATGGCTCTGATTCTTAGGAATAGTCAGTATACACATAAGGTTAAACACTGATGCAGTTTTTTTCAGAGCTGGGCAAAATATGATCCATAAAGTAAGGACATTATTTGCATAAAACAAATTACTAAAAATAGCTACAATAGGGGCAGCTTTGCTGCCATTATTTTATCGTAGCATAACTGAGCTGCTGTTTTGATTCAAGTAAATAGGCAAGTTTTAAGTTGCTTCTCTTTTTGTTATAAATGAAGATACCAGAGGCTTTTTTATTATTTGTTTTTTTTTCAAGAATTCGTCCCCATTGTTTTCCAGTTGTATTGGACATATTTCAACTTACACATCAGAATTTAACACTAAACTAGAGATTTATTTTCTTACTCCTGGGCTTACAATCTTTATTTAGTTTCTCATTGGCTCTCCCCTAATCACAGCTTGAAATGGAGTAAAATTGAATAGAACTTCTTGTGACAAGTCTGCTAAACATACAGAAGAACAATACACTGGAGATGTTGAAGTTTATTTTTGATACCAAAAATTATGTCTAAAGTGGCTTCTGAAATAACACTAACTGATTTAAAAGTATTGTTCAGAATTATATTAATGGACATAACTTACCACCAAACCATCTTGATGAATGTTATTGATGATGCTAATGGTATTACATTGGAATGAACTAGGAGCTGGGGGATGTTGCATGAGTTGTCAGAGTTCATTTTGCTGACATGCTGGTAAGGCTCGCCTTGCAAAATTTTAGACATCTAAAAAAGAACTTTAAATTAGAAAGCAATTGTCTCTAGGATTCTTTCAGACAGTAGTAAGGAACACTTCTGTTCTGAATTATCTTTTAGAAGACTCAGAGCCTTTTTGCTACTCTGCGCAGGCAGAGTCCAGTCCTTTCGCAGTTAAAACAGGGAGATGGAGTTCAAGACTTCCAGCTTTTAGATTCCAGACACCGTCTCACACTTCAACCTGAGCTAGATAATCCACCCACTGGTTTCACAAAACTTCTGGTTCCTGTTCAGGGTCAGTAACCTCACAGGCACCCTGACTAAATCCCCAGTTTTACACCTTTTACTATACATGTTTTGGCACCTGGCACATACATGAAATGTATGCAGGCTTTTTCAGCTAAAAAAGCTTGCAAAATATATACTATGCAGCATCTAATGTGTAGGATAGTTTTTCCCTGCATATTTTGAACAATTATTCTTTACATGAAAAATACTTTCTTTCCTCTCCAAATCATCTTCTTCTTCTTCCTACTACTACAGCTACTACTATTACTACCATTACTACTACTATTGCTACTACTATTATTATTACTATTATTATTATTATTCTTTAAGAAATCTAAACTGTTGTGTTTCTGAAAGCTCCTAGCACTTTCATAGAGGTGTGGCCCCTGACTGATGGTAGAAGAGATGTACTACCATTTCTTCCTTTCTCATAAAGGTATAGGGGCCAAACATTGCTACAAGTAAGGGAAATATGGTTTATTTTTAAATTGCCTGACAGTTTTCTAATTTTAATCCAAAGACAGTAAAACATTTTTCAAAAGCACTAAAGCCTCAATATCTTTTCCAGATGTTATTGTTACAGTGGGGCTACAAGATGTTGATACCTGATGTGGCTGCTTAAGCGCGTACTGCTGAACTTGACTGACTAAATTAAGATGCAGTAATTTTCATGTGCTCTTATTTCTGCCACAGGGCTTGCCTCAGTGCAACAAATCCTTGCCAAACATAACTAACTGCAGCTACAACTCTCATCTAACCGCTTATGAGGTGAAAGTATAGTTCATTTAATCTGTGGTACTTGGCATTCCTGAGAATCACCTGTCCAGTGTGTGAAAGGGGACATTCCTTCACCCAGAGCTTAATGGACAACAACTGTATTGGGAAGTTACAGCAGCTTTTTTTTTTCCTCTTGTCTAGGGAGGCTTGATTCAACATCAACCTTCAAGTAGAAAAGCGACTTTCCTGCCAGGAAAAATCTAAAAGAACACAATCTCTCTTGGTTGAAGACTTTCCATTTTGTACAAAATAAGTATCACTGACACAGGAACAGAATCCCAGGTATGAGAGTGTGACCACTCTGCTGAAGCTCTAAGGTTACAAATGACTCCTTGTAGTGCTTTCTCCATAGATAAGCAAAAAGGATTTTAAATGAATAGTTTTTTATGCTGTCATAGAATATAAACTAGAGTTTTTAACATTTTAAACAGAGAAAGACTGAAGATGGGAAGGCAATTTTAAAAATATCCAGGCTTGATTCCAGACAACTCACTGGCTTCCCAGGTCACAGAAAACTCGATGCAGTTCTTGCTGGTCCTGAGGGAGTTCCTCCTTCCCCAACTCTGCCCAGTCTGCTCCCCACTTCCCCTCATGGCAGTAGGATCTCCTCTTGGCCTTCACTTCTCCAGGCTGGACAAGCCCAGTCCAGGTTGCCTCTCCATTGTGACCTAAGAAATTGCATTCATGCTGGATAAAAATAAAAAATGTCAAAGGAGATCACGAGAGAGTCTGAGAACTTTTGTTTATTAAATGGCTGTCTTGCTCTTAGATTATCTCCATAAGAAAACTACTGATGCACAAGAGGGCAGTATGTCACAGGGAAATCTAGCATTGGCATTACAGGGTACACTGCTGCTGTTTCTGGCATAAAAATTATTTGGGGCTGATATATCAGCTCAGTTATTTTAAATCCAGTCATTGAGCCAATTTAATGAGCCCAGGGAACTAAGCAAATTAACCATGTTTTCCTACAATTTTTCCAGACTTTACATCTTTATTGACTATATAGGCTTTTTATATACCATTTCATACTAATGCATACAGGGAACTCTGCCAGGAGTGACAACATTGCAGTGCTGCTGCAAGCTGCAGCCAAAGTGTGATAATGGCAACGATTACCTTGGCAGCCAGTGCTGGCACTGATGCTTCAAGGTCACCTTTCAGTCCCAGCAGATGAACTTCCAAAAACTGGTGTTTCACCACCCTAAGGAATTTGGAATTGAGTTTTTCCTCCTGTGTAATTTCAGGAGATCTAAAGTCGATTTGTGATGAATATTCAGATAGAGTATTTTAACTTACCTGGACACGAAATAAATTTTCATTGTGCCTGGGATTCAATATGACAAATTAATTTAGGTCTTACTGCATTTTTAAGCCTCTTGAGACACCAAACTATGTAATTATCACCATCTAGTCTATGCAGTGCTCTGTTTTACATTTTGAGAACACCTCTGCAGTGTAGTAGTGACATTATTAATATGTCTGCTTTTATGGTATATAAAAGCTGGGACTGTCCACAAATGTGTTTATGCTGCGGGTCTGGAGAGCAATATTTGAACGCTGTCATAATTCATTATCTTAAAGACCATTGTAAACTTTTTAGCCATAGAGTAAATCATCCAAGTACATCAGCATTCCTCATCATGTCTGAAAGTGTCTTGTACTGAGGCTGGTGACTGGGATATTACAAGTCAACATACAGGTGCACTACAATCACAGTGAAAGGAAGCCTATGAAGTATCTTCTCAAAATGTCTGGCTCACACCAGTACCCTTATTCAAAAAGGGTAGGTGTGCACAAGGAACAAATCACCAGTGCTCTACATTAGAAAACATTTAAAGGAACCAATATTATGGAAGTGTAGAACATTGACATGCTGGGGGGAAAGAGACAAAAAATTAACTTATGTACTGTCACTGATTTGCTTTTAAAGTATCTTTCCCAGGATTCACTGAATGTGGAATCCTGACAAAAAATAATAATGCTCTTACTGTTGTGCAAGCCATTCATTATTTTGTACTCTTCAGTTAAAATATTCCCTTAGCAAAAGAATATTGTGCCCAGACTTTTAGCAGAGAGAAGGGCAATGAGGAGGGGGAAGGAAAAGCAAAGTTTAAATTTCTTCTGCTGTGTCTTAGGTGTTTGGGTCTCTAATCTCTTTTTCAAAAACAGACTGTATGTAGTGCAGCCACAAGACATCCTGAGCAATTTTTGTACACTTGTGGAACATTAATTTGAAAATATGGTTGGAAACATATTTGGAGATATGTTCTTCAGCAAGAACAATCATTGAAATTGCAATCTTCCTTTCCATACAATCCTTTCCAGAGGATACATTCTCCACACTGATAAAGTAATTTGGCAGATGCACTCACTCAAGTGAATATTGTTCATTTGATATCATAGTATCCTGCAAAATATAAAGAACAAACCATCCAGCAAATAGATATGCTTAAAATGAGAATTATCTTGCATTCTTAGGTACCGTGAAGCTGAAAAACTATTCTCTTAAATTTCCTACTCTATTCCCTGAGGCTGGGAAATTTCTAAACTGGGCTGAAAAACCATTTAAGCTATATGAAAGGAATCAGTCTCTGAATGCTTACAAATATAAATCAGCCAACAGTTGAAACATAAGCTAAGGTATTTTAAATGAAACTTTATATTTTCATTTCTATGTGCTTCAAAATAATTAATTGCATGCTTTTCATTTGAAAACATTTTCAAACATGATACAGTGAATTATTTTTTTATGGATATTCCTTTGCCCAATAGGTAATTAGAACCCTTATTCTAATCACATTATCTACCATACAGTACAAAACTGTCACTTTAATTCTCATTTAATTGTCATTCTATACTTCCAGTATAGAAACCTCTTGGTAGTCTCCACTTGGGGTACTCTGAGTAATTTGAATTTTTTCGGTGCTTCATTTCTTTGTCTTCAAAGAAACCACTTTGAATTCAGTCTTAGGTTTATTTCTGGTGTGTGAGACTGTAAATGCTTCTGACAATTCTGAAAACATGATCACTGCTAAATTTTTAAGATCTATCCTCAAGCTGAGAGAAAACCCAATCAAGACCCACATCTAAGCTTTTCTTCCATTTCAGTAATTTGTGTTAAACCTGGATGCAAATTTAGCAGCATTTATCTTAACTTCACCTACTCCAATCTCTAATAGAGACAAAACTATGATATCCTATCCTGTGCTTATTGTGCAAAAATATTCAACACAAAATGTAATCTTTCATGTATTTGTAGTAAAATGTTGATACAGCTGTAAATATAACTATGTGTCAGTCAGGTAGATGGCATGGAAATAAAAGCTTGAACACATATTTCTAAAGTATTGATTCTTATTCCTGCCAGTGGAATTATCTTCTTTTTGCACATATACATTATAAATACCTATTAGTAGATAACTAAAACATCTCACTTTTAATCTTTTAAAAATACATTGAAACATCCATAGTTTTGATTGGGTAAGTATTATTGGAAAATACACGTTTTAAATGCAATTTTTTTAATTGTAGGACTAAAAATCTTTTGACATTAAATATTTCAGAAATACTGTCATACTCCTACTGTCCATCTCCTAGGTTCCACTTACAGTCCTCCTCCTCACAGCTGTCTGTATTGGTAGCCCCAAGGCATGAGGCCAGTGGAACTCTGAAAATATTGAGGGGTGGTGGGACCTCAGAGAGGACGACCCTGAGAGTGGTTCAGGTGGTTGAAGCACAGTGCTAATAACACCAAGGCTGTGGATTCAATCCCTGTATTGGGCCATTCACTAAAGAGCTGGACTTGATGATCCCTTCCAAATGAGAATATTCTGTGATGTGAGTCTTGGTGCCCAGGCATGTGCTGGGCTCTTCCCAGCAGCCCACTTGGGAGGTCAGCGTAGCCTGGCAGACCTGTTCTGTTTCATGAGGGCTCCTGATGCAGTTGCACTGAAACTCACCATGAGGTCTCTGTGCCTCTTGGATAAGGAGATGGCTTCTGAGTCAGTTGTACTGGCTGAAACAGATTGTCTCCCTGCATAGCCAAAGTAGCTCTTCAGCCTTGGATCTGACTTTGCAGTCACGATTCTTTGTTGCCTCACCTGGTTCCTGGAAGAAAACTGTCTGCAGACTCAGCCTTCATTTCTTTGGAGCTTGTCAGTCATGTCTCAATGACTGCTCTCATTTGAGTTTTCTGGTCAATCATCCTTTGATTTTATTTTGGGCTTAGTGCAAAGATTTCATAGAGTATCTTATTATCATATATATATGTATTATTATATATTACATAATATATACAATATATACTATAATGTATATATATTGCATGGATATGCACACAAAAATCTTGTTATTTCCTGTTTCAAAATATCATCTTTTTACATGTAAATTGATTTTCTCCTGCTTAAGATTATTACTTAGAGACAATTTTCTTTAGTTTATGACTTTACTCACTTTATCCTGTGTTCCAAACATTTTCAACTTAATCAGTTCTGCACATACATCTTCATTAGATTCTTTTTCTAAAGTAGACAATATTCTATTTACTGCAAGAAGCTATTCAGGAAAACAGTAAAAATATTCCAATTTTTTTTTATAACCTGTCTTCTACAAAAAGCAAAATGGCCCTGGTTAATATTGGTACATCCAAAATTGGTATTTCACTTCATCTACATGGATTGCCTTGCCCTGTGAAAAATGGGAAAACAGCATCTAAAGAGATGCAGAATATTCCCTATTTCTTTCCCTCATCTGAGAAGTTCCTGGCAAACATGACTAGAGTTAGGGATGGGGCAGTACTGATAGGAAAGTTCTGGAAAGTTCACTTACACTCAGCCTTCATCTATTTGCAAAGAAATAGTGTTGTTGGCCATTTGCATTGTAAGTCTGCCAGGGTCTGTATGTGCAGAATTGGCAAACAGAAAACGCCTCGCTCACAGGCAGTTCACAAACAAAGGCTTTAACAAAAAAGCTTCCTCAGTCTATGCAACCACCTCAGCAATCATCTCCTGGATAACCAGCAGTCCATGAAAACGGCAAGACACGTGGATTTCTCAGTAAGGTTGCCACAGAGCAATGGAAATCTCTCTGCTCTGGACATCATTCTATAAGAGACTATGTAGGGGTTTTTTTGCAACTTCTTCTGATACAATCTCATTGATGCAAAATTTGCACTCTTAGAAGAGCAACCTTCACTTTGCAACTGGTGGATTTGGTAGGGATGTCTCTTTTGACATTATTTTTGGGGTTTTTTTAATGATTTCTATTTTTAAGGTGCTTAGTGTTATTTTCTCATGTTTCCCCATCAATGATATTTTGAAATCCTGCCCCATTGCTCATTTTCTTTTTATTTGGTATTTTGTGGCTATACTTATTTAATGCAGGGTTACAGAGAACTGAGCAACTCTGATTGTCTTTCCCACAAACTCTTGTATTTATTCAGTTCACAGCTCTCTAGGTGAAACAGAAAAACTAGTTTGTATGAGACTAAAGACAGCCAACTGTGACAATGAAAAAGAAAAATCAGATGTTTTATTGAAGCTCATCTTGTTATAACCAATATATAAAAGATTAGTGCAGTTTATAAGCATTAGTACTCATTTCCACAAATATCTGTTTTTGTGTTTTACAAAGACCACTGAGTTACCCAGAAGGATTTTGCAGTGTGTCAATTTCCAAAGAATTCCATCCAGCTCATAGAGTATATTCTGTTATCCACATTGCCCTGCACAGGGGAGAGGAATAAATGCTTTTCTGACTTTGTCTCTTAACCGTGTGAGTAGCACAGGATGCGTTTAGGTTAAAAAACATTTTGGTGATATCCATGAAATGTCCACGTTAAACTGAGTCCTACAGTTAAAAGGGTCCAGTAAATTACCTGGTGATTATTGCTGTCTACACACCCTTCTCCTGAGACCAGGAAAGCTTTTCAGTGTGGAAACCACATGGAATTTATCAGGCGAGATGCCCAGACACTGGAATGGGCCTGAACAAAAAGACACACATTTATTCATCATCATATATTCATAATCAGGTGCATGTCTATGCTAATGTATGAGCATAGACAAATACTTTGTCACTGGAACATATGACAGAGCACAATAATTTGTTCTTAAAAAAAAATCAACAAAAAAATCAGGTGAACAAAAGATGATGAAATGGATGGAAATTGCATATGCCTCATGATTTCATCTGGAAATGCATTGAATGAAGAAAAAATTGTGGCTAAGGAAGAAGGCCATAATTCATATATGTTTGGTTTACCTTTTTATTATATACATATTTTATTTTTATTGTTGGTTTTATATTTTAAAAGGATGCAGTCATATGCTTTCAGAATAAAAATTTAAATCTTCTGAATGTTCTATTGTAGAAAACAAAAGGAAAAACTGGGCAGAGGATGGCTCATGAATTTCAAAAATAGCTCATGAATTTGCAAATGTGCCTGCTTAGTGCAGATAGCAGGAAGACCTCCTTAGACATCATGCTCTATAATGCACTTCGACATGGTTACTTGAGAGGTAGTAAATGAACTGCAGTCCTTGTCCCCTGTTTAATCAAAAGCGAACAGTCACAATCGTGCCAGGCTTAATTCACAAAAAAAAAAAAAAGCATGGAGGAAACTAATGTGGGGGTATCAAGTCTCTAAAAGGATGGCATGAACCTTTCTAGGACAGCAGCATAGCAAATCATCCAAAGGCTGGAAACCAATTTAAGAAAATAGAAAGCATCTATCGTTTGCACCAGCTGGGCTGCGGTGTGGTGACACAAGAAAATTTTCAATCTGAACAGCTGGATGTCAAAACAGACTTTATTTCAGAATCTTCAGGGCTTATGACTGTATTTTATAATAAAAAGTACAGTTAGAAGTTGACTCGTTCTCCATACAGAAAAAGATTAATAGCCTTATTCAGCCGGCCTTTTGCTTTACTCGTTCTATTTGGATTAAGTATTAAAATACAGAGCTTCTGAACTATAGCTCCAAAACAGAATAGAAAAATCTCAGATATGTCTCCACCAGCTTCAGTGAGAGGCAGTATCTACCTTTCCTTTTAAAATACTAGAATGTTAAGGTCACCACCTTTTTTTTTTCTTTCTTTTTTTTCCCTGAGCTCTCGTTTCTTTTAAAAACCATATTTCTTTCTTTTTAAAATAGGCTGACCAGACTGCAAACCAAGAAATTCAGTGTTTTCAGAACAGCAAAACCAAAACGTATGAAAGTAAATTTAAAAAGAATTAGAATTTTTCTGAATATTCTTTTATTTAACTGGCCACTGTGAGACCTTCTAAAAGCAAAATTACATCTAAAACCAAAATTCAAATGATAAATAACATTTTTAATACTTGTTGTCACAGACCTTATTGTCACAGACCCAGTCTTAGTTGGTCTCCTAAGAGATAACACCATAACAGTATAGAATAATATACATGTTAGTCTGTATACAAGAATGTTTTTTTAGGTCCTGCAAGCTGATCCATGTGAATGTCATGAGAGCTGTACATGTATGCAAGTGTTCTTCAGACTTCAGCTGTGCTGTCCAGGTCTGACAACACCAATTTCCTTTACAGCATCAAATAGAAGTCTATTATTTTGGAAAAAGAATTGCCACTAATTATTGAAATAATGTTACAGCTTTCAAAATATTTGATACATCTCTTAAAGTTCCAGTTGCTGGAGACCTGTGATTATGAAAGGCTTTTGTCCTTCCTTGAGAAACATGCCTTTCATAACATCCATGGTTGAAGAAAACCTTGTATACATGACTTGATTGTATAGTGGCACCTCAACACTAGTATGAAAAAAATAATCACATAATAGTTTGGGTTGGAAGGGCCCTTAAAGATCATCTAGTTCCAACCCCTCTGTCTTGGGTAGCAACACCTTGCACTAGACAGGTTACTCAGAGTGCCATCCGGCCTGGTCTTGAACACTTCCAGGGATGGGGAGTCAACCATCTCTCTGGGCAATGTTTGCCAGCACTTCACTACCCTTAGAAAAAAGGATTTCTTCCTAATCTGTGAAACCTGCCCTGCTTCAGCTTAAGGCCAACTTCCCTTGTCCTGTCACTACATGCCCTTGTGAAAAGTCCCTCTCCAGCCTTCTTGCAGCCCCCTTGAGGTGCTGGAAGGCTGCTATAAGTTCTCCCTAGATCCTTCTCTTCTGCAGGTTGTACAGCCCCAGCTCTCTCAGCCTGTCTTCATAGGAAGAGGTGTTCCAGCCTTGTGATAGACTTGGTGGTCCTTCTCTGGACGTGTTCCAACAGGTCAATGTATTTCTTGTGTTAGAGGCTCCAGAGCTGGATGCAGCACTCCAGGTGGGATATCACAAGAGTGGAGTCGAGGGGCAGAATCCCCTCCCTCACCCTGCTGGCCACTCTGCTTTGGATGAAGCCCAGGATGCAGTTGGCTTTCTGGGCCGCGAGCACACATTGCCAGATCTTCTTGAGATTTTCATCCAAAATCACCCCCAAAGAAAAAAGAATCAACTAAATGATTTTTTTTGCTACTGAACTTTGCCAGAAACCACATATTACTGCAAGAAGCATTTCCTTGCAGATCTGTGGTATTTTATGCTTTTAATAATACACATTTACTATTTGGAATTTAGTTGCATGTAAGGAAGCAACAAAGCAGCAATTTTTGATTTTGTTTTTAGCGTGATGTTTAGGCTGTCAGTCCCTACTTTGTATGTGATCGATCATCCAAACACTCTTCTGAACAGTGAATGATGAGTTTGGCTACAATTTCTCTGTGGTGTTTATCCCTGAGTATAGTCCAAGTCCTTCACATATAGTATTGATTTTCAGAGTACTTACTAGGGTGTGAAACATTATTTCCCACTTTATCGGGAGACTAAAAAAACCCCTACAATATTACTTTTAGGTTCATGATTTGGAAAATTTATGGGAGCCCAGTTTTTGAGCAGCATAACATTTTCTAACACCCACTGTCGCTGAAGCACAGCTGTATCAGTGTATACTTGGAAAAGTGCACCTTGAGGCATTAGAAAGAAATGCATTGGAGGAAAGAGGGACAGAATCGCACTCACATCAGATGAAATAATAGGGACAGAAAGCCAATCCTCAAAGAAATCATTACCTGCCTGAGCCCTGCAGTCATCTTCTCTCATTCTTCAGCCACTATATCTAAAAGGGCAAAAAGATGGATGAAAACTCCATAGAGTTACTTCTGCAATGCTATCCTGCCTGGAACTAAGCCAGAGATCTGTGGAAAAAAGTTGGTGACATGACTGCAAATACTGAATCATAAACCTAAGAAAGTTAGTTACAAGTTGCTAGTACAAAAACAGACTGGCTCTTTGAACTATATCTTAAAGGGATATATTTCTTTAATTTCTGTCAGGATTTGCTTCTTGGTCTATACTATAGAAATTGCAATTTTATATAAGGAACTGTAGAGTTCTCTTCTGCTTCCGCATAGTCAGCTAGGAAGACAAAGTTGTTAATCAAGATATCTTAAGCCAAATTCTCCCCTCATATACATTAGTGCAAACACATCACTCACCAAAGATAACATGGAAGTGGTTTTAATCATGAACAAAGTTAATTAAAATGTGTGGGCTTAGTCCTATAAATCCAAAGGTGATTTATGCCTTCAGATTTGAATTACCACCTTCATCCAAAAAAGCAGGATCTGCTTTATGAAAACAGCAGGTTACCACTGACAAGTAAAGATCCAGAATCCCTGAACTCAGTAAGTATTATGTGACAAAATCACCCACCATCAGCCACAGATCTGTATCAGCTAGAAATGTAACCCCTTAAGCATATTTCTGAAAATAGCTTTAAAGTGTTATCCTGTTAAATTCAAACACCATTGGTGGAAAGGACAATTTTTTTTACTCTTGATTCTTTGATACATTCTAATAGAAAGAGGAAAAGTAGATTTCAGCAAAAGTATCCACTGTTCCAATCACTTGCACAACAGTAGGAGTCATTTTAATGGACGTGATTTAAAGTAGACCTTTACCAAGCATGACCTTCTATTTAAAACTGAAAAATATAATGAAGTAATTCTTATGTTAAAATATAGCTAATAAAAATGCATAAAATAAGAACACAGAATTCTAGTATTTAAACTTAAGAATAATTCTTTAATGCACTATCTTATCAGGCAATTAATCTTGTTTCACTCAGAAAGTGAAAAGAAACCAATCACAGCCACTAATTCACTCATTCCTGAACACTTGTTTTTGTAAAATAGACCTAGTAGCAATTGAATTTAATCTTTTGGCGTTCACTAACTCCCCTTACTTTCATTCACAGGAGTTAAAGATATGGTGCATTGGATTACAGGTCAGAACCACAAGTTTCATTGCAGGGTTAATCTGTTTTAAACAGATATATAGCTAGAGGTATATATTCGATCATCAACTAGTTCTAAAACTTGATATTAAACAATGTAGGAAATAAATGCACAAGACGTAGATTGATCATTGTAGGACTTAGTTAAAATAACCAACAAACAATTACTCTTTAAAAATTATATTTGTGATTTAAGCCATCTGAAGTATATTAAAAAAAAGTAATGCTAGTATTGTTTGGAATTTTGTCTATTTTCTTTAATCTTGAATTAACAACATTTAAATTTTTTTCTATTTACTTCAGAAAGGGACTAAGGCTCATCATACACTATCAGATGTTCAGAAGGAACTTAGTTTCTCTGGCTAAGGAGCAGATACATAAGAAGCAACAGCAATGGAAGTTTTTCCTGCCTGCCATGTACCTTAGCTCCTGAAGGCCTGCCGATGTTATCAGGATCTCCACCTTATCTGTTAGCTGAGATAATATCCCATATTTACAGGATAAAACATGGCTGGGAGTGGGACATCCTAGATGTTCCTTACCATCACTGGCTTCTGAAAAAACTAACATCAGAAAACCTTGTAGATCATAATCTCTAGCTCACTCCTGTCGACCCACTGGGCAGCATCTGACACTGACATGCACAAATTGCATGTGAAACATCTAATTCAAACATGAGTTCTGAAACCATGTAATGTGTTCAACTGCATATAGGGTAAGGTAGAGTTATTTAATATAAATGTATAAGCTTCACTCTTATATCTGTCTCTATCCAAAATACTAATTTATTAAAATGTTCTACATGTAGCGCACAAAAAAGCAGTCGTGCAAATACTTTCTGAGAATTTTTACTTTTTTTTACATTCAGAAAAAACTTTACAGAAGTTTTTACATTCATGCTCACTGTTACGTGTGAACAAGATAAGGAAAGTAGAGAAAAAGAACATACTAATGCTGCTAGGCATGGAGTCACACCCATGTTTTGTACTGTTACCAACTTAGCTGTTCAGTTACACTCACAAAGATCTTAACAAGCCAGTTTTGATTAAAGGCAACTGTGGACTTCAGACCCTGCTTACAACGTTCAGTGACACAGTCCAAGACTATTCAGAAGTGTGACAAGCCAATCAATTCTACTTTTTTCCCTTATCCTTGATCTTCCTACTTTTCATTCCTCCTAATTTCCAAGAAGCCTTAGAGAGAGAGATGTATAAGTTCAATAGATTTTTCAACTGTGCCATGTACTGAACTGACACTTTATAGCAGTCCTCAAGGAAAGGTCACTTACAATCTAATTTAATTCATGATGTAATGAGTACATTTGGGGAGCCAGTACAAGGATAATGATGATGTGAAATCCAGTTTGATTGAGTCTATTTAAGTGAACAGTTAATAGAAAAGAGATCAGAAGTCATGGAACCATTAATGATATGGATGAAAAGGATATTGAGGTTATCTGCCCCGAGAGAAAATAAATCATAGCTCCATCATTTCTGGTTTTCAGAACTCTTAGTAATGCCCATTCAACTGTATTTGCACCATTAAGAAATATTTTCTATTGTCTAACTTAAATCTGCTTTCCGGCAATTGTAATACCATTGCTTCTAAAGCTGTTATAAAACACTTTATTCCTTTGTTCTTCATATTATCTTTTTATATATTTGAAAGTCATCATGTATTCTCTGATTTTCTTTGCTACACTAAATGACTTGAATGCATTCAGACTTTCCTCATTGCTTACATTTTACAGACCATTTTTTTTGCCCTGCAGTTTCAGGCTGCTCTTTGGTCATGTCAGACCTCTCTTTGTGGAAGAGAGAACAAGTGCACAAGCAATATTAAAAATTTTTACTTTTACATAACAAAAGTAGCAAAAAGGTTTTGTGACTTTGTGAACAATAAGTTGTTTGGGGTATTTTTGCTTGGAAAACTAAAGAACTGAAAAAAACCCCAAACCATAGGAAATTCACAGTTTGTTTTGTAGTGAAAGAGAAATGATGAAGAGGTGAGTGCTGGGGATTGAAGGATGCCAAAAGTGTATTAAGCAAAAGAGATGGAAATAAGGATAATGGCAGCATGCTCTAGCACTGATAGTTTGAACCTTGCATACACTTGGGTGAAAGGAACTGTCCCAGAAAAACTAAATTATTGCCAGAAAAAGGAAACTGCTCAGGTAAGATATCAGAAAAAAATAACAAGAAAAACAGGTAAAAGATTTGCCAACTGAACTACTTTGAGAGAAAATTGCATCTATTGAACAAATTCGTTACTTTCTGCAGAAAAAAAAGAAATGTAAGAAATGTAAGAAATGTTCAAATGTAAGTAATACTCAAGATGGTTTTTATTTCATATTTCTTGTCATGGTGAGGCTTTAGCTATGGTGCTTGCTAGCCATACAGTCTTCTGCTGGTCAAATACGAGGCAGCTTTTTAAAACACAAATCTCACCTTTGCTTTGTTAAAAAACATTTATGGCAAGCTCCTTAAAAAATATTTGATGAAGACAACATGGCTGTTTGCATGAGTGTTAGAAAGGCGTTATTTTGAAGAATTTATGTGCTTACCAGATCTTGAGCAAAATTCCCTATTCAGTGTCCCAGGTCCTTCCATATGACTACAATAAAACTGCAAAAGCTGAACAGCTTCACCAGCTTTTTGTTTTTTGGGCTAACCAGACAACCTGAGTGCACATGAAGGCTTCTTTGGATAAAGACAACAGTTATTGCAGAAATATGCCTGCCTCCTCTTGTACATTTACCAAGCTGCTGTGCTTCCATTTTGCTGATGGAGGAATAATCTTTCCCAGCTGTACAGCACCAGCCAGTAATTGGCATCTAATAATAGACCAAACCACAGGGGTTTCTTGCTGCTCAGGCTTGCTTTATCAGGCCACAGCAGAAAGCTAGCCACTTGATAAATCATAGAATAGTTTAGGCTGGAAAAGACCTGTAAGATCATCGAATCCAACCCAGCACCATCATGTTCATCACTAAACCATGTCCCCAAGTGCCACATCCACATACCTTTCAAACACTTCCAGGAAAGGTGATTCCACTGCTTCTCTGGGCAGCCTTTTCCAATTCCTGATCGCTCTTGTCAGTGAAGTTCATTATAACATTCCTGATCCTTTGCATTTGTCCTGGTTTCAGCTGGGACAGAGCATATTTTCCTCTTAGCAGCTGGTACAATGCTGTGTTTTGGATTTAGTATGAGAATAATGTTGATAACACACTGATGTTTTAGCTGTTGTTAAGGAATGATTACCCTGCCCAAGTCAAGGACTTCTCAGTTTCCCATGCTCTGCCAGAGAGGAGCTGCACAAGAAGGTGTGAGGGAACATGGCCAGGACAGCTGACCCAAACTGGCCAACGGGATATTCCATACCATAAAATGCTATGCCCAGCGTATAAACCGGGGAAGTTACCTGAAGGGGGGCTGATTGCAGCTTGGCAAAAGGTTTGGCATCAGTCAGCAAGTGGTGAGGAACTGTACTGAGCATCACTTGCCTTAGGTTTTGCCTCCTCCTCTCCCTCCCTATTGTTGTTGTTGTTATTATTAGTAGTAGTATCATCATCCTTATTATTATGATAATTATTATTATTAATAATATAATAATAATTCTTCTTAAACTGTTCTTATCTCACCCCAAGGGTTTTATTTTCTTTTCCCTCTTGATTCTCCTCCCCATCCCACCAACTGTGGCAGGGAAGGGGAAGTGAGCAAGTGGCTGCGTGATATTTAGCTGCCAGCTGGGGTTAAACCATAACAGCATTGTATTTCTATATTATTTCTAGGAACAGAATTACTAAAAAGGAATGGGAAATTCAAAGTTTCAAAATTAAGGTTAGTTTTTCTGGGGGTTTTTTGGGAGGGAAGGGAGGTTGTTTGGGGTTTCTTTTTGTTTTTTGTTGTTCTGGGTTTTTTGGTTTTTCTTTTTGTCCAGGCATAACTAACACCCTTTTGTGTACCTTTGTTTAGTGTGTATCTATAGAAACATTCATAAATGCCGTATATATATATATTTCTACAGCTAGAGAAAATACCACTGCAAAGACTTGGGTAATTAAAGAACACACTTCACACAGCAGCTTGGATTGGCTTCTTGGTTGAAGGTCAGAGCTATCATCTCCCTAAACTCCATTCTGCACGTCCTGATCAATCTGTCAGAACTCCTGTATGCGCCCTTCAGTGCTGAACAGAAGCTGAATTTAACAGAGAGCAGGTAATCAATAACAGTTATTAGTGTAGCAAGGTGAGAAGGCACATTATTTGTGAGGGATGTTTAGGGAAAAATAGTGAATTATCTCCAGCATAGCTTGACCAGCTATCTCAGTTTAAAGAGCAATTAATAAAACATTGTCTTTCAGAAACACATCTGAAATAGGAAATTAAATTCTGATGGAAAAATTCCTCTATTTGTTTTCTACTTTATTTTTTTATTGGTAATGCATTAACTGTATACTAATATTTCCTATATTGTATGTAAAGAGTAAGACAATTTATCCAAAAGCATTTAAGGATTTTAGAGCTTTTTCAATTAAAATTAATATCACTATAAAAGGCAAACAAAAATTATTTAATAGATGAGTACATTAATAACACAGCTGACTGTTAAAGACTTATTATCACATTAGACAAATACCTACTGTTTCAGAAATAATTTTCTTAGACAATCTTTAAACTTTTGAGAGTTTCCTCATTCAGGTGACCTCATCACTGATCTTACTGAGATACAAATGAAAACCTGCGATACAGGATACAAAACTCTGCAGGAAAATAGAGGATTTTTATGTGAAAAATGAGTCACATTGTAGTCATATTACAAATTAGACAAAATAGAGATATAATGTATTGGAGTATGGTTTTGATATTGCATGTGCATATGTAATAGAAATTCTACACACTCATTCTGTGCATTTGTGAATTGTTTTCCTTTCCATACAAAGCCATGAAGAAGTACTAGCTGGGTGTGAATGAGACTTGTACAAGTTTGCAGTCAATTCCAAACTCCAGGGACAGTCCTTGAGAGGTAAATGTTTACATAAAAAACTGATGTAATTTTCATTGAAAAAAGTGAATAGACAACCAGGGAGATGAGGATAAAAACCTATCCAAACAAAAAACCCTCTAAATCTCCAAAGAGAGGCTCCCTCGTGCCAGTGTTGTTGCAACATTGTTTTGTTTGCAAATCAATAAAGATGTAATTTATTGGAAATTGAAACTAACTGCTGTGCCTCCAGAGACTAAGATCGTGAGGAGTTGATCCAGTGCATGCATTGCCATGTCTAACTCTATTGAGACCCAAAGCTATGTTGACCAAGACATTTAATTTTTAATTCCTCTGATCTTAATTCGACATTGGAATTCTAACTTTAACAACAATTACAGTTAAGAAAGTAGATTTCTTCATGTCTCTTCCTCAGATGCTCCAGAAAGCCCGGCAAGCCCAGCAAGCCCCTTTTTATGTCTTACACCAATTACACTTTGGTAACCCCTCACTTTTCAAATCTTAATCCTAGACCAGAAAGACCTACTTTTTTTTATTATTATTATACTTTCTTGCATTCCTTGCCTATGCTTCACAAGCCATTCTATGGGTATCTCAGAAGTAATCTATTTCTTGGGTCCTACTTCCTGTAACTCACACTTTGAGACATAAACAATATTAACTTTTCAACCTTTTCAAAGAAGTTCTAGATAACACAATTTATCACATTGGGCAGAGGAGCCTCAATCTCTCTGCTCTGTCAACACTGAAGAAACATGTGCTGTGCCACTTATCCCATTTGCTCTTTTCCTCGGGCATCTCAAAAGGGCTTCAAAATACTTGGCTCAGTGCCATCCTGTGCGGCCAGGTGCTGTTCTTTCAAAGGGAAACAAAGGGAAAGCAAAAGAGGAGAAGGAATGTTCATTACCTAAGTCAAGGATTATATCCAAGGTAATGTTCCACTCCAAAAGCTGTAATCTGAAATCCAGAGGTGTCCAAGGGCATCCTTGACCACAAGTCAATTTTAACTATCAGGCTAAGAACACCTACAGCAATTATAAATTTTACTATGTAATCTGTACTGTATTTGTAGTTTACAATATTTAAGAGGCCAAATTAATAAATTGAAAGTTATTTTCTATATCACTGAATGAACTTGCAACATTACATAAAAGACCATCACAAAGTTCCATGTACGTTAGGAAACAGTCCTCCAAGGCAGAGCTAGTGTTAAATGCACTTAATTACTAAGACATACTCAGAATATTGACAAAATATGATTAATACACAGAGAAGAGGAGCAGCAAAACCAACCAAGTAAGCACACACTGCAGTAAATAAAAACATTTCCGAGAATTTCTCTCAAAACAAGTGTGACTGCTGAACACGAGTGCCTACAGGCACAAGCAGCAACGAGATTAAGATGCTCTTTTTCAAAGGGAGTTTGAAAAAAATCTGAAAATGTGTAAGGTTTGTTGCAAAGAAAGAAACTTGCATTAATTCTGACACACATATGCCTGATGGTATATATTTTTACATAATGAAAAATACTGGGATGATAATACCATAAAAAAGAGAGGATTTTAACTTAATGCAAGTCAAAATGTATTAAAGAACATATACAACTTCTTGCAAAGTTTTTCCCTTTCCTTGACACTTCATCAGGAAAACCATTCCCTTCAGCAGCTCCTCTCACATGAAAGAATTGTATTCTATCATGCAGTTGGCTCAGAAAACTCTCAACCTCTGATAAACTGTAAACTTCTAGAACATCCCTCCCACACCCTCAGAAGTTTGCGTGTTGTTGCACATCCTTTCAATACCAGCAATAAAAAATTATTTTTTTCTCTACAGAACAGTTCATGTTCATTAAAAGCCACTATGGCAGCATGCACTATGTTTTCAGGTCAATGTCATTCCTCAAAACATTTCTGAGAGGGTCTTGAAAAACCCACAGAAATACTGGGCTTACAAATAAAGTTTACTGCAGTAAAAGTGGCTAAATGTTTATTTGCATTAAATTTCTGGCACTAATGCCTCAAATATACATAACTCAGGAAATTTATCAGCACTTATAGAGAACAGATACACTGTATCAAGGGGAGATTCAGAAGAGGGAGAAAAAGAATGATAATGCAAACTATTTTAATTACACTAACTAAAATGATAAGCATTAAATTATGGCTATGTGACTCCTGCCATTCTGTGTCGAGCAAGCTCAGCTTACTAGTCCAGCTATAAAACCCAATCATGTTGATTCTCTTAGACCTGTACTTGTGAAATAAACCATGCTTGCTTAAAGCACAAAGGCTTGATGTCCATTAAAGCATTTTAAGCAAGTTTGCGTTAATGGTTAAGCCTGAACCCAGTTAATTGTCAAATTGCTACTGATGAACTCACTACATCCTGGTATCTGACTTGTGTTCGATAATGTGTCTATAAAAGTTTTCTAGGGATCAGCTAGAGCTGATAGGATAAAAACTATTGGACTTGCATCTTCTTACCAGAAGATACTCTTTTTCATTCGAACATGATAACATTTTTATAATGAGTAGTTACTCCTGGGTATGTCTGGCAAATAAGTATTTTCATATACCAATGTGATTTTGCTAACTTGATCCATTAAATGTGTTGTTAATACTGGACTCTATGCATGTTCTAGTGTTCATAAAAAGACATTGTGTGTTTGCATGTTTTCTTTGTTTTAGACACATCATACGAAATCTTTGAAAGTTTTCCTGGGCAGCATGCTGTTTTCTGTACATCCCATTCAGAAATGCCTTAATGTGTCGTGCTGCAACTCATAAAAATCTCAGAGCTGAAGCTGGGGCACGGAAATTGCCTAGGGAGTCTATGATTATACAAATAACCCTTACCTATCATTGCCTCCTAGAAAGGCCCTGCCCTGTGCTCTCTAGGGATTCCAGCCAACCCTTCTCTTCAATTTAAAAAAATAAAAGACCTTATTACTACCATTTCCAAAGCATTTCCATCATTGTTTTACATTGATTTAGCAAGAAAAATCCTGAAGCTATTTTATTTGGAGAGATTTCTAGATTCCCCTGACACAAGTAGCTGTATTTGCAGTCTAACTTGGGGAATCATTGACTGGCAAAATGCTACTCTGTTGATTTATAATCCTTGGAATGTCAAAGATATGACAGATTTTAATACAATTTCTAGCAAGAGAGGAATTAATATTTACCAATATAAAGAATTTTATTAGAACTTAATAACATTACGTTGGTTTGACAAGTCATTGCAGTTCATAGCACGAGCTGTCAGCCACTAAATCCACTATGATGTATTTCAGAGAGAAACCATGCTGTATAATAACAAAATTGGGACACAGACTTTGTGTTATTTTAGTAGTAATATTACAAAAAAAAAAAATCTCAGAACTGAAAAATTCCAGATGTGAAGACAGCAGAGAGTAGAAGCTTTCATTTAACCCCACTACAGGACAAAGAATCTTTGTAGAGCTGGTGAAATATTAAACTGTCAACACTGCAAAGATCTTTCATGTGGAAGGGATAACCAAGTAACAGCTTCTTGTATTTTCTGACCAGTTAGAAGGAAAATTAGGACATCTGTTTGCTTTTCATTTGGGTTAAACTAAGCTCTATTACATTAGCATTTGATTAGGAATGGAAAAGTTCCTTACAGCTTACAGCATTACACTTGAAAATGGTTGAGTCAAAGCCATTATGAGCATATCTTAACATGAAGTTACCTATGCTGGTAATTAGAGACAGCTGAACTGGTGTTAAAAAACAAAGTCTCTCTACTTTTCTGTTCACAACTTCTCTTAAATTCTATAAGATCATGCATTCTACATGAATACCTTGATTATTCCTTCCATGACAGACACAAATCATACTTTTCATATCCTGAAATGCTCAGTTCTGTTGCCCATTTAGGTTCAAGGTGGCCCAGTTTATCCTCATTTCTTTAGCATGACTGGTGTTTCTGCGCCTCCAGTGTTGACCACATGACCTCCCCTGTGGATCACATCCATGGGTAGTGGTAAGTCTTGTTTTTATGAGTACTCTCATCCTATTTATACCACGTTGTTCTTTTTTAATACACCCTTCAACTGAGAATCACAATGCTCCATTATTAAATTCCAAATGAGGGGACAGAAAATACTGTGAAGCGTGTTTTAATTTCATTCTGCTGAGATGAGAAAACTGCTCAAGTTTTTGCAGTATGAATTCCTATAGCAAATGCCATTGTAGAATATGCGTATTTCTGATGCTTTATTAGGATGTGTCTTCTTTTCCCTGAATTACTTTTTCCATGCTTTTAGGAGAGAGGGTTTGTGTGTTTCAAAAGGGGAGTTTAATGGAAGCTGACACTGACAAAGCACTGTGTGTCTCTGACACAGAGATCCTTTTGTCCTTAGACTAAATCAGAGAATGTCAGAGAACTGTTTGAGCACAAGGCAACAGACACTTTTTCCTCACAGTTGCTGAAGCCTGTGACAAAAGGCACACACACACAGCATTCCCCAAAATACCTTAAACTGGCTCCTTTTATTGATACAAAGGCATTCAGCCTGAAAGCTGTCTGTTTGCTCTTGCAGTGCAAAATCCAAATAGAGCAGCAATGAGATTTTATTGCTGCTTTTGCCCAGCTTTCCTTTGGTGCCTCTCTTTCTCCAGATATGTTTTGCAACAACAGATTGATCTTTGCAGACAGCATATACTGCATGTCATGAAAGACACTATATTGCTAGAGCACGAAGAAAAAAAAGGTGTCTGTGAGCGTGCTGGTTTTGGCTGGGGTAGAGTTGATTTCCTTGACAATGGTTAGTACAGGGCTGTGTTTTGGATTTGTGCTGAACTCAGGGTTGATAATTTAGAGGTGTTTTTGTTATTGCTGAGCAGGGCTTACACAGAGCCAAGGCCTTTTCTGCTTCTCGTACTGCCAGGCTGGTGAGGAGACTGGGAGTGTGCATGCGAGGTTGGGAGGAGACACAGCTGGGACAGGTGACCTCAGCTGACCACAGGGTGTCACAC
Source organism: Lycocorax pyrrhopterus obiensis (assembly GCA_014706295.1). Lineage (NCBI taxonomy): Eukaryota > Metazoa > Chordata > Aves > Passeriformes > Paradisaeidae > Lycocorax > Lycocorax pyrrhopterus. Next base: position 34,932,745 of record JACSVZ010000007.1, read on the forward strand.
TCAGCATATAAAGCCAGGAGAAGAAGGAGGAGGCCGGGACATTCAGACTGAAAGTGTATTAATTCCTTGTCTTGCTTTGCTTGTGTGCGTGGCTTTTGCTTCATCTCTTAAACTGTCTGTATCTCAACCCACAGTTTTCTAACTTTTATTCTTCAGATTCTCTCCCAATCTCGCTGGAGGAGGATTGAGTGGCTGCACTGTGCTTGGTTGCTAAGAGGGGTTAAACCAAGACGGAGAGAAGTGTACTTTTGTATCTGATTCTTTTAACAAATCAAGAAACTAGAGGTATTTCCATTATAATCCTGAAATTTTCTATTAGGAATGAAGAAATTGGGGTTTATATTTTCCGATCTCAATTGTATTCTGGTTCATTAATTTACTGTAAATTACTTACTTCCACGGCTTATTTTATACCTATAAGAAAGAAATTTGATATTTCTCTTTGAATTCTTGTAGAGTGAAACCCCCCACATGTAAGATAAACACCTTGTATTATTTATTACAGTTCATCACAGACTTTGGAGAAAAGCCTTTAGCAAAAATAAAGAAGAAACACTTCAGCTGGTGATCTAGCACTCCGAATTTCTGACTGTGAAACCTTATCCTAAATCTTTTCAGACATGCTGAAACACCTTCACTACAAATTTACCCTTGTGATGTGAAGTATCCTCATTTTATGTGCAGTACATGTTTCATCTACAAACAGCAACAATCTGCAGTTAATAAATAATGCAAGAGGAGCTATTCAAACCCCAAAGAGCAAACACTAAACATCGTACTTCATGCTGGCCTTAAAAATCCTGGTAGTTCAGCTACCCCTTACAATGAGATACTTTCAAGTGAGCAATATGACAAAAACATGACACTGAATATTGAAGACTATACAAAAGTGGGAACTAGGAAGGACAGCTGGGATATTAAAACATGCCATAAATAACCTTCCACATGTACTGTGCCTGACAGAGACAAGTGGAACAGATTCTATGAAGCCTACCCAGTCAATGAATATAAACACATAACCTCTTCCTTCCCACTTTTTTCCTCTTTCAGTGCCGTTGCAAAGATTGCCATATAGAATAGATCTTTTTCTTTCTTAAAAAAGAAAAAAAGGAGGATTTTAATCTCACACCTTCTAAGCTGAGGTGATTAGCAAATAGCTAACCATTAATGATGCTTTCGACAAGAATGGATGCCAAAAGTTAGGAAACCTTGCCTGGCAGATAAATGGTACCTTTCTCAGCCATCTGTCTTACAAATGATCCTATATATACAGCTATTATTTCAGTCAGACACTGGCAGCTCTGCAATTGTTCATGGCCTCAGTGAAGAATAATACCTGTCATGCAGTTTCATTGCTCTGACTTTTAACAGACCTGTTTTCAGCTTGTCTCAAATGCTGCACAACTGCACATGGGGAAGCACCAGAAAAGAACAGGTAAGATAAAGACCAAGAGCACTCACATTTCTCTCCATGCAGGTTTAAAACCCCTCAGAATTGTCCTGAAGAAATTTTGCTAGAACGTGCTGCTAAAATTGCAAATGGTTCTCTACCCATTTGTGAGAAAACACTAAATGGTCTGCTGGTTTTGGCTGGGATCATTTTCTTCATAGTAGCAGGTAAGGGGCTGTGTTTTGACTCTGTGCTGGAAATAGTGCTGATAATTGAGGGATGTTTTAGTTACTGTTGATCAGGCCTTGCACACTGTCAAGGCCTTTTCTGCTTCTTGTACCACCCTCAAAGGAGTTGAGGTTAAACAACGAACTGGGAGGGGACAGAAGCAGGACACCTGATCCCAGCTGACCAAAGGGATAATCCTACACTGTACAGAACTGTGCTCAGCATATAAGGCTGGGGGAAGAAGGAATTGGGGAAGACACACACTGGGAGTGATTGCAGTGTCCTCCCAAGTAATGGCTGTGTGTCCCCTCTTCCCTCGGACTCTCTCAGAAGTTACCTCATCACCTCCTCTGACTTGCTTACCTGGTGATGCAGAAGTCTCCCATCTGTCCCTCATCTTGCACACCCTCTCCTCAGGTTTAGGCACTCTTGATTGGCAGCATGAACAGTGCTTAAACTTCCTTATTCCTATAAAGCAATAGTGGGATACTTTTGACTAGTTTCTTACAAACCTCAAATGAATGCAGCAATCTATTGTTAAATCTAACAGCCTGCTCTTTTATGTTTCCTTATTCTATGTCTTCTCACAGAAACAAGTAAGTGTTTCCAAATGCTATTTTTCATAAAATCAGCAAAAGTTTTGGAAAGGATTCTCATTAAAATCTTAATACTTCTGACAAGTAAAGGCATTTTCTGCAGAAGTCCTAGTTCCAGGAGCATGCCAAAGCAAAGAAAGCTTTCCTATGTCTATTGTCTATTCTTTCTGAAATAGGAAAAAAACTCCAACTGGTTTGGCTGCAAACCAGCATGATGATTATTGTCAGTTGCACATGTTGAAGATTTTCTTTTCAGTATAGTATGAAACACTATCAATGTTTTCTCATTTATTTTTACATTTGCTTTCTGTTTTGTCCAGAAAATAACACTTAACACAGATAAAAACTGTTTTCCCCTCTTTAGCAGCAACAGAATTTCAACACAATACAGGCTTCAAGTCATCTGCATAAGTTATCACCCTTTTAGCTACCAGAAACCTCTGAAACTGCTTAAAATATCAATTAGTATTTCGTTAGATCTCTATTTTCTACACTTCTAAAGCCACCTGACTTGCCTAGTTAACAAGGTTACTTTTGTACCCTGGATACTTGGCCTGAACACCGAAGATCTAATATAATACTATGACTCCACATAACAGATCTTTATACTCAGTTTATTTTTCTTCAGTCATTGTAAAAGTAAATAGTGAAGTACTTTTTGGGCCTGTAATCCCATGTCAACTCCTGCCAAAGCTAGCCCCATCACTAAAAAATGTTGCCACAATTCAGACTGCATGAGGTGACAGCAGACAAAAAGACAGTAACAGCTCAAATAGAAAAAGTATAAATGAAACAGACATCAAATACCATGCAGTGCTTCCAGATGATGCATAAAATAGGCTATAATGATGTGCTTATGAAGTGGAAGTTGGTACTTTGGAGTTACTAGGGAAGTTACTGTTTATGTAAATTCATGTCATTACCCCAGTGGTAGCTGACCACTTCCATGGGGGACTAATTTTGAAATAAGTGAAAGCCATTTTTAATCTGAGACATTGCAATCCTGTGTGAGTACTGGACAGCACTCCTGCTCACCACCTGATGTAGTGTGTATCTGTGTCTTCACAGATGCCACGACTTGCAGCTGCAGTTTGATTTTCTCAGTCAAATATTATCCCTTCAGGAACATACTAACATATCTTTTACTTTAAAAGCCTAACATACTGAATCAGCAAGCATTCATGCTTGAGCATCTTCCATGACTGAGAGACAACAAACCAAACCCTATCATCTTTTCCTTAATTTATACACAGCAACAAATCAGGTTGGTGATTTATCAAAATCACAACATCAATTTGAAAATGACATGGTGAAATCGATCTAAAAGAACGTTCAGAAATTAACTAAACATTCTGTCTTTCTATGTTGTAGGACAAACATACAACAACAATAGAAAAGAACTGATAAATAGTTATATTCAATCTACAACAAAACACTGTCCAGATCAAAGCAGCTTCTGATCCACCAGAGATCTATTTCTTTTATTAAGAGGTTCACCAAGGTTGGGCACTGGGGATGTATGGTACTCAACCTCTATAGATAACATGCATTCTAGCAAACTTACCTAGTAACTACAGTAATCAAACAGTTGACAGTATTTGCCAACAAGACATTTCTGAGATTACGATCGTAGGGATCATATTTAAGCCTGAAAAGAGAGATGGCAGCAAAGTCAATTCGTATTGGATATGGTTCTTGTGCAAGTAGACCTCCTTTGAATCTAAGGGATTGCTGCTCTGTGTGTAGAAGAACTCTACCTTTACAGTTTTATTCTTACAGGGTAATTAAAATTGCTTGTGCTTTGATAAAAAATTATCAATAAAATTAGATAGCCAAAAGAAAACATTAACAACTTGAGAGTAAGCATTTCATAGCAACTGTAAGTAAATGATCAGAATTCTTTTTAACCTGCACGGCCTTTAGGTAGGGCGGTAACTTTAAGCTAGGATAATTATTCTCTGGAATCTGCTTGGACAGGAAATGCTTTAACCTAGTTTCCACTACTTCTCTTTTAATTACAGTATTCTAGAAAAATTTATCACTATAGCAGAAAATAATTTTTATTCAATTTTGCTAGAATTCTATATAATTTTGCTAGAGTGAAATATAAAAACCTAACTCAAAAATAATTGATGTTTTGAACAGAGAACTAAAATAATCCAAAGACAGTTTCCATCACAGTTAAAGTATTTAATGACAAAAATCAGGGTTTCCAGTAGTGAGTCAAGAGAGCAGGTCCCACCTTTTTTTTTTTCTCCCCAGAATGGCACAAAATAATTTCTACATCTTTGAGAACGTCCAAGGAATTGGTTACAATACATATTAGCAAGTATTACAATTCTGGCAAATCATAGCAAAACCTACCTACCTTTAAGATCAATTTTAAGAGCACACATTTTTGTTAATATTTCACATAATGCACAACTTTTGCTAGACACAAAAGTAGCCTTTTAAGACAGAGTTTGCAGTACAGCAGTCAAGTCTAACAATACATTATTTTTATTCTGTTCAGAACTTTCAAAAGATAAAGAAACTATTAATATTGTTACAATTTACAAATACATTCTTTCATATGAAACATTAACCTGAATCATAGTATATGTTATGTACATGACTATCTAATAAATACTAGGTTGTATACACACTACAAGCTAAGTTCCAGAAGGAAACTGCAATGCTCTAAGATTTACCTTTGGATAAACATTTATACACCTCGATTTTTTTTCTAAAAACTACCAAACCTTGTAGTTTAATGAATAGCAAGAGCAAAGTAAACAGACAAACCACTTTTCCTTCATTCAGAAGACTAGGTTACTTAAAGTTCCCATAGTAAATGGCTTCTGATGGTTGATTAAAGTCCTGAGTTATGATAAAAACAATACACTTAACTGGAATATATAAAACAACCCAAAATGCTGAAAAACTCAGGTGAGACTAAAGCAATGTTTTAGTACAGTTCAACTCACAAGAGGTCTGGAACTTAGCAGTGCAATTCTGATCTTGTCCTATCCACCTGGTATTTATGTAAACACTTGAAAATCAATGCCTTTTTATCTGAATTTAGACAACTAATTCTTTTCAGGTTTATCTGACCTGGGTTTTAAACATTTCTTCCAATTATTTGCAAGCTTAGAGGACTGGCTAGATGGCAGCAGTTCAGAATCTACTTCTTTCTCTCGAGAGAAAGACTGTGAGGTTAGCAGCAGAATATAGTTTAAAAAGAGTGGAAAATATGACAAGAAGATAGCTATGTGGTCAAAAATGTACTCCCTGACTGATTTATAATCCATCTTTAAAAAAAAAAATAGCCTAACATTTTGTATCTAGCAGAAGTTTAGTTTCTAGTCAGACACTGTTTTCCTGGTTAATAGCAGAAATACCCATAGTCACTACAACAGCATTCAGACATTTCCAGGGCAAGCATTACTTACACATAGCTCAGCAGAGTGTTCACAACTTGTGTTGTTAATGAACCTGTTCTGATTTATAACAGAAGTGGCCAAATTCCATTTCAGTAGGTGCTAGATTTGGTAACTGTTGGAGCTGGTGCTAAGTAGATCTAAATGATCATGCGGTACTACACAAATGACCCATTCTCTCAACTCCCAGTGTGAAATTAAATAAAAAGCTTAATACAAAACTGTTTAAATTACAGGAAAAAAACAAAACCAAAACAGGTGTAAAGTTTGAATGCAATCAGCTAACTAGACAGTGTCCTTAGCTCAAATGAGAATACTTTCCTAAAGGCAAGCATCTTTCTTGAGATGGCTATTTCCATGTGATTTTCCGTTATTTCAGCTTGCAGTAAGTAAAATATTCTCAATTACTACAGCAGCTTTTATCTCTCTTACAAGCACTGCTCTGAGGATTTTAGACTGTTGTGTCATTAATAATGCAAAAATCATATTCTACAATGAATACAGTACATTCACATAATGCCAGCTTTTCTCTGGTAAGATGAGGGCAAAAATGAAGAGCAGGCATTTTCAGAAGACGAAGGCTGTACCTTCTGCAACGATTTCTTGTCTAGCATCCTGGTTTAAAAAAAGAAAAAAGCAACATCTTTTTCTCCTTTGTTTATTCCTTTTCATTTTCAAAGCATATTAGACAATCTTAAAAATGTTAAGAAAACAGCTGTGAAGGAAAAAGGTAACCTGCTCATTTTTGTAAGAGAAATACGGTGCATATATTGCATGTAGTGAATACAAATGAAGTAGTCACCCTTCTAGTGATAACATATTGAAAGCTGAGACTCAAACTAGAAGTTGATTCTAGTGTACCAAGACATGCTTTTTGAAAGCCTCTATATTAAAAATCAGACACAACTTGCTAACACAAAAGTCATTAAAATCAGAAAAATTTCTGAAGTGTTCCAAAAATCTCCTACTGTAGAATTTATGAAAAAACAGATGTCTTGAAAATAGTGCACTCTCATCTTCCCAGGCTTTTGCATTCTCATTTTCATGGGCCTTTAGCCATACAAAAAAATCACAGGTAAAAAGAAATGTTATTTTATAAGTTGTAGATTGTGTTTGAGGCACAGCTATGTGCGTATTAATGTAAAAATTACTTTTTTCCTCAATTTTGAAACCTCAAGCATACATTCTTTGTGTTTCAGTATACTATTCAAATAATCAGTCTGAAAGTGAAAATAGGAACATGTAAAATGCTGATATGAATGAAATTCAGATACACACTTCTGAATGCTGGTGCACATGCAACACTTCCTACACTAGTTGGAAAAAACAATTTTTTCTGTTTCCCAGGACAAAGCAGTTTGTCCTCCACTATAGCTACAACCCCAGATGTTTAATTCTAACATTCATTCACATTCTGCTGATGCTACATTAAATGAAGAAAATTATACCCCTTCTTTGGATTTTATTTCCACACACGTCCACAATCAGTTCAATCATTTTTTTTGTACAACCACAGAAGAATATTACTATTTTAATCCTGATCAGCTTGTCATTTGGTCCTTTTTCAGTGTTTGCTTTCACTCCTGTAACAACTGAAATACAGGTAGAAAGTACTGCAGGACTGTGTAGCAATATCAAAAAAGAGGAACAAAAGTAAGTCAGAAAGGTAGATATGCAACACTTTTTCCTGCACAGAAACTGAAAGAATGCATCTCCACTGAACAGGAAGGAAAAAGCACACAGAAGACTGGATCTCCTGTAAAAGTTGCTGATTGTAGTCTTTTCAGCTTCTCTTGAGAAGATTGCAACTTTGGGCAGTATCTCAGCATTTGTGCTTCATGGCAAGCTGAAAAAGAGAGAAAAAAAATAATTAAAGAGTGATCACCTATAACAACAGCTGTATCAACCTAATGTGGCTAGTCTGGATAAGAAGAATTTAAGATAAATTCTCTGAAGGATGCCTGAAATCCATTAACTTCTTTGCATACAGATATGCAGCCATTCCCTTTCCTGGGACATAGAGACAAAGCCTCCCTTTGCCATGCTGAGGAGGCAGGATTTATCTGCTTTCACAGCTCTGTTTCCCAATGTTCCATTATTTTGCTATCTGTGAGGAACACTAGAGCAAGACACCAGAAACAAAGACGTGCTTAAAAGAATAGTAATTTTGACCCAATGATTTTGATTGTTAACTACAATCAGAAATTCTAGACAAGTAATTTAAAACACCTATTCAGGAGCTCTGCCACTACATAATGATGAAAAATAAAGGACTGATTGCCTTTCCGACTCTGTGATTACCGATTATTTCCAATTCAAATAATTCAAAAATGGACTTAACTGGGAATGAGAGGGAGAAGAAAGAGACGAAGTGAGTTAAAACCTGTATAAAATGTGTAGACAAACTGACATTGCAAACCAAGCAGAGAGCTTAGGGTTAGGTTCCATATAATAAAAAATTGCTATCTGAAGATAATAGCATGCTAACAAAGCTGAGGTAAGTGAACCCTCTGGGAAATTACCTTGAAAACAGAACTGGTAGGGGTAGTTAAAATTCACTCATTTGCTACTGGTGAAATGATGACCAATAAATGACTCAAACGAAACTGACATAAGCCTTTAATACTCAAGGACTTGGTTACAAATATGCTTTTTTTAAAAATTAGTATTTGCATGCATATACTAGAAATGCATTTCAGCATGAAAGAACTTAAACCAACAGTTTTCTTTCTTTCTTTCTTTCTTTCTTTCCTGAAACAGCAATTTTTTTTTTTAATCTGTCTTTGGCAGGCAACTCTGAGAAGTTACTATACAGAATTTATAACTTGAAGATCCTGTGCAGTCACCAACAAATGGAAGGGATTTTTTAGAGCCAAAGAAAGTGAAGAAGGTGTCACAAGCAGGATTTGATACATACCCTGAGCTAAGTTCAAGACTTTATACAGCTAAGTATAGATCCATGCTTTCATTCAACAAACTCTGACAGCCAAATATGTGACTTTAACCTACTGAGTCTTATCCTGCCGAAATCTTACCTTATGTGCAGTTTCTGCAAACTGCTGAGCACTGTTTTTCAGCTCCTCTGTCTTTTCTTCTGCACGACCTAGCCTTTCACCACGCTCATTCAAGGCCTGACTTGCCTTCTGTACTGCACTTGTCACACTGTCTGCTGCTGAATGCAGTATGCTGTTTCCTGCAACACCAAAAGAAGCCATTAGAGCACTCAAGTATATATATGCTTTGTATTATATATAATTACTTTAATTTATAATGCTCTAGAGCTGATGTGCTATCTGGACTGGCCTTACTTCACTATAGCCTCTCTTCAGGTGGTTGTAGAGAAAGATGAAATCCCCCTGAGCCTCCTCGAGACTAAACAAACCCAGCTCCCTCAGCTGTTCCTCATAAGACAAGTTCTCTAGACCTCTCACGAGCCTCGTTGCCCTTCACTGGACACACTCCAGTACTTCAGTAGCCTTTTTAAAGTGAGGGGCCCAAAACTGAACGCACTACTTGAGGTGTGGCCTCACCAATACTGAGTACAGAGGGATGGTCACTTCCCTGGACCTGCTGGCCACACTATTTCTGATACAGACCAAGATGCCACTGGCCTTCTTGGCCACCTGGGCCCACTGCTGGCTCACACTGAGCCCGTGGTTGACCAGCACCAAGTCCCTTTCTGCCACTCTTCCCCTGCTTGTAGCGCTGCCTGGGATTGCTGCGACCCAAGTGCAGCACCTGGCACTTTGCCTTACTGAACCTCGTGCTGTTGTCCTCAGCCCACTGATGGAGTCTGTCCAGATCCCTCTGTAGAGCCTTCCTTCCCTTGAGAGGTCAACACTCCCACCCATCTCAGTATCATCTGCAAATCTACTAAGGCTGCCCCCAGTTGCTACATCTAGATAATCAATAAAGATGTTTAACAGGATCAGCCCCAAAACTGAGCCTTGGGGAACACTGCTAGTGATGGGTCACCAACTGGATTTTAGTTCCATTCACCACAACTCTCTGGGCCTGGACATCCAGCTAGACTTTTATCCGTCAAAGAGTCCATCCAAGCTGCAAGCAGGCAGCTGACCTAGGAGGATGCTGTGGGAGATGGTGTCAAGCACTTTATTGAAGTCTAGATAACACCCACAGCCCTCATCTACTGAGCAAATCACTTTGTCATAGAAGGACACCAGAGGAGTCAAGCAGCACCTTCCTTTCGTAAATCCATGTTGGTTGGGCTTGATCCCCTGGCTGACCTGGCTGTCCTTTTTTCCACAGCATTAAAACCAAATATATAATACTTTTAAATTAATTATTCTGGTAAAGGTATGAAACAAATTCAACAAAGCTGAAGTGAGCACTACAGCAAATCTGCTGTTAAAGTCTGCTGTTCTTACAGACTTACAAAGACAAGTGAAAACAGACACAAACACACTGCTTTTATCATTAATCTGAGAAGTGTATCTACTTCGGAAACATTCTCACGTTAAAAAATCAAACCCAAACAACTTGAAGGGCTATTTTGCTACTAGTTTGCTGTAGTTTAGCCCCAGCCAGCAACCAAGCACCACGCAGCTGCTTGCTCACTCTCCCAGCAGTAGGAATGGGGAGAGAACTGGAACAGTAAAAATTAGAAAACTGATTAGGTGAGATACAGATAGTTTAGCAGGGAAAGCAAAAGCTATGCACTAAAGTAAAGTAAAACAAGAAATGAAGTCACTGCTTCCCACAGGCAGGCAGGGGTTCAGCCATCTCCAGGAGAGCAGGCACCCATCACACAGTAACAGCTCAGCATGAAGACAAATGTCATGACCCCAAACTTGCTCCCCTTCCTCCTTCGTCCTCCCACTTTATGTACTGAGCATGATGTCATTCTGCCTGGAATATCCCTTTGGTCAGTTGTCCAAGCTGTGTCTCCTTCTTCCAGCCTCCCACGCACCCCCAGCTTCCTCGCCAGCGTGGCCGTACGAAAAGTGGAAAAGGCTTGTTCCTGCGCAAGCCCAGCTCAGCAATAACAAAAACATCTCCATATTATCAACCCTGTGTTCAGCACAAATCTAAAACATTGCCCCGTACCAGCCACTGTGAAAAAAATTAACACAGCTGAAACTAGCACACAGCTTCATTAGAAAAAAGAACAAATGACCCTTTCAGACCCGGTTTTCAAATAATAATCCTTTCCTTAGAAAGGCCAAACAAATAATGAATAGTGAAACTAAAGGTTGCCCTGAGTAGCCTGTGGAGCACAATACAAGCTGCATATGCAGGAATTCCTGACATAAAGAAAACTGCCTTACAATTTTATTAAACTAAAACACAACTAGTATTAAACTATGGAGGGGAGGGAGACACTGAAGAACCTACACACAGTGACTCACAGATGATGAGTCAAGATGAGAAATAACAATAAAAAAGCACCCAGGCCTCCTGTATACCAATATTGTTACATTTTTCACATCAAGACTTAAAGAAAATGGATGTATAGGATGTGGGACTGCTACAGGTTTGGGGTTTTTTTCTATTGCGTTTAGAAAAGGAATGTAACAGCCGGCATTATTGTTGAAGAGATTAGTATCTAACAATACCGTGAGCTGGAACTTTGCAGAGACAGAAATTAATCTTTTCAAGTGGTCTCCCTTCAGACACTGAGGTGTTTGATTGTAAAACCAAACACCTTTACACTTTCTTTAAAATTTTTCTGTCAATTGCTATTTTGTTCATAATTTTTTGAAGGAGATTATTATTTTGGCTTCTGTTCGGGCAGCTTTTCCAATAAACACACGTACTGAGCAACACTACACTGGAAATAGTTTTCCTTTTTTGGTGGTGTGATCTAATGGCTTTAGCCTCTTGTATAGTGTTAGTTTTCTAGGATAAGAGTTTTTAAAGCTCCCAACACTAATTAAATCTGTTGTTTACAAGATCACAAAGCCTCTGCTGAATTCAAGGGAAGCAGGCTACATGGATAACCTTATAAAACTAAGCATCTTCCAAAGTCTTAAAATGTGCTGGGGAGCAGAATTTAACATTGCTGACTTTCTGTCATGTCAATAGGGAACTACAGAACAAAAATATTCTTCATTTTCTACACTCCTAAAAATATTCTCTGTTTTCTATACTCATAAAAATATTTGTAGATTTGTGGCCAAAGATTGGTATCTATTTCTCCACATTATTTTCAGCAAAGAAGAATGAACTTTAAAGTTTGGCACAATGATAGTAACTGTTTTTCCCTCTAGCTAGCACAATATTGTGTTCTCTCCAGGTTAAGATCTGCTGTATTTTCTCATGGGCAGTGACTTGCAGTGAACCTGCTATTCTGAGACTGTTCCGAAGAACTACTTTCGGAGAATCCTTACCAGTGGAATGTCAGTAAAACAATAAAAAAAAAATCTGTTCTCATCTATGAGCAACTCAGAAACCCACATGTCAGTAGTCTATGGAATTTCATCAGTGTATTTCTAGAGCATGTGTAGGTGGTTGCTGGTATGACTGACTATGCCTCATCCCTGTATTAGTATCACTGCAGGAATAGCAACACTTGCACTGGACGTATTGGAAAATCATTCCTATGAATAAATCACCTACAACCTGCAAAACTTTTAAGCTGCTCTTCAGGAGGCAACTACTCTGATTCAAAATGTCCTGAGAAATGTTTTCCATGTTGATTCAATCCTTTAGGATTTCAGTAAAGCTTCTGATACTGTCTCTCACAGGACCCTTCTGGACAAAATGTCCAGCACACAGCTGGATAAATATATCATGTGATGGGTGAGCAACTGGTTCATGGGTCAGGCTCCAAGGGCGACAGTGAATGGGGTGACATCAGACTGGGGACCTGTCACTAATGGGTTCTACAGGGCGCAATTTTCAACACCTTCAAAAAGGACTTGGATGCAGGACACAAATGGATACTGAGGAAGTTTGCAGACAATACTAAATTGGGAGGAGCTGTTGACTCCCTCAGAGGAAGAGAGGCCCTGCAGAAAGACCACAATCACCAACTACATGAAGTTCAATAAAGGAAAGTGCTGGTTTCTGTACCTGGGATGGAGCAACCCTAGACTTCTGTATAGACTGAGGAACAAGAGCAGTGCCATGGGAAGATCCAGGTCACTGGCAAGTTGAATCTGAGTCAGCAGTGCCCTGGCAGCCAGGAGGGCCAACTGTGTCCTGGGGTACATCAGGCACGGCATCACCAGCCAGGCAAGGGAGGGGACTGTCCCACTCTGCTCTGCTCACCTCAAGTCCTGTGTGCACAGTTTTGGACACCACAACACACAAAGGATATAAAGCTGTTAGAGAGTGTCCAAAAAAGGACTACAATGATGGTGAAGACTCTAGAGAAGAAGCCATACGAGGAGTAGTTGAGGTCATTTGGCTTGCTCAGCCTGAAGGAGACTGAGGGCAGACCTCATCGCAGTCTACAACCTCCTCGTGAGGGAAAGAGGAGGGGCGGGCACTGATGTCTTCAGTTTATTTTGGATATTAGAAAAAGTTTTTTTACCCAAAGGATGCTTGGCCAGTGGAATGGGCTCTCTATGGCAGTGGTCACAGCACCAGCCTGACAGAGTTCAAGATGCATTTAGACAACGCTCTCAGGCACAGGGTGTGACTCTTGGGGTGTCCTGTGCAGGGCCAGGAGCTGAACTTTGATAATCCTCATATGTCTCTTCCAACTCAGGATATTCTACAATTCAAGCTGTATCAGAGGCTCTTCAACGCCATGAAGTCAGCTTTAGGACTTTCACCATGCACAATGAAAAGTACATCCTTTAGCCACCATACCCAATACCCAAAAGATACAGGAATTCTGCCATCAATCAAGTATGCGAAGAAACTAACTGGTCTGTAGACATACCATTATTTAGATTGCATCATCTGGTTTAATTGTGTTTAAATGCTGCTCCCCCGGGGTCACAAGTGAGAGCTGTGAGAGTTGTGAACACTGAAAAAACTTGCAGGCTTTGCTGATTTTGATCAGCTGACAGGTAAAATAACTGGAAATGGGATAACTCCCATGTCAATTTTTATTGATGTTGACGTCTTCCTACAAAGAAAAGATATGGGGGTTTTTTTGGTTAAATCCTTCCAGTCATTTCTGCCAGTAGCAAAATGCTGTACTTAGTGCATTTCTTCATGACCACAAGCTGAAATATCCAAATTCCATTTGAAATCAGAATATTTTTCTGTTGGGAATATTCAGAATGATGAAACAGATTTCATATACGATAAGAAAACCCCCTAACCAGTGACTACTATGAAGAGTTAACATTTAATATTTTTTAAAAAATAAATCTATTTTTAATGAAAGCCTGTGGTACAAATTATGCAAAAAGGATCACTCATCACCCAACACTCACCACTGGCTGAATGCTCAGCTAGTCCCTGAGCAATGGCTACCTTGGGAAAAGGCACTTTCCCCTCCAGTTTTACTGCTGAGCACGCTGTTACATGGCATGGAGCATGTTCTTGGTCAGTTTTGGTCAGCCTCCCTGTTTGTGTCCCCTCCCAGGCCACTCACTGGGGGCAGGCTGAATGAGGAGACCATGAAGGTCTTGACACTGTGTAAGCACACCCCACCTAAAACACTGGTGTGTTACCAGCACAGTTTTGGTCACAAATCTAAAATACAACACTGTACTGGCTGTTATGAAGAAAAATAAGCTCCAAACCAGCCAAAACCAATATAAAGCCTAATCTACCTTTTCCCTGTCAAGGCAATTCAAAGGGTTATCACGTCTCCTGATGCAACTTTGTTGTTTTGTTTCAAACTGAATTCACCAAAGTATTGACATTTCTTTTAGGGTGGGTGGGAGATTTAAACAGCAACATGCCCTGAAGATGAACCACAGGATTTTTCTAAATAAAGGTATTTCTTGCAGACGTTGTGTCAATACTATTGATTGAGCTTCTGCTTAAGTAGTGTTAATTATTATTGAGAAACATAATGCATTAACCTGCTACAACAGAGGTGTGGACCACAGTATATTTGTCAACAGACTCCTATTTCTTCATCAGGTGACTTTGAAAATTCCGTGTTTGCTATTTAAGCAGCATATTCAAAATCACCAAATTCTGTTGCCACATAAACTAAAAATAAAGTTATGGCTCACAAGTGAAAATGAAGACTGAGTAAGAACTGGTCAAGGTCAGGATGAAATCAGTCAAGAGCAATGGTTGGAAAACATCAAATGGAAAATGCAGCAGCTGACCTGAGAGTGAATGGCTGTGCCAGCCCTGTCCTCAGGGTAATCCAGGAGCTATACATTTAAGGGCAATATTTTAGCACCATCCAAGTCTGGTAACTATTGTGATATAAGTGGTACATATTCTGCACTTAATTTAGCTTTTACCAGTCATGCAACATTAAGAGTCACGGTACTCACAAGGGACACAATCAATGGTTACACCTTTGTAAAATCTTATTCTGCCCTGAAAAGCAGTACAGGTTTCAGAGTAAGAAGTGATCTCAAATTAAGACTGGTTACAGTACTTTCCCCTGTTCTCATGTGGGGTAGGCAATTTCTTCTGACACACCTGGATCTTTTAATATCCATCAATACCAAAAGTGGTCAGGAACAGATGTAAATATAAAAAGGGGGGCAAATATTGCATATTATATTCATGCAAAGAGACTTTTAGATTAAAAATTCATCTAATCCAATATTTTGTCCAAAGCATGTAAGACAGAAAAAGGAAAAAAACCCCAGTATACTATAATAGCTCTTTAAACGTCAATAAAACTATTCAGATTTGACCCCGTACTTTTCAGTCTTCCTGATCTGCAACACATGAAATAAAGCCTGTAATATCAGTCATAGTAACATAAAATATTTTATATTGTAGTCTGTTCTAATATAACCCTAGTTTGCCACTTCATTGGTTCTGAACATTATTTACATTGGCATACAATTTATTTTTGCGTATCTGAAATCTTGTACTTTTAAAGCCAAAAGAGGGCAAATTTATCTCAACTCTTATATGAAGAAAAAGCATATTTTATTCCTGCTAGTACTTATGTAATGCCTATAACCCTGGGAGTTAAACAGATGTTTGAAAGTTCTTTCTAACAATAACAAACAATACCATGTGTATCATAACATTATCCTTTTAAAAAGATCCTACCAATTACAGAGCATGTAGGAGGCAAAACGATAATCCTGACTGTTCAGCACCTTCATTAGCAAGCAACAAAACAAGATAAGCCTTATTGACAACAGAGATAAGTTTCTTCCTCTGCTCTCATTAGTCATGTCAGCTCCTTAGATTTGCAAGGCACATTTTAAGATGAGGATATAAGTCTAATGGGTAACATCCCAGTTCTTGTTTTAGCCTTAGGTTTAACCTGTTTACCTCAAAAAAAGCTAAAAAAGAAAGTTATACGCTTTCTCTGGGTTGACTGACTGAAGAATGTGTGTATATTTCAGATTCCTGCAACAACTGCAGCCTATGTAGCCATTCCAGATGTGGACTGCTAGCTATCCAGGGTCTTGCAAACAATACTGTCACAACTGCACTCAGAAGAGGCTGCAAAGTCCATCTGAGGACCTGAGTAAATGCTCTGATTTCAAGACTATTATAACTAGATTAAGGCTAGTACTCTACTCACTAGCTGAATTATGTTTGACATGTTTGCATGAGCTTTTTTAACCACAACTTTGTGAAAATGTTCCAAATGAGAAACTGATGGAATAAAATTTCTTCACTTTTGCATCACTATCAAGCATGAACCTTGTAGAGCAATCACAGTATCCAGGTACTCAATAGCCAACTACCCTTGAGCTGAAGTTCACAGTGAAAGAATAGGAGTCTGCTATGGTCACAGAAGGGGGCTAAGGGAGTCTGAAAGACCTTTATTTGTCTAAAGTGAAAGGATATGCTACTAAAAACCTCTCCAGGCTAGCAATGATTCTCCAAACTGGCAGCCTTAAGTCAACACTTCAGAGAACTTCACACTCTGTACCTTCCTGCCCAAATCTATAACCAGTTTTAAAGCACCATATTGGCACTAGTCTTTAAAGGAGAAGGAAGGAGGGGAGAAGGAAGCAAAGAAAGAATAGTGTTTATATATGTGTGTAAACTAAGAGTATGTACTGATAAGCAGAAACAGCACCCAGCCAAGATAGTAATTTTATAACTTTACCAAATGTAAATGAAACCAAATAGGGAAAAATCCCATTTGATGTTAGTGGTCTGGCAGTGGAGAGAGAACAGAAGATGTTATACAGATCCATCAACCATGTATTATATTAAAGAAGAAAAATATGTAATGCAATGAAGTCTACAGTGAGTGAAGGTGATGTAGATCCAATCTGTTTTGCATTTTATGAGTGAGTTTAAATACTGTGAAGAGAAAGACAGAAAATCAATAAATTACCTACTTAGAAAATTACTATCGTGCCACAGTGGGCATTCTGAAACAATTCTTTTGTTAGTAATTCTGCCAACAAAAAATCCAGCACTTTGGCCTAAGACATCATCAAGACTATGCACTGTGTTCTATTTCTTAATATTTTATTAAACAGTAATGCTAATCCATGAATATCAAAATATCAAGTCATTGCAACTAAATTCTGTGAGTTATTTTTCTCTTTATCTGCTACCTAGACTGATGGTCTACAATGCTGTAGACCTCTTCAGTGTTAGAATTTAAATGTTAGAATTTACGTCTTCAGTGTTAGAAATTTAAAGACCTTAGAAACCTGGGTTCGGAGAAATTTAAAGACCTTAGAAACCTGGAGACCAAATGAAAGATGCTAGACACCCAAAAACTAGTTTTTTGTTTGAAGTCAAAGAAGAGTCGGGACTAACATTCTATTCAAATGTGGATGCTGAATAGATATAATTAAGCTAGGATAGAATGACTGTTAAAATCAGGGGGTGGAAAACAGAATTAGACAGAATTAAAATGGGCTATTTTCTGCACCAGCATTGCCAGCAGACTTAAAAAAAAAAAAAGTATGTACACAGAATTGAAATGGAGAAAAGAGATGAAAATATGGAGTATTTTATTGTTCAGCAATAAAATACTTAATAGTATTTCTTTGCTGTAGATTTAGTCTTGCTGGACCAAAATTAACTACGTATTAACACACTGAACAACTAAAATTACATCTTTATTTCTTATTCCTTTAACCAGGCTCTCAAACCTGGAAGTTCTACTCCAGGTGACCTGGAAAGTATTATGTTTTATTACAATGTGGAACAAATGGATCACCTCCCAACATCCCAGCTGTGGAATAACTTTTTTTGTCCTTCTTCCCTACTATTCTCAGAAAGTCTGGAGATGAAAAATGTAGTTTAACTGATGCCTTGTCTTCACACAGATTTAGCATGGACTTTTTCAAACATTTAAACTTCCAGTTTATTTTTTGGAAGTTCTGAACCTGGAAAACCACATTCAAAGGTACTTTGAATTGTGAGAACACGTCAGGAGGAAAACAAGGCTGATTTTTTCCACCATAGCAACATATTCTGAGTTCCATATTTTCAAATACCAGGTTTACAATAAAGCAATAAACCACCCAAAAATACAAACAAATGAAAAACAGCAAAAAACCGCAGCCTTTATACTATACATACTACAAATTAAAACACAGCTGTCACATAAATATTGCATCTGAACAATCAGGAAAAAAAATAATGTTAGTAAATAAGACTATCCAAACAAGGTCTTCTACTTTCTTATGTCAATATGGGAACTGTGAAAGATAAAGAAAATGCTAAAATGCTTCAGAAGAGAAATGACCTATGCTATCAAAGTAGAAAGAGAGCCATTATATATACTGAACCGATCCTATCTGTGTCAACAGGAGAAGTTCAGAAGACTGAAAATGTCCACACTAATGAATTCCTGCTAGTCATGATGGACTACAATGTACTAAGTTTAGAACGATTTTTGGAATGGAGACAATGCTGGACAACAAGTACAAGGTAATTCACACTTCCTATTGACTTTGTTCTGATATGTAGTAATGTCATTGCCTTACGACTTTCATGGGGACTGATAATGAAAAACATGGTATACAGGATTTTCATCCAGAAGATCAAGAAGTGATTCCTTAGACAGATTAAGTCCTATCCTTTCTGACAGGCACTGTAAAGAATCAAAATTCAAAGGGATAACAAAAGGATAACTCTGCAGCAAATATACAGCAATTCATTAAGCACCATATAGCTCTGCACATTTCAAATGAGCTAGTGGCTGTGTGATTTACAAACAAGACGGGGTCAAATATTCAGAGCACTGTCGTTAAGAACAAGCTGTTATTTAATGCTTCATTTGAGTTTTCTGGTCTCAAGTAACCTAAGAATTCATGCAAAATTTATTCTCAAGGGTCTAAGAAGCTCAGAAATACCAAGAAATGGATCTGGGTTCATTCAACAAAGTATGTTCCATAGAGGTATTTTGAATAGTTATTACTATTGATGCACCACTTGCATTCACCTTCCAGACTGGGAAAAATGCTGCATTAAATGACAAAACAGTGAACTACAGAGAAAACATAAGAAATACAGGAACAGAAAAAGAAGATTTTAGTTTCTTAAACAGCTGGGCATTCAGATGGTGAATTTTTCCCTTTTACAGATGTGTCTATCAACCAAGGCTGCTTTTTTTTCCTTCTTTGAAAGAAACAGAAAAGCAATTCTATTTTACATTTCTAATAGTTCTGAAGTCATTATGAACAAGGACAATCACCTTTCCACATCAGAGGTCAGCTAGATCAAAGGAAGTTTTATATAGGATGAAGAAACTCCGTCTGGTCTTGCTTGGTTACACACAAAGGTGACTAGAAGATAACTTTCACCGATCAAACGATGCACAGCAGCACAAAACAGACCTGGCATCTATCTCATTTTAACCAAGAACTGATGAATTCCAAAACGCTGTAAAATATATATTGAAACACAAGCCTATGTTTTATCCATACACGAACATATCTATATAAGTATAAATATACTGAGTATGTGTAAATCAGACTTGTACCTTCAAAATCTATTAAAAACACTAAACTAATGAAGCTAGGTGAGGTGAAGCAGTAAAAGATATCTCGGTAAAAGAAATCAGGGTAAAACCGGCAGTGAATAGCTCTGCCACTATGATAATAAATTACATTCAAGATAAATTCCACCTCTGGGTAAGAAGTGCCTCAAGAAGGCCTTGAGGTGGGCTGACAGGACTGACAAACTGAGCATGTGATAACTCAGGTGTGCTATGACCGATCGATGAATAAAGAAGAAAACCATCAATCTTCAGCTTACTTATCAGCAACTTTCTATAAGAAAGCACAGCAAATATCAGCTACCTGCAGCGAGCATTTGAAACATGTTGCAAACTTTTTATCAATGTCATCATTAGTTTATGAGTCCAGGCAGTTGTACTTCATCTTAACTGTAGAGCTGGAGGATGTGATCTCTAGCGTTCATTCCCTGTAACGCAACATGGGAGCCAGGCTAGTTTTCCTTGTGCTAGGTAGGATTTTCATAGATAAGGGCTTTTTTATTTTCTTTATACTTTATTTTTTTTTTGGTCATGATCTGGGTCTTAGTGCTAATAAATGTTCAAATTAAAAAAAAAAGGGTGTTATTTTTAGTTTTCCAAGCCAACTACATTCACACACTTTGGATTCTTCTAGGGTTCAACATCACTATAGAGTTTGATGTCTCTGCCTTCCTATATCAAGACAGTATTAAAGTTAAAAGTTTAGCCAAAGTACTGAAATTAGAAATTAACTTTCCCTTTTACAGATTTCATTTGTCTGTCACCCAGGACTGCTTTTTTTCCTTCTTTAAAAGAAGCAGAAAAGCAATTCTGTTTTACATCTCCAGTAGTTCTGGAGAATATACAGAACAAGGATTAAGAGCTGAATGGACAGGTCACAAATGTCTTCCAGAAAAACTTATCTTCTCCCATTAATGTTCTTAAATACTGGCACTGATGCCAGGACAGGATGTTACTGTATAATGCGTACTGGTTATAAATTAAGGAAATACCTAACTAGGATCAATTTCATATTAACACAACCTTTACCTGCTTTCCAAACTGAAAAATGTATTTAAACTTGAAAACTTTAAATTCTAATCTAATACATTTATAAAATTAATGCTAAGTTAAGTAGTAATATTTTCAAGAATAATTAATACATATAATTAATGACAGCCAAACCAACCAGAAACTTCCAGAATCAGTAACTATAAAAAAGCACAGAACTCCAATCTGGCTCTGTAAACATCAAAACCTAACAACTTGATAAAAAAAAAATCCCATTTCTATGGCAAACAGCAATATTCTGCATCTTGAAGATAACACCTCATTTAGACCTTCAATCTTCTGAAAGTCAAGCAAATATATTGGTTAATGCTTTCTACATTACCTTGTCTCAGAGTTATACAGATCAAAAAAAGGAACCAACCTTTATAATGATAAATGTCCCTTTTCAATTTACGTATCCCTACAGATTTTGCAAGAACATAATGTACTTTTATTTTTTTACAAGATTCCCCTTCTAGAAAGTTAATTTAGAGCTCTGATTATACGCCAAATTTCTATGGAAAAAGATCTCAACTATTCTTATCCATTCTAATCTCAACACATGGCTTTTATGCTTAAGATCACTAAAATACATCCAGTTAAATAAAATTGCAAAGCAGAATTAATCTTCACATGAATATGCAGGGCATAAAAGAAAGTACCTGAAATGGTCTTTGGCAGCAGAAAATTAGTTTCTAATATTTTAACCTCTAGAATGACAATAACGGAGTATTTGGTATACATTGGCAAGAAATACCTAAATAAACTGCAAAAAAATTTGTTGTTTCTGTATGGGAACATGGCTAAATCTGATTGGTCATTTCAAATCAGCAAAACACCACCAAAATAACATACATCGCACATTAAAAAAAAAATTAAGTTTTTGTGGATTTTTTAAGGGGATTTTTTGGGTCAAATTAATTTTCATCAGAATTAATTTACAAGTGAACATCTGCAAGAATAGTATGTTCAAATACACACTTTTTTCAATGTCTATCAGGTAAAAACTGAAACAAACAAACAACTACCAGGTGTTTGACAGGAGGGAGGGCAACGATTGTCTTTTTTCCCATCCTAATTCACAGAATCATAAAATGGCCTGAGTTGAAAGGGGCCTTAAAGATGACCTAGTTTCAAACCCCCACCATGGATAAGGGATGGCACCCACTGGATCAGGATGCTCAGGGCACATCCTAACACAAGTTTTAGTTCATCTCCTTTAGTCAGTCATTAATCTTGCTCAGTATGGTAAACACCACTATATGCTTAGCAGGTCTCCAATGTGCTAAGCCAAGATGAGTAATACTGTATGGAAGAATTACTCATTACCATTCTCGCACTGGCATTTTATTCTTGGAGGAAAAAAGAATGATTCATTAATAACTCCTGCGAGGTGTCCTAGAGAAAAGGTTACAAGGGTAAAGATGTCATCATTTTGGGTTTCCAAGAATATTTTGATTAATTCAGCAGAACAACTGAAATACCAATGCATATAGGTAGGACAAAGCTTAAAACAAAAGGCATTTCTAATATGCATCTAAAGGTGGCAGCAAATGTTTGTTCTTTATTATAGGCCCAGAGTTAATCTTTGAAGAGCTTCATATGCTGTATCTCAAGGTTCTGTCTAGAAATGACAGTCAACTGCACCCTCAATGTCAGTTTAATGTTATGTCAAGAATCAAGCTGTTCTAATGAACACAACCTCTAAGTGATGAAATTTCTGCACACCAGCCATCTCCAACTTTGCTTTTTATATTACTGATGTAAAAGCAATACAACCTAACACCGCCACCAAATAACAACGTAACACAAAGATACTCCAAATCAGACACATTCCAATAGCAGAACCTGTATGTTATAAAGGTACATAAGTGGAAAATATTTCCTACCTCAGTCAAAAAAAACCCTCTAGCCCCACAGCCTGCCTTTCTTCTCCACCATAACATCCAGAATGCATGTAAACTATGCAGAGGACTCACCTAAATTCTAAACAAATGACAAACTTGAAACATTTAGTATAAGACACTAGTAGGAGGAATCTTGTTACAGTGTGCCTAAACTTGAATTTGTTCTTTTGTTCTCAGAATTAGCACCCACACCTTCAGTCAGTTCTCATTATTGCTGTAAGTACCGATGCCATTAATCAAGTTAGAGGAAACAGTCCAGCCTATTTAACTCTGCAGACTATACTTACACGACACTGAAATGAAAATAAGGCAAAAAATGATTCTGCAGAAGAAGAGTCAGTGGCAGGGCTCTTCTCTATTGGGGGAAGAGTGTGTGTGTGTCTGAGTGTGGGTGTGAGAGAGAAAGGAGGTAAAAGGAGGAAGGCCACGAAGAGGGTCTGGAGTTCCACAGGAACACCCTCACTTACTTAAAGCTAAGCTCCTAAGCACTTCCTGCAGAAACAGGAGCAGCATGGCTTTCACTCTCTTCACTCTTATCCTTTAGGAAGGAACAAGGTTCAATAAGGTAAGTAGGCTTGTAAACAAGCCCTTCAAGTTCTTTCATCTTCAGTTTCACTTGGGAAAAAGCTTTCTTTGGTGGCAGTTTTTTTTTTATTTTTGAAAATGTGCATTAGCTACAAGATATACATTACACATATGATGTGCATATCTATACAATGACTTTAAAAAGCATGTGCGTGTATGCATATATTTATTCTAATAATTTATCTTTAAAAAATTTTCTAGAGTATTAGAAGTTAAACTGGCTAACCATCCAAAAGAAAAAGTATTATTTTTCACATCCCCAGAAAGTTCACAAGAATATCACTTAAAATGTTATGCTACCTTGGTTGAGGGAATGAAGTGACAAGCCTCACCTGAAATCTGGCCACACTAAGGTTTAAGTATTATTTGAATATACTGCTTTGACTAGTTAGCAAAATACACCAACAAAACAGTAACAACAAAAAAATCCAAGTTGCAAATCCTCAACTGGATACAATAAATTTCAAGCTCTATTTTCAGTTGTGTGTTCTTTGGTTTGCTTAGCTACATTTGGACCTTACTTTCTCTAGTCAGGATGAATTCGAGACCAACAACACATTTCACCATATCTCCCAGAAAATACCTCTTGGTATTTCAGGTTTTGGACATAATGGATTTTGATACACACACCTGGCTCAGTGAGGCTGACACACAGCAAGTCACTGAAATTAAGGGTCAGCTATTACTTGGTTTACAGTTCTTACAGTTTCTGTCAAATTTAAACCTACCCAGAGGGAGTGTATCACCCAGTGTGAGGAGAAAGTTGACAGTGTGAAGAACAGCAGAAGCACTGTATCCACGAGGAGGTTTATTAGTCCCTACATGGCGCCTATACACAGCACTGTGTGTGTACACACACAGACCAGATTTGTGCCCAGTCAGAACGACATGCAAGGAATATGGAAATGGCCACCATCTGCTATCTGAGGATTACTGAATACTCCCACTTTATCTAGGAAGTTGTCAAAGGGAGAACTGGGTATGCTTCATGGGACATGATAGGGTCTAGTGTGTGTTGAAAAAGTAGAAGTTAAGCCTATGTTTATGAACGTCAGCATCAATTTTTTTTCCACTGTGATGACACTTGTTTAGGATAAAGTTAATAACTGGGTCAGTTGAATCAGGAACTCAATTTTGGACAGGTCAAGCTTAGGAGAATAATACAAGTTCAAAGGCGAAATGTGTGGCGGTTTATTAATAACAACTTATTTGCAGGAAGGATGGAAGTGAGAAACATTAGCAGACTGATAACCAACATGAGACTTCGCACATGAAATAGAAAAATTGTAGAGTAAATCTTCACCCATTAGTGCATCTCCCTCCTCACCACCACACCAGAAAGAAAACAAAGGAAATCCTATAAATGTGAAAAAGGAAGAATTAGAGAAGACATATGTGAAAATCCTCCAAAAATAGGTTTTGTTACTCAGGAAGTAGATCGTCACTACTGATTATTCCACATATTGACCACGCTTTTTTTACCTAAACAGATATTTTTAAATCTAATCCTAGAAATTCACCTTAAGATACGTGACTTATGAAAATTGTCATGGTTTAAGTCCAGCTGAAAATTAGGCACCATGCAGCCACTTGCTTCCACTTGCGAGGAAACAAGGATGCAGAAGAGGCTTTTGGCTGATGTTTCAGGCAACCCAGAAACAATTTAGGATGAACAAAAGCAGAGAGGCAAATCAAAATCAAAGTTGCTTAAAAAGAGGGAGGAGAACAACTTCTCACAAGGTGGGCAGGGCATGTAATCTTTAGAACTGAAAACCAGGAATGAGAAGGTAACAGAAGAGCGTGAAGTGGTGCTTAATGGAGAAATGCTGAAGCCTAGTTTACTGCTAAGTTAGCATGATCAGACCCATGATTTCAAGATGTCACTAGGCTGCAAGCTTATCTGAACACAGAATAAATCACATGCAAATCATCTCATGTCCAACAATGCAAAGTATTAACCTTTGATTCACTTACCTCCCATAATTTTAGATTGGCAGTTGATAAATTCTGGTTTCTTGTCTGTGAGGTATCGCTGACAAGTGTGATGTAGAACCTGAAAGAATGTGCATTTTTCTGAAGCTGTGTTTGCTACCCATTGGTCAAACGCATTTTCAAATAGTAAATCAAATTCTGGGGAATCCTAGAAGAAAGAAAAACACACGGCTATTATTCCAGTTTTAGAAATTATTTGGAGAAAAATATTTTTTAAAATGCACTGTGTTGCAAAAAGCAGAAAGGTCATGCAACTCATAACCATCTTGCATATTTTTGGATGAAAAAGTCCAAACAGGCAGGAAGTTTTTTTCTTACTGTTATTTTTAACGAGGAATAGTCAACTATGACAAAAACATCTGAAAACAAAATTTAGATCAAAACATTAAAAATCAAATTCTCATAAGAAACCCTTGCTATCTACAGATACATAGTTACTTGTGTCTTCTATATTATGCAAGCATTTATGCCTCTCAACACAAAATCTACGGTAACACTGTATTATAGAAGATGTGGCTCTGCTCTCCATGCTCAACCAAACAAATAAGCTAAGCAAATAACAAGTCCCAGTTATTGTATTTAATGCATTTTCATAAAGTGTTGCAAAGGACTCAGGATAACATGAATGAATGATCACTCCCACAACAAACTGAAGTGCAGGTATACCAGCATCAGCTGCCAAAATAAAAGAATTTTATGGAAGAAGTAGCGCTATATATTTAGCCATATTTGCTAAACATTGTTTTGCAATCTAATCTAGTAAATGTTCTTTTCCAACTGATGACATTAGGAATTCACAGGGAGACGATCTTGAAAGAAACATTTCTAAGCTTAAGAGCTTGGTAGGACTTTCAATCTGTTATGTACATAGCTGTGTGGCAGATGCTGTAAAAGGGCCTAAAACTCATATCCCTTATCTGTTTGTCATTTCTCTTGTTTTTATAGTTCCTTCCAGAGAAAATATAATTCCACTCCTTGCATTTCATAGGGCAGTGGCCAAGGGCTTCTTTTTTGTACCAAGACTTTAGGTAGTGACTGGCCTTGATGCTAGGTACTTAGGTACTAACCAAGACTTGAGAAGTAACAGAATTTGGTGCACCATAGTTAAGATGCTTAGGTGGCTGATCAGAGCACAACTTCGAAGAAACCAAGGGAGTCAGTCACAAAAATATTTTGCTATAAAAAGAACACTAAATCACTTTGTGAGCACATAATATGAGCCACATTTTTAACTTCTAATTATGTTGTTTTACTACTGGAGAATTGTATTCATAAGCCTACTACAATTAGTACAACTTTGTCTTGAGATAGCTCAAGGTGGGCTGTATAGTCCAAATTAAAGGAATAATTCCACAACTATTTAACATAGGGTTGATTTGTTCTATTTTATTTTTGGTAGTTTTTTGTTTAAATCACCGTTCACTTGCCATTTGCAGCTAAAGGGCACTACCACACTTTGTAGCATATGGTAAGAAATGCCAAAATATCTGAGGAGAGGACTGTCCTAGAAAAAATACAGGATTCACAAGATTTCACAAACTTGAACCTCAGTAACCTCTTCTGTTCTTACTTCTACCTATTGCTCTATCTCACACCACAGCTGCATGCCAAAGTAGACCACAAGAGACCTATAGCTGAAGCAAACAAGGCTCTTACTTTGCTCTTCACAAAGAAAAGAGAAAGTAGTAAGAAAAGTATGGAAAGACAAGAAGACAAAACCCCATATGACTGAGTTTTAGCCTCCTCCTGTTTCCCATTAAAATTTACTTTGCATATTCCACTGAGTTATTTCTTTTTTAAGAATCTGCACTTAAACCTGTATCTTATATTTCCAGATGCCCTTTCAATGGAGAAAGAATGCCTGGTTCACCAACCAGTTAAGAGCGAGCTCAATTTTCACTTTCTAGAACTGTTCAAACTCACCCGATTAGGGTCTATACCATTGACCTGGCGAAGCTGCTCGAGCATCCACTGCGTTCTCCTGACAAATGACGTAGAGCCTTCAAATTGCTTCACCTTCGTTATAGATGCTTGAGCTGGTTTCTTGTTCGTCACTGAACATACAAAAAAAATATAACTGAAATGGGCTTTGTGATTCAGAAAACGTGCTGTTTACTTCACTTATCAGTAGCTGTTTTGCTGGTGTATTTTCTACAATGTCCCACGAAGCAAATACATGTCACCAATTCTGACAGTAGAATGCATTCTCTTTCCAGGATAACATACTGAAAAGCATATTCCTTATTGTCAGAATGGTGGTATGATGCCAAACAAGCTGTCTACTATTTAAAATAGGATATATTTTAGCCATTATCAACTTAAGTTACCAACACCCTGTAAAACACCCCAAAATCACAACAAAGGTCTTTCCATATTATTCTTACAATCACAGAATCACAGAATGGCCTGGGTTGGAAGGGACCTTAAAGAGCACGCAGCTTCAGTCACCCTGCCATGGTCAGGGACACCTGTCACTAGATCAGGTTGCTCAGAGCTCCATCCAGTCCGTCCTAAACACCTCCAGCAACACGACATCCACCACCTCTCTGGGCAACTTGTTCCAGTGCCTCACTACCCTCCCAGTAAAGACTTTTTTTACTAATATCTAACCTAAACCCACTCTCTTTCAGTGTGAAGCCATTTCCCCTTGTCCTGTCACTACATGCTCTCGCAAAAAGTCCCTCTCCAGATTTCTTGTAGGCTCTCAGCTACTGGAAGGCCGCAATTAGGTCATCCCAAAGCATTCTCTTCTTCAGGCTGAACAAACCCAGTTCTCTCGGGCTTTCCTCATAGGAGAGGTGCACCATCAATTACCTTACTGTTCTCTTTCCCCCATGCTAATTTGCTTAAGTTTCTCATATTCAGCACTGAG
This sequence comes from Lycocorax pyrrhopterus obiensis, assembly GCA_014706295.1. Lineage (NCBI taxonomy): Eukaryota > Metazoa > Chordata > Aves > Passeriformes > Paradisaeidae > Lycocorax > Lycocorax pyrrhopterus. The sequence continues at coordinate 34,960,759 of JACSVZ010000007.1, forward strand.
TATTAACAATTTCTTTCTCGTCTTCTCAATTTAGGAAACAGAGAAGGAAAAAAACCCCAACAATATGACCATGTAAGTATATGGACGTTATTAAAAAAACCTGTTACTTTAGACTGAATTTCATGTTGCTGACTGAAAAAAACAAAACATTTTTTCCGGTCTTTTCATAACATGGCACGTGTAGGTCATGCTTGTATAACACTACCAACATTTGTGACATTTGATTCTCAGTCAAGAGACACAGGTATATGCACTTACTACACTGTAAATCCATCGAGTCAGACAACAGTCTGTGAAAAACATGGGTATAAGAATTAAGGAGCTAAAGTTTGCTTAACATCTCTTCTTCCAAATATTAGGTACCACAAACAACAACCATGAATAAGAATGATATTGCTTATTACAAACAAAATGTATGTTAAAAACCACAAACAAAGAAGACTGCTCTGATTTTGGAAAAGAATAAAAAAGGCAATATAAATGCTCAAATTAGTGTATCATTAAGTCAGAATCAGGTTTTCAAAGACTACTTAATAAGGCTAACTTTTCAACAGCAGGAAAATTTACTTCCTGCATTAGATGTTTTACCTAAAATAATTTTTTTTAAATCAGTATAACTCCATGAAAGTTCTATAAGCAGCTTTAGACACTTTCTGTAGTCAAACATGAATTTTGTTTACATGTTACTTATCTGTTACTGTATGTTAAGTCACTCCCAAACACATTTCCACTTTCTGTGAAGAAATAATTTGTATGATCATTGTATTGCATAATCTGCTAAAGCTGGTGTGTAATCTATTTTTTTTCTACTTAAACTCTTTCCAAAAATAATGTTATCCATATGGTCCGCCAAATAAGAGTATTATTGGAAAAGTTGCTTTTCTCTGCTTTTAGATGTTGGCAGTTAAAGAAAGCTTCTAAAACAATCAAGACTTAAACAGCAAGACTGCTTATTTTTGTGCACCCCATTTGCCAAATAACCAGGAAAAAGTAAGAAGCTTCCCACTCTGAAAATGCATGCTGCATGCACTTCTGCACCCAGGGACACAGTTAAACAGTAAATAAATACTGATGTAATACCTTATCATTCCATGAAGTTAAAAAGTTAATACTGGTTCTTAGGATGAAAATTTTAAAATGCACAGGTCAGTGTCTTGATGTTAAATGTACTTTGGAGTAGATTAGCAAAGGTAGATTAATAAGAAAAACTCTTTTCAACATCTCAAAGATTTCAGTTCCGTGTGTGTTTGTGAAAGTCCAAACACCTTTATCAGAACTAAACCTGATAAACAGAAAATTCATTTCCAAGGAAATTTTAGTAGGTTAAAAAAAAAAAACCAAAACCAAAACCAACCAAAACCAAACAAATACCTCCCTAGCGTTCCACAAGGCAGATAATTGTTTTTAAGAAGTTACCTTGAAATAGAAAGCACAGCTGGACTCAGTATATTGATCAGACTATTGACAAGAATGCAGTAAACAGATTGCCAGAAGTCTCCTCACTGACAGTGGAAGCACTGAGAGCCAAACTGATGCATGGGGCAGTACGCGATTTAGAATCTTACATCAAATAGTACAGAGCACAGAAGACCAATGCTGTATCAAAAAGGTAGCAGCAAAATTAGACCAGAATGACTACTGAAATGCAAAGACTGATATTACTACGAAGGGAGATTAGTATTAAAGATTCACTGCTTGCTCAATGGCCCACGAATCCAAACGTAACAATCCTAATAAAGCAGGGGTGTCAGGAAACTTATCTATACATACAGCACATATGCAGGTTCTGTTTCTACTGCAAGTCTACACTGCACTGAGTGGGAAACAAACTCAAAAGCTGTACAAGCTTATGTGCCTATCTTCTCTAAATTTACTCTTTGTATGCATTCATGTCTTTTTTGTCAATTCCAGTGATCACTTTGAAACACTTTACAGCATTCTACGAGACCAAGTTTCATATATCTTCTACAAAGTAGTACTAATTGAAGGCTATTTAACAGTGGCACAACTTTTATGGCCTGCAGATTATTCTCTTTCCATGCAAAATGGGCAAGGATCTACTTCTAAATCAGCCATGTATTAAAAAGAAAAAAATTGTGCATACTATATGTAGGTCACATATATAACTAACACTAGCAGCACTGCAAAACAAAGGGTTTGACACCAGGAAGCACTAGACAGAATGATTATGTGATCAAACACTTGTTTCTCCCCCTCAGAGTCTCATGGATAACCAGTTATGCAATGTATAGCCTTAAACTTTAATAGAGCAAACTCTCATTGTTCTGAAGGCTTCTACATGACATGCATTCTAATGCTCTTGAAAACAGGAGTCATTACATCTTTCAATGTGAGAATACCAAATTTTACAGATGACAGTTAAAACACTAGATGTCTATATCTCAGCATCTCCAGAAACTGGTTCATTTGACATATCCAAAATCTACTTTTCCAAACTTCTCTACATAGCACTTTTAACAATCAACGAACAGCAGCTTTGTCTTCATTTGGAGCCATTAGTGCTCTGTACTGCAGTGAAAGATTCACATTACATTTCCAAACTTCATCACCTCCCAAAAATGCCTGTTAGTGATGAACTATAAAAGCATCTTGATTAGATGATTGTTTCTGTATCATCCACCACACACTAACTCGGGGAGAAGCCAAGAGGGCTACTCTTCTACGGAGGAACTTACAAGGATCTTGGGTATGTCAGTCACCTCAGGCAGAAATTCAGCTTTATGCTAAATGACACAATCCTCTTGGGAGAACGGCAGTTCCTCCTTTACATCTCACACTCATGATTATTGTGCAAACAGATCTAGCTACATTTAACCTTTTGTGTCTTAGTATTTTAGGAAACAGCTTGCATTTCTATAGCATTCAAAAAACCAGCTACCCTTGAACCCACCAAACACGCTTTAAAACCATCACTTAGTCCATGACAGCTTGACAGTAATATGGCAGTCACCGTAACTCTGAGAAACCCTTTGGCAGTCAGGAAAACCATCCTCACTAGCTGCTCATTATGCTGCTTAAAAAACTAGAGCACTTCACCAGCCACTGAGTGGGAGTTACCTTGCCAACATGTAAAAAGTATTTTCTAAAAAATGAAAAAATGTGGAAGCAATTAAATACACCTAGACACATTCCCTCTCTGACAAATCATTCAGGTATTTTTGCTAAGATCTTACACAATCATTATCTACCTTAATAGAAGGCAATATTTAAGTTATGCTTCAACTTTAAGTGGTTTTTTTGTTTGCTTTGCCTTTTTCAAAAATTGTAACACTATGCCTTCAAAACAAGAAGCTGCAGCAGCGTGGACAAAATACATTTATTTATCAATAAATGGGAGGTTCATATGGCATTTCTGTGTGTCACAGATGGAAATAAGATTTCTTCTTTTTAAGCAACATACAGTTATCAGTAAAGTAAGAAAATGTGTGAGAAATCAGCTACAGCAATTTGTGATGGAAGACATTGTGAGGTTTGGTTTTGTCACTTTTTTGGACTTGTCCGTTCTTTTCTATGTGGTTTTTGTGTAACACTAGATTAACATACAACCAAAAGTTGATGAGTCAGAAACAGCACTAGTTCTTCTGGGATTGAAGACATTATTAACCATTTTGCATCATAAATAAAAATAGGTTGCAGTATTAAGTTTCACAGATGTATTTAAAGCCTGAGAGGCATGCATTTAAGTGAAATACTTCAAAATCAGACCAGAGAATACAAGGCAGAAATAGATCAGAATTAGCTTTAGAGAATATTGTGACAGAGTCAGAAAAGTCATTGTTCTCATCATTTGGAACACATGGAAACAAAAGTATTTGAACTCCAGACCCCATTTAGAATCCAGTCCCAAATCCACGTCCAGCAGCTTACGCAGCTAATCAATACAGCTCCTCATACACAGAAAGCTGTATTTAAAGTTATAAACTGCCATGGAGTTACAGTTCATCTTATCTGCTGCCCAGAATGTATTTTCTTTATTTTTTTTACTCCTCTAAGGTAACTTTACTTGAATGAAAAACATGAACTGAAAACCAATCCCTTAAATACCTACCGCACAATACTTGGCCTTGAGAAACAGCCTGAGAGCTCTAAACCAATTCACTATGACCTTCTATTTATTTTTCTTTAAGTTTGGATCTATACATTTAATAACTCAAACTCTAGGTAAATAGGCATCTTATGACAAATGGCTTAAATACCTTACAAAATTTCTAGTAATTTTGTGATGTATTTCTAGTGCACTGAAGGGAGAAATTTAAAAGCACGAAGTTTTGAAGCAGGCAGTGGCTGCTGCAACTTTTCACAATGTAACAAGGATTTGCTTTATCTGGGCACTGAACAGACTGATAAATTAAACAGCCTTAACATCTATTGCTGTTGTGTCACCAGCTCTTGAAAAAACAAATGAACAAAAAAAAAATTAAGTGAGATAATCAAAAACTCACTTTCATGAAACTGTTTCATTTGTGAAAGTGAGGCTGAGACTTGCTCCTGAGTAGGCTTGCGAAGTCCTCTGAAGGCACTGGTTATCTGTGAAGTTCAATCCAAAAATATTTATCAATTAAATGTTATACCATGATCTAGCTGTGTATCAAACTCTGTACAGCGGATACTCATCCATCAGTTCACAAGGAAACAATTATGCACATTTCTTCCAACTGGCTCTTAATAACTAGGGGTGGAAAAATCCTTAGAATGCACTCACGGCAGCCTTTCAAAAAAAGGTCTCTGATGAAGCAAACGCTGAACTCAATACCATGGCAGTGTGATGTGATTTCATGGTCACTGAATCTAGAATTTAATCATTCCTATCTTGTAGAATCATTCCTATCTTTACGGTAGCAGAACTCTCCTTTTCAGACTGAGACTAAGTCTAAAAGTAGCCAGGAGTTCCCTAAACAGCTTTTGATCCAGACAGAATAAAGAGAGTAAAATTAAAAGCGGGAGTACATTTTAACTAAAAATATTATTTAATAGCTAATACAGATTTTATAGATATTTTATATTTTATAGATAAAATTATGTATTAGAATTTGTGTCAGAAATGTTTCTTCTTCCCAAGCCAGTTCTTAAGGAAAAAGAGTAGGTTATGAACAGATTGTGGCTGCAATACTCCTCTATACATTCCAGTTCTTGAGAGCTACATATTGAAATGCTGTCTTTTCCCTCTAAAATTCTGTTTGTTCAATTACACCTAAAGCTCATTCTGCAAGTCCCTTCATTCCTAGCTGCCAAGGAAACAACTATTTCTTAAACTTGCAAATAGCTCATTGACTAAACTTCTGTCAGTCACATACACAATCCTAGTATGATATGGCTACCAGTCAGCCTGAGCTTATCATATAATCATAGAATGGTTTGGGTTGGAAGAGACCTTAAAAATCATCTAGTTTCAAGCCCCCTGCCATGGGCATGGACTCCTAAGGATCAGCAGTTTCTGATCATGGAAAAAATAGTGACTTTTTTGTATCTTTGTCCAGTTGCTACTCAATTCTGCAATGCTGGACTTTTTGATTCAGAGGACAAAGCACAAATAACTTGTGGAAATGCCCAGAAGTTTGAGAAAGAAATATTTATTGCGTTTTCTTTCAAATGTCAAAGTACAAAAGCTCAAAGAAAAGACACCATTAAGATATCTATGAGGACTGACCCCCATTTGCTATTCTCACCTATGTAACTCCAAAGCAAAAGGCAAGAAAAGATGATCTATCTCTATTCCTCCAACATTAGCAGCTCTTCTTTCTGTCACTAGAACAACCTCACAATTGTTTTCCTCCCATTTCAAAATCTTACCCCCCCTGTTTTCTTCCCAAGGCAAGGAAATGAGGACTAGGCAGGGGAAAGGACACTAAATCATATCCCCTTAACCCTCATGATAGTAGAAGTTCGTATTACTCTGTTCTGCAAGGCTCCAAGGTAGTTCAAACTACTACTGTTCAGGTCACATGGTCCCACAAGCTAAGTATGGTCCTGGCAAGCAACTTCCAGAACTTTCCGACAATCAGACAAATGAAGCTGAGAATTAAGATGGAGCAAACAGGGGCATTCTGACTTATTTAGGTATTGAGGAATAAGGACCAGATACATGAAACTGTCTTAGTATACCATGTGAATTTTAGGAAAACTACTTGCAGTCAGGTTCGCATGATGGTTGTGGGCTTTGCTACCTGTCAATTCCAGCTTTGAGTTTGAGCACCAAAACTTGTAGTGTTTAATGTTTTCTCAGAACTGTTTCAATGAATACTGATTTAATGTGCAGTCTGAATTAATTCTAGAACTTTGAGCCTTCCCACTGCGATTGCCAATTCTTACCTCCTGCACACCTGCCACAGTTCTTAGACCTCAACTATCTATAATACAAAGAGGTGCTCTGAGAAGACTGTGGTAAAAAGAACTCAGACTTATGTTGCCACTTCCAGGATTAATTTTTTTTTCAGGTACAGAGCAAAGAAAGGACATGTTTGCAGCAAAAGACAGCTAGCCTCACTGAAAATATACAAAAGCAGCTAAAACTGGGGCAGGTTTAAATTCCCGCTTGCTGGTCAAGGCTTGCCAGGTATCAAAATGTTCAGAAGTTGAGGCTTGACTTCTCAGAATGGCATCTCCTATTTTTGCCCATATTTCCTCTTTCCTTCATTTGACAGTGCTGCTTTCTCACCATCTGGGATCTAAGGAACTGAAATCAGGGACAAGCAGCACAGTCCCACCTTCTCCACTTGCCAAATAGGACATGAGGATGTAAGTGGCCCTAAATACATAGCAGTATAACCAAACATTGATTCCTTCTGTTTCTTTAGGCACAGCATAATGTTTTGACATAAAATTGGAAAAAAGAGAAGCTTTCAGATACAAAAGAGGCAAACTACTCCTAAGTCTAAACACATACCAGTTTTCCCACAGCCCTTCCCAATAGTTCAGATAACAATATGCATCATCTGTCCGCTTAAATCAGCTCTACTGCATCACTGCTCGTAACAAGTTGCCAGCCTCATGCTTCAGGATAAAAATGTATGAAATACATTTATGCTTAATTAACATGTACTCATACATTCTTCAAAATGTAGTTTTATGTAAGTAACAAATATTCTTTCTACATGCAAGTTATCTTTATCTGTTGGATAGTAAAAGAAAAATCAAGTATTAAAAAAATCAGGTAACCTGGAATTTCAGGTTAAGATATGTGCAGTATCTTCCCAAGATAAAGGACTAGACAAAAGAGTTTTCAGGTGCCTTTAAATTAAAAAAATAAAAGAAAATTGCTTTGAGTTGCAATGAAAAAAACCTTTTTTTATTCATGTGTGTGACACAATAAATTGTTGTGAGAATTGAAGTGAGAGCCTGTACGCTTTCCAAACATACCACTGACTGCATTAATAACAAACTGCTGCTCATAGGCAGAGTGCCTTGCCTTTTGTTTTTTCACCTAGTGATATTTACTTTTCATAGAACCATGTAAATACTTGTCCTTAAAGACAGATTTTGTGACTATTCAAACACCTGAAGCCCCCATAACCCATAAACGTTACAGAAGACTCATCTTTCATTTCCATCAAAACTTTAAAGCTAGAAATATAGAAAATTTTCAGTTTTAAATTAATAGCTTGCTTAAATTATTCTTAAAATACTACAGCAATATAGTTTTAGTTACTGATACCAAGGCAACTGCTTTTCATAGTGGCAGTTACATAGACAGATGCAGGTAACAGCGGCAAGAACGGCAGACTTCATTTTGTCGCCAGAGAGAAAACTTCTGCTTAACTGCAAATATCTGGAAAGGAATCTTATTAAACACATTTTCACTTCCAAAATGATGACTGAACTTCCAGGTTTTGTTTGAATTGCCTTTTACTACTTTATACTGCAAAGCAGCCAACTTTCAAACTTTTCCCACCTCCTTTTTCCTGCACACAGTCAGCTGCATTTGAGGACTCTAGCTATTTGTAGTCAAAACCAGCAGATTTATTGTGTATATGTTTTTAGTTAAAATCTAGTTGAGAGGACAGGATGGTGCTCAGGCAGATCTACCAAAGCAGGGTTACTGTAGGGATAGATAATAGGTATTCCAGCCAGGTCCCAGGGAAGAAGGATTAATTTCTCACAACCCAGACAACAAAATCTTCATCAGGGACCTCTCAATTAGTGTAGATCTCCTGCTGATCCTGACCTAGAGCATTTTACATTAGCAGTTCACCCTGTCCTGGCATGATAGAGCCTCGCCTCTTAACTGGAAAGTATTTGGTGATTGAGAATTTCAGCCCACTCTATTTGTCTGGATCATCTATACCTTCAATCTTCTTTGCTCTCTTTTCCTTAAAAGGAAGGCAGCATCCTACACAGACTTTGCTGAACAGGATACTTTAAAATCACCTTGTAAGCATTTATGCACACTGCAGAAAAATCTCACTTCAATTTAGCTTAGAAATCAAGGCTCAAGATACAGACCACAGTGAATATCTGTGTAGGCTGTACTTTCATCACATTCTGGTCACTTCAGCACCTGCAACTGTGGAGAACCAATTAAAATCAATACTACAAAAGTACTTGTGAACTTAAGTGGAATTTGGCGTAATTCCCATACAAGTTAGCAGATGTGCATCCGCAGCAGACAGTACACTAGGAATTACCTCACCAGCCTGAAAACAATGTTTGAACTTCACAGCAAGTGTCCTGAGAGGCAGGAAGAGGCTCTGGAAAATTAAAGCCTGAATTCGTTACTCAGTAACTCATATAAAGAGCATGGCGTATAACAAATAGTGCTCCATTTCTAAGCTTGCTTAGATAACTTGACAAGCTTCAGGTTCTGAAACAAATTGGCCAATGACTTTTAAGATCCTACATTCTAGGAGAATCCTGTTGTAACAGGGTAGAGGATTTACTAGAGCTTTTAAAGTTACTTAGAAAACTGTTTTCTTGATTTTGCACTGAAGCAATGACCTAAAACACAGCAGATGCGACAGCTACTAAAGAAAATACTTTCCATGCAGCAGATGCAAGAAAGGACTATTACAGCCATTCAAGACAAAATCCCCAGCTTTTGCTATACAATGGCCTAAGTCAGAACAGCAGTGGGCAAATTATTCCATACACTTACAACTCAAACTGTCAGAGAGAATTCTAGAGAACCCTTAACATACACATGTGGTATGATAACATCTAAATCTCAATACAAGCAACTAAAAAAGTCTGGTAGACTTTTACCACTTAATGCTATGACGAAATTAAAACACACACATCCCCAAACCAATAAACTCCCCAGAAACGTATCGGGGGGAGGTACAAGGGCTGACTACAGGAGAGGTCAAGAACGAAGGAAAATTTTAGTGAAAGCCAGTTATGTAAATCCCATCCATTCAACAACAAAAACCAGTACCTCAACCTATGAAATACTCCACCCACAGTATACAACCCACAATACATTTACTTAGCAGAAGCCACATGCCCATCTTTTCTTGCATCTTATTGCTGCAAGTGTAATAATTACCATGAAGAGACATTTTCACATGATGATGGTTTTTGCTGTCTGAATTATTTTTTTAAACAAACAACCACAATAAACTACAACTACAACACATGTATTTCAGGGTGCACTTAGCCGAAGATATAAAAGTAGAAAAAACACATCTCTGAAGTATGTATATTCTCTTTTTTTTTTTAACTTGAATTAAGTACATAAAAAGAAGACCAGCAGTAGTATTACTATTAGATCTGGGAGAAAGCTCATGTTACGTGTCTCACACAAATGCAGTGTTTTACATGTCAGCAGGTCTCATCTCTATCCCAGGTATCCAGCAGGAGTCCAGAGAGTAATATTTTTTGTATTTCATACAAAGCAGTTAAGGAATGAAAAACCTCCTTGAACAGTAATTTTAAAAGCTACTTCACTAAAGAAAGGTCCATCAAGGAACATTTTGTGGTGAAAGAGAATTGTGCACAGGTAATTCTCACTTTGATATGCAATTAGGGGACAGCTGAAGGACTTTCCTAACAGCTTACATATCCCAGAACACAGACTATATAACTAGCACAAGTTTAAGGTGAAGGTCACCTCTGTAGATTGGAACTTTACGCCCACACACACTTTTTCAAAACTTTACACAAAAGGCTAACTTTCGAAAGTCAGATAGAGAAGTGATTTATGATGAGGTACTTAGATAATAAAGTATTTTGGAAATGTACATTCTGAGACTGTTCAACTGAACAAAAGATGAATATCTAAAATAATAGATACAAGATGTCACAACAAAATTAATTAAGTGGAAATATCCAGTATGTTGTCAGAAAAGCCAAAAACTACTGTGGCAAATGCATTGCTGTCTGCAGCTTTCTTCCATGAAATCTCAGCAAGTCAGTTACAACACATATGTTTTTAATTGTCTGTATTAGTGCTTCCTCAGAACTAATTATAACAAACAACATCAGAAAAACTGTTTGCAGTTCTTTCTCAACAATTTTACTGATTTCAAAGATTTTCAGCAGGTTCATTAAATTTACTAGATTTAAGACTAAAGATTTCAAGTGCATGCCACCAGCTTTTTTTTCAGTTTAAATTATTTTTCATTTGAAGGAGGCCTATTGATTTGTCAATAGAAATGTATAGTTCCTTATTTTACAGAATTACTTACTGCTATTTTGTAGGCCTATTTCTTACAGGAATATACTCCACGTAGTCCTTTTAGACACCAGATTTTTTGCCCAGTCATGTGGAAGGGTATGCCATCCTCTGTATTCTCAACTCAAATGAAATTTGGCTTCAGATTTAATCTTTCAGCTGTGAAGCTATGCATCAGAATTGTCAGGGATGGATGGAACCTCTGGAGATCATTCAGTCCAACTTCCCTGCCAAGGCAAGATTACCTACAGCAGGTGACACAGGAATTTGTGCAGGTGGTTTTCGAATATTTCCAGAGAAGACAACTCCACGACCTCCTTGGGTAGCCTGTTCCAATGCTCTGCCACCCTCAGTGGAAAGAAGTTCTTCCTCATGCTGAGGTGGAACTTCCTGTGTTTTAGTTTGTGACCATTGCTCCTTGTCCTGTCACTGGGCATCACTGAAAAGAGTCTGGCATCATCCTCTTGGCATCTGAAATACTTATATATGTTAATGAGATCCCCTCTCAGTTGTCTCTTCTCTAGACTAAATAGGCCAAGCTCCTGCAGTCTCTCCTCACAGGAGATGCTCCAGACCCCAAATCATCTTTGTGGCCCTCCACTGGACACTCTCCAGTAGCTCCCTGTCTTTCTTGTACTGAGGAGGCCAGAACTGGACACAGCACTCCAGATGTGGCCTCACCAGGGCTGAGTAGAGGGGCAGGATCACCTTCCTCAGTCTGTTGGCCACACTTGTCCTGATGCACCCCAGGATATCACTGGCTCTCCTGGCAGCAAGGACACAATGCTGGCTCATAGTCAACTTAGAGACAACTGTTTCCAAAGAAAAGCAGAACATGGAAAATAGCCCACTGGGTAAAGTACAAAAACCTCTTAAAAAGATTTTTAAGAAGACTCTTGTATTTTTTGTTATTTTACATACTACTGTCCCCATGCTGCTCCCCTTTGTACAAAAAAAAAAAAATCCCCAAAACCTCAAAAAACAAAATAACCAACCAAAAAAAACCCCTAAGCAAACAACAGCCCACAATCCTTTTCTCCTCTTTAGCTTGGTTTGTAATTAAAGTAGTTTTCAGATTAACAGACACATGCTAAAGCCTTCTAAACACTGTCATCCTACCAAAATGGATACAGTGCAGAGAAGGAAAACTAACAGACCCAACAGCATGGGTTCTTTCACTACATGAAAGACTTTTTGACACATTAAGTCAAACATTAAGAAGCAAGACCCAAAGGTACAGCTGAAATGTGATATGAAGCCACAAGAGAAAATAAATTTCAGTTTGGAAACATATTAAAGTTTTATTTTGGGTTCCAGGTCAAAACTGAAGAAGTAAACAAGTATGTGTAGACCGAACTGATTTTGTCCATCCTCTATAAATGCCAACAATACTACTACAAATGTACACTCCAATTTCACTCTACCAAGTACCAATTATCAACTCACAAAACTCCCAATGAACATAAGATTAAAAAAAAAAAACTGTTTAAAATATTTGTACCGGCAAACCCAAATATCTCATTGATGTGTAAGGTAAGTAGAAATCCAAAAAACTAATTAAAAAAAAAATGAAGTCAGAACTTTAGAAAGTTATTTTTATACTAAACATTAGTGGTGACCATTCAGTGCACAATAAATAGGAAGCACTCAGCATCCAAGCGCTATAGCATGCACTGCCAAAGAATTTTGGTATTGGCTACTAGATTGTACTTACATGTCACTTTTTCTGAAAGATTAAAACCAGTGACTCTCCTCCAGTAAGATGCAATTGCAAAAGTCTTTCTCCTCTTTCACAGGGTAAGAAATAAGCCACTATTTTCAACATTTCCAATATATAGACTAAAATGCAAGACCTTGGTTTATTTAGAGGTTGACAGATGGAACTAGGAGATAATTAGTGAAGCGTATATCACAAGAGCTGCATAAGAAGACTTCTATGTTCTATGAACTGAGTTGGCCTTCTGAAGGGTTATTAATCCTCCCTACAGGGCCAACTGAACTGACAACTCAGGTCCTCTCAGTTAAGTTCTATGAACGGGAAATGCATACTGACACCTGGTTTGGAACAGATCAGCGGATTAGAGTTCAGACACTATCTCATCTAAGCTTGGTCTGCTGTGGCGCACTTCGTGAAAAACAGAATAAGAAAAAACTTCTTTCTATGAAAAGTATAAAACGCACCAAAATTGTTACACATCTACCCCATGCATCTGCTTTTCAAAACCAAGCAAAAAAAACCAATCTGAAAGAAAACACTGCCATGAAGCCAGAAATAAACCTATGTCTGTTAAAAGCACTACTGCTTGTTTCTTTGGTTTGAAGTACCTGAACAATAGGATTTTATCTGTCCAAGTAGATAGGCACGAATTATTTGGCTGAAAGTGTGTGTTTTGCCTGACTGTACTGGACCAATTTCCTACCAGAAAACAGCCAGTGAAAGTATAAATGAGTTGACAGTACACAAAGGATAAGGTAAAAGAAACTCACACTGAGGGAAGAGTACTTTTTTTTAAAGCAATATCCATAGTGTTCCTGGACACAGTACACTAATAACAGCCTTTGAGAGAGGAAAACCCAATTATTATCTTTTGCAGATTTTGTGTATTAGTAATACATTTATATTTATAGCCAAATTAAAAACAGGTGGAAGGAAAAAAAGAAGAGTTGTTCCCCAGATCTGGTTTTCTCCTACATTCGAAAGCTTAAGACTAAAGATATTCTGAAGCAGATAAATGCAACAGTTTGAAAGACTGCAAAAGGAGAAAAAAAACGACCAAAAAACAGGCATGAAACATATAGAAAGTTTGGCTCAGAGAGATCTAAAATCTCAAATATTTAAAGCAGTTTCACTATCTAGGACACTCAACAGTTTGAACTTGAGACACCAGATGCGCCCCCTTAGCTTCCAGCCATGCTGGGAATGTTGGTACAAGAGCTGTAACGGATGGAGCTGCTGGCTGTCTTGGTGGGTGGTTCTACAGAGAACATTAGTACCACTGCAGTCACATTTTTAAAAAAGCTCTTGCATTTATCAGGAGAGGAAAAATACAATGTTACAGTAATGCAAAAAAGCCCTAAAACACGTTGGTACCTGGAGGACAGATAATTCTCCAAACTAGGATAAATACAGTAGGATCACTTTAAAGAGGAGACGGGTAAAAAAAAAAGAAAAAGGCACTAAGAACAGACTGGGTATGAAGAAATGCTGAAAAATCCCCAACAATCTGCATGTAGAGAGAACTGATACTACAAGCAGCACTATAACACCTCTAAGGTTTGTTCCTACTATTGTCACTATGTATTCATTCCAAAATGCAATGAGAGGGGCGTATTTTAAAGTGGATGAACTGCTCATTACATCTCCCTGTACTAAACTCTTCTAACTGATTTTCAGCTTTCCTGTAGTAGGAATTGAGGTGCAGACCAGCATACCATAAAGCAAATTTGGTACCTGGCAAGACTGTTACAACGTGAAAAAACCCACAAAAAATACAGGCAGGTTTTCTAAAACTATGTATTTGAATTTATGAACTTTAAACACAAGCAGATCTGAAGACATGCACAACCTGAAAAATGAAATCTGACAGTGCAGCTTTTTTGTCTCATGACATCTCATCTCGTGACTGACTTTTTTCAGTCCTTTGCGGTGCATTGGAGGTAACAGAGTGGATAACATATACCACACTTTATGTTTTACAAGAAACTCTGGAAACACATTTGATATGGAAAATGCACTTGATTTCTTCCAGCCAGACACCAGAAGGTTCAAACAAGACCAGATGAAAATAATTGTTCTGGTTTGTTTAAAACTGAGGACCCCAAACGAGGCTACTTCTTGTATCTGCTGTAATCTGTTGAGAAGGCTCAGGACACCTGCTGCCTAAATCATGAGAAAATAGGCAATCTGTGTTCACTTTTATATATCCATTGCCACACCTAAACTGAAGCAGAACACATCAGGTCCACCCACTCTACAGCAGGATACAGAAATGTGCCAGATAAAGCCACGTCCATCCAGTAGTTCCAGAATGCATATGTAACAGCCACCACTGAAAAGCAAAATAAGATTCAAATACCAACTTTAATAAGTAAGACTTGACTGTGGGATTTCCTCATGAGGGAGATTCCTCTGGAAAGCTAAAATCAAATTCAATTTCTCTCACAGCATAATATTGTTCCAATCTTGCCCTACTACACTGCTAAATTTTGGAAGAGACAACCACCTAATTTATGATTGAACAGAGATACTTTTGTCAATACTTAGCAGGAGCAACTATAAAACCAAGTTGTTTTTTTCTTGATAGAACCTTTCATCTCTCACTAAATGTCTTGCATTTACCAGCAACCTAGTTCTTATGTATTGTACTTGTCATTCAAAGCAAACTAAATTCAGGACTAACAGATATATCCAAACTCAATCTTCAGGGAAAAAAATGTCTGCTGGTATACGTGACAGCCTCAGAAAGCACCCAGCATGTTGAAAGAGATTTAATCTGAATCTAATATTTTGCTCTTTCTGCAGAAAAGTTTTTGCTGCTTGTACCAATTCCATCATGAAACTTTAAAGAAGCTCTTGTACACAGCACTCAGATTACGACGACATTCCTCATTTCACAACAGACTGAGATTACTTTGCCAAAACACACCAGAGTTCCTTCACTGCTGCCTGCTCATTTATACAATTCAGAATCACAGAAATTAATCTGACCTCTCAAGGTCACTTAGTCAAACCCCTGCTCAAAGTGGGGCAAACATCATCATTCAGTGAGGTTGCTTAATTGCAAAAGATAGTAAAATCAAATGCAGAACTTCACTTCCCATGGTGATTTTTTCCTTTCCTCTCCCCTCCCCTTCTCTTCCTCTTCTCTTTAACTAATTGGGGTTTCCCCAACTGTAACTTGTCACTTTTGCCTTCTAGTTTTCTACTGTACACATCTAAGAAGAATGTAGTTCTACCGTCTACAGCCATGAAAAATTTAGGAAACGGAAGGCTGCAAATAGATCCCTCTCCTCAGCCTTGTCTTCTCTTTTGATCTTTTCTAAACAAACCTGCTTCCTTAGAGTCTCCTCCTGTCATTAAGCTACAGCTTCCTAAATAACTTAATTGACTGATGCTGGACTCTCAAGTGTAGCAGTATGCACCTTAAACCAGGAGACTGAAAGTGGGTTTCCAGATGCAGTCACGCATGCCCAGCTGAAGGGAATAATCACCCCTGCTGATCTGCAGGTTATGCTCCAGCTAATGAAGCTCAACATGCAGACCATCTTTGCTGCTGCAGTAGTGGGCCACTGACCCCTGTCCAGCCTGGTTTTCCCATGAGGCTGCTCCAGACCTGACCAGGCAGCACTCCACCCCAAGCAGTGGATTATTCCAGGCCAGGTGCAGGATTTCACACTTGTCTTGGCCGAACATCAGCAAGTCCCTTCCTGTTGCCCCATTTCCACATCTAGAGACAGCTTATTAAAAGTCCTACCTCCCTCCCCTCCAATCCTGTATCACCTGCAAACCTCAGGGAAGCATAGCACATTCTGTTATCCTAGTAATGGGAAAGGACATGAACTAGGACTGGCTCCAGGACCAGCTTCCACACCCACCATGCCACCAGCAGCTATCCAGTTAGACACTGAACCACTGAGGAGACAGACTCAGGTCTTTGAACCCCATGGTCCTCTCAGCTCTTTCCCTCACCTCATAGTCCACCTCTCCTATCCAAATTACCCTATCTGCCTACAAGGACAGCAAAAGCTGTGCTGCTACACTGCTCCATGACTCTATTCCCATGTAAGTGAGTGATATTAGATTTACTTGAGTATTCATAAATTCCTTTACAGCATTAATTTACTGCTGTAATGTAGAACAGTGAGCTAGAGATATTCTGTCTTTTGGTGTCAGTTTTACATAATACATAATTTTTACCCTCACCAATGTTTTACTTTTAGCATAATTATTGAAAGCTCAGGGTCTTAAACACTTAGAATCAGACCAATTCTGTAATGCCAAACATAGTGTCTAAGGGCCTAGCACTGAGCAGATTTGCAAATTAAATTTGATTTGCAATTTTCAATTTAAGTCATTTTTACATAAGCTTATAGTGAGATCTTGAATGGACTCTAAAAATACATAGAAATTACATACTTACTACTCAGAAATAATTCTGTTATTCCACTTAACTGCCCTCTTGGTGTCAGCATTTACTTCCAATCAAATTCTATATTCTTAACATTTATGCCAGTCATTTTTACTGTGCTGACCACTCTGTAAAAACTGCAAGCACTTTAAAGTAGGGGAATAAAGTAAAAGAAAAAACCCACAGTATTTCTACAAGATTATACATTTTTCCTCTTCTCTCCATTCAAAATTAAACTCATACCAAGAAAAAGAAGAATCTCCAAACACCAGTACTAACAACTGGACTTTCAACACATACAAAACAATTGTATGAAATTTATTTTTCTTGTGTGGAATTTATTACTTGGCAACTTACATGCATTTTTGTATTTCCAGTTACCTTTGTGAACAGGGTTTTTTTTGTCAGTTGGTTATGACTTCTTGAGAGTTTTTTTTCTTATTCTTTGCTTTACATACCCCTAACACAGAAAATTCCCATCCTGAAAGAAAAGCTCTTCTGTCTCATCTGATGTTTTATGTATAGTAGAGCATTTGCTTGATTTTTCTGTCCTCTAATACACAGTACTAATATAATCTATTATTCTAAGCCTCACTGCTTGTAAATTTGCTGTTAATAGCTTCTCCCCACTTCACAGTTACAGCCAAGAATCACCATGAGTGTTGGCCTATCTGCTGCCTAGTCCATGAAGGCTGTCCTGTAATGAACCCGTTAAGAGTAATCCATACACACTCATTGATAAAACCAGACAAATGGTGCAGCAAAGAATAAAATCTGTTATCTTTATCGTAAATTGCTTAGTTTAAATGTATCAATGTGTTTTTCAAGGGCTTGGAACTACATTAAAATTTGACATTTAAGACATGAACAGAATGGCTTGAACTCAAGCTACAGTAGCGGCAATAATACGGCCACAGGTTTTTCAGCTTCCTTAAGCCTTTACCCTTCGTGAAATAAAATTCTTTCAAAGCTTGCCAAAAGTCTTGGACATATTAAACCTTTACAGTAGTAGCTACTGAGACCAGCAGCTAGTCATGTTCTCTTCGAAAGACAATAACTGGCCTTTTCAAAATAAAAAAGTCCAATGTAAAATTATTTTACAAAATATTTAATGAAAACACAGTTGCATTACTTAAATTATTAACAGCTGCAGACAAAAAAATTGGACTGTGTCCTGAGTGATACCTTTGCAGAGCAAATCAGTATCACTGCAACACATGCACTCATATTCAGCTTTGGCAATTCAGAAAGTAAATTCTGAACACTGATCAGAAGTTACATCAAAGCACTTCCCCTAAGATATTCCATGAACTATTTTTGCTTATCCTACATTAATTAAGGCTATATTTTAGAAGATACTTAGAGATTTTACCACAGCCTAGGTCTCTTTGTTGTCAATCTCTATACTAGAGCAAAATTTGCACGTGTACAAACGTATAAAGTTAATTATTGTCCAAGATTTTTATATTCTTCCAATAGTCTAAAAATAGCTTTTCCAGTGAAACCATCATAAAGTAAACTGACACTACTTTCTTCACCTCCTATTACTAGTACTGTGTATTTTCATTGCGGATTAGGAAAAATTTTCTGGTATATCAATTAATGACACAGATTTTAAGTTGATGTAAGAAAAAAAGTTTACTGCCCAACATCCTTTGAAATCACATGTGCCATGTGATCAAACAATGAACCAAGAACTAAAGTCATAAAATGCAGAATGTAACTTACATGCATTGACTTTTGACCTTAAAAGCATTAAGAAAGAAAGTGGTATACTTATAGATCAATGGCAGACATAGCTACTTTTTTAACTTAACATTCCAAAATTATGTGATGAGAGCTGACCAACAAAAAAAGGGTCAAAACTTTCTGAAGAAAATAACCTTCCTTTAAAGTTGCAGGTTTTGTCAATTAGGTTAAGCTTCAACAGCTTTGTCCAGTAATTTACATTACAAAATTGATCCCTCAAAAGTACTCATTTTAGTGAATAACGCTTTCATAATTCCACAGAAAAAACATGACAGTGTTGATTCAGATTAAAAAAATTAAAATACTGTGAAATTGTAAGTTTCTGGGGTATCACTATCAATATATTAAAAGCAGAGCTAACTTAACAAAATATACCTTATTTTACTGAGAACTTTATCTACCAAAGACAGAAGACATGAAGTCCCTTTCCACAGACTGTGATATATTATGCAGTCTGTCCAGCTGGTCAACAGGCCATCAAGAGGTGTGAGTCCCTATCCAATTCTAATTTACACCCATGGCCTTTGTATCCACTCATCAGCTGATGCAATCAATACCAATCCTTGTATGACTGTCCATACTGAGGACTTAAGATCAGATATTTTACAGATTTAAGAAGCAAAAGAACAACAAAGTTCAGGCAAATCAGGAAGAGAAGTAACTTCAGTGTCATTAGCAGTTCCAGTTGGTGTTGTTTAAAATTTATTAAGAATCCTCAAATTAAAAAAAAAAAGTCCTGGAGAACAGTTAGGAAATAAATGTAAGCATTACAAGCAATCTATTTATAGTTTTTAATGCCTAAATGCCACTTGAAGAGTTGAACAAGGACTTACTTCAGAGAAGAGTGACATCATGTGAAAGCCAAAAAATCACCATTTCTAGTAAACAGGTTTTAGACCGTTCTCCTCTGCCCCTTACCCCAACCACCTCTATTTAGATGGGTTTGATTTTTTTTTCATTTTTAGCCCGGATACACATTTTGAAGTTATGCCAAAAATTAGGCAAAATGCATATCTTATCTTCTTGAAACACAACATTTTCTATATTCTAAGTATAACATCCTTTTATGTTCTTTCTGAATATGGAGAATTTAACACTTAATTATCTGTGCTTCCTTTGCTCCCTGCTCCTCTCGGCTTGGTTAAAGAACTTACTAAGACTTCATAGCCACAATAAGAGGCTTCTTTTCTCAGTGCAACTGTATTAAGACCACTCTGATCTACATAAGAAAAAAACCCCTTTAATATTCTTGTACAATAACTTTTTCTCATGCAGACACAATTTTGCAGACTCAAGAGTGACTATTTTAGCTTGGAAGTTAGCTACACTGCTGAATCTTTTATGAACAAGGCATTATTGGTACCACAGCAACAAACCCATATAACTCCACTTAAAAAGTTCAAGCTTAGAAGCAAAACCAGAAATACGAAACCACGTAAATGAATCAGAAGGTTTGTAAAGACTGTGCTATCATCAATTTTAAAAGGAATCACTGACCATTTCAACAAAATATATTATCCAGTACTAAAAAGGGAAGAAATATAAAATGGAGAGAAGATTAAATAATCATTATCTGACAAAGATGGACTCAACGTGGCTAAAGGAAAATGCTGAGCAGTGAAAAGAACACTGTAAAAGTCTAAAGCATACTGGTATAAGCAAGTGAAAGTCTCATTTCAAACCAAAGGTTATTTACTTTACTGGGCTCAGCTCTACGCAGTTTCACGAAGTGGGGCTGGGAGATCCAGGATTGCAGCCCATCTATCACTGCTCCTCAATGCTTAGAGCTGCACATTTGTATTACACACCAGTACTGTCTGCACAGTTCAGACCTGTAACACTTCCCTTTCCTATCAGAGCACTGCGACAACGGTATGACAATCTTCTTAAGGCAAGATAAAACGAGAACAGACAAGGAGCTTTGTCACAATCTATTTTCTCCTAATGGTTCTCTTCCGTGCCATTTCCCAACCAGCCAGGCCCAGACATCAAGAGATAACTGGATCAGAGCTTCATGTCTCTGCCCCATGTTTCAGGAGAAAACAGCTCCAGGCGACTGTTATACACATGGCCTATGGCTAATATTTGTTGTTTGTATAAATTGAGGACAATTCCATCCACGCAGTGTCAAACTGTGTCCTGCTTCAGAAATAAATAACTGCTTTGATTTGATCAGCCTGGAAAAACACACGGCATTGCATCCAGACCTGTTTTATTATTAAGATTTACATCTTGTGGTTGGCTCTTTCAATGCTAGGAATCAATTTTTTGTACATATAAGATCTAAACAACGAATCACTTTAATGTTTTGTTTCTTTCAGATAAGCACCCATCTTAAGGAGACAGAGGTAATTCAAAGCAAGCCAAATGTGGTGCCTTTATAGCTGGCTTCTCTGCCCTCTACCCACCAAGAAAATACAGTGCACTTCCAGACCTTTTCGTCCTAGAAAACTCAGACATAGTATTTATTGAATTCCTTTGAAACTAAAAAAATAAAACAAATTGTTGCTGAAGAATTTCTATTAGAGAGGGGGAAAAGTGTTCACTCTTTTACCAGAGGAGCAATAAAAAAAAATTTTAAAAAAATTAAGAAATATCACAAATTAGTCCCTGCAAAGACAAACATATTCAACAAACCTTTATTTTGCTTTCTTTTGCATACTAGAACCTTACTGAATAAATACATTTCAGATAGAGTTATAAGCTGGAGACAGAATCGAAATGTAAAAAGCGCTTATTAAAAAATACTAAAATCTGTGTACTTAAAAAAAACCACAGGGTTTGCTTCACGCTATAAAGACTTGTTTTCACAGCTTTGAAAAATTTACAGTAAGAGCATATTTTCAACAGCTATCATAATTTGTGCAGGTCTGACCGTGTGAAGGTTGTAAATCAGTTGGATATTTCCAAATCCCAAGACTGTAGCAATAAAGCTATCACATCATATAATTTGCTCTGGAGTGAAATTTAAGAGACATTTCCTAGAAACACAAGTTTTAAAAAATTACCAGTATACAATGGCTTACTTACCTAAGCACACATTAATAGTAGCAGTTAGACATAAGACCTTAAAAAGGAGGGAAAGGGGGAAGGGGAAAAAAAACCCCACAGCCCATCCTACAGGCTAATTCTCCTAATGAGAAACCTTACATTGTTTTGCAAATACTAATTTCCACTACCTTTTCCATCTGGTAGCTATTCCCAGTTAGTGACCCATTGCAAATACAGCCGTTTCAGCTTACGCTCACTCAGAACAGCATTCTGCCGCTAGGTAAGATGCTCTACTGAAACCAAAGTTATTGTTCTTCACCTCAAAATACATAAATAGAAGATCAAGAATAGGACCCCTCACTTTAAGAGATTTAACTCCCCATTCCATCTTTTCACATGATCGTTTGAGAACTCAAAAGAGTTAGTTAAAATTATGTATTAAAACCATTATGGCACTCTTGAGTTCTCCCTTACCCGGCACTGTTTCTGTCACTGGCTTTTCAAGAAGCAACAACTTGTCTTTCAAAACTTAAGTATCTGTTCATGAAACAGTAAATGGGACATCAGAATACCTGAGAACCACTGGGACACAGTAATTAGTACCTATCATTTGATTTGCCTAACTACTGCAAGAGCTGTTCATAACACTTGCTGCAAAATCTCCCGTGGCGTCAACAAGAGACACTCACTGAACCCTTCTGTCCTCCCTTAAGAAGCTTGAGAAAACTGAAATGGTTTGCTCTTGCATGAACTAAAACTTAAATCCACAAAGATTACCTATGAATCTGAAAAAGGTTTTGTGTGTTAGAGACAGCTATGTACAAGCAGCACATTGCTGCATCAGCTGGTTTAACAGCTCTTAAGCAAACACATCTGCATCCCAGTCTTGGTTTCCAGACTGACTCTATCACAGCTATAAAGAATATGCTATCTGATACTAAAAGAAATGAGCACTACCCAAGAAAATTTAGATGCTATAGGGACAGGTATTCAAGTACTTAATAATTTGGCACTGCTAGAAGTGCAGGGGTGTGTCCCTATTAGCATGTCAGGACAGAAAATGACGGTAATGAGGCCTTCAAAAGGCTCTTTAGAAGTCAATTTAGCCTTGTCAGAGATTTACTGAATGTGGTATAATTGCAAAGACTGCCAACACAAGAAGTTGAATGTGATCCAGAATATAGCTATAGAAACTACAACGTCAGGGAAAGAAAGCAAAGGCATTTGGCCTAAAAGGATACAAGGACTAAAATTACAGGGGAAGGGAGCAGAGCAGCCTTATCCCATTTGAAGGTTTTTGTCTTAATGTCTTGCTCCCCTTAGTCAAACTCAGCAGCATGATGCACAAGAAATACAGTAATGATGAACAGACTTTTAAAAGAAGCTTCTCAACAGCTTACAAATGCTCAAGGATTACTGGACAATACCACGGGAATAGTAAGATCTCTAGGTTTTAATTACAGTTTAAAGGGACGTCTGCTTCAGTTGTATTTTATGTGCCAAGTTAGGCTGGAACATTCCCTCATTCCCTCATTAACAGGTATTCAATATGACTCGCAAAAGTATAAGAACATAATTAGGATCAGATTACTTTAGAGCAAATAATTAAACCACATCAATTTATCTTAAGGAGGGCAGAAATGCAGCATCATCCAAGGGATGTTTCATAGCTACAACACCCCCACATGCCAGGCATTTAAGAAAGGATCTAAAAAAGGGGCAGAAATATTTCCACCCTTCTGTGCTGGTCAAATTATCCAGACATAAGAGTTATTCAGTTCATTTTAAAAAGACCTTGCAGAAAGGTCACCCATGCATCTTCCCACCCATGGGAACACACACACATTAACATCATACTTCCATGAAAAAGGGTCCTATCTGATGCAATACTTCTGCTTTAGAAAGAAGCAGTCCTTTACTTATATCCCACCATAAGATACTCACAAGGATTAGAATGTAAGAAAGAAAAGAAAAATAATTCTATATGTTCTCCCCAACTCACCTGATGCTGCCAATCAGAATCAACATTTCCCCTTAGAAAGATAAGGATATATTATACATCTATTTTTGCAATACATAAAATACTATCTTAATTAATAGCAATGAATATAAAAATGAAGATTTGAGACTATCAACAATGTTGATATTTAATAAGTCTTCAATCACTGGCAAATAAAGTACAAAAGTTTGAGGAAATAAATCACATATTTCACGTAAATCAAGTAAAAATAAATGCCTTATGACAGATATCCTCTTTACAATGGGCTAGCCATCTCTGAGGCTTAGGTGACTGAGCCAGAACTTATTTGGGTTGTGAGCAGTTAATTCTGTTGCTGAGAACGCTGTGCTGCTTGTGAACATATCCTTCATGTAATGGGCTGTCACATCACTCAGCTTCCTGTGAATGTATACCCTAGTATATGTAACTGATTCTAACCTGGTCTTGAACGCTTCCAGGGACGGGGCATCCACAACTTCTCTGGACACACAAATCCTAACACACAATATATGAGTATACTTTTAACAAATTCTACTTAACTATCAGTGATCTACTGCAGATCAATTATTTTAACACTATCGAACAAAGCTATTATTTCAGGATTTTCTTCATAAACCAAGTCAGTTTCCGGAAAGCTGAAAATAAAACAAATCTAAGAAACAAACCTACCCTGTGTTCAGGCAGGTTTCCTCAGATACATCCTTTTCTTTTTCCACCTGGAAGTCTTTCCTAAACATAAGATTAAGACTTTTAACATTTGCAGGTTTCCCCACACAATTTGCTGCACTGGTGGGACTAGGAGTTTGAGCAACATACCAAGATCCTGAGAAACACCTATGTGTGCTCTTTCATACGTATTTGTCTAGAAACTCCATGTATAAACACAAGAATTCTGTTTAAGAATTCCTGGAGTCCTCCACAATACCACAAAAATCTCACTCAAGTACTACTTCACTGAGAAAGATAAAGAGGTATCAGAGTTGCATGTACTTCTCCCAGTGAAGCAAGTAAACATGGATTCAAAAGCCTATGGCCTGGAGTAACATTAGCCAGTTCAAGTACCTGCAGCAGAAACATACTGATACTTGGCTGAGTTATTTCTTCATCCCTGTTTGTAGCTGTTCAAGAAAAATCAACCATCTCAACATCCACTTAAAGTTCCTGTAATTCCTTAGCCTTCCACATCCACAGTTCAGACAAATTACTGTGTTGAACAAGTCTCAGAAGGGATTGTACCTTGAGAAATCATTAAATGTCCAGTATTATAGGCAGTGTTTTGCAAGAGGGGTAGCTCTTCTATTTATAAGATTTTCCATGAACGAGCAAGAAATCCTAATACCCTAAATCTAGAGATAATTAGATTTTTTTAACAGATTATTTTCAAATCAGAATCTTATACTGTATGTACTACCATCGCTCTCATATTAATATTTCTTTCAGGGCTTTCCTTTGCCAATATAGTATACTAATGAGTTAGCTTCAATAGGAATCACAGACTTCACTAATTCATTCTTTCATCCTATGAAAGTCAGCCTTAAATTTAATTTTAGAAAACTATACAGCAAATTGATAGTGGATTCTTGGTGTATTAATGATTATGAACTCTAGAACTGAGCACAGAATAAAGCACAAGACTATACAATTGCATTTGTATGTCCCAGACTGCAGTAGATTTCTCTTGCCATTGTTATTAAACCCATTTTTATTTATCCTTCTGTAATGAATACATAATGAAAAGGATTCAATAACTTAAGCAGAAGCTGCATCTTGAAAGGTTACACAAATGCTACCCACAGAGATCTGACAGAATATGAAATATAAACAAGACACAGCCAAGAGCAATTAACATATGAATGACCCTGTAGAATTAAAAAAAAAATACAGCAATGCATAAGCAGAAAACAATTAAATTTTACTACTGCATTATGACAATGCTAATCCATAGACTGAGGTTTTACAGATTACACAAGTGTAATCAACTGTACATCAAGCATTTACTGGTACAACCCAAAAGATGGGGAAGATAACAAAGTAATTTTTGAACATTCTCTGCGCTTTAGAGCACCAAAAGAATCCCAAAGGTGCACATATGAAAAAGGCTAACACATGACATCACTCTGCATTTCCTTTCAAAGTACGCCCAAGTTTTTAGAGATGTCCATAAGAAACACCTTTTCCCACTCAAATGTTATGACCCCATCCAGATTCTAAGCCTTACCAACACAGGGTTTGCACCTATTGATAAACATCAGCTTAGTACATCAACCTCCTTTTACATGCCTCAGGCTGCTTGTTCATTTCATTACTGTCAACACCACAGGGAATGCAAGCTCATTTATCACTGCTACTACTTCTACTGTTCACTCATTTCATACTACATTATACTGGTAAAGAAAATCCTGCAGATCCTCATGGCATTTGAAATATCCAGAAATAGTATCTTGATGCCTTGCCTAATCACATTTGGATGTTCTGCAGCCATCACCATTTCCAGTGAACGATTTTCTTTGTGGCACGTATTAATTTATGATGGTTAGTCCCTTAATCCAGATTCCCTTTCAATACAATAACTATGACTATCAATAGCTAAAATACCAAATCTATGAACATGTGCCCCAGAGGTTCTGAGCCTCGCTCACTAGAGGCTGATGATACTACACTTAAAAAGATGTGGCCAGGGAGCAGGTGAGAGCCAAGGAGTTACACAGCTGCACCCTTATGATGGAGGCTGCACATTGTACTGAGCACACCTTGCACAGTATGGCACCAGCTGTCCCTGAAACTTCCAGTCATCTGTACCTCATAAAGATCCTGCTTCCGCTTGCTTTAAAAAATGAAACTAAGCACTAGCCAACATTTAGGGTGATAAGGAAGCACCATACCTTGTGGAAAGGCAATCTTTCAATCAGCTACGTTATGATTTGAGGGTTCTTGTAACATATCTTTTGGTACTCACTACCCAGTAAGATAAAACTAAATTCTGTACAAATTGCAGCCACATCAGTGTCAGAGAATGAACCTGAAAAGTTAGACAAGAATTCTTAGTTTTATACTAGAAACATCAGAAGTGGGCAGTCTACCCCTTTTCTTTACAGTACTAATTACCCCTTATGCAAGCTTATAGTCATTTAGCAACTTGGTGATAACTGCCTTTGTTTCAAGAATATTGATAACTAGATTATGAAACTACTCATTCAGTAAAAATAACATCTTAAAAAAAAGGACATGTCAGTCAAGGTATTCCTATTCTAGGAAATTCTGTGTGTACTCTGACTCAGACTGCTTTGACAGATAAAGCATACAGTCACGAAATAGCTTGACAAAGTTGCATGCGCATATATTAAGTTTTCAGAATTTTTTGAGTATCAATTCTATCCAATTCTTGAGATGTTTGTAATATGCTCGAAATGAAACAAACCCTATGCTTTAAAAAAACACTTCTATAGTTAGGAAAACAATTTTAGGATCAGCCCTCAAATTGATGCATTCCTGTTATGATTTAAAATAAATTGCCTGCTTAGGCAGCACTTTAAGGCTCAAAGAATTTTCATTTCTTCTATTCTATTTTCTATATACATGCAGATGTTTGGCAAACTGTGTTATTAACATGTCACACTATCCAGAGACAAAGTATTTTATGAGAAAAAACGAAGTCACCATATTACTAAATTTTTAGCTGTACTCTTTTGCAAGAAATGCAGTGAGAAAACATATAACAAATAGAGGAACTAGGTCTAAAGCTAATTTTAAAACATATGAAGGTGTACGTGTTGAGATCAATTTGTATTCCTCTCTCCCGTGTTTACTTAAGGCTCAACACATGGACAATGTAAGAGACTATTTGTTATATGTATATGTGACAGTATTTGTGGAGGACAAAAAAAGATGAAGAGGCTGTAAATTCTCTTTTCATTGAGATTAATAGGCAAAAGAGAATGAAGCATGAACAACAGGAAAGCCAAAAAGCTTTCCTAGAGGGAAGGAGTAATACACTTGAACAGGTGGAAGGGAGGCCAGAGCACAACTAGCTATCACAGGAATTTACAGCTGAATCCCAAACACTTTAAAGAATGCAACACAGTTGTTTCCAGTGCTCCATCCCTACAAATGTGTCCTAATGAACACTCATTAACAGACAAAAATACAGCTCTACAAGGCTGCTCTAGTAATCATTATTTCTTTGCTATACTGTGAGCTTCTTACTCTTTTTCAAAGAGTTTTAAAACCAAGCTCTGTGGCCAAAAAAAATCCACTCCATTTTTAAGAACAGTTTCTCTGCCCTTCTGTTATGTGCAGAAGCTTCCTGCACAGAGCTGACAAGCAACTGCTAGGACTGTTTTAATCAAATACTACGCTAATCAGCTGAATACCTTTTGATCTCCTAATAGACAATCACTAATAAAGCATGGAGTTCACAAAACCCAACAGAAACATGAAACATCCAACTGAAGTGCAGACAAAGTGTTCAGGGAAAATAAGAAATAGTAATTGTGCACTCCAAGTGATTCCTCCTGAACCTGGAATGAAGCCAAGTGATAGGATATCAAATTTTCACAGAAATGGCATAGCGGAAGCCTGGGTTTACAGCTGCAGCAGGATTCTAGAAACAAAAGGAAAACCAAAGAAAAACAAAAATACCGTCCAAAAGAGCAGATGAGGTATTGAAAATTTAGAGTTTGACTGCAACATGGAAAAGCCAGAAAGTGGATTTTTAAACAGAGCAAGAAGATAAAATGGGATGGAATAATCATATGAGGTTAACGGACAACCAGCAACATTACTAGTGAGTGTTAGGAACGGAAAAAGTTGGCATAAGCAAAGGAGGATTAGTGTTATGTTTTATTTGTTTCAAAAAAGGATCGATTCTTGCACAGAGCTGGACAGCTGGAAATTGAGTTAAGCAGAAACAGCGCCAAGTGGACAATGGCTTGTTACTAGTGAATATTCGCATTCAGGAAGGAAGTGCGCAAAATTAAAACAAGAATTAACTTGAAGTGAGGCAACTATGTTTAGTGACTGAAACTTCTCCAAGAGTCAATAGCCATGGCTAAATAATACAAATCATTAACAATAAAGAAAAAGGAATATTTTAAAAGCAGAAGTAAAAAAGAGAAACCTTGCCAAAGTGAAACTTCCACAAATCAGAAGACTAAAAGAAGTTGTTCACAACTGATTTGTTTTAGAATAGGAGCTACTCACAGAAAGAGGGAATTTCAAACATTTTTCCCATCTTCTAAAGGCAGTACAGATATGCAAAAAGGGGAAAGACATCATGAAACCATGTTGATTGCCCTAAATTATGCCGGTGTTTTTAAAGAGATAAAAAAGTAAATGGAAAAGAAGAAATAATGTTTGAACACATCCACATTAAGCAGACGTGAAAACCATATTAAATCCTTTAAAGAAGTGACTAAGACTGAGCTGAAAGTGTGCGAAACCACGGGTTATGGATAAACAGTTACAATAGAAAAAGCAGAGGTGTAGAAAGTCACAGATACATGTAATTCTTACAAGATTTTCTACACGTCACTAAATTTTGAGTCCAAAGCAGCAGTTCACCTCTGGTCATTCATGTCTTTGAGACTGCGCTACCTACCTAAATGAATGATTAAAACTATTATTGAAAAAATTTCTACTTGTTTAGTCTGCTGCTCTGGATAATTCCAGCAGATTGTCTGAACAACACCAGTGCCTCACTACACACTATTTTTTTTAGTATGTTATTTAACAAGTAAAGGGTGGATCAGATTATTATTTTAAGGCTCCTTTCAACCTGGGCTGTTCTGCAATTCTCTGATTAGTGTAACATAAGGACTGAAAAGTGATTAAACAAGGAAATATTTTTATCATATTTAAAAGACAGTTAGAGCCTTTAATGAAAAGTTGTTTCTCATCACCTGGATCACAAACCCCCACAACCGTTACAGGCTTTAGTCCTCACAGTATCTCAGTACTGACTGAAAGCCCTAACTTGCAAAAGGGCAACATCATCCTCCAATATATCTCTAGGGGCAAGAGAAGCATGTGGTTCAACCTGCCTGTGTAGTTGCGCGTGTTGATTCTTTCTGTTCTGCTCTTCCCCTCCTGACCCTTTCTGCCTGGCCAGAACAAAAGCTATTTGACTTAAGCACAAAATTATTTTATTAGGCTACACCAGATTCTAGCTAGAACATAAACAAACTTCACCTTTGGTTAAAAATGATATGAACACAGATCACAGAACACATCCCTGGAGGTGTGATAAAACGACTGGACATGGTACTTAGTGCTACAATTCACCTGACAAGGTGATGACTGGTTGAAGTTGGACTCAATAATCTCAGAGATCTTTTCCAACCTAAATGATTATGTGATTCAATACTTTCAAACTACAACACATACAAAGGGAAACTTGCTTACTGTTTTTTTTTATCTCTAGGCAGCCATGGGAAAACAGATTAAAAAAAAAAAAAAAGATTTAGGAGTCCAAATGAATAAAATATGAATGGCTTTATCAGTCAATACATACAGCGGTTTATCAGTTTAGACTCTTCCTAATGCCACTATAAAACCCCTCCCTCTTTTCCAGTTCCTAAGAAATTTCAAAGCATCTCCTCAACCAATTTTATGCTCCCCATAGTTAAAGACAATTTTTGTTCTTTTGTTTCCCAACTACGTTTCATTACAGATTGAACACTGGGCAAAAAAGCAGCATTTCCTCAAATGGTACAGCTGAAGGATTGTTTGTGTATCTGTATGACAAACTTATGTGTGCTAAACCTAAGAAAACTATTCTTTAAAGAAACCATGATAGGTGAGTACAAAAATGAAGCAGAACAGAAATTATTCCAAAACTGTTAAAAGAGTTCTCTGCCTAAATGTTGTTTTCATTTGAAGCAAATTCAACAAATTTCATCTGCCTAAAATCTTGTCAGATAGTATTTTAGACAACTTTAGATATTCCCAGACACTTAAACAGCCAAGTTTCCTTTGGCAATCTGTCATTAATGCAAGTGAATAAATATAATGACTGGAGGTTGAAAACTTTTGTTTATTTCAGCTTACAATTTCTTGCCTCACTCAGAAAAAGCATTCTTTGTGTAAATGCTTTAAATACGTGTTGTAAACACTTCTCTTGCGAGAAGTAAGAGAATGTTCTTTTAACAGTTCTGTTTTCTTTCAAGTCATTGATCCAGTCACAGAAAACTGCTCTTGCCATTACTACAGTGTTCCACAGAGTGACATGAGGCACAGATTTAAGAAAACTAACACAGCAGGGGCTGATATCATATTACCCATGAAAAGCATTTACTAGTTATTTCATCCAGCAAGACGTTTATGTTGCAGCTTCCCTTCCAGCTGAGTCTGTCCTCTGAAGATAGGTCTAAGTAGGGAATTCGAAAGGAGAACTAAATGCTTAAAGTAATTTTCCAATAACTGTTTAGAATTAGGGACTAAAAATGCCTGACAAGTATGTTCCACAATGTTACAAAGTTGTTGCAGACCCAGCCTCTAAAAATTTCACCTAAATGAAGTTTTCTTTAACACAGTAATGTTAGAGAATTTGTATGGTTTTAACTTTGTCATTCCCTGAGGCTACTGAGAGTTACTGTGCGCTGCTGAACTCTAATGAACAGAAAAGCAGCTGACAGGGTGTGCCAGACTTTCTCTATGAAGTTGTTCCAGCTAAACAGTTACTAGAGATTGTTTTAACTTGGACAAACGGGTAGGCTCCTCCCTGATACAAGGCCAACAAAACTTTGCATAGTTTATATTCTCTCAGCCTCCCCACCCTTCATATGTTGTTTTTTCCTTCTTGTTAGGATATGCATAATCAGAGTACAAAACCAAGTTACTAAAAATCTAAACGTAAGTAGGCTGGAGGAAAAACAATGCCTGCTGTAAATGCAGAGCACTTGTTCACAATAGCACATATATATGCATACATGAGAACATGAGCTTGTTTTTATTGCAACAGTCTGAAATATTCAGATATTATACCAGTGAGGGAAGATTGGACAGACTTAGTTCATTAATTAATTCCCTCCCTACTGTATTTTACAGGTGCGTCTTGCTACTTGACCGGTACCTGAGCGCCTGTGGCAGCAGTTTGCAAAAACTGGGGGATAGAGGCAAAACACACCAGAAAATCAAGCATCAGTTCTGGTCTGTTCTTTTTCTATTTAACTTGCTTTAAAAGGATTACATACAGATTAAAGTCCCAAACAGAAAATATTTAGACATCAGAACTGCATTATTCATCTTTTTCTTTGTCAAGGAAACAATAAAACCTACCTAATGATAGAGAAGCTTGATGTAGTATTCTAATCAGCTTAGCAGCTCCTTTGTTAAGTACTTCTTATGGGCTGCTCTGCATTGGAAGTTATTTGATAGTACAGTATTTAAAGGCCAGATGTATGGTGAAAACTTACAGAATTTGACTCATACAGCTTGGAATACTATAAGAGGATAAGATTTTAATCTGATGTTTATCTACTAAAAGAGCCTGTAATACAGTAAGCACAGGTCAGGGAGAAAGAGAACTTCTGGTTTTGTTCACAAGATGACATTACTTCTAAGAGCAGAACTATACAGCAATCAACAGAAATGCTTTCTGAAATGCATTTGCATGTTTCAAGGGAACATTCCAGATGTTTTCTACCCGGTATGATGCAAGTTCAACAATACATAATGCAGTGAGTCAGGGTATTATACATACTACACTCCAGCACCACAGAAACTAAGAAAACTGTTCAGAATGAGTCCTATTGCAAAGCAAAACACAGAGGTTTTA
The DNA here is from genome assembly GCA_014706295.1 of Lycocorax pyrrhopterus obiensis. Lineage (NCBI taxonomy): Eukaryota > Metazoa > Chordata > Aves > Passeriformes > Paradisaeidae > Lycocorax > Lycocorax pyrrhopterus. The sequence continues at coordinate 34,993,026 of JACSVZ010000007.1, forward strand.
ACTGTTATGGTACCACAAGAATAGTTTCTGCCAAAGCTAGCAATTAGGGGATACTCACACAGGTCTCCTGTGCAGGGTTGCTGTACTCCAACTTGAAGGGGGAACTACCATGGAAATTTGTTAAGCAGAGCCTTACTTATAGCTCTGCATTTTTATCACATACAAGATAGCAACAAACCCTGCCAAAAGCCTCACTTGGAAAAAGAATGAACAAACTGTTTCCAAAGACATCGCAATATTCAAACATTTTAACCTCGCATTAAACTTGATGCAAGCATCTGCCATGTTCTGGGCAAAACATGGCACTGAAATACATCATCACCACTGAAGTAAGGTGCTGCCAGCTCCTGAGGAATACAAACCTACCCAGCACAAGTAATTACAATAAATGGATGAAGCTCTACAGAGACCCCATTCTCTTCTGAACATGGAGGGGAGTGAGGGGGTCTGCGACATAACTTGATATTGTCACTGGAAATAACTTTGCTAGCAACAAATGTGAGCACCGCACTAAAACATACTCAGTGGTAAAGAAAATAGAGTAACCTGCTACATACACAAACCCAAGAAGGCATTATCTCATTCAGAAGTAGAACAGACAAGCCCTGCAATGATAAAATATTTTTTTTTCTAAATTTGTGGAGCAAAGAAAGAAAGTGGAATGAAACCTATTCCACCATCTAGCCATTGAAAAGTTTCAAGGCAAAAGCATTCCAGAGGAGGAAAGCTTTTTTTTCAAGATTGCACCATGGCCAGAAGAAACAAGGATTCAAATGTCTTCTATGAGCTCCAGTTATCAACTAAGTTTTATACAAACGGTACGCTGTACACATCCAGAAAATTGTTTCCCAGCTTTTTGAATTGAAAAATTAAAAAAAAAAAAATCGGAAAAAATGCTAAAGCAGACAGGAAATAGCATATGAAGGCTGGCAACACCTCTGTATATTTACTTACTGGTAGTAAAAACAATTACTGTATGAAGACTAAATAAAAATTAAAGAATTTAGTATGGTTACACTTTACACAGGTATATACCAACACACTCATACCTAAGCATATCAAAAGATACCTAGCAGTAAAATGGAGAAAAAAAGAGTTGTAGCTTATTCATCAGAAAATATATTACTGATAATTTTCCCTCTGTGCTGAAGACACTCTGAAAAATATTAACCTATTTAATATTGTATAAAAAAAAAAACCAAAACTGTCTATATCTCTACAAGTAAAGTGATCTCTCAGGGCATCTTCTTATCCTAAAGGCAAAACCATTCACCTTAAATGCCATTCCTGGCACACTTCCATAGATTCTTCCCAAACAGCAACCTATATAACTTTTCAGAGCTAGCTGTAGCAATGACTCGCTATTTTTAGCAGGAAAAAAAAAAAAAAAGACTCTCCTCATAGCATCTTCATCACTGTACTTTATTTTTTACAACTATAATACTAGTTGTAATGGTTTCATATGAATAAAAGTCAACTGAAGTTGTTCCTGTTTCTCATGGCCAGAGATTCTAGTGCACACATTTGCATCAGACCAGCTGCATGAGCAATGGTAAAACATTTCATTGAGCACTTAGAAGGCAGTCAGAGGCATCACTCCATGGAAGTCCAGGAATAAACACAGAGAAGTTGCCATGAGACTGGAATCTAATGACATGTATGTGGAAACCACAGACTGTTACATCAATTTAACTCCACCCACACTAGCAAACTGTATGACTTTGACTTAGTCAACATGAAAGTAAACTTTGCACAGCGTCTGTGTAGGTTTTATCCCTGGGTAACTTGAAGCAAAAACAGCCAATGACTATGCACAAGAAAGTTTTAGAGGATCAGCAGCCAACTGAAGAAAGTATCCAACATGTCTGTACTTTGACACTAAAAAAGCTAATAAGGAGTAGTATATTTATTTTTTGCATTTTCTGCATTGTAGAGTCCTCTCCATTGAATTCTGGAGTAGTTTCTCCACTGGCAATCTGGAAGTTTTATCAGGTATTTTCAGATAAAATGCTAAAGCAGAGAGTTAGGCAGAGAATTAGCAACAGCAGTCACTTTTTATACCAATGGTTAACATTCAAGGAACTCATCCAAAACAGGAATGCTTGACATCCAACTTCTCTGAGGGACAGAACATGACTCTTTAAGCCAACATCTGCGACAAGCAGCCATTGCTGAACACCTCAGTCTGTGCCCAGATGTTCAGCCATGGTCCAGTCCGCATCCATGGGGCTGGGCAAAGCACCACAACTGGCCTGCAGCTGTCTGCAAACAACTGTCCAGGTCAGAGCTTGCAGAAGACTGGACCACCATTTGGCTGGTGTGTTCTTCTGGGCTGACCAAATCTCTTATGTCAGTCATGACCTATTTTGTATAAATAATCAAATATTCAATAGAATCCGACATCTAAGTGGGTCAGATTGAAAGAGAATATGATGAACACTGAGGTAACATTCTCACTCCTTAATTCAACATTTAAACAGAGGGAAAATACCACCACTACCCTCTATTCCCAGCCCACAAAATACTCAGTAATACATCAATACAGCCTATGGGCAGACAAATAGATCATTCTCCTGGAAAGTCAGTGGAAAATGACATTTACTTGGTTTCTCATGTCTTGAAAAGGAAACATGAGAATCCTCTGCACTATAAGCTCCTGAAAATGGGATGTTTTCTTCAATAAGAAAATTCTGAAAAAAACCTGGGAGATTGTCACTTCAGTAAAACTCAAATGGAAAATAAGAACACATCAGGAGAAAACGGAACTCTTTTGATAACAAGTTCCTTCTCACTACTTCCCAATTTTCAGTTCAGCCACCATGCTGAAAACTCAATCGCACTTATCCTGTCCTTGAACTCCCCACGAAATTATGGCCGGTTTCTGGCAACCACATCAAGTGACCTTAAAAGGAGCAAGAGATATAGGTCATTCCTGAGTTACATTCTATTCCACGAGCAGCTAGTATGGGAGGAACAACAAATTTGTAATTGGAAAAACAATTTCATGACACCATGCCCTTACAGCCAAGATACCAAAGTACCAAAGCTCACATAAGTGTAACTGAGTGTTGCGGTTAGGTATCAGCTGTAAACGTACAAATGAGGACATCCACAGAACTACATAAGCTCATAAACCAAGTCTCTGCCTCTCTGTATACTTAGAAACAGAAGAAAAAAAACCCAAAAGCCAAGAGCCTATTGTGGTAAATGCAAAAATCTTTTTAAATTATTGACTGCCTGTCTTTTGAACAAGTCTATCATGTGGTCAATAAGGTTAACTGTTAAAGAAAAAGCCCAACATGTATCTTATTTTTATGTATTAGTTCTAAGGATTTCTTTGCATTTCCTTTTGGCTTTTCTAGCATCATTCTTGATAGATTGTACTTCTGCATCAAAGCCGTTCAAATAAAGCCCTGAACTGACAATGTTAATTTAATTTGGAGATGGCAAAGAAAGAACACTATTAAAAGTCATAACCACAGGGGTAAAATGTTTCCCTCTTGATTTTAAAGAACTTTGGCTTTACACTCTAATCCCAAGGTTTTCAGCAGAAGGACTAGAAACATTGGTGCAACTAAGCAGAGTGTTACTACACAAAAGAATTCAGGTTCAAAAGGAACCATACGGTTCATTCAGTTCACCACCACTGCGATATCTGTTTAATCCTGAAAGGTCAACGCAACGTCCATACATACAAACTGGAACGTTTCCAATGCATTATGACATTAAAAGTCTTTTTAAATAACAGAAGTCATTTAAAAAATGTAATGATAGTGTCAAAGAAATAACACACATAGAACTCTGCACAAGCAAGTAGGCCAATGACCTATATTTCTGAAGTGACCTTTTAAGTATTTTATACTTAATTCAGAATTCTAAATAAGGCTAAGAACTATTTTAAACAATTATGTTTCAATTATATAAGACAATGGTGACAAAATTAAAACTTAGATCTGATCCAATAACTATCACTAGGTCTGCTAGTGTGGAGGAGGTGATAAATATCCACTTTCAGCTTTGAATTTCTTGTCTTTTCTCTGTGTTAAACCCTCTTATACATCACAAAAAAAATCCCAGTTTTCATTTTCTCTGTTCTGCCTACAGCCACCCCACCTCTGTGTTTCCCATCTGTCTACTCATTTCTTGTTGTTCTTCAACTGAATAACTCCTTAAAGATCTGTCTTGGCTCTGTTTGCCAGTTTAACTTGGCTAGCTCCAACACTAGGCTAGAAAGCTGCAGGTAACCCAGCTGTTTGGTTTCCACCAGGCTGTCAAGCAGCCTCGCTACAGCTTTCTTAACTTAATCTGTCTCCAGTTTCAGATTACAGGCTTTAGGTACACCTCTTTGGAGCATTAATGTTCATTTCTAACCAACTCGGTATTCAATATTGTAAAGTGAAAAACCCCGGTACATATTTCAAATACCAACATTAAGGAAGAATATTCCTTACTCTCCCATCTTGCGCTGCTCGATATTTGATTCTTTTAACGGTTCACTATTGCATCTCTGAGACCTGAGGGCATTCTCCCTGCTCAGCATTGCTATCCATGCTTTTGGAAAGTCAAACAACAACTATGATAGAATGTATTTTCAACACCGAACTTCAATTCAACACTGAAAGCAAAACTTTTAACTCTGGTTATAACAATTTGTGTACTTTCTCAGTTACAAACTGAGCAGTAAATAGAAGTAGCTGTCACAGTGGCTGATGTTTCGTTTTCTGTACCATATCTTGGATGCAACTACAACTAGACAAGGTATTTTATACTCCCAAATATTTATATCCCTTAAGGATATAAGGAGTCAGTTTCTGTTCTTTCAACTGACAAGTTCTGTTCTAAAGAGTAAATTATCAAATTCCTTTCAGCAAAGGCCAAACTGAATTAGTCCAAGAAAACTATGAACACAGAGATATTCCCATCACTTTGTTTACCTAATACATAGCAAACCTGGCAAAAATGGGACAAGAGTCAAAGGCTGATAAAGGCATTTTCATGGAAGAGGTTGCAACACTCAGCATTAAAGCATGTGTCGGTTGAAATGTAAACACAAATCCAGAGCTAGCCACCATTGTGTCTGCTTCACTGTACATAATTACATCAAAAAAGGAAGGTAATCAAGTATATTCAAGTTATCCCAAGATAAAGTCCGTCTTGGACAGTTTGGGGCACAGCTAAATTGCCATGCCCACATTAACTTAGCCTTATTAAACGGAAACTTCTTCCGTAAAAATTTCTTGCTGCAACTAAAACCATTATTGCTTCACAGCCATCAGGAATAGGCAAAAATTACAGTTTATCCTCGTCACAATTTCTTTTAAACACAGTGGCAGAAACAGTTGCTCCCCAGTGCTTGGTTTTGTGCCTTTGATGATTCCCGACTGAATAACTAATTGCACTTGACCCTACTGAATTGCATAATCTTTCTGATCAGACTGTTTGGCACGTGACATCAAACATAGCCGGGCAGCCCTCTCTCTACTCACTTTGTTACCTACTGAAATTACCAAATATACTTTGCTTTCATAACATAAAATAAATGTATATGAAAAAATCTGGTCTCAGATCTGTGCAAAACTCCACCAATAGTGAGCCACATGTGAGGGTTCTTGCAGTATCAATATGCAGCGTCTGCCACAAAGTAATTTTATTTAGATCCTGAATGCTTCTCCTTATCATAAGTGACAAACTGCTCAAGTCAGGACACCCGCTCTCTCCTCCTTACTCATAATATGCTATCCTGTGGCAGAAAAACAATAAATGCATTCAAGACCATTCACTGTCTTAAAATCCGTGTTGACTGATACATATGAATATGGGTTGGGGGAGCAGAAGGAGGGCTAAGTTTTCCAGAATGGCAATTAAAAAAAAAAAACCAAACCCCACCTACAGAAAATTGTAAGCATAGATCACATGTTTAACCTTTAATCATGAACATGGGTATCAAACACCTGTGTATTCCAAAACTTACTGCACACACTTAGAACATGATTGCTCTTTAGAAGGAGAAGACTTAGAAAAAAAATTGGACTGACATTTGAAAAATATGACTGCCAAAGGAAGAAGAGTTTAGCTTTGCTTAAAAACGTTAGTGATTTGAACATTTCTTTAAGAGATGGGAGGCCTAGATTATTTTCCTCTACACCTTGAGAAGACTGAAACCCACAATTCTTCCATCCAAACAGAGTATTCCAATCACAAGTCTAGGGAACAGCCTAGGTGAGTCAATTTTTAAATCCTTCCTTGAAGCTCTGTATGTGGGCAGAATGGCTGAGGTCACTTGGTTTGTTCAGCCTAGAAAACAGGAGACTGAGGGGAGACCTCATTGTGGTCTACAGCTTCCTCAAGAGGGGAAGCAGAGGGTCATGCACTGATCTCTTCACTCTCATGACCACTGATAGGATCAGAAGAAACAGCTTCAAACCGTGTTAGGGAAGGCTTAGGCTGAGTATCAAGAAAAGGTTCTTTATTCAGAGGGTGTTCAAACCCCTGAGCAGGCACCCAAGGGAATGAGTTACAGCACCAGGCCTGGCAGAGTTCACAAAGTGTTTGGAAATGCTTTCAGACACATGGTGCCATTTTTGGGGTTACCAAAATGCAGGGCCAGGAGTTGGCCTTGATGATCCTTGTGGGTCACTTCCAACTCGTGATATTCTATGATCCTATAATGACAAGCAGAATACTCAGCTGTAAATGAAAGGTCTTCTATTTTGTCTCACTGACCTCAGTATCCGTGTGCATACCCTCTGCAGCTTGTACTTTAACATAAGCATTTGCACATATGTATGCAAATAACATCCAGTAACATTTAGTAAATGTACATTTTCAGGGTGGATGTGTAATATCTTAGAACAGCAGTAGAGTCACTGAGTTTTACCTCCTATGCTTTGAAAGTTTTAACATTATTTTTAAAAAAACCCCACAATTTGAAAGAGTCCATATAACACTCTCTTTTAGTCCAAAAATAATTGCACTTTTCTGAGACTCATAGAACACTTCTTCTGTCCACTATTTGTACTTCCAGCATGATGTACACACTCAAAGGGAGCAACTGATACACCTAAAAACCTAAGCGACTAAATCACCCTAAAATACCAAAGGTACTCACACACACTCAGTTGGCAGACATTGAAACATGGCATAAAAACATGGCGCTGTATATCATTTTAATGCCCTGAAGAGTTCATCCTTCTAAGAAATGTCTTAATCTGACTAAGGAAAGACTGTTACCAACTATTCTATTTGTTCATACTCTGCAGCTGTGTTGTGAAAGAACACCTAGGGGTTTTTTAAACAATGAAACCACCTGTTCAATTTATTATACTATATAAATATAAATAGCCTAGAGCACATGGTTCCTCAAGACAAAAGGTGTAAGTGCTATAATTCTCTGATTACATTATGAAGATTGGAATCACCCAGCTCCTTATGCTACAGACAACAGCTAATCAGTTAATCAAAGATAAGCCTAAACAAATAACTGGATGTCAAAAGTCATTAATCTTACCTGACAGGCAGATGTATGTTAAATATTCACCCTGACCCCCAGTAGCTAGAAAAGGAATCTTTTTTTTTGTTCTTCTTTTCACTTGAACAGCTCCCAGCATCCTTTCGTCATGTGGGGCAAAAATCTCTTTGCTGATTGCAGATTTGGCATTCATTGTAGATCACAGGTGTAGCAGACTGCTGCTCCCTAAAAATAAAATCATAAATACAAAACAATATTAGAAACTCTTAAGTTATATCAAAGTCATTAAAAACTCTGACCTTCAAAGAAAGTTTTTAATGCCTCAAAGAATTTAGAAAATAATTTCATATTCTTAGAGGCAGAATTTTCCAAGTATTTAAGTGTCTTCACTGAAGCTGTTCTCCATACTTCTTAAATTTGCTTATACTAGCTTAGCTTATTTTGGGCAGAAGCCATTCACGCTAGCACTTCAGCATGTCACAAAATCTTCTCAGAGAAACACCCTGTTTAACTTCATGCAGCATAAAAGCTTCATTAATTCCCCCTCTGGTAAGTGAGGGAAACTCAGATCTGTGCCCCACATACATAGGGAAAGCACTGCAAGGGCATAGGGAAGGAGCACTGTGGCTGTGCTGGCACACAAAAAGTCACGTTCACAGAAGATAGAGAAAGCTTCAGACTTGGTGAAACTGTTCCTTCAGGAGCACTGCTCTTGGTGACAGAACTTGACTGCACAGCTCTTGCACCTCTTGCAGCTTTAGCACCTCATCCTCTCAACTCCTCTGGAATTACTGACTGGGCAACTGCACAGGAAACCGTGTCAGAGACACCATCGGGGTCAACGCAGACAAAACCACACCTCTACTTTTGTGCTAAGTAATTTTGACCCAGGTCAGTTCCTCAATGTGTTTCATAACGAAACAGCGCAGTTGACTTAGGAGAGGCATTTGTCTCAGGAGAGACATACACATTTGGAGAGGAAAAAATTATTGTAGAGAACAGGGAGGGAGGAGGGAAGCTGCTTAATCATGCATGTCCCACAAAACAAACCCCACCACAGACTACAGAAGAGGCTAACTAAAGGAGGGAGAACTCAGAGGGGGCATTAACAGGTTCTTTGTGTAACCTACAACTCCAGTTAGTTCTGAAGTCTTATAATATGTACACAGGCCCCCATTCATGGAAACTGCTGAATGACACCTTTAATTGTTCAAATATAATGACACTCCAATACACATACATGAATTTACTCATTTCTGCATTACTAAGACTTTCAAGCTGACAGAAGTTTTTGACATCCTTAGCTTTCTTAGTATGAAGAAGATTATACTCAGGCCTGAACTACCTGATAATTCTGCCTGCAGGATCATTTGGTATTTGCCACAATTTAAAATAAATGTAAATAAATTACAGTCAAATTACATTATGAAACCAAGAGAGTCATGGATCCATTATTTTTTGTGCACGTACTACCAGCAAAGTAATTGTCTTAACACTTTCAGTCTCAACATTTTGTTGTCACTATCTATGATATTCTCTTATCTTAAAAAAAAATGGGAAAATTAAAAAAAGAAGTGTGTGTGAGACAGCACAACTTAGTCCACACCAAATTCACCACCTACTAATTTTGGGATGCAAACAGAATCTTGTGCCAAAATTATCTGTAACAGTATACCTCAGTTAACCAACACAGAGGGATTTGAATTCTAACACGTTTTAGCATCAGGTCATTTTACGTGAACCTTTACAAAAGTCAACTGCATTTAAAAATTGGCCCCATCAAAGAAAAATCCAGACCAATTTCAAAAGGAACAAAGAATGCATAGCTCCTGACATCTTAGTTACCTATCCTTTAACAATGAATATATCAACTTGGAAACAGAATCAAAAGAATAAACTTACATGGTAGTTACTTAGAAAAAAGTTGTGAAAGAAAATGTGTTGTTTTCACATTCATCACATACTTCTCTCTTCTCCTGTCTTATAGAAATATTTGCAGAGTACATCATACCAGCATTTAAACTGTTGGGACATTGCAATTAGCTTTTGGGTTTATTTACTTATTTTTTTTTTAAATTCAAGGCCACTGTTAATGACTATGGGTTTAAACACATAGACCTCCTCCTGACTGAGATAGAGACTGAATCTTTGCAAAACCCAGACCTTCATGTGCCTAAAGAATTCTCGATGAATAGCTTTTTGGGAGAACACACAGAAATGCTGTTAGGTAAAAATACACTCAAGAGACATTCAACTGAAAAAGTGCTCTCCAGATTGCAATGAGCTGATGCTGTTAATGCCGCAACTGAGTTTTTGAATAGATGTTTTCAGACATTTTCTTAGTGTTCATGGACTGCAAAATAAAATGACTTCAAAGATTAGGGATGTAAAGGCTTCCTGGATTAATAGACGATGCAGGTTTTTCTTACCTACAGTATCATAAAATAATAGTGGTTTATAACTTTGAAACTCAAATACAGAACTTCAAGGTTCACTTTAAGAGCATTAAAAGCAATAGGTCTCACTGCATTAGGTAAGGCTCTGCTGAACAGGCAAGCTAAACAAGAAACACTATCCAAATCCTGTTTCAGGATTTCCCACATCATTTTACTTTACTTGCACACTGCAGCTTACAGCATAAAACTAGAATGACAGCCACACATGCAGAAACTAAAATAAATGCAAAACTTAAAAGGTTTCATTGATATACCTCCCTCTCTATACACTCATTTCTCTCTCTTAATGCAAGTGCTTTTATACACAATCAACATACAAATAAATCTTTATTTAGAGTCCAGCTCAACATGGCTTTTGAGACAAATTAAAACTCCTGTTTCAGTACAGACACGGAAGACATGACATAGAATCATCAAATATTGCAGTTTATTGCTGAATGCTGCTATTGGCTTTGTCATTAAGCTGGTTTTATATACATCTACCAGAAGCTGTAGGCAGACAGACAAAGTAGATACCAAATGCTGTGACTGGAACCTCCAACTGAAGTGTACACTCCTGGCTGTAGAGATTGTGATCCTTCTGTTCCCAGTACTTGGTTGAAAACAGCTTCAGATGCCATATTCAAGCAATAATCTAACACAGTGTGTACTTGACACAACTGCCAAATCTGATGTGAAAACTGACACTAACACAAACCACAGAAGTCTATTTATTTAAAGAAGAAAATAACTCACTGTGCCTGTGTACAAACAGACTTCCGAGATTGAGATGTCAATATAGTTTAGATGAAGTTGTTTTTCATAGGTCAAAAAATCAGCAGGTGAATTCAAATAAGCAACCTTCTCCCTATGTACTAGTAGATGCATGCAAGAGACCTTTGCTTAAAGTACAGCCTTCCAATGCTCCTCGTTTTCACAAGTGGAGATAATACAATCTTCGCCAGTTTTACTAAAAAAAAAAAAAAAAGTCTCATTTTTTCCCCATTCTCCAACAAAATCCCTCTCCTCATAAAAAAAAACCAAACCCCTGCCTGTACATGCACAACTTCAGGTTGTATATGCATATTTCTTTGCAAAATAATGGTTTCTCTTGGTGCACATTCCAGGACAAACTCAAACCATCAGCAGTTTCCACTCACGGCCCATATGAACTCATGCATTGGAACATGAACTTTTTCTTCCCATTTGTACTCAAATACAAAATAAAATGCCTTAAAGAATCTTTACTGGAGGATCTCTGAGCACTCTGAGACAGTGCATTACTGCTTGTAACGTTAACGCCTCTGAGGTACGGGGCATTTAAAGGTTTCAGTAAAACTAGGAGTCCAGAAAGAGAGATCACATTTCCTACCTCACATGCTTTGTTCCATATATTTACTTCCACTCAAATTATTATAATGATGCTTTTGGCTCAACAAAGATCCCATTTGCCTTCTGCAATTTTTCACTCCTATCATAGCATTATGGAACAGGATGTCAGCACTTACACTGTATCCCCAGCATACAACAGAAACACAGAGAGGGAAGAATCCTGTGTGGATTAGAAAAAGTGCCTGCAATGCGCTGCTCATTTGCATCTTCTCACATCTTTCTCTACTACAGTTCTTCTCCATTATATTTCTATCACTAAAAACGCCCTCTATGAACAGCTGACTATTCCTCTAGAAGCACGTGAGGGGACAGCAATTAAAGGCAATTTCTTAAAAAGAAGATTAAACAAAACCAAGAAAATTAAGCCGAATCCTTAATGGATCCCACATGTTCAATACAAAAAAAAACTGGACTGTTTTCTGGTCAGCCAGAATCTCAGACTGTTGTCAGGCACACAGCCAGCAAATGGCTAATTTATCTTTACACCCGCGTGTTTCGTAGGACTCTATGCAAATAAGTGGAAAAAAGGACATTTACAGTATCTTTGTTGAGGGTATAGGTATGCAGAAAGAACTGGGAAAACTAATCCTCAGCATATAGTAGAATTCAAATAGGAGTAAATTAGAAAGGAGAAATGAAATACGAAGCAAGAGATGGAAGAGGATGTAACCGTTTCCAAAAAAAGGAAAAAATGTTCAGTATGCCAAACTTTGCTGATTTTAAGGATCTTTAGTTTAATCACAAACAGGGATGGGCTCACAGGCCAGGCTAACCACTGAAATGCTGCCTGCAGTGTGAAATCATCTGAGCAACCCACTATTCTTGGAATAGTAACTCTAGCAAGCACTCAAATCTGCTTTTAATAAAGCCACTATCCTGAAAGATGACATCTACTTTAGGAAATAATTTCAAGACACTGTTGCCAAAAGAACAGCTTTTGCTATTGTGATAGTTGCCTGGTATTTACTTGCTGGAAGTGTTTAAACTACTTGGAATATTACAGGTCATCAAAATTCTGTATTTGCTGTCATTTCAAACAAATAGCTAGTACAACTCTGGAAAAAGCAAAAAATTATTTTAAACCCAAGGCAACTAATTTATGTATCTTTAAAGAACAAATATTAGAACATACAAGCTCCAAAAATTGGTTTGCAATACATTTATTAAGTGTAACTTCATCCTAAAGGAATAACACCAAGTTTAATTAGCTCTGCAAACAAGGATCAAATCAGTAGATTAACTTTATTCTAAAGCAGTCGAGGTAAAATCTTTAAAATGCTTGAACATAAAAAAGTAAATCAGACCATCATCTGTCATCCTTCTATTTTCAAATCTAACTTTGCTTGACAGATATTTATTTAAATTGGGACAATAGCAGCAGCCACTGCGGCAGCCAGAATGATTCTATTACTTCCTATTAACATGGGTTTACAACTTTTAGAAGTATTTACTGGAAAGAAACTCAATCATTCTCCAGAGTTATTTGCAGGCTGTCACATTTCCAATTTATTTTTCCAAATAACCTCTCAGCTATGACTGGTTCGTTTGAATAATGTATTAATTTCCAAAATATGAAAATTATGAAATTGTAACTGTATTTGTAGCAGTTCAAACTAGAAACAAGAAATGTGTTTTCACTTACATATGTAATTACAAAACAAACTGCCCAATCAAGCTCAACTGGACATAAGCAGACTTCAGAGAGCAGCAGCTCCCAAATGCAAAACTTGAGTATTTCATGCTATGAAGTGACTTTTTTTCTGTCTTTTAAGTGAAGCTCTATATTGTAGCCCACCTAATCCAAAACCAACATATGGCGAAATTTACTGTAAATTAGAAATACAAGCCTACTTAACTTTGTTTTTAATCAAGCCATTGTTTGCTTATGGGAATTTAGCAGCATTGTTTACTGAAACCTTGAAGTAGCCTTGTTTGAATCACTGAATCTCTCAAAAACTCCTAGAATAAGCAAAAGAAACAGGAAACATTATACTGGCTACCATACTGTGTGGCCTGAGAACATGTGATGTTTTTTGTCAAGGAAAAACAAATAGGAGAGGAGAAGTGCACAGTAATAGGATCTTACTGTCAGACAGAAGCAGTAAATACCTCAATGCTTGACACATTTCTTCACCTGAGGCAGGCAGCCTGAGGCCCTGAGCAATTCCTATAACCTTTCATTACAAGGGAAGGTGATCTGAATTCTGTGCAAGTTGTATGGACCTATAGATCTAAAAACATAAAGAGCTCTGAATGGAATATGTATTTATAAAGAGGCAATTAAAAAAAGGGACACAAAAAAAGGAAGGTACCTTTGAGTGTATTTCATCTGTAACACAATCCTTCAAAAAAAAAAAAATTAAAGTTCACCTACAAGTTTTGTACACCTTCCTCCATCACCCTGCAAAAAACCCCAACATCTACTTACAAAGACAGATTATCAGGGACATCACAGAAATCCCACAAACGGGTAAATGAGAACCAGTCCCACTTTCACGTGGAAGATAGAGCAGCTGCTTTCATTTCCGGACTCTGCTCTGCTGAGTGAAATACATACATAGAGCATCATGGTAAGTAATACCTGCACTTCCTCAAGCCACCTGCAGCAAAAGCAGAAGATGCAGTATCATTTGGTTGAGTCTGTGCCCCTAAACTGTCTCCAAACAGTACAGAAAATTAAGTAGGAGGTGGCACAAGAAGGCACCAGAGACATATTGAGGGATGGGTTACTATATATTCCAAGTCATAATGCTTTTTCTTGTTCTGAAAAGAAAACAGCAATTCCAGATCTAGAAGCTAATGTCCTAGTAAGAAGTATCATGGATTCCAGCCCACAAGAAGGATGTAATACTGAAGTGAACCTAGAATACTGCAATCTGGGAAAATCCAACTCAAATATGAGACATAACATTTCTCTACTGCTATTCTGTGTGTGAATGGCTGCAGACTGTTAGTAGGTTACATTAAACAGGTGTGCAACAAAACAATTATATATTCAAGAACTGCAGCAAATTAAAAGCAATTTCTGCTTATGTTTTCATATCATACTGGATCAAGACTATATTCACAAGAAATTAATAAAGTAATAATGCAAGAATCAGTGGACACTAATTCTTTCAGCATTTTCTCAACTGCCAAAAGCAGCAGTGTTCCCTAAATACGCCTTCCCCTGGAACCAGTATGAAAAGTTGGAGGCATTTTTGGGAGTTGCCCCAGGGAGGAAAAGGCATGTCTGTAGAGGTGGTACAGCCCTCTCCAGATCTTTCTGAGTGAAGAGCAACAGCTGGAGACCCACTGAGGTTCTCCTTGTGACAGTCCCACAATCTGAAAGTCGTTATTATTTTGAGAATGTAAGAACTTGAAAATAAAGATGGACAACACCACATTAAGCAGCATCACCCAATCAACAAAACTGTTTACCAAAAGCCAGTCAAGAACTTCTCAGGAAGACTCCTTTTGAAACAGGAACATTTTGAATCTCACAAAGATTCACCAAGAAATTGAAGAACTGCCAGATGTTAACTAAGCCACAGAGAGACCAGATTTGCATTTGCAGAAATTTGCCCTCAGGACACTGAAACATTCATGGCAATAAGAACTACTACTTTTGCATAACAACATTGCAAATCAGTCTAAAGAGGATAGCTTAATTCTTACGACCTTTCAGAAGTGTTTAGATCTTAAAACCAGTTATTATACCCAACCTTAGACTTTCATTTGCAGGAGGGACTGTTACAGTTTCTTCTGCCATTCCTCAGAGATTTCTTCCTCAAAACAACACCTCAACTCTCTAGACTTTTTCCTCATTAGCCTACATCTTTTCTGAAATGCAGTCCTCAAGTCTGGACTCACAGCTTTATTTATGGCACCAGAGTCAACTGAAAGATCTATTTGGCTGGTCTCTGGAACAGGCTCCCTAAGTAAGTGGTCACTACACCAAGCCTGTCAGAGTTCAAGGAGCATCTGGACAATGCTCTTGATCATACGGTTTCGTTTTAGGTAGTCCTGTGAGGAGCAAGGAGTTGAACTTAGTGACCCCTAGGGGCCTCTTCCAACTCAAGATATTCTATAGACTCCTATAAGGAGAGAATACTCCTTATACAGCTACCGGCATACACAGTCACCAAAAGATAAGAGCTTCAATTCAACATCTACCATGTTCTTCAATCTTCTTGTAGGGAAGAAAAAAAAAATTGACATCTGAATAACTAATTATTCCAACTTAACAGGGGATTTTTTGTACTTAACTCCTTTAAGGCTATTTCTCCTGAACAACAGTTTTACGTTCCAATCCTGTCTTTTAACACTAGCTGTTCTCTAGATTGACAGCCACCAAAAGTCAGGAGGTACATTCTGTGTGCCATCACTTTGGACAGTTAAAACTGTTTGAGACCTAACACAGCCTCCTTTCACTCCTGCAGTTAGAACTAGAAAGACGCCAACTCCTTAGAATACACTTCTAAATAATTTCTGTGTTCCTACATCTTATGCTACTTTCATGTGAACTTAATTTCCTTAGTTAAACCATGACGAATATCACATGAGACAGCATCAGAGGCACCACTAAAGCAGCTCCAACTTATTCATATGGCCTAATACTTTATCACAAACCCAAATCAACTGCTTTGAACTTGCATTTGAGCTACTGCTGCTTGTTTCATCGTTTGTCCATATTTTGGCAATGAAAAATCACAAAAAAAAAGAAATTAAAGGATACTGGTGAGAAGGAGCAGCCATATTCCTCAAGGAAAGGGCAAGTAGTTTGAAGGACTGTAGTTTAGAACATACACAGTTTCTTTCAGCAGTTTGTGATGTTTAACTTATGACCATCTTGAGCATTTGTACTGGCAGAAATTAGTGATTTCTTTTTGTGCTTCTCTTCCTTATGATAGCATAAATGCTTCTGTGGTAGTGCAGTGAACTAGATGAGAATTAATCCAGTTTTAAGCTACTGTAAAAAAAAAAATAGTGATTAGTTTTGGTTTTACTCAGATCAGGCTCCCTGATGTAGTGCACTCCACAGCTGTGTGTCAGCACATGGGAGTGAAGTGCAGGTGATAAGATTAGGGCTCCCATGGGCCTCCAGCAATGATAGTTTACAAGGACCATGAAATTGCACTTCAAAGACAGAACCCAAAATGTCATGTACTTTCATCAAATATTGAAATCACTGACTGAGGACATGGCATGGAGCCAATTTAGACAAAATTTTTCAAAATCAATACTTGCTACAAAGAACCAAACTTACTAAGAAGTGCTAAAACAGGAGTTCATATGGGACTTCTCCTTGATAAGAACAAATGGGACTCAAGATAGTATAAAATTTCTTGGTGTAATGACTCAATTATTTGCTGGGTTAAACAGAGGGATAGCAAAAAGGCAGGTTAAAAGTCAGGGTCTGTTACATTGCTGTCAGAACTGTTGTCTACAGGAATATACAAAACATGATGCAATGCCATTATTGCAGTGTAGCTCACATAATTACACTAACTCGCATCACCTACTCTGTCAAGACATCTCACAGGAACCAGATTCTGACTTATTAAGTACCGATACTTGAAAAAACACACTAAATGGGTTCATAATTTAGTGTACAGGTTGCCAGAGAGACAGGTTTTTCCCACAGTTCCAGCTGAAGATGTTTCAAAGAAAGAAAGAATAAAAACCCATAAAACTGTTTGAGCTAACAGCTGGCACATAGTAGCCTTGCCACTTGCCTTCTCCAACTAGTATACTTCAATATGCTCTAAAATCAGGTTTTACAAATCCTCCCAGTTCCATTTCCATTTCTCCTCACATAATTGATATTTGTACAAATTGCAAATTTCTGCACGTTACAGTCATCCATTAAATTAAACATCCCAAAAGAGAAGGAGGGAACAAAGTCAGGTCTCTCAGGCTAAATATTTTCAATTTTCTGAACTGCAACCTGTAACACCCACATCAGAAAAAAAGTTCCTTTATATTACTTTAATGCTGGGGAAAAGTACAAATACACAGTAATACCTTGGGAGAAGACAATAAAACATAACATCAAGGTATTAAAGCATTTTATTTCATCCATTTAAGGTGAATCAGCATTCCCTGGTAAGTATAAATAGGTTTCTGGTTTTTTTTCCAATCACTCCAAATGCCTAAGAAGAATAACTTACTAGCAAAACACATAATGCCTTTAAGAATGAAATATATGCAGTTCTGGGGATATTAAAATCTCTGTAAGAGCAGACACACCTCTATGAACTACTACATGAATGTTTTTCTTGAGGGAAAACAAGCACTATGCAAAAGTAGTAAACCATCTGTTGGCAGTGTCCTGATGCTTTGCAGCAGTTAAACAAGTACAGTTTTCTTTTTGGCAAATAACACAAGCTGAACACATTTCTGACATGCTGCATACTTCTTTCCAGGAATCCTCTGGCAGTTACAAGCACCACTCACTTCAAAATGGGTGAGTTCAACAAAGCTTGCAAAACTGCAGAGCGTTCTGCAAGCTTAAGAAATTACAAACAAAAATAAAATGGTCTGATCCAGTCTTTTGTTCAAGGGATGTTATAAACTCAGAAATTATTAAAAATGTCATCCACGGCTTCTAGCCCCCACTATGTTTGATTACTTAGCTCTGCTCTCCCGACAGAATCCAGTTTAAAAAAACCCAACTGCAAACAGACCTTGAACGTTTGAAATTTATGGAGTTTGGGGGGGGGGGGGGGGCTGGATGTGTTTTGTTTCGGGGGGGTTTTCGGTTTTGGTTGGTTGACTGTGTTTTTTTAATGACTGACTTGTTCAGTCTCACAGAAAGCTGAGAAAACCTAGAAAGGAAACTACTGGCTTTTCTCCTCTCCTCTCAAGTAAGTCCTCCTTACTTACTTTCATAGCAATTTGCAATCACTGATCAGTGGCAGAATTATTCTATTTTAATAGCTAGAAAGTTACCATCAAATATAGAGATGGTAAAGAGAAATTTTGTCAAGTGATAGCCTGTTGAGAACAAGACAGTCTTCTTTCAAAATGAAAAAAAAAATAAATAAAATACCACCTTCCCCTCTGCACTCCTTTCAGGGAGCAAGTAGTAACTTCTTGAGGATGGGAAAGATTTCATCAGGTTTATGGATCCAGACAAACCATTAAGTTTTAGATTAATATCTCTTACAGATCAGTGTGGTAATAATCGATGTATGGGATACCCGTAAAACACATAGTGACATTCTGCAGTTCTACATTAAATTCTGAGAACAACAGTGTAACAGCACAGTGAAGGATGAAAGAGTTATGGTAACCTAAATAGCCAAAGCAAACAAAAACCATCCTTCTCTAGTTCTATTGTGTTTTTACATTTTGCCAAAAAAGAGAGTGGAATACCTTTACTTGAAGTGACAACATTAGCAGAATCATGTATGTTTTGCATGCCTGAAACTAAGACAATACAGTATGAGGGCATGAGAAGGTGGGCCAAGGAGCGACACCTACCTTTGTGTAAGAAACATCCTGTCCAGGGAGATGGGACATGACAGGACAATACAACACAAAACCCCTGTATCATTCATTTCATATATTTAGGAGTGATTCCACGCTTATTGCACACAGAAATTAGATTTATAGTCATTAGGCATCTACCCATTTCACATGTCAAACTAAGAGGGCTGTTTAAAAAAACCCAAACCAAACAACAAACAAAAAACATGACAAAAGGTACAACATACATCTTCCTTTAAATAAATCCCAGAAGAAACCAGTTCAATCAATGTGTCAGATATCCTTCCAACTTTAATGTCAACCGCAACTTTACGATGAATAATTTACACTGTCTCTAAACAGTAGGCATAGCTATGGACCCTGAAATAACATCATCTCTCAATGTATCTTCACAGGCTTATGAAAAGATAATTTTAGCACCAAATGCACACGTGATTGATAAATATACATTTTTTAATTGAGGGGCATTTTCAATTTTCCCCTATCACATTTGTAAGTATAGTAACTGACAACGTCCACAGCAACAAATCCTCTGCAACAATTCTGTGCCAAAATCAACTTCATACATCCCACATAATATTTTACATGGCCACACCCCTAGATAAAATGGCATCCAACCAAAAGAACAAGAGCATATCCCATACAGAATTATGATTTTTATTCCATAAATATTTTCTGTACCAACAACAGGAAGAAATATATTGCGTCTTTAACTAAGACTTCTAAATACAAGGTAAGGGAAAACAACTGACAGCCACACAGCCCTGGGTGTGGTGTGCAGCCTAGAAAACAAATTCATGTCGATACAGATGTGTTTATCTCAAATGTATCATTCTTTTTCTAGCATAAACAGCCTTATGAATCCCCCACTTGTGCAAAACCTAACCACTACTACGTAAGAGTAGCAACTTGTGCAACTGCTCAAGGACAATTCCTACCTCCACTTACAGGCAGGAATACTGTTTCACAGAGAAATAAATCTAGTCCTGTCCTCCACCAAAAAGAAGCTTTTCAGTTACGGCTTATGCCAGTTAAACTGTGGGATGTTACCAAATGAAGGGGTCAACATCCTTCATCTCCCAGTATTTGCTGATTCATTAGAACACTCATCCTATACTAAAATCTGCAGCTGCACACTAGTATCAACACAGTGAGACTGTGGGAGGAATACGCACTACTTTTGGCAGTAATCTACAATTCACTGTGTTAGTTCATTCTTGAAACCTTACCCTCATCTCTGCACATTCCTTTAGAAACAAGCCTTAAAGTAATTGTTCATGCTTCAAAAGTCTTAGGATAAGCTTTCTTCCTCAATTTCTACGCATCTGTCTCTAAGACATATTAATGTATATAAAAGAAACTTTGAAAATAAAAACTCCCATAGAAAATCACACCCTAAAGAGGAAATAAGACTATGCGAGGCCCTATTACTAATTAACGGAGTTCAGGACCCCACCGCCTAATGAGATTGTCAGATAGAGAATCTCAAAGTGGGAATATATGCAAGAGACATGGAGACAGGGCCACTGACTGCCATTGTAACAAAATATTTCAGAAACGTGGGATCCAGCAGCTGAGGTACACATATTAGATTCTTTTAAGGGACTCAGACCTGATCAGTTTCCATACAAATCAAATTTAGAGAATTTCATGAAGTGTCAGGAAGGAAAGCTCAAGTGCAAAGTGATTGTGCTAACATGACTGCATACATTTCTGCCAACAAAATCACTGATTGTTCTCACTTGAAGAACTACAGCACCCAATCTAGAGAATACAGATAAAATAGCCGTGCTAGACAGTATTAAAAAACCTACTACAGCTCCTACAAAAGTTAGAAGGAATTAACTGAAGCACTGAGTCACTTCAATTTCTTCTTGTAAATAAATCATAACTCAGCTAGATAAATAAAATAACATTTCATGAATAAAACCTCAGAAAAGGCAAGTGCAGAAGAGAACACCTTCATTTTCAACGACTATTTTCCATCTCCTAGTGCCATAATACTGCTTTTCAAGTAATTTACATTTAAAATCTGATTTTCTTTGAAACATTTTTGGACTACTTTTAGTCAATCAACTCGAAGTTTTTCCCTCAATGATGGCATTTATCCATACATAAATTTAGGCCAAAACTGAACTGGCAACAACATACCATTCCTCACCGCTCCTAACATTCTTCATTCTCTCTCATCACATTCAGATTGTTAACTTTTACTAATATAGAAAGTTTTGTCCAAGTCCCTTCAATCCTTATAGTGGATAATAAAAGGAAACTGCTCTCCTGGAAGAGAGGTCCTAGTATCATAAAGGCATACAAGTAGGTGGCCATGTGCAAGTGTAAAAAAAGGTAAGTTTTACTAACTTTGCAATTTACTTTTTTCTTTCTGGAAAGCACAGTGAAAACCCTTAAGTCTTCTGGTGATCTCACTGTGCTGAGACCAGCACAGTTCTCAAACCCATGACTCATTCCAATCCCAGCAAAAAAACTGCTGGAGGGACAGATGTTTTGTTTATGAATTAATTCCTTCAGTACATCCTGCTCATAATAAAAAATATTCAGGCTTTACTTTGTATGCAAAAGATAAAGCATGACAGTCATATTCCTGCATTACTCTTTCCTAAATACTATTTTGTAAAAACTGAAATGGCAGTAGATGTTGGTGACACTTGAATAACTTATTTAGGAAAAAGATCCCTGTCTTGCCAGTAAAGACTGAATTTCCTGGTTATGAACAGTAAAAATGTATAACTTCTAAATATTCAAGTCTCTGGCTTTAAAGTTTGCACACGGCTCATTGTTTTCTAACATTCTTCCTATCCAGTTGCTTCTGTAACACTACTCTAAGGTGTATCTAATTTGCATCCAGTGGAGAAAATCTGGCACTTCAAACATTAATGGAAGCTAAGTACCCATACCTTAGAGAAATCCATGGAACTGGAAGCCAACTCCAAATTCACTGTCAAACTCCTCACTTCAAATTATTTTATTTATGCTCAAATATGTTACATTTCTTGCATTTAAGGGGATCTCTGGTCTGTATTCAATAACCTACATTCTATTCAATACTGCAGAAGAGTGACCTTTCTCACAGCTTTCATACCAAATGCAAGAAGAGACATGCATCCATGCAGCTGAAATTTTAATAGTCTGGAAAAATCTTACTGACCAACAACTGTATGCCTGTACTCATCTGAGTAAAGATGTAGCCCAGACTGAGGCTAATAACTCTGAGAAACAGATGTAATTTGAGCTTGAGTTCCCTAGTTAACTGTATGCTTATTTTGATACAAAAAATACTTTTTTAATACGAAAAATAATAAATAAAAAGCTATCATCACCACCTGCCAACAATCCTTGATTTTCTAGGTTTGCATCAAAGCAATCAACATACAGCTGTTTAATTCAGGCCTATTAAGGGCATTGTCAGCTATCTGACAAAAATACAAAAGTATAGAATGTAACGGCTAGAGTCCACTTACATCAAACCAAGTTCAATACACCAACACAGCCACCAGCAGGTAACTGCTGGGTTCAGAGAAGTGATTCTGTCCCAGTCCCACTGCATTCTGCCCAGTCAGTTTGAGATCAATCTAGTTTCAGAGCTATGAAAAACAGCATTAGAATGACCTGACTTTGTGTCTACCTTCTACCTTAAATTACATAAATCAGCAAGCAAACCTCTCCCAAATGGAACGAGTGGTTGATTGTGGTATATCACAGCAAATATTTTCACAAAACCATTTGCTTTACACAGTGTTCATAGTAAGATTAATATATGGCACTACTAACTTTCTTCCTTTATGTACAGCCAACAGCAAAAACCAGGTCTCATTATGCCACATAAAGTAAAAACAATGGGGAAAAAATCTCAGACTTTTTGTTGTTGCTGTAAACCACATGATCTTTGGCACATGAATTAGATGAACAAAGTTCTTCATATACTAATTCCTATTTAGCATAAAGGAGAAAGAAAAGACAAAGATGGAGAATGGAATAGTGGAAGTAATCTGCTTTTCTCAGACAAGTTTCAAATGTAGGCTACAATTCAGCAAGAAGACATCTGCAAACAAGTGATGACAAGCTGTTATTTCCATAACGCTCAATCTGACCAAAAAGGAAAATTGTATGTTACAAGTATCAGCAGTAATACACAACTAGAAATATTAAAATTGTACACCATATCATTGTTATGGAAGAGAAGTTCACAATAAGCATGTTCAAGAAATAGCTAGTAAAATTTTTTTGAAAAAAGTTATATTTTATGGTGTTACAAAAGGTTGCCAACACATACATGATCTTTCTGTGCTAGAAAATATCCTCAGCCCTGTCTTCTGCACACCTGACAACCATCTCATATAGGCATTTTAAACTCTTCTATGAGGCATTTTAATTTTACAGCTAAAATCTTGTGTAGGTTTTGTCAGGACCCTGACAGCCTCACTGGCCCTGTGTAGTCCCCCTGGAGCTCCCCCACCCTGCCCAGAACCCCACGTCACCCCTGGAGCTGTCAGCCCACAACGCCCCAGCAGAGCCCATCTCCAGCTCCCCCCAGGTGGCCATGGGCCCCACCAAGCCAGTCCCACCTGTGGGCCCACATCCCAGCCTGGCCTCAGGCCACCCCTACAGCCCTGCCTGACCACAGTTCCCCTCAGCAGGCCTGATCCAGCCCCCCCAGCTGCTGGTGGGCTGATACCCCAGCCTGGCTTGACCTCATCCCCACGGAGCTGTCCATGCCCCAGGCTGAGGCCACCCAATGGCCCAGACCCCAGGGAGCCCTCACCACCCCCTGCGCCACAACCATGGGGAGCCTCCAGCTCACAGGGCACCTGGGCAGGTTTAACCAACGAGAGAAACAAAAGATCAACTTAAAACCACCAGCAGCTGTTTGCACAAGGAACACCAGCAACAGCTTGAGTAAACACACTAAGCAGCAAACAGGATCCAAAGCCTGTGCTTACTCAAGCCTTTTGCTAGCTCACAGTTATTCCAAGTCTTATTAGGACAGGGAAAAGGAAAACGAAGGAATCAAGCAAACAAAGCTGATTTTTACTCGATTTCAGAAGGTTTTAAGTAATGGACAGCAGATCATGAAAGAGACTACTGTAGAAGGTACTGGCATAGGACAGGCAAAGTGGTGAGAGCAGAGAAGCACAAGGAAGGAAACTCAGAACACCTAATCATTGCTTGCACACAGTAATTCAGCAGCAGTAGCCAGCTGGAGCTATTTCTTCTTCAAATAAAAGGTAATTATGCAAGAGACTGCCCAGCTCAGCAGTGGGAAAGAAGGCAACATGCATCCAAAAAGCTATACCACTGAATCAAAACCTTTGTGCTTATTTGTGGTTAGCAAGGGCAGCAAGGACTTCAGAACCACAGATGGAGATCTTCAGAGGGAGGGCTGCAAAACTTCTGCATAATGACAGCTGCAGCCTGACTTGACAATGACCTAGAAAGGCTGTAGCATCTCCCTTAGTCACCACACCTCCTGTAGGCAAGCCTCAATGCACAGAGCCAAAGTGACTAATGACGTTCTTCAAAACACTCACCAGCATCGCGAGAACATACTTAGTCCTGCTGACAAACTCTGAACTGAGCTTTAGTAGAACAGAAAAATGATACAAGCAATTCTAGTCTAATAAGAGCACATAAAAAATTGCTCCCAAATTTGATAGGAGGCAAAGAAGCTGCCAAGCCTTGCCAATTCTTCCACTCTAAGTCAAGATAACAAGATAACCACTTCAGCAATAGTATGATAATTAGAGAGCCAAACACATCATATAGGTGTCAATAAAAATTCCTGCTTATTCAACTACAACAGATCATGCATAATAGAAGTAAGTGCTCAGACTACAACTCATCAACATTTATCAACATCCTGGGGGTATAATCCCATTCTAGCAAGATGATAAATAGAGTAGGCCAAAAAGGAGAATTATCCACAAAATGGGCTTGCTCACAGTTAAGAATGGTTTCTGTTTCATATGGGCCACCAATAGGCAGTCACCTGAATTTCAGGGAGACTCCAGTCTGTAAACTTGAAATTAAAAAAGAAAATAAATCCTTGAACCTCTAAGCATATCTGAACAGAGAGAAAAACAAAGTTCAAATAGTTAGCATTGCTACTGAGTATGTGTAACAGTGGAATTAACATTTAAAATCAGATTTTTGAGCAATTTGTGCAGTGGTTCAGAAAAAGTTAAAGCAGTTTCACAGATACTAGAATATGTAATTATTAGTAAGACACTAGCTACAGCCTCAATAGTTTAATTCTACCTTTCAAAATGCTGGGTATATAAAAAATAAGACTGCAACTTCTCCCCGAACAGTTTTGAGAAATTTTGAGGTAATATTTCAAAAAAACCTTGCTGAATTTCAAAGGTTTCATTATTTCCCACAGGTTTTCTCCCCTTTTGGTCAGTGAATATATAAAAAGACAAGCATAACTGCCCATTGTAAACAAGGACTCTTATACCCACTTATAGATAAAACAGATTCTTTTCAGCCTTCTCTGTTGCATAAGGAGGCACCATTTTGAGATTCAAAGCAGAAAATATCAGTAAAACCTAAATAAACTGGTACCAATGACAGACAAAATTTCAGTTAAGATTTACTCATAGTAGAACACCAAAAACAGTGGATCAATTTATTTTTGGTGACAGGAGAATGAGGAAGTTTCTGTTCAGAAAGAAGTTCAACTCATACTGAAACTCAGAAAATAGATTTTGAAAGCATTTTAAAAGATGCAGTCCCTACTGGGAGTAGCTCAAACATACATTATTTACAACTGATATTTCTCTGAGCAGTTAACACCAAGTCAAGGTAACCTTCTTCTACAGATATTTTTTTGCCCCTGACATGAAATCAGGAAATGTCATTGCTACATTTGTCTAAACCAAAAGAAACCCACTTTATGCCTACAAGATATAAATAAATAAATAAATGAAGGGAACAAGCAATTGCTTGGCTTGTTTTAACATCCTTTAGTCTAACTTACTACTAATGTCATTTATATGATTTATACCTCACCGGCGTCTGCACAATACTTCAAACTCACAAACACTGTCAAAGTGCATAAATGCATTAAAAAGTAGTAATGAAACTAGTAATCTGATGTTTCAAAATCAGAAACTATTGTCCCTGTCTTGATGTATAAAATTAGTTTAAACAGCATTAGAAAAAATACAGATCTAAATCTTCTAAATTCAAATTTAAAACTGAAAAAAGAGCTTTCTATTTAGCACCTGATAATCCTGTCAGTTAGCATTTGACAGATCAAAACGCTACATATGTGTCCATCCAAAGGACAAGCGCTTATTTGTACATTTTGGTTGCAGAATATACAGCTCATATTTGACAGATGGACATGTCCTGTTTGCGCCATGCTTAATTACATTGCTCCACCAAGCATTCCTCTCTTACTTGAGCATTCCATTTCACACACCAGGTTCATGCCTGTGCTTGTGACACATAAGCATGAGGCAACTGCAGGGCTTATGCACAGGATAAAGGCATGCAATAGACTCATGAGTCACACGTATCCATGCTGGGATAGCTCAGCACTTTTGCAGCAAACCACAGAGAGTACAATGGGCATAGGATAAACGGTGATCCTGACGAGTGTTTTCAGATGGACTCCTTGCCAGCTGCTGAAGAGACCCCACAGACCCATTGAAAGCACTGCAAGAGGATTGATACAATCTATAAGGAACTGGGAAAATTCACATCTCTTTAAAAGTGGATTTGAAAACTGCCACTTACACAGTTGTCATTTTCACTCACCTAAAAATCCACGATGACAGCCATCAAGCATTCCCAAAGGAGAAGGAAACCAGAAACATAGAGCATATTCATAAAAAGAGGTTAGGTGAAGCAATAAATGGAACCAGTCAAGTCTTCAGTGACAGCTGAAATCAAATTAAAAACCTAAGATTCCAACTCCTATCGAATTTTCCCTCATGGTTATTAATTTTTTCAAACACAAATTACAAGTCTTTGGGCAAAAAGTTAAATTGCTTGCTTTGTATTGAGCAAGTTCCAGACAGAAACAGACAGTTTTCCTTCTTTTCCAAAATTAGGCTTAGACTGAACAGAATTTCTGGGATGATGAAACATGCTTACTAAGCACTGCCAGAAGAGAAATACCATGTAACTTCCTTTCAGTTTCTTGTGAATTATTGCATGTGTGAATTAGTTACCTTGAAGAACAGCAAATAATATTAATTAAAAGGCATCCTTAAATAGTACGAAAAAGCAAGGTGCCAGTTACCACCTTCTTGCACAATCACACAAAACAAAGAGGTCATCAATGAGCAGAGAGCACAGCTCTTCCTTCAAACTAAAGCAGCAAAAGATACTATCAACTTCACTGACAAACAGTTACATTTTAGGTGGTCCAACAATACAAAATACTCCAAAATACAAAATAAAAAAATACAATTGAATGGTCAATCCTAATGTAATGAGTGGTAATTCTGTGCCAAGTACATAAACAGCTGCAAACTGAAAGTATACTGAATAAAACACTAGATTTGAAAACTCACATTCATAAATTGCATCCTGCTGTCCCACGACAGCATCCCTGCTGTCCCCTCTTCCCATTTTAGTTCTGCGACAGCATTGCACATATTATTACACAGAGGTTAACATGGGTTTATCTCCAGTATACCCACTCGATTAAACCAACAAGAAAAAAAAAAGGAAAAAAGAAGCAAACCCATATGCAAAGGTCAGATTTCCAAATCATTCTCACCTGAGTAGAGTGACAGTATCCACAGGGGAAGACTCCCTTTCTCGTCCTGCTCTATTTCAAAACAGCCTCTCTTTGATTGCCTTCATAAACTTGTTTTGCTAAATTGGAAATATCTATAAACATTGCTGTGCCCACTGGTAGGCAAAAGGACCTTCTTCAGTCACTCAATCTTGAACATGGAAAATAATGCAGAAATGAGGGTCCAGAAGAGCATCCATTTCTGTTCCGGAAAATGACGTACAGTATCTGCACTACCAGTGAAGTCTAGGATTTAGAACAACTCATAGAAATAATATGCATTAGGCAGCCACCACTGGCATTATGCAAGCTTCAGTGTGACATCAATGTTCTTCTTTTAAAACTCAAACCACTAAACAGGATTGATGCCTACTGACTTGCAGATTAAAAGAAACTGCTTGCAGTGAAGCATTTGGTTACCTTAAGAGATTGCATTTTTAGAGAACCATTTTCTGGCAGTCTCACTGTTGCACACATTAACAGAAGATCTCAGAAATCATCTTCTAAGAGAGGAACTGCCACCTCCATCTCAGAAAGGAAAAAAAAAATCATCCCAACTAACTTTAGCAATAAAGTCATAATTCTAGTGTCTGGTAGGAAGTGTCTGTCTGTCTCTTACTGCAATGTTTCCTTTCATTATGCAGTTTGCCTCTATGCTAAATCAGTCCCAATATCCTTTAAAATTATTATGATAATCCAGGCACACAATGAAAATACTTTTTCACCAGAGTACTGCATTCTGTTCAACACCTCTACTTCAGCTCCATCAAGCTCTGGAACTCCTGTCTTGTGCCTACTGTTTTGATATACTTTTGAGGAGTGTCTTGAGCAATTCAAATCTGCAAATTTCATACCACAACCTGAATACACAGAAGTGATAATGAACTTAGCTGATTACAGGAGATGATACCATTTACCAAATTCCCAATTTATGGTTCTTCAGTATGTATTTTTGGGGGGGCGAGGAGTGGGCAGTACTGTGCAGGTGATACAGAAGAAAAGGAGTTAGGAGCAAAGTGTTGGATCTGAATGCCATAACTATGGAATATTACCAATTCTGATCCACACCAGTCTGCTTTTATTGGCTTTTTGGGTGTGTTTCCCAAAGAAGAGGTAAAAAGAAATGACCTACAACCATTTTATACATAAACTTAGTTTCAGTAAGTGCTTACACTACTTTGTACCTGATCTTTGAACCTGTGTCCTCTAGTTCACATATACTGGTAGACTACATTTTGGAGTATTTCAGTTTTGTTTGAAGAACAATGTTTTGATGAGAGAGAGATCTAGGACAGTTTTACAGCTTTAATAAAATGCCCTCATTGTTATTACTCAACAACACACTTACAGCGAGAATAGTAATTACCCCATTCTTCTTATCTTTATTTAAGGAGAGGGGGAAACCTATAACACTGCAATCACTCATGACTGAAGTTGGTAGTATGATCCCAATGTAATTTCAAAATGTGAATGGAGAGGCATAGGGGAAAGGGAGAAAAACATTTACAACTTGCTTCAAGTTACCCAAGTTTTGTGAACAAATATGTAGTTCCACATATTTCAGGGCTTTTAAATCAACACTGAACAGTTTACTTGAAATTAACATTATTCTGGCTATTTCTGCTGTGATTGACAGTGAAAGAAGATGAATTTCATCTTCCCTTCAAGCCCATATAATCTTTTTTCATTTGCAATTTATCAACACCCCAAAGATATTAAGGGTAGTCTTCAGCCCTATTCCCAGGCTATACTATTGCTGCGACAGAAAACTACAGGACTTTTTCATACAATGTTTTTCAAACCCAGTCAGCATGACCTCTGAAGCTCTCACAAGAAGGTTGCCTCATTCTCTCCTCCCCTGTGCTGCAAAGACAATGCTAACTATGGCTCACACACAGAGAGAAAGAACTAGGTCCTTCAAACATCACCAGGTTTTCTCTGCCTTCTGTCAGGAGAACTCACCCTTCTCAGGATCTTATCTCCCAGTAGTCAGGAGGCTAGTACAGCTGTATTCACACTGAGGAGATGTGTTTTCAGTGTACCAGCACATTTGGTGACTTTTAAGTTTACTCTAAGACCTGTGAGGTTTCCTAAAATAATGTACAAATGTCTGCTGAATTCAGATGTATGCAGTATTCCTTCTAGCTTTTGCTTCGAGGTATCCGACACCCAGTAAGCCCGAGGTGCAAACACCTGAGGAAGGCATAAATGGAAACTCAAATTGCTACTCACCTTATCGCCTGCTCTTCTACAATCAAAGCAGATAGCCTTGTTAAATAAACTATGTAAATTAGATTCAAGATCAAATGCAAATGTTTACCGTCCTTTATTTGTCTTTCCTGCTATACAACAGAACTATTTACCGCTCTGATGCCTTTTCACAACTGTAATAAGAACAATTCAGATCTAGTATTTCCTTGTACACAGCTCTGTCTTCACCAGAAACACAATTCCCTCCTCTATTCATTTCTGAAAGGAAACAAAAATGGCTTTACTCAGGGGGTGTAAGCCCTGTTACAATACATAGGGAAGGCTAGAGAAGTGTGAGAATGTACACTGAAGTCAGAAGGAAAATATTTTTAAGCAAATTTGCATCAACTAGGATCTTGTTCTAGAATTGTTAAAATCTTGTCAAGATTATTATTATTAATACACTTCAGTGATCAGTACTCTTTACTGCAATGTGCATGGCATTCTACACCTTGTTAAATATCAAGATTTTGTACATTTCTGCTGGTAGCTTAACCCTTTTCTTTGAAATCTTCTCCTTTCAATATTAAGCTTTCACACAAATCATGCTGTAACCTGAGTAGGCAACCTGCTGCAACTACAGTCTTTTTAACCATTCATACCTGTGTGAAATTTGGTGAAGGGATGGAACAGAAGATAAAAGAAAGGCAATCCAAGTATGTAACACCAGGACAATGAGAAAGAAACTTAAGAAAGAAGAGAGAAGTTAACATGAAAAGGAAAGGAAGCCCCATTAATTTTTTATATGAAGACAAGTGTGCAACAGTGACAGGACAGACCTAAAAGAAAGGAGAAATGTCTTCCTCCAAGAGGAAGAAAATCAGTAAGTGTCACACATTCAACAGAGACCCAGAATCCTGTGAGGTACACAAGTCTCTTTAAAGTTAATGATGGTCTGTGCTCATTATGTTCAATGACTGGAGAAATCCCTGAGAGAGATCTTCAGGACAGGTAGGTAAAGCCTCACAGATAATTACTTATATTTAACAGCTCTTTCAGTAGCTCTCCCATTACGCAAGGATTTAGCCATGCATTTTATCATAGATGTTATCACTAATGAAATATATTAAACACAGTATAAACAAAAGACAAAAGCAAAGAAATCCAAACAAACAAAAAATTTCCCATACCCCACAGAGATAAGGCAGACCCGTTCCATTTTGCACACATTCACTTTGCAAACAACGTTTTTCATCCTTACCCAGTAAGTATCAGCTATCATGTTACCATCACAACACTTTCTGACGGTTTAATATGGCAAGTTTTAGTCTTTAAACAAAACAAAACAACCCATCCAGAAACTCAAAGGTCTGAATGCAAGCCCTGGTAGATACAAGAAATACTAAAAAGTTGTTTGGGGTTTATTAAAAGGAAGTTTACATACAATGCAGACGTACAGCAAGCATTTGAGGGGTGATGCTGAGTCAAAACATAAACTTAACAGCCTATATTCAGCCTGATAAGTCCAGCGAGGCCACCAATGAAACATAGGACATACAGATTGGCAGGGAAGTTGCAAAAAAAGAGACCCACTAAACACAATCCTTATTAGGGTCTTAGTACACCCTAAATGGAATCTACATATGCTTTCTTCTGGTCATTCATCGCTAAGGTAGCTGAACCTAGTCTTCCACAAGTTCATATGCTTTCAAGATTCCAAAAAGTGGGATATTATCAGGGTTGCAGTAATCAAAAATTTTTATTATTCCTGTCTACATATTAGAAAGTTTTCAAAGATGAAAAGAGGAGTCAACTGCATTTCTAAAGTTAATATCCCAAAATACTTGTGGCAGGGTGAAAAGGAGAGAAGGGGAAGCTTAGGGTTTTGTTTTTTTCTACAAAAAAGGTTTTGCATTACTCCATTTGCTGAAAAAAGAAAGCAGCATTTCATTTGCAAAGTATACATACTGTATGGATAAGAGGATCTATTAGTATTTGAAAACCTTCTGTCTCTCCAAGAAAATTTCATACAGAAAGGTTTGCAAGCACAGGCAACTTTCTAAAAATCAGCATCTATAATAAAGGAGCCATGAATGTAGGCACACAGCACATGGAACAAATATTGTTCTTACAACTTCTTAAAAGACTTTCATCTAGTTTTTACAAGGATACTAATTTGTCAAAAGCTACATCATTATAAGAGCTGCTTCTAAATCCTCATGACAGAGAAAGATTCTGAAATTAAGAAAGAGAGTTAAGTGCATTCTGTGCTTTTAGCTACTATGCCTACTGATGTTTCATTCTTTCTTCAAAGAGCAATCTTTTGTATGGCCATCTGCACAGCAAGTAAAGAAACCAAGAGATCTTTTCCCAAATAACTATATCACAAAACTGTGGGTATAGCCCTAATAGCCAGATGCATACTTGGAATTCTTTGCAACTCATTAGTTTTAGTTGCTCACTCAGCTTGACAATTCTAGCGTCATTTATACTTGAGAGACTGTTTTATTACTGTAGCAAAGAACAATTTCATAGGAACCCCAAGAGAACTGCAAAATTTCCACCTGGAATCAAGCAAGGATCTACTGCTAATAAACCTTCCAAAAATCTTCCAGTAAAAGCTTTTTGCCTCAGATGTCCATTCAGTCCAAAGACCAAAACAAAAATACCAAAACACTGTGGTCATTCAGAGATGAAAACTCACCTCTTAAAAAGCAAAGATCTCAGGTATACATAAACATGTGATTAATTTACAAATTATGTATGCTTAATATAATCTTTAACCAATAATTTTAAAGAAACACAATAGAAAAAGTACAACAGAGATATTACCAGTACTTAAAGTGCTCAGACATTTTAGAACAATGAAAAATGCCAACCAGAAGCGGAAGCAGCCCTTCACTGTCCTGTACCTTGTTATACAGATAATGCTACAGTGAAATCAATTGCTCCATTCAATGAAAGATTAAAAGATAACAGATGCATTTCTCTTGACTTTGAATGTACATTGCTCAAATTTTAAGCTTAATTAAATACAGAATACTCTGCACATATTAAAGTATATATATTAGACTTGCCAGCACCATGCTGAGGCAAACAACCATTCAAACCCACCTCTTCAAATTTGTCTTTTTCTTTTCAGTGACCCTTTAGCATTGGCAGAGCATTGGCTTCTTTTGTTCCACTACATAATAAGAAGCAACCATTTAGTTACCTATCTAACAAAATTCCAGGTCCTTCCTTATTCTATCTACACTTCTTCCAGATTTTCACTTTAAGATGTTCAGAAACAAGTTATCCAGCTCTGCTAATTTAATTGCATTTATTCCTAACAGCTATTATTTACTCAATGTGTGTGGAATATTTCACATCCTGTCACAGAGTGTAATAACATATCTGGAAAGATCCAGAACATACCACAGTGGCATTTATAGAACCCTTGCCTTTCATACCTTATCATCAATAACTTTGTTGTTTCATTTAAAGTATGCAACTCACAAGAAAAATAAAGAAACATTGTGAAAGGGGAGTAGAACTGAAAGTAGAGGGAAATGGAAGCTACAAAGTAAGTCACAGAACCACAGACCTATTGAATGGCTTGGGTTGGAAGGGACCTCAAAGACTATCTGGTTCCAGCACCCGTTGGTGGGTCATGTTCAGCCTCTCACCCAGCAGCACCCCCAAGTCCTTCTGGGCAGGGCTGCTCTCCATCTGTTCATCCCCAGCCTGTGCTGATACCTGGGGTTGTCCTGACCCAGGTTCAGCACTAGCACTTGGTCTTGTTAAACCTCATGAGATTCCCATGGGCACATTTCTTGAGCTTGTCCAGGTCCCTCTGGATGGCATCCCATCCTTCAGGTGTGTCAACCACACCACTCAGCTTGGTGTCATCTGTAAACTTGCTGAGGGTGCACTCAATCCCTCAGTCTGTGTCATTGATGAAGATATTAAATAACACTTGTCTCAATACAGATCCCTGAGGGACACCACTTGTCACTGCTGTCCATCAGGACTCTGAGCCATTGAACACCACCCTCCAGATGTGACCATTCAACCAATTTCTAATCCATCTAACAGTCCACCCATCAAATCCTTCTCTCTCCAAAGAGAAAGATGTTGGGGAGGACCATGTCAAAGGTCCAGATAAATGACATCTGTAGCCTCTGTTGTCCACTGATAAGAGTCACTCCAACATAGAAGGCCACTTGATCAGGCAGGACTTGCCCTGGGTGAAGCTGTGCTGGCTGTCTCAAGTCACCTCCCTGCCCTCCATGTGCCTTAGCACAGCTTCTAGGAGGATCTGTTCCATGACCTTCCCAGGCACAGAGGTGAGGCTACAAGTTGGTAGCTTTCAGGATCCTTCTTTCTATCCTTTTCCAAGATGGGCACAATGATTCCCCTTTTCCAGTCATCCAGGTCACATCTTACTCTCCCCAAAAGTTACCTTGTTTCTAAGATAAGCTAGAAAAGTACAATTATTTAAATGAGGAAATAAGAACATGAAGAAAGAAAGGTGAGAACTCACCTATCAGGAGAGGAAATCAATCTCTAGTCAAAATTTTTTGACCAAAGATGCCAAAGTCAATGTTTAAGCTGATGCATGACAGCGAAATATACACCTATTTAGTCCCTTAAGAAGTCCCAGGGGACTGCTAAATGAGGTTAGAAAGAGAATGGCCTCGTGATTAAAATCACATACAAGGGTTACTAAGATAAGAAAAAATGAGAGATGAGGAAGAAACAGAAAAAATTATAAAGGCAGAAGACAAAGACTGAGATTAGACACAGCTGAGACCATGTCATGGGAATGCTTGGACAAGGAAGACAGCTGAACCAGTGCTACTGGTTCATTAATCGGATGAATACCTTCCCCAGCTCCCACACCTCAGAAGGCAACTCATTGCACCTCTCTGTGTTTCAATGGTACTGAACTCTCACTTCCTCCCATCTAAGATATGTGTCTAGGGGCACTGCTGCACTTTCTGGGAGTCCTATAATATCTCTTTTCTAATTTTCAGAAAATTTTATTCAGAATAACTTACTACAATACAGTAGTATTGTAATAGTAATTGTACTACAGTAGTAATACAAATCATATCAGTTTGGATTCCACTTTTCTGATCCCTACTATCCCCTCCTCAGGATAGCTCACTTAGTGAATTAAAAAGGATTTTCCTCTTACTGCAAGCTAAATTAGGTATTTACCCCTTTATCAGAAAAGCAAGGTTCCCTTTTAAAGTCATAACAGACATCAACTGTCAATCCCACCTCATACCACCCTTTTGAAAAGGGAGGAACGGGAAATGTTTAAATGAAAAGGCGAAAATAAATACGAGCACTCATGTCAAAGCTGGGAACATCCTGAAGTTCAGATAAGCCTGTGCTGAAAGAACATGAAATAAATCCACATAGTGGGGGGAATGTACAGAAAAATAACCTGGGATTTAGTGCTTTGTCATCAGCAGGAAGTGAGAAAATGCTCGTGTAACTCTGGCCACCAAACCGGCTCCCTGCGAAACACCCTGCGAGACACTACTACACCTTCACAAAGGGTGGCTTTTATTGCTCCACCTGTGAAAATTCATTTCCTTCTGTGCAGAGACATGCACAGACTATGTGAAGGGTACATGCACAAACTATGTCAGACACAGAGGAAGACACAACAGATGCACAGTGAAAGAGACAGAAAAACAGTCCATATAGATCATTTCCTGTTTTACTCTAGAAACCTAAGTAACAGCTTTGTTATAAACTGGAAAGGGAAAATGCTTGTGTTACACATTGGGCAACATTCTCCATGGGATAAATTCACAAATTTTAATACCAAGGGGACTTCAAATGCACACTGACTTGATTACAAATTTCTTACTGAATTGCTTAAAAGATAAAGTATGATACACTGATAATCTATAAAAACAGAACTAGAAAGATGTATTGTTATCATCATAGTTTTACCACAGATATCACCTTTAACAGCTCATTTAAGATCATTTCCTTCTGCAGCAAATAGGGTTCACCACATGCAGCTCGTGAATGTATGGCAGAGTTCAGCATCTGCTAAGCACTTGTGGGACCACCAGGTCAGTGTCACAGGGTTGCACAACTGCATTCTTCAGCTTGATCACTGCTCAGAGAGAGCTGTAAGGAAGCCTCACTTAGCACCCAAAGCGGTACCTGGGTTACTGGCAAAGACAATCCATTCCTGCACTTTCACTGTAACCAAGCAGAATACAAAAAACCCAAAAATAAAACTGCACATTTAGCTTATGAATGAATAACAAGACTACTTTCACACAAAAAAAACAGTCAGTATTTTAAAGTTAAGATTTGAAGATACCAGCTATTACTGTTTGAAACAATTAACTAATCACGAGCTATGTCAGGGTATCTTGACTATACCCGGCTTCACAAGCTTCCATAGGGGACAAACATGAAATAAACAAGCGTCTGATACTACTGGAGAATTCCCAGTTTTCTTTACCCAAACATCCATAAAACCAAGTCAGCTCCCTAATAAACTAGTGGAGAGGAACAGAAAGCAGAATTGCAAAGATGTTCTTATCACCCCCCTAACAGGAATGCAGAAGCACTGTTACTGCACTCCAAGGACAACAGGATCAAGCCTTGCCTCAGCCCAGACCTCCCCACTTTCATAAGTAAGCAGTCATTTCTACAAGAATAAATCAGAAGATTTATACAGAAGTAACTAGGAGTAGAACTGGACCCACAGACATCTGGAACCATCATAAGCCCTTACACTCCCACTCCAAAACACTACTGTCTCTTTCACAGGAATAACCACCACCAAAAAAAAAAAAAAGGCAAAAAAAAAGGCAGTTTAATGCAGTGTTGTTTTACATGACATGACTAAATTCAGTGTATTTCTTAGCTGACAGAGATTATCTTTGAAGTTTTCTTTTTAGGAGGTTAAAATGCATAATGTTTACAAAAAAAAAAAAAAATTAGAAGTTACTGAAGTCTAATATATTTTAATTGCATACTTCTTGTCCCCTAAAATGAAATATTGTCTAGCAACAAAAATAAACCTGAAACTAGTCTTTTATGTAATTTTTATGAGGATCTGAAGGTGCCCTATACATGGCTCCTATCTACTAAATTCCTTAATCAAGGTATAGGCACACTGGTTTCTTAATCCTTTAAAGGCTGTCACATTAGCCTTCAGTCAGGTAAGGGCTCTGAGTTAAAACATCATATTGGACACAAAGAATTTACTTTTAAGGCATTAAATGTCATATTTCAGATTCCATGAAATCATTTAAGTAAGTTAGAGGTCCTAACTTCCTCCTGAAAGATTTCACAGATAATCAGCTATCTTACCTGCACAAACCTTTCTCAAGAGACACCCCCACGCAACTGATTTCCTGGGCTGGGGTCAAGAACCATCCACAACTCAGTATGACCTTGGCAAACTGGGGCATGCAGGGACAGTGGCGTGTCAAGATGTGTAAATGGGGCGTAACCCAACAGACACAGCTACCTTCAGCTAAGGCAGTAGTCACAAAACCGTACTGCCTTGCTCCTAACTCACATAAAAGCTATTTCTGTTCGTGCTTTTTAGTGCTGCTTACTGAAGTAATGTCATTACTATTTTGTGAAACACTACAATGCTGTGATTCATGCCCCCAGGGCTTTCAGCTCCCTCCACTGACTAGACGGGAAATGTGGACACCTCAGGTCAGGAGATAATCAGGTGTCGAAGTAGACAGCATTACCTCACAAGTCAGTGCAGAACTGACATGAAAGACTCTAGCTTTAAGACCAGACTGAATCACAAACGCAATCTGTGTCTAAGTGCAGGTTAATTAACAACTTTGCAAAGTACAACTCATCACCTATGGCAAATCCTTAATCTTATATTTGGGTATATAAAAAATAGATTATATACTATAACTATGTCTTGGCATCTAAGAAACACATTACCTAGTCCTATAGTTACATATTAAAGGAACATCTGAAGCCTTACTAAATACACAGGAGACAGAAAAGTAAAGCAACTCCATGGGACAAAGCATGCCTACCTGTTCTATTCAAGCCCCAGTGAAGTTAGCTACAGCCTTTAGTTTCCATAGGAGTTAAATTAATTCAGAATTTTCAAAACACACACTTCCATCATGAATTCCTGTATGTGTATTTCAGGCCCTGGTAAATTGAAAGTGATCCAAGTATCCTAACTTAAAGCAACCTCAGTCTGATATTATAGTCAAACTAGTCTGCCACCCAGAAAAAAATATTTAAAACATGTAAATATTCAGTCTTGGTTACATTTTTCAAATGCAGATCATACATTACCAATGATGTGGGAAGCATCCAGCATTTCATATGCTGTTGAATCATTCTTTGCTTCTCTGACAGTCACTTCTGAACAGCTGCAAATGCACACAGGCTACAGTAAAACTGATGTTTTAAATAAACAATTGACACATTAATTTTCTTAAGTTGGGAGTTTCACTAAAATCAGCCAAGAATAATGTTTTCTCAAAGAACATATTGAAAGTGTGTTTATACTGAAATTGTAATTCTGTATTGATCAAGACAAAAATTAATAGCTTGGGCACAATATAAGATGATTCTGAAAAGGTCCCCATTTAAGACTCAAAAAACCGTAAGTTAGGAAAATTTCAGTTCCAGTAACCAAGAACTCAATTCCATCTGTGAATGTGCCTCTGGCTTCATTCAGCTGTCTGCTTACAAAACAAAGTCTTCTTTGTTTGATATCCCCTCATACTAGCGAACCTCTTTATTTACAAGCTGCAATTTCCCTTCTACATCTCCCAAAACAAATCATAGAACATCCTGAGCTGGAATGGACCCTCAAAGATCATGAAGTCAAACTGCTGGCCTTGCACAGACAACCCCAAGAATCACACCATGTGCCTGAGAGCACTGTCCAAAAAAAAGCTAAGCTTAACACAGCTTTTCTCCTAAAGAGAATGATATAATAAAACTGTAAAAAGGAGCTTCCAGAGGTCCCATCTAAACTCAGCTGTTCTACAAATCTGTGATCTTCTTGGGGTTTTTGTATTTTAAAGTCAGACTGCTTCCTTCAGGCAATCCCTTCAGCATAGATCTAGATTTTAAAATGACAAAACTAAGTTGTGAATTCGGAGTTTCAACACCTACTTTTAAATCTGTCCTTAAGAGATTAAGGGCAGCTGAATACAAGTTTTTTTGTTGGCCCTTTCCTATGGAAAGACACCAGACACTTTTTTGTCTCTCTGAAGCTTGTAACTTTCATTCAATGAAAAAAGTGGCACAGGCCCAGGTACAGAGCCCACCTGCAGTGGATGCCTACCAGCAAGGAACTGATGGCCACCAGGAAGCCAGAAAGAAGCCCCTTTGCATTGTCAGACATGAGCAGAGCACATCTCCGAGCATCCATCCGTTCTCCAGTTCATGCTACCTGACAGCCTAAGGCCCCAAGACAGAGTCCTACAGAATGACAAGTGTTTGCTGTTAGAGGGTAGAGTTGATTGTTAACATACACTGAACAAATTGCCACTTCAAAACTCTATTTGCCATCTTTATATTAAAGTCACAGAGGTGCTAACAGACTAGTCACTAACTTCTGGGCATATCAGAGCACTTGGACACTTTATTACACCGTCAGGAACCTGCCATAAAAGCTCAAGGAAATAAATGAGCTAACAGGAACTCACTCTAACTGCATAATCCCAATCTGTCAATAACTGATCATATTCTTTCCTTCTTTCTTTCCTTATATGATTAACAATGTTGAACTGAGCATTGTGTCCCTTTAAATGACTACAGAAAGTTGATATGCTAAGATAATGGCCCATAAAGGCAAACAATTCAAAAGGAAGCTTGCGAATATCCTAGAATTTCTACTAATTACCAAGAGGGAGTTTTCCAAGTGTATACTGCATATGGCCAGTTGTTTGTTCTTCCCCTCCTCCTAAATACACTAGCAAGTGGAAAGGTAGAAACAAAATTAGATTAGTTTTCAATTTTGCACGTCAATAATCCTGAAAAAAACCTTTAAGTAAAGTTAGGGAATTACCGGTTTGGTTCTCTAAGCAAGTATTTCCGCGAGACGTAAGTGTGTTTTCTAAAACAGCCTGCATGCGTAGCACAGAATGGCTTGTGAAAAGGAGACCCAAAACCAAAATGTATAAATAACCAACCTGTTGGCCAGCACAATTAGCAAGAAGAAATTGTAATTATTTTTTGCAGATGAATTGCAAGCAAGCACCAAATATTACAAAAGTTACATTTCCAATTTTATCTTATGGTGATGCTTCAAGAAAAAGGAATTGTTTCCACAGCAGCAGAATCTTAATAATTTAACCATGGCTCAGTTTAACTCAAGTAGGAGTGTGTTAACTTCTTACATTGAAATCTAATTCAAACCAAGTTTATTATTTATTACTGTTATAGGTTTAATTGTACTGTTTTATGCACAGACCAGAAAAACTCAACCTATCCAGAAACTTGTTTTGCAAAGTCTCTCCATCCTAAGTGTTTCATACAGATATAAGTAATTTTGGGGCTTCCCCTATTATTAACAGATCTGGCTGTAATTACACAATGTGTTTTACACTACTTGAAAACTCCACATATTCAAAAAACATACGGAATCTCTAAGAAGAGATAATGAAGTGAAAGTGTCTGAAGTTCAAAACCACACAAGATAGTAAAGGCAGAAGAAAAAAAACAAAAATAAGATTCCTGGAGCTGGCACCGTTCTCATGTCTACAGCAAGATTAGAACCAAGTTTAAAGGGCAAGAAAAAACAAGTTCAGCTTTTAGTGCTGGACTTTAATCCGCATCAGTTCGTGACAGTAAAACTTCTAATAACTTGTACTCATAGCCACTGGTAAGAATTCTGCACCACTGAGCAACCCTAAACTCCCATAATGCTCCTGTTTTATTAAGGAAATCAAAATGCTACAGAACAGAAATGCCTGGATTTTTTTCCCTTGGGGCTGCTGACAGTAGATTACCACTGTTATCTACGCATGACAGCCTGAAGCTGACAACATTAAACACACACATATATAAACCTAGGTCTTCCAAGCATCAGAAATCCAAAACAAGTGCTATCTTGTAAAGAACACAGCCCACCCTTCCAGGAACATTACAGTCCAAACTGCTCCCAGACCTGCAGCACT
Source organism: Lycocorax pyrrhopterus obiensis (assembly GCA_014706295.1). Taxonomy (NCBI): domain Eukaryota; kingdom Metazoa; phylum Chordata; class Aves; order Passeriformes; family Paradisaeidae; genus Lycocorax; species Lycocorax pyrrhopterus. The sequence continues at coordinate 35,033,901 of JACSVZ010000007.1, forward strand.
TCAGCACAGCAGGAATCCTTTCCCAAAACTATCTGCCAAGAAAAATTATGAAAGGGAAAGTAAGAATATGTAATATATCAAGCTAACTCACAGTCATGCAATCCCATTTACAAAGGAATCTTTTATACTTATGACAGAGAAGCCCCACAGCACCGTCTGTGTCAAAAACCTCAGGTGCAGAGGATGTCTGCCTAAGCTTAAGACGGAAAAAAAGGCAGCTTAACTTTCAACTGTGAGCTCAAGAGCATCACAATGAACAACACATGCCAAAAGTCAACTGGGCCTCCAACAAACGTATACATGACAAAGAAAATGGACTACTGGAAAAAGGTTTTTCAGGATGGAAGATGATACTGGCAGTTTTGAAAGAGTCTGAATACAATGATTTTCTTAAATGGTCTGATGTCTTTTTGGCCCTCAGTTACCCAGTGAATACATTTCACGACTTTATTTCTGCTATATATAGCCCCAGAAATGCATTTGCTTTGGAGAAATCATCATTCATTTCTGTGACAGCAGATTATGCAGAGAAGAAAAAAAAAAAAAGGTAGTAAGAGGCAATGTCCTTCCTCCCACTCCCCTAAAACCAGAGTTCCTCCCTGCACACCACAGCCTAAATGTTCTGTGACATAATTTACGCAGGAAAACCAATAGGCCCTTCTCTTGTTAACATATTTCTTGTTTTGAATTATTATTACTATTTTCTTCTCCTTTTCTCCAAGCTTAAGAAATTTGTTGGGAATAAATTAAAGATCTGTATAACCAAGGAATGCTACAGAACAAGAACAATGCTACAATGTTTATAAGCACTGATAAAACACTAGATACATGCTAGTTTGCATGTCCCTACTCAAAACAAGAAACAGGCAAACCAAAACATGCTTCTATACAGTTAAACCAGCACAAACTCCTGCAGTCATATGCAAAAGTGTATTAATGAATTCACTGGCATGTCTGGCTACAATATAGATTAATGCTGAGGCTTTTTAGTTTATCTATTTGTCAAATCTCCAACATCACTAGAGAGCACCAGTCAAGGACTAGGCGAATTAAGCGTTCACTTGAAGGACTTGATTTGTCTCTGCACACATTAGCTATAGCATTCCTGCTTGGTTAAAAACAGAAGACAAGTTTGTCTTACTATCACGTTTTCCAAACAGAGACTTCCAAACCTGTGATTAAAACACTTTTGCACAACCTTGGCAATGTTAGCTTACTAGCTGGACACTGAAAATTGACATTAAGTTACAAGGAAAGAAGAAAGAAAGAACAAATGCACTATTATTTAGACAGCATGCCTCTCCCCAAAGGAGACTAACAGCTACTATTTTACAGAGTTGGCATTTTATAGAATTTTATTCATAATAAAACAGAAGACATCTTATCACATATAGTCTTATAAGCTGCATTTTTTTTAAAAGGTATTTTTAAGTTTCCTAAAATGTATGCTTTAATCTAGTAACAACACTACAAACACAAGAAGTATCTATTGATGAATTCACCTTACTTAAGAAGTGAACTTCTAGTATAAGCAGCCGTAAGTAGTGCAAGGAAAAAATATTCAGCTAGGAGGAAAAAAAAAACCTTCATACTGAGGACTTTATAAGTGGCTTATTTTTATATTATCTTCACTGTCTAAAAATTCCACATGCACACAGGAGGAGTGAGGTGATCTGAACATAGATCTGGAAGAAAAAGAAACCCCGTAAAATACTTCTCTTTGACCCTTCTATAGCTCACAATACCATCATCACACATCCCTGACTCTACATGTTCCTATCCAGACCAAGTCTAGAGAGACACTCAGAAACTTGAAGATAAATGAAACAAAGATGAGAAATCAACATGTGAAAGTTAACAGAAATCTCAGTCACCACAGCAAATACTCTTACTCGGGAAGATATCCCTTACTTTCCACTGCACAACACAGCCCTTTTATTCCACCTGAAAATTCCTTCACCCAAGGAAGCTATCACAAAATGGTGATTGGGCTAACTTCCAAAATGGTTCTTTCACTCTACACTCAAAATGTTACAGTACTTTTTATTTTCATTGTTTTACTTTAGTGCATTTTTAAAGGTGCCATCCAACTTTTAAGGCATATTCCTAAACAAAATCAAGAGTATTAGAAGGGAAATTAGTGTGTCCCGGCTACACTGTAACTGCATTCCGTCAAGCAGAAAGGCCTTAAACATTTCACTGAAGGTGACTTTTTCAAGTATTTATCAAGCAGACTAACATCAACGCCATGGGGGAACATCCTTCCTAGAGGCAAGAAGCTGTAAATTCATATTCACAGAGTGTGGAGGAAAAAAAAATGCCCAACTCGCCATTATGATTATGTGCCCTCAAACTAGCACAACTATTTCTCCTCTGTTCATGATGTTTGGAATTCTTAGGGCCTCATTAAAATAGTTTACTACAATTACAGAAAAAATCAGGAGTGAAGTGTGCTTGGAAACTACGGATGTGAAAAAGAAACCTCTCAGTTGCTAACAATGCATCACCAGCAAGATAGAATTTCCCTGCCCTCTGCTTACTCCTCCCTTATAAGAGACGGCAGGTCACAGACCTCCCCTACAGTTAGTCACTGCAGCATTGATTAGATGTCATAATCGAAAGAGAATCAAGATACCTTATTGTCATCTTCCAGTATTTCAGGATGGAAAAGGTCCTGTCTGCCTCAGTAACGCTAAGCAGAGTTGCCAGATGATTCCCATCACATGAGCAACAACTCTTAAAACTCTTAAGAGAGGTGTCATGGGTCTGTGGAGCCTGTTCAAGCAATGAAAAGCAGTAACACTAGCTCTGACTCACAAAAGGAAAACAGCCAAGTTGAAGACATCCTAAAAGACAGTTTATATTTAGAGAAAGATAGAGAGATTTGCAAAGCGATGTAATTCCTTAAATATAAGCTCCTCTGTTTGACAGAGGGCAAAATATAATGAAAAAAGAATAACACATTTCTCTAAATAATGGCAAATATTTCCTTGAACTTCAGATTTCATCAGCATCAGCACAAGACAAGTGGATAAGGACGACAGCTATTGTAGATTTTACTTTTCCATTAGCAAAGCCGGCTCAAACAGAAGGCGGGGAAGGTGGTGGTGGCCGTTTCACTGGACTGTCAAGGTTACTCCTGAAACACCGTGTTGGAAGGGGACCAGTAGATCTGCTTAACGTTTACTGGCCGGTCCTGTGCTGCTCTTCACCACTCGCAGAACCTCCCGAGGATGATCTAGAGGGACCGACCACCGCCGGGCTGCACCAGCGACTCCCGGCAGCGCAGACTTCGGGGCCGGTGTCAGAGCAAAGCCTCCTGTGCCGGGGGGTGGCCGCAGGGCCGGGGCCGGGACCCCCCGGTCGCACAGCCTCCGACGGCGAGGGCTGAAGGGCTGCGCTGCCGGACGCACCGCCCGCCTCGCCCCAGCCGCGCCGCAGACGGCGCTCGGCGGAGCTCCGCGGCTCCGGCAGCGGCCGCCCCCGCCCGCGGGAACGGCCGCCTCCCCCCGGGGTGCAGACCCGGCTGCCTCGGCCCGGCACCCCCGGGGCGCCCAAGCGCTCCCGGCGCCGCGCCGGGGCGGAGGACGCCACGGCGGAGTTAATCGCTAACTCGCTGCCCCGCTCCCTCGGAGAGCTCCGCCCGCGGACACCGTGGCAGCCGGCAGCCCCAACGGGGCGGGCGCGGCGCACCACCGAGGGAGCCGATGGGCACATCGCCCCCGCCCACCCCACGGCCACCGCGACCCGCAGCCGGCCCCGCGCCCACCTTTCCGCAGGCTCGGCTTGACTCCTCTCGCTCCCCTCCTCGGCGCAGCGCCGCGTGCGGTGCGCGGAGACCCGCGCGGAGCGGAGCACGGTGCGCTCTCCCGCCCTGCCGTGCCGAGCCCCGCGGCGGCGGCCGCGCTGCCAGCGCCGAGGCGTGAGAGCGGCCCCACGTGCGCCGGCTGCGCCAATCGGGGCCGCCCGCGGGCCGCCCACCGCCCCCGCCGCCACCGTCCCGGGCCGCCCGCGAGCCGGCGGAGCGGGGCGGGCGGGATGCTGGGGAGAAGCGGTGGCAGCGCGGGCAGGAAGCTGGCTTGGGACGCAGGAGGAAATTAACGCGTTGGAACGGAGTTTGGGATCGCTGAAGGGAGGGAACAAGGAAACCCCAAACGGTGCTGCTCGGGGGCTGCGCGCCGCTTCCGCGCCCGCGGGGCCGCCGTGGAGCCCGGCTGGCGGCAGCGCCGCTCCGCGAGAGCGCTCCGCAGGAGAGGCGTGCGCCCGCCGCGGCCGGAGCCTCCCGCGGGCCGGGTTCCGCCGCGGCCGGAGTCCCGCCGGAGCCGCTGGGGAGGGCGGAGGCGCCCGGCGCCCGGATTAAGAGTTTAGACAGGCAAAGATCCAAAATTAACGTATAAAGCGCCCTTTTAGCTCTCTGACGAGTTTTGCAGCGCTAAACGTGCTGGGAACAGAAACACGTTCACACCTTGTCACAGAAAGCCCGCGGGGCGGGAGTCGGGTTTGGCTCTTCCCAGCGGCCCGCGGGTTAACGCAGAGCCAAAGCACGGAGAGCCCGGGATCGGTCAGGTGTGCCATGGCTGCTGAGGCCCCCCGCGAGGTTCCTGAAAGGCATTGTCTCCTGCTAACGCTTCAGGCTTCACACAAGTAACAGAGGGCTGTTACTCCACACTCGGAGGATAAGGCTGGAAAGAAATTATGCTGTTGTACTTTATGCATTGGGTGTCAGTAAGATGTCCAGATCCTGGGCCACATTGCTGTGTGTTCACTGTAGCAACGCTGGGAATGTAATGCTTGGAAGCAATAAGCCGGTTAGTTAGAAAATAAACATAACATAGCAAAATATTTTTGTACTTTATTTTACAATGTTTAATTTATAACACTGAGTTTTTGTATGATTGTCAACGTGAATTATAGTTGGTACAACTTGCGTTAGTTAATAGAAATGTAAGTTGTTTGTTTGCTCAGGGGGTGTGTATTTTGATCCAGTCCTTTAATTTAATGGTAGTTGATGTTACCTAGTGGCATTGTTCATTACAGCCTCAGTTTTTCAGACCATTATACTCAGTTGTATTGCTGTTCCTTTAGATCTCTTCTAGAAATGCTGTGAAATCCATTCAATGACTCACATTAATTTCAATAAATTTTGCATGGATATCATGGAAATAAGCCAATCTACTTCTGTTGAAGGCAACAGCCTCCTACAAATGCCTTCCCATCTTATATATAAAAAGTTCAACCCCTAGTGGCCTTCAGCTGTCCCTATATATTAAAACCAATTTTTCAAAACGTAGATCCCTTTTTTTCTGTGAGTATGATTGCCATTAGAGTTCAGTGTCTCCAGCGTCTGTGGACTTCAGGCCAGATACACAGCCATGAACAGAAAACAGGGAGAACAGGCCACAGTTAGGAAAGGCAAAGTTGGAAACAAGGTTATTTTCTTCTTTTTCTGATGAATCTGAGCATTGAGATCTTCAAAGAGTTCATCATGACCTTTTTTAGAAAGATAAACTTGGGAACATCCAAATATGTGATCCATTTTTATCTACTATCTAAATACTAAGTAATTTGAAATGTTATTTTGTAATTTTTCTGCAGCCATACAGACTAGTAACGCTGAAGTTACGATGGTTATTTAATTGCCTGGTTACAGAAACCAAGAAGAGAAAAGCTGAATATGCATTCATGAACACTAATAATGACACTTTTCAGGCCTTCTTTCACCCCTTTTTCCTTCTCTTTTTAGTATATTTTGGTGAGCTTTGTGTTTTGGGAATTTTTTGTTTGGTTGGGGTTTTTTTTGTTTCTTTCCTCTTGTTTTGTTTTTTGGGGTTTCTTTTCCTCTTGTAGGTTCTTGCAGGCAATGTATTTTAGATGAGAGTAGAAATTGAAGTCCAACTTTTATTTTTGCAGCTACTCACACTTTTCAAATTTGTCTCCTTTTTGCTTCCATTGTCTTTTGAACTGATAGTATTTAATTTGGGTTACTGGATTGTTGCTGCTAGAAATGCTAAATTGTATTGATGGTCCTGAGTTTATATTTAAGCATATAGCTTGTCATTTCCAGTGACGTGTACTGTTCTCATAAAACCTCTTCTTCAATGTCCTTGGGCTTGTCAGGCTGAGTGGCATGCTTGTGCTCAGCCATTGTTCTCCTCCTACGGCTGGATAAATTTATTGGTTAGACAGATTTAGCACACAAAAACTGTCCAGCAGATTTCGGCCTTCATGCCAAACAGGTCTAGGAAAGCAAGTGGGTTTACACATGGAAGTAGCAGTAAACAACACCAAAAAAAGTGTCAGTCAACCATGTGAAATTATTTGAGTGCCTCAGGGGTCCAGTTAGATGAATAAATTTGAAAGGTTAATGCCCACTGCAGCATGCCAGACTTCTTCACAGAGCTTACCATCTTCACAGTAGAACAGGACGTGCTTGTATCTCTCCTACCCCAATTCATAGTCTATTATCTCAGTACAAACAAATCTTACCTCTAACCTAAACATTCCTTGCAGCAATCTCTGGCCAGGAGGCAGAGCTTAAACTGAGGAAGTGATAGTGTTTTAAATCATTTTAAGTAATTGTACCAAAGCACGTCTTTGAGAGCCATAGTATTTGCAGGAGTGAGATCTGAGAAACAAAATCTGAGCTTTCCTGTATGTCCTGCAATCCTGTGGGATCAGGAGGGAGGTCCAGGTTCAGAAAGGTTCACGTTTCATCAATTCCACCAGAATAGAGAGGAAATTGGTGGTTATCTGGGTGTAAGATTCGTCTGAGTATTCAAAAGCAAAACTTAGCCTTTGCTCCAGGAGCACATGAGGCTATTGAAATGGTTTGTGTGCAAGATACTTAAAATTACACTTAGATAATAAACTGCTTCTGAGAAATATGATCTCAGAATTAAGACTAAAGAAATGTTTTGTAGGCCTGGAGAGCAGAAGTCTGACTATTACAGTTAGGCAGTTGAAGCACCAGAATGTCACTGATAAGCAGCTTGATAAGGGACTAAAAAGCAGGATATCTACAGTTTCTCACAGCACTAACAGTGCAGGACACCTGAAGTCTTATATAGGAAATAATTTTTAAACATATTGTTTAAAGATATGTAGCATAAACTGAATGTGCAAGGCTGCTAATGACAAGTGCTAGCATTCGTGCCTAGTGCCTAGCTACAGTCATTAAGCAATTTAAGTGCTTTACAGTTGCAAGACAGAGAAAATGAATTGTAAGGAAGTGTGTGATACCATTTACTGATGAACTATATAGAGAGCGAAGCTGTGTCCTGGACTTTGGGATTTCTCAGGCTCCAGTGCTGTGGGAGCCACAATTGTGTTCTGAGTTGCCTGCATAGGCTGCCCCCCTAGCTAATTGTTCTAGCCCTCAGATCATAAAACCCCTCATGGCAAATCACCAAGTCTGTGGCTAAAAGTAAAGAGAGTCAGGGACTGGGTGAGTGGCAGGGGCAGTCTCTAGAGCAGCCAGTGTTCCTGGTGCCTAGTGGGAAAGCAGCCAGTCTTGAAGAGTCAAGAGGTGGGCTCTGTGGAGAGCTGATGGCAGGAGGGGTAAAACCTTGTGCAGCGTAGGTAAAAGCAGAAACTACTCATCTGGAACAAATGCATGTATACTGCAGAACTACAGCACATCCCCAATGTGTCGTCTGAAGGACCACAACTGTTTTTTGCTTCAGAATGAAATATGTTGTATTGTTTTTTTCTAATGATGAAAGAATGCATCCAAATGTACAAAAGTAAGTGGACAGATTTGCTTTTGTATTTTTGTAAAAGGTACGAATAAAATTTTAACATAAAAGGATACTTCCCGTGATCCTCGCTGAGTCATATTTTCTTGTAGAAGTCCTCATTATTAGCAAGTGTTGCTTAACAAAAAGAAATTTAGGACAACCCGATCCGTAGAATTAATACGATTTTCTACTGTTTGCAGAAAAAGCATTATGTATCGATGCACTGCAAAATTGATGTTTATACTAGTAGATACAGACTTCTTGGTGATAAGGTCATTTGACAAATTGCTTTTAGCCCTTTCTTACCCATGGAGGAAGCATTCAGGAATTCTGAATTTCTTTCAGCAGCAGAATGTGTTGGCAGGTAGCAAAGGAGGCATTCCTTCTCTCTTATCTTCGAGACTGTTCCTTTCCCACGTAATAAAAACATCTCCGCCCTCAAATACCTTCCTGAAAGTATTCCTTCTATGCAGCTGAAAGAACAGCCAAAAGGATTGAGCATAGAAAGCAAGACAGGCTGAGCAAAAAACCACGTCAGGGTATGGGATATTCCACAGGAGGACCTATGGGACATGTAAAGGAAAGCAGGTTCATTATGGGCCTCTCATGGTAACATAAAACAAGAGCAGGAAGTTTCAGTACTCCAATATGTCAATAAAAGAGCAGTATGTAGAGGATGCTGTTCTACATTCAAAAGATGGTTTTATCCTTCTTTAAGACAGACAAAATGAGACAAAAAAAAAATATTTCACCATGTTTCTGTTCAATCTTTCTTCACTGATATCTTCTGATGTTTATTCAGTTGCTGTTTACACTAAAAGCAATATCTCTAACTGCAAACTGAGATCTCTTCTAAGCCTGCCAATTGAAAATTAAAATGTTTAATTAAGTAGGAGCACTGTGCAAAATAAATAGCCCTTAATTCAAATCTAATTAAGATAACATCAAGCTATACAGAGACATCGATAGATATGTATCTATATGTGGAAAATCCAAATCCCTAATTACTGGGATACATTAAAATTGTCCTAGTTCCTGCAATGAAGGTACTGGATCTTGTTTGTCAGAACATGCACGGACCAGTTTAAAAATACTGTGTGAAAATGAGATTAATAATTGCCTTCATTGACCAGTGATATGTCAGAAAACTTGTGGGCACAGCAAGGCAGAAGAGGGTGAAACGGCACAAGTGAGCCTCAGACATCCTGGAAATGTTTGTGGTATTTTCCTAAATTTTTTTTAGAAGATGCACTTTTCTGAAAAGACACACAGTGTATTAGGCAGCAGTGGGAGCTTTTAAGGGGTTTGATTAGTCCATGCTTATAAGACTGGAAAGACCCTGTCATTTTATTAGATCTGGTTGGCTTAGTCACTAATTACAGGTTTCTTTTGACCAGTAGATAAAATCTGTGCATAATGTTTATGATTATCAGGGGAGTGACATCACATGCTGCCTGGCCTAGCACAGTATATGACCTGACCACAGAAATTCTAGTGTGATTTGTAATATGGTATGGGGAATGCAACATAGAATTATATATCATTTGCACAGCATGCCTTACTATTTATCATCACTTAATGGTTAGTATCACAGCCGTGTGAACAGTGGTGTTAAATATGGGTCTGAGTATGACATCCAAGGACTTTAGAAAGGTTAGAAATAGGCTTTCATGACAGTTAATTTACAAATTTTTACATTTTACTATTTGCTTTGGAGTCAAGAGTACTTATAAAGTTTTCAGCAATTATTTGCAAAAATGCCCTTCATGGTAAAGGGGAGAAAAAGCAAACAGCACTGCATAATTTACAGTGATGCCTGTACAAAGCACTTGTGTAATGTTTCTTCGGCTCCACAGTATTCTTTCCTAAATCATGTCCCAGACTAGATAATTCAAATGAAAGAAACAAATTTATTTTTCTATTCAACTTGCAGCTGTGAATAAAAAAAAAGAGAAAAATCTGTTTGCTTTGGGAAAATTTTGTTCTTCCTGAAAACCATTAAGTTTAATTTTTATTATCTCAGTGATTATGGACCCTAATTTTGTTTGATGTGTAAACCATTATGTATTAACCAAGGGAGAGGTTGCTCAGGGGAGCAGTGGAGTAGCCATCACTAGAATGGGCAAATCTCTCTTTTAAGTGCGCCCTGCTTTGAGTTTGGGCAAAATTACCTCTAAAGGTCTCAGCCTAATAAAATTTTCCTGTCATCCCATGACTGAGTTGGATTCAAGTGTCCACCTGAAGAACTGGGAGTAGAATCTGTCTGATGCCAGCACAGACATTCAAAAAATTGAAGTTTTATCCTGAGGGAGCACTGGGCGGGGGACATGAGGAGATGAACCTGGACTGCGGTAAATTCTGCAAAGCTATCCTCTGTCATCATGGTGGTCAGATGTCTGGTGAGACTGAGAAGGTTTCTTATATTTCTTGTAACCTCCCACATAAAATTCTTTGAGGAACTTTTCAAACTGTGTGTTGCTGAATCTTCAAAGTAGGAGTAAGGAGTAAGAAAAATTGCAAGGACTCACTTGTAAAAAAAAAAGTGAAACCTCTGCTTATAAAAACTCATCATAAGCAGAACACAATGATAAGGCATGCTTTTGAATTATACACTGAACTGTAAAATTTTTCACACACCAACATTGCTGCTTATATTTTTTTTTAATAAGAATCATCAAATTAAAGCATAAAAAATCAGCAAATCCATATCTGCAGAGAAGTTGATTCAGCATTGGTCACTGGAAGAAAACAAATTTTTGAAAAGCTTCGAGATCATGCCAGGCCTTATTCTCTGGAACTCAGATTTGTTGTTCTAATGAGTTTGTTTGCTGCAACCAGTCTGAGAAAGACACAAGAAGGCAGATACAAAAACTTGTTCCAGAAATAATTATGCACCACTGCTCCTTGAATTGTGTTGACAATTTTTTTCTAATACAGATTTACAACATTAAAATAGATTTCCTGTGGGGTTTTATCTTCGTTTTTCTACAACTGACTATCTGCCTGCCTTTTGTGAGGACATATCAATTTGAAAATAGTTTCAAAGTTCTCTGTATCGTAGACTTAATATATGAAGTAGTGTTAAATTCAGGGCTAGATTCTGCTCGTGGTAAAATCAGCCACAGGCTCTGTTAAGGCAGTTAACAATTAAAGACGTTCAGTGTTTGCCAATGCCAGAGGTTATACTGAAATTACATTAGACATAATTTGTATGGACAGGTTGCTTGGATAGGGATTTATGACAGTAGGAGAATGTCAAGGTTTTTTAGAATAGTAAGGATTATTATGTAGAAATCCATGTACAATCTGAAAACTGTAAGATAACATTGCCCAATTGTTGACAGTAAATTAAATCTTGTCTTCAGAGGCAGAAAGAGTCAAATCAGAGGTCTTAAGAAAGAAATTAATATGTTATTTAATAGACTTTTTTTGATGTTTAAATGTATATCTATTTCCTACATTTGCAAATGTTTCTGTGGGGATACTGTTTGTCACCTTTCTGAAATAATCACAGGTCTCAAAGATTTAATACAGGTGCCCTGAGACTTTCTGCAACAGAGGTGAAACAGCCATTTGCAGTAAGGCCTAAGCAGTGCAAAGCGTGTACGTACTCTCTGTGTCCCACCAACACTGGGAAGGGCAACAGGGTTCACAATCCTTGCTTCAGAGTGAAGAGCCTTGGAGTTCAGTCAGCTTCAGCACTGTAAACATCTCCAACTTTAGAAAGATTTCACTGCACAGAAAAAAGGAAAGTAGCAAGCATGCATTCTTAATAACTTTTGAGTTTCATTTTGTATTTAAGATAATCAATTTTCAGCCTGTACATAGCGTAGTACTCAACCTCTTTAACCATTTAAAAAATCAGTTAGGTGAAATGGCTTTGTGTACTCTGACAATGAATTAACTGCCCAATGGATAGTTTTGCACTCATAATTAGCTGATTAATGGCACCATTTCCTCAGGGGACAAATAAAACCATGTTGGTCAAAACAGGCAGCTGTGTGCATGTGTGCAGACACACACATATACATGCACATAAAGGTAAAGCAATAGATGTTCCGTTTGTTTATTTCTTTCAAAGATGGAGTCTAATCAATACTGTGGTTTTGACCCTAAATCACTTACCAAATAATACAATTGATAACACCATCAGGTTTCTTTAAACACTAAAAATGCTGATTCAACGGCTGTAGCCAATATACAGTGATGTAATCAATTTGGGGAGGGAGGATTGTATTGACTATACTGCATTTGAATGATTTGAGCACATGTAATGGATAGGTACTTTAAAAATTTAAAGTCTTGAGGATTTAAAAAAGAATAGTTTTCCTTAGTATTAGAAAATTAGTTTCATTGCACACCTATATATGGCCAGTAATGTTAACTTCCCAAGAAGGATTATAAACTCTCCAAGTACTTGAAATTTGCTCTTCTGGATACTCAGATAATTTTAAAGTGTGGTTTATTCTGAAAAGCTTTCATTCTCTGTATAATAGTAACAATAGTCAGACTAACTTCCTTTCATGTCGTTATTGATGTTCATTGTAAACATTTCTTAGCATAAGTTAGGAAGGACCTCTTTGCACTTTAAACTTTGTCTTGATTTGGCTTTCTGTTTAACATTTCTAATAATGACCTAATTTTTTTTAATGGAGTCTAAATTGTTTCTCTTCTCTAACTTTTACTTTCTGCAAACTAAGAGAAGAAAAAAAATTGTAAAACTTTCTCTGTCTGTAATAGAAAGAGAGAACTCAATATGGAAACCAACCAACCTCTTAAATAAATTCAGTTCTCAAAGCACATTGACTAACGTTATCAGAAATGTTTCCTGTGAAGTGTTTACACTAATGATATACAAAAGATTAGAATTGTCTTTTGTTTGATAATCTGTTAACAAATTCTGTTGTTAATTAACAGAAATAATGATGAACACAGTTAATGGATAAAATGTAGAATTTGTTTCCTACAAAATAATCCCTCCCACCTCACCAAACACCAAGTTCTAGTAGTAAATCTCTAACTTGTAGTTAGCACTTCATTTTGTTATCTATTCTGCTTTTGAGTCATGCTATAGTACAGGATAATTGAGAAAAGAAAATCTGTGTAGAAAATAAGAGCACTTGAGAAAAGCTTACTCTACATACAATTAATTCATTTTCCATTGCTAGGCCATTTTATTGTCATCTGGCATAGTGTCATCATGTGTTTTGTTTCACTACCATGCTATTTTTAAGCAGCGTGTCTCTGGCAAGCAGGATAAACTCTGTCTTTTATGGGCACTTTAGTGTCCAAATAAGCAGCCCTAAAATCAGCTTTCATTGCCACCATCCTGTCTAAGTGAAAAAAGTGAAAAAAGTGAAAAAAGTGAAAAAAGTGTTGGATATTTGTTGTATTTGTTTGCTTTTTTATCTGAAGGTAAACTTTTTTTTTTTTTTAAGATGAAGGAAAAAGAAATTAAATATCCATGTTGTGCAACTTCTGCCTCCTGAGGCTTGATTTCTTTTAAAGGGAAGTGAAGAAGGCCAAAAATTCCTAAAATAAAAAGGACGGTTGAGGAAGACAAAACCATGAAATGATAGACTCTTGTTAACATCCAAATGTTGGTTTTTAAAGTTAGTGTTCTGTGCATGAGAATGTTACTGCAATGTTACTGCAGCTAACTTGTGTTTTTCCATTGCATATCAATGTTGATAATCAGGATGTGCTGGCCCTACTCTGAAATGTGCACTCTGACTTTGTTCTTATAGCTGCCTAATTTCAATAGAGTTACTTCTCATTTCATCTTGCAATCTCAAACTTTTTTTTAGCCATTTTCCTTTCATAAAAGCAAATACTTACTGTACCAGTAAAAAAATTTTTCTACAGCTGGAAAAACATTTTTTTCTGTTGTGGTCTTTCATATCTATATATGGGATTTTAAAACCCCCCCAACACTCTTCTACTGCTTACAGTCAGTAAACCAAATACAAAAGACATTGTTTCTTTTCAGCTGCAATCTTTTATTCAGATGTGTTTAATATTCTTCTGTGCAACAGTGCAGATACAAGTACTTAAAATGGTAAAGCCTTCTCCCCAAGATAACAGAGTACACTGCAGTAATACATAGAATGATGTACAGGTAAATACACTGTGTCCTATAAGAGGTTAAGGCAGTTTAAACGAAGTAAATTGAAAACTTCATGGATGTTTCTATAGTTTTCAGAACACATTTGGCTTCAAAATACTGATCTGTGATTTTGTTCTCAGGTGTTGATACTGAGAACTCTGAGTCAGGGAGCTTTAGGAGTGTTTAACATAACAAAAAAACCCTAAATTAAACTAGGGAAAAACTTATAGGAGAGAAAGGATTCTGTTGATACCTAGGGCCATACACTCACTTTCATTTAAAAGGGATCCCTATGCCCTCAGGTCACTAAGTAGTGCAGATTTGAATAGGAGTAGGTTTGAGTGCAGAAAGGCTCATACTATGGCATTTACATCTGCACGCTCTGTGGGCATGTGGAAGCCATCCCAGATTGCCTGGTGTTTTTCCTCTGCTTATCTGCATGGCACATTGAGGAGGCTTTTGGCAGCTGGCTCCTAGGCTCTCCTGTTTCTTAGCTCAGCCCTGCAAAAATAGCCCCTGATAAAGAAACACATCACTATCAGGACACCATTACCTTTCTGCCCAGTAATTTTCAGTGTACTCTTAAGAAGCCTTTCTGGTCTGCAACCTGAGAGCAGCTGGGCTTTGGGAATGGAGCTATGCAGCCACGGAACAGCTCCCAGCTCTCCAAAAACTGCAGAGTGGTAGGCAGGGAACAGGGCTGGCAGTGCAGCTGATGCATCTGACTGCCAGATGTCTCTCTCATAAACATCCAGACACCAGCACCAAGTAGTGTCTGGAGCCTGGGGACAATACTGACTGAGCACTGTAGTGTGGCCATCAGTGAAAGGACAGCTTCCAGATGAAAGAGTTGATGCCCATGCACATAAATCTGTGCTGAGTTCCCCCTTTAGCTGATGAGGTAGACAGCTGACATTTCTGGCAATCAAAAAGCCTACTGTTGACTATCATCTGACAAAGTAATTCAGGAGGTGGCATTCACCAGTTCAAAAGCTCTTGCCCATCATCTTTGTGAGTGACGGATACAGAAGGGATCATCTCTGCTTTCTCACCCCAGTTGTATCTGGGTTACATACATGATGCTGCCTGTCATGTCTGTTCTTTTTAATTCTCAATTCTTCACCAATCAGCACACAGAAGAAGAGGAATCACTCAAAACCTAACAATTTACTCAGATTGTAACTGGTCTAACCCAGATGTTCTGTGTTTTTCATAGATCTCCCAAGCTGTCATGCAGGAATTCTTTTGAAGAGCTAGTCATCCTGACAGTCCAAAGCAAAGCAACATTAAAATCAGTCAATATTGATTTGGCTTTCTATTTTCAAGATGTTAGTTAAGGTGAGTCAGTAAATTTTTCTACAACTTTATAATAAAATAAAAGTTTTATTTAATATTTATTCAGATTTCATGATGAGCAAAGAGATTTTCAATACATAAGAATTGGTTAAAAAAATCCAAGATGTCCTGGAGCTCTGAGACTGTAATTAGATTTTTCAAAAAACACAACTGATCAACTAACTGTTGAAAATTCAAAGCAAACTGAACAAAGAGTCTGTATTGAATTGACCTATTAGCTATTAAGTGTTAGAATGAGTATATTCCCTTAAGTTAAAATTATTGAAGTCCTTTACATAAATGGTACGATAATGATGTCAGTGCTTTTGGATAATCGCTAGAAGAAATAAGAAAAAAATCCAAACCACCTTATTGAGTTTTATGTAATTTTTATTTACAGAACTTTGCAAACAGGGTATAGCAACAAAGCACCATAGATTTATTGCCTTAAAAATATAGTGTTCACTTTGTAGTGTGCACAAAATATTTAAAATAGACAGAGTGAAGAGTGGGAAGATTTCAAAGTAGGTAGTTATTTTTAGGTGAAAACCCTGCAGAAGAAACACATAGTATTGAAAAACACTGAAAACTACTCCCAAAAATATATTTTTAGCAATATCATTTCAAGGGGAAACAATTTAAAATGCAAACAAAGAAGCCATGTTTTTAACAGTTGGGAATTGAGATTTTGTGTTACAACAAGATGTCTAGGAATAAAAATTGTATATATACAATAATATTATTATGTAATGTGATTTTTAATTTTAAAAACTTATCAAAATCATATTTAAAATTATGCTTCTCTTTCTTAAGATGCCACATTGCCAGCATTTGCTTGTCATATGAGGGATAATTAATTCCATTAGAACTTAATTTCGCTGACTGGGCTGAAAAAAACCACTTCCTGGCATTTCATCATGTATGAAAACCCTTTCTCAAATATTTTAAATATGGTTTGTTTAATGTGCATGCAAGAGTATTAAGCCTGTGTTTTGCTTTTTTCAGAAATATAGAAATCTGCAAATAAGATGCAATTGCCTTAAAAACACAGTGTCTGTAATAAAGAATGTATGCTCTCCTGATCAAATGGAGGATGGGACAGGAACTCAGACTAAGTTTTTGGTGGAAAACAAATCTAACAATAGAATCTTTTACACGATACTGAAATCACAGAACGGATAATGAAGAGCACTTTGAATCAGAAGTGTGTTTTTAAAACATCTTCATAGGCTATTGTGTCTGACACAAAAGTAATTTCAATACGTGGTCATACTTTGAAAATGTTTCTTGTGTTGCCTTAGATGATGATAGGGGACTATGGGGGTTTATTTTTATTTCCAGAAGGAAGTTTAGATGCTGGTCTTTCAAGTAGCTGAACTCCACCCCAGACATTCAGGTTTCTGAAGGAGAGAGCATATCTATGCTAGATATTCCATTAGGTAAGTAGGAAAGGCTGAGAAATGTGAGCATAGGGAAAGAGGAAAAGAAGCGCCTTCATTTTCTATTCTTGGTCTAAGAAAATCTGCTTATTGGTTGTATTTGTCCTAGTGAGAATGGGTAGTGAGCTCTTCACAGGCTCCTTGCTCTCTTGCCGTTGTGGAAGCTGGCATGGACATCTGACATCAGTGTCCAAGTGTCTGTACTTGAAACAGAGGTGCTTTGAGTGCTTCAGTTTCTTAGGCCAACAGAGTCATCACATGTATGACTTACCACTTGGGAATGTTTCAGTTGTTATGCATTTTTTCATACTTCCATCCATGTGAAATCCCTCTCCATATTCTTTCAGAATATCCCCGCACACTGTGCTGCTTTTGGAGAAAAATATGGGTGAATTCTTTCCTTGGGGAATTGCTGCCAAATTCAGGGTTGTGTCTTGGCCGGTCTGAAAGTGGGAAAGAGAGAAGAAAGATTTTGAGAAAAACATGAAAAGGCTTGTGGGATTGACAAGGGGACAGAGAGACAACAGCAAGTTCTCTAGAACATGTTCTGGCACCAGCCTTGGCAATACCTTCATCAAACATTAGAGTCCTTGGATGCATTTTTTATCTGCAGTCTGCACAGAGCAGATTGCTACTGTGTAAAGTTCCAGTTTTGGTGAAAGTTGGAGAGAAAGTATGGTGGTGATCAAGACATCTGTGGGGACTGCCTAAAAACTTTTTACATGCCAAATATTCCCATACAGGCATATGATGGAGGCATTCATATCCTGATGAAAATAAAAAAGCCTGTGCATGCCAGTCAGTTGCTAGATACCAGAAACATGGGGTTTGCTTCAGAAAGCAGAGGACTGTTTTTCATTCAGCTCCTGTGTGGCTTTTTTGGTGCTTGTAAGGACATCTGGGACTGAAATGGAAAGAGAGGGAAGGGTCATGAGGAGGCCGTGAGCCTTTGGGGATACTTCTGCAGAAAGCAGGTGTTGTTGTCAGATGGATGCTACTAACATCGGGAGATGGACTAATAAGCACATTTGAGCCTCTGATACTTTGGTAGAGTAAGATATAACTATGGAAGAAAAAATTACCTCTGATTTCACTGAAACACATTTCCTCCTAATGCTCCAGACTATGAACTCATGGACATGTTTTTGCAGAAATAATCTAAGCAATCTCTTCACCACTCTCCCAAACTGAGTGTTTATAGAATGGCACGGGTGGAGAGTCTGTTCACAGCAATTATCTCTGCTTCAGCAACGAGAACCACAATTCCTCACACTCACTCTAAGTACTATAATTATCTCTCAATACTTGGTGACTAATTCGAAGCCAAGCACTGTTAGAGGCTGCCCAAGTAATATTTTAAATATATTTTTAGAATGCATGTTTTTTTGGTTGGAAACAAAATTAATGAACCTCTGGTAGTTCTTACTACCTAACTCTAATACACACTCTGGATACAAATGCAGAAGAATTTGATTCCATCTTAAGTCAATGAAAAAAGCTTTATTCTGGCAATATAAGCTGCAATTTCTATTATCAGTACGGGCACTTTGCATTTCAGTCATACATTGATCTGAAGAATTCAGAAGCATGTTGCTAATAAATCTCTGCCTAGAGCCTCTGTGAGAATAGATAATATGGCTGTTTCCTGAAGAGCTTAGATTAAGGCATAAAGATAGAAAATGTGAAGAGAAATTAGAATTCTTTGACTCAACCAACAAATAATCCTTTTTTTTTTTTTGCTTACTTTGCAGACAGTAAAGGTGTGAAATACTAGCCTAAAAGGTAGTTTTTCTTTCTAAGTCCAACTAAAGCAAAAGTAACATCTTGTAACAAAAAACCTGAAGAATTTATTGTGTACGAGACAGCACGGCAGGTCGCAAATACCCTTCCACATTTTCTAAAAGCATCAGTGTAATGCTTTCCTGTGGCAGAGACAAGACCTTTATTTTCCCAGCATATATATATATTTTCCCCAGAGGATATCTAGGAGTCTGATATCCCTTGGTGAATACAAAGGAGCCAGAGTTCTTTCTGAATGCAGGCTGCAGGCATGCAGCCTTTAGCAGTTTACACTCCACTGAGAGCAAAATCATGAATCTCATATTCCTTGAGAGCACTTGCTCTTCTCTGACCCAGAAGCAGGCCTTCTGTGGTCAGAAGAAATTTATATCCAGAGTCTGAAGCCGTGACAAGAACTCATTTCAGACTATAGAAATAGCTTTTTACGTATCAGTTTTTTTGGGTGCTTTCACATCATTTGATGGATTCACAGCTTCTGGGGCTGTTCTTTACAGTCATATTGATTCAGTCTCTGCTCTTAAGAGTAAAGCACTTTAAGTAAAAAATAAACAATTTTTTTTTCATGTATTAAAAGACAATAGGGGAAGATAACTTTTGGGAGATGGTTCCACATATAGCTGTTAAACATAAAATTTTTCTTTTAAACCTCCAGTTTTACTGATCTTCCAGAATCTAAAAGAGAAAGGATCGTATAAATACCCTGGTTCTTGCACTCTTCTGCATGCACTCTCAGCCACTGCAAGGATTAGATAAACATTTGCACTGACCCTATGGAATATTCCTTTTATTTCAATTTTCATCTCTTGTGTGAAAAGTCAAGTGAAACACAAAATAAGAACACTCACAAAAAGAAAATGGAAAGCTAATAAATTATTTCAAGAATAATGGTATACAAAACCTGGAAAAATAATGAAAAATTTGACAAGGAAACTAGATTTGTTTTTTAAATTTAATTTTAATTGTGTAATACAAAAGTGTGAGGCTAACAAAGTTTTCTTAATATCTTGAAGTAATTCTATAAAAGCATATATTCTTGTGCAGAATTAAGTTGCTTAATTCTTATCATCATATTCTGAATCATATTTCATTTTCTTTCAATGAAATTATTATCCATGTCTGGATCATAATTGACATGAAAGACTTTCTGTGAGTTACTTGTAGCTAAAGTACTGAAGTACTCTAAAGTACTGGAGTGCTCAACACAGTGACAATATAACTATTTATTTTACCTAGCATTTATTTTACCTCCCTGACTCTGGAGGGGCTTACAAGCCAGCTAAAGGCTCTGTCATGACACAATGTAATCTGGAAGTATATATATTTGAGCATATATTTGTGTGTATTATTTATTTATTTATTTATAATCGTTTATATGTCACCTCTACCTGTTACTGCCAGTAGTTTTGCATAACTGCTTAGCTTGGATTTGCTGAGACAAATCAGATATATCTGCATACTTATTCACACTGATAAAGAAAATTTGGGTTTCAGTCTTATGTATTTCATTATCTCATGTTAATTGTTTTTTTCCATGCTCCTCCCTTACCTTTTACTTTTCAAATATATTGGGGAAATATAGAAATTTAGTGGCTTGTAGTATAAACCTTAGCCTTTAAGCTTTCAAGCTGACTTATTTTCCATTGCCTGCAATATCTGCAAATGTGCAAAATGGCAAGTATGATTCCATATAAACTAACTGCTGTATTTATTTAAGTCTGGTTTATTTCAAATAAGCAGCACAGTTAGACATGAAGGAAGCGAGCAAACAAGTATTGACCTGAAGCTAGAGAGCTGCCTGGTTAGACACCTGTGTGGCACAGTTTAATACCCATATCTGGAAAATTGCAGCCTCATGCTTGCAAGGTCACAAAGGAACCCAGCATATTAAGTTGTGTAAAATCTTAAGAAATTATGTGAATCAAAGCAAAAAATGTGTTGTTCCGTGTGGCTCTTGTAAAGTTATTTGATGCCCTAAAACACATTAGATGACTGAATTTAAAAACAAGCTAGTAAGCTGTATCTGTGAGATTCATATTTCTATGGCAGAGAAATATTTTATAGGTAGAAGTTACAAGAAAAATAAGTTCAGATGAAACACCTAATAGCACAATCTTTATGTAAAGTAATCTGTTCATGGACAAGGATCTCAGCTGGTATTCATCTGAGATATTTCCAATTGCAGATTATTTGCGTGTCAGTTACAAGCATTTTTGAATGATTAACCCCCAGATGCTGTTATACTCAGGAAGGGTATAATTTACAACCCCATTTTGTCCAATATTCATTTTCTCAAGAATTTCTGGACAGATTTTTGTAATTTCGCAAGTATGAAAATTTTTCTTTCCAACTCATTTCTCTTCTTCACCTGTCAGATTTACAAACTCCATCTGGAATCTGAAAAAAGCAATCTGTTCATTCCTTCCACTCCCCTTTCTAATGAGGACTCTGCAGACAGAGCTAAGCTGACAGTGTGGATGATGTAGAAGGAAAGCTGCAGACCAGCTCAGCTCATTCTTCTGTGAGTCTATTGATACTATAACACAGAAGTGAAAAAAAAGTCTTTGTCATTAAAGTAACTATACAGGACTCCACAGCATCCAAGGGTGCAGATTCAGAGTAATAGGACAGTAACATTACAATGTTGGTTTTCCTGACCATAAGCTCTGCAGATTGGTTTATTAGTGTATCTCATTTTATCGCATTCTCAAGATGCCTTCAAGTAATGAACCATGAATGAATGGGATTTTTATCTGCATCAAGAAGAAAATGTTTCCGTACAGCTTCAACAACAATACAAGAAACACCGCTGTAGGAGCCTAGAATGCCTTTCTTCCTGGAAAAGGATACCCTTTTTCATTGCCCATAGAGCGGTGTCAGACCTGATTGCCCATATAGCATTGTTAGACTCAATCTGATTATTGAGTTCTACTGTGAGTAGAAATACGCATTCAGTGTCTAACTGTGAAAAAAAAAAAAAAAGATTTGGTTTATGAAATCATAAAGTAAACAGGAAAGAAAAGACAGCTGTCATCCTAAATGACAAGCTCATACAGCTAGCCTCTTTTGGGCAAGTGCCAGTTACCTCCCACACACGTGACTGCAGTTCTAACATTAAAAAAACCAGACATTAAAATCATGTAAATATAACCAACTCTCTGAGCTACAACAAGTGTTAACAGTTTCGCATTCATTCATTTGAAAGCATATTGGAAAAATAAATTCAATCTGCACTGACATCTGTTATTTTACAGTTTTTCAGTTAATCCATTACAGCTAGAAAGTGGATTATTTTTCCTATTGAAAAGTGTAAATATTCTTTTCTTTATTAGAGAAAACAAAATAATTTACATGGGTGAGTTAAGGGGTAATTGGGGCCTACTCTCTTTACTGTGTTTGGCATATACTTGTGGGCAGAATGAACATAACAGACCATATAACAAATGTCTGATGATGAGAAAAACAATTAAAAAAAGATATTCATAATGAAATTCTGTAGTCTGTAATTCCATTGTGTGAACAGGTGTTACTTACCTACTATAAGAACAGAGAGGCAGGTAAGAGACATAATTGGAATTGTAATAGGATATTACTTGACCCATATCAGTGAGTAATAAGAAAAGTGTTAACATACATTTTATTTTTCCATTTGCTTGACATATGCGCTGATGGATGGGGAAGGAATTCATATAACTTCGTTAAATGACAGCTGTTCCCTGTTCCAATATGCCACACAAGCATCTAAACTCAACAGGGAGAACAGTGCCACCTTCTGAACCACCATGGAGTGAACCACGCATATTGGGTGGTTTGGTAAAAAAAAAAAAAAAAAAAAAAGGAATGTAATTTTTTTTCATGATCTGCTAATATTTGTCTATAAAGTGGAAACTTTTGCCACTTCAAGTCGGTAAAGATAAATATTCCTATTAAAATTACTTCATATAGGAAACAAGTTTTTTTCCTAGGAAAATGGATACATTAAAAAACAAACAAACAAAAAAAACCCTCTAGGTAAAACAGGGGGAAATAAATCTCAAAGTGTTTTGTTTTTCCAGCACTAAAAGATTTTTTCATTATGTATTTTTGTTTATTTTCCTATTTCTTCTGGGGAAAATGTACATATGTGTATTTAGCAATTTATTTTTTTTAACACCCTCTACACCCGCAAAATGTTGTCTGTAAATTTTCATTTTTAAGCTTACTTTCTCAGGCTACTTTGTGTACAGAAGAGGCCTCAAACAGAAATTTTGGAAAATTTGGCTACTGTCTAAAACTGCTGCTTTGTATTTTTAACTTAGTCAATAATATATGATGTATGCTTCACAGGTATGTGAACGAGAAAGGCTCTGGAATCAATTGCATTTTATCCTCTAATATCAACTCCCCGTATCAGTAGATATAAACAGCTTTCAGTTATATGTAATTCAATATCTTCTATGAACAAGGATTAATGCAGTATTAGCTAACTTCTAATAGCCATTAAGTTCTAATTTAGTAATGAATCAATTGCAAATTTCTGGTGCTTGGTAATAGTTCTCTGCAGATTTCTTCCATAGCATTTAGCATATTACACAGACAAAAATAGTTCATAAAAAGGATATTTTAAGAAATTATTTGCCATTAGTTTCAGTACAATAGATTAAAAGAATGATTCAAGCTGTAAAGATATTTCCTTTGGTTTTATTTAATGTCTAGAAAGTCAGCCCCCTTGAGGGGATTAAACTTGATTTGTTCAGACAAAAAATTATTCTAATATTCCATATAATTTAAGAGCTTAGTTCACCAGTTGAACAGCTTTGTCATACTACAAATGACCTTTTTCAGCTCCCATCCTATTACGATAGGTATTAAAAGAGGATAAAAACCAAAGGAAACAACTATTTGCAAACTCTCATGTTAGGTATTTATTATAAATGAATATTTTTATTTAATCATCTGGATTCCATTATCCAAGGAAATAGTTTTACTTCAGAAATATTCAAATAAAATCTGACTTGTTACAGAAATTAATAACGTTCATTCATAAATATTTATACTTTAATTCCAAGAGATATTATAAATTTAAATGTAGTCAGCACAATTTTAAAAATAGTTTTATAACTAATCTACCTTACTCATATACACAAAAATGCCCTTCTTCAAGTGTAATATAAAGCTCATTCAAAAATCTTTATTTTGAAATTTTTTCTTATAACTCATATTTTTACTAGCTAAAAAAGTCAAGCCTTATTTTCTCAAGTAACAGCTCATCTATCACTGCAAGATCAGCCCAAAGTTACCTGTGTTTAGCAAAATCCTTTGACAAATGGCTAGAATTCTGTAAATATGCACAATTCTTCCATTCTGACCACACTTTTTTTTTTAAACGCAAAAAGTTTAGTCAGTTAAAGGAATACTGTAATTTCACTTACTGTTATTTGACTGCCAGGGGAACAAGTTTTCGTTATTCTCACCAAAAATAAATGCAAGACTTGATATAAAATTTCAAAGCCGTTAGTTTTTTTGTGAGAGCAGGCTGATCTAGCAAAGGGCCATACATCCAATTTGCTCTCTTCCCTATGCATTCAACCACCTTTTTATCTGATCATCACAGGCAGGATGGGCAGAGCTGTCAAGGTTGCTGCTCACAGGGCTGGCTCCTGCAGGGTGGCTGTGTGGCTGAAGAATGGGGTCTACTGGGAGCAACAGAAAGAACTGGGTTTATCCAGCCTGGAGAAGACAAAGCCTCTGGGGAGACCCTGCTGCTGCCTACAAATCCCTGATGGAATGATAGAGAGAAGAAGCAGTCAGACTCTGCATGGAGGTGCACAGCTGTGGGATGAGAGGCAGCAGGCAGAGATTGGAACATGAAAAGCTTCATTTAGATATAAAGAAACCTTTTTACCAAGAGGGTCAGGTTGGTCCCAGATGTTGCGGACTCCCTGGCCTTCAAGGTGTTTAGGACTGCACTTAGCCTGGAGAAACCTGGTAAAATTAGATCTGCTCTGAGAAGGAGGTTGGCATAGATGCTAGTGGAGGTGCCTTTCAACCAAAGGCTGATTTGGTGTGAGGAATGGACAAATGACAGTAGTCAGAAGAATGAGGTGGACAGTTCCTTCCTTCACTGGAAAGCAAACATCTGGATGAACGGGTTAGTTGTTCTGGTATCAGAGTGTCAGTACCCATTCCAGCGGCTCCAGTTGCTCATAAAAAATATATGCATTTATCAACCCTGGAAGAGCTGAAATACACATGAACCAGACACAGTTTCATGAAGCTATCATTATTTCTTTCTATTAAAATGTGATTAATGGAAAATTATTAGGGCTATAATTTTACACAATATGAAATGAAATTCCTGTGATAGATTGGAAATTTAGTTTGCAAACCCTACATACTCTTTCTGTTGCCTGCTTTTTTTTTAATTGCAAGCACCAAATTTTCTGTTTAATACCTTGAAAACTACTCCTGCTCTGCTTTAGCACGTCTATGCCCCAGCACTTTTATTCTCTATATATTTAAGCTTCAAACCAGAAAATCTGTGTTGCAGCTGGTATAGCTGTCTCTAAGACCAGAGGATAGTTAATCTCCAGAACTCCTGGGGAGGCCAAGCTGCAGCTGTCCTTGTGTCCATGTTACAGCAAAAGACACAAAACCACTCCTCACCGGCTCACTTGTAGACCTACATGCTATGCATACTCAGTTGTATGCATTATAGACTTGAAGTATGACAGTATTAAAACATGGTGCTTTACTGCCAAAAGGAGCAGATACAATTCTCTCTCTCAGCTTCATACATCATCAGAGAACAAGCTGTACAGGGAGAAGTTCACCACTCTTCTTAAAGGGCTACGCTGCATCTTTAAATATATGCATGGGCATTATTTTATATGAGGAGGCCTTGTGCTTCAGATAGAGGGTAATTTTATTTTTAGCCTAAGCCTGAAAGATATTGAAAGGAGGCTCCAACAGTATGGAAGCATTGTATATTTTGAAGTATTTTTAAAATGCCTTTATGTCACTTAAAACACAACCTCTATAAAAAGGAGGATAGTATGTCCTGTGTGACTTCTTAAGAATGGGAAACTGAAACCAAGTTTTTATTTTAAATTATCTTTTAAATTCTCCTAAAAATTCTCAGCCATTCTACCAGTAGTAAAAAATAGACTTAAAGAAGTACTTCAGCTCCTGGAAGCCCCACAGCAGACAGCATTCCTCATACAACAGAATGAACTATGAGTCTAGACTAACCCACATCTCAGTATAAATGGCCTAAGATAACACCTCGCTTACTCCTCTCTCTACATGACCAGGTGTAGATCCTAAGATGGGACTGTCACTGAATAGACGAAAATCATGGAATCCAGGCTAAAGGATAAGAAGGAAACCTGCAACATAGCAGAAAAGAAACCTAACTGTAAGAGAGAAATAAGATTATTTTAGATTATCCATTCTGATATTTACTGCATATTTGTCTGATTTACTTGCTAATGTAATCCTGAAAGAAATAAATGCTGCTATTAAAATCTCAACCTGTCGTTTTAGAAAATATTTGAACCAGCACAGGAAGCTTATACCCCAATCTGATTCTGGCACTTCTCACATGGGAATTTCTCAGCAGCTATTTCAGCAATTACAGGTCACCACTTCCATCAGAGAAGTCCTTCTCACTCCTTACCTGTATGCTCCCTGCTCTCAAGGCTTAGTTGTGTCCAAAAATTGTTTATGTGTCAAAGTAGTGAATTGGATGCAGGATCTGATCTGACAGAAAATGTTTCCTTTGCCTCTCCTCCTTCCTTCCGTTTTTATCTGTGCAGCTCTCTCGCCGTACACTGTGTAAGCACACCCAATCATTTGTGCTGGTATAAGGATGGGAGGAATGAGAATAGGAGCGTGTTTTTAGTGGTGGTAAGGAATGCTTTTTCCAATGTCTGTGCCAGTTTATGTTTGCTGAAAGTGCTTATTGAACAACCTAGCCGACTCTTTAGTAAATTTCATCTAAAATTTCACTAGTGCTTTGGCTCTATTCTTATATACATTTTCAGCAATATTTTGGTCAAAAGACTTATGAATTATAAAAGTCACCGAACTGTTTAAACATAATTGATGTATTGCAACTACATATATAGCATATGTTTTAATATACAATAAAATTCAGAGAAAATATATGATGCATAATTTGCCATATTTTGCAATAATGACCAATTTTTTCGGAATTCCAGGGGTTTTATTGTCTTCTTTGGAAAAAAATCTTTCTTTTCTGTCTAACATTACCTGCTGAACCTCCTCAAAGAATAACTGTTCCCGAGATAAATCTCTTACTCCTCTTTTCAAGCCTTCACCCTTCTCAATTTCTGCCCTGTTAGCTTCATTTCACTTAGAATCTTGAATAGTTATTCAAGTTTCAAAAGTGCTTTTTTCTACGTAACACGTCTTAAATGAGATGAAATCATAATTTCTCCCCCAAACAAAAGCAAAACAAACAAACCCCCCCCCAACAACAACAACAAAAAAACCCCAACCCCAAAAAAAAATTTTAAAAGACAAAACAGCTGTACAGTGGAAGCTTGCATCTCGCATTGCCGGTCCCCAAAGCTTTCTAAAGCTGCTAAATTGTCTTATAAATCAGTTTGGGTTCCAGGTGGGGTTCTATCTTTGTTCATTTTTTTTAATTTACCTTTTATGGGATTGTACTCTGAAGTTTTCCCCTGAATTAATGAGGACAAGATCCTTACTTTTTATGCCATGAAACCTGAGGCTCCAAGGTAGCACAGATGCTCAGTGCTAGAGAGTTAAAAAATCCAAAACCTGCTGGGTAATGTAGATGTCAAGGCAAATCACAAAAGTGTAATTTTACTATCATATAGCTGTTATTATATCTAGGAAAAAAACCTATAAAATTGCTGGTAACCAGCACAATGGATACAGAATTTCGGACACCATCTCTCTCTAACTCAATAGTTCTGCTTTCATGGTAGCTCTGTTTACAGTGCTGTAAATGGTGCCCATTTACTGCAGTTACAGTTATGGACTTGAATTTCAAAGTTCACTTTAATTTAAGAAACTCTTTAAAGTCTGATCAAATCTGGGAAAACATCACCCTGGAATGGGGAAAAAACATAGATGTGTTCCTTAGATGAGAGTACTGATTATCTTATAATACAACATATCACAGAGAGAAATGATGTTCAAGAAGTGTTTGGACAATGGTTTTGGGCACATGGTGTGATTCTTGAGGTTCTTCTCTGCAGAGCCAGGAGTTGGGCTAGATGTTCCTTGTAGGTCCTTTCCAAATAAGCTTATTCTGTGAATTTGTGATTCTATCAAGGTCATGTGATAGAGACTAAATTACTGGAAGTTATGTAATAAACACAAGACGAATTATTAGCAGTACAGAAGAAGGATTCGTTCTTTGAACTGAGTTGCTTGAAATTTTCCAGAGCTCATGTGTAGAGTGAAGGTGTGAACTTGAACATAGGCAAGCGGGGAGAAACAGTGATTTAATATTTGTCTTTGTTTCGTACTCTTTGTGTCTATTTTAATGGGCAATAAATTAAATTAATCTTCCCCAAGTCAGTCATTGGTAAGTGATGTCCCTGTCTTTATCTTGTTACAGTCTTTCTTATTCTATTTTCTCCTCATCCTGCTGAGTAGGAGGAAGGAGCAAGCAGCCAAGTGGGAGATTGGCCTTTAGCCAAAGTTAACTCACAGTGTTAAAACCAGTTGAACATAGTTTTCAACTTTTCTAACAGTTCTGCTTGTGGAGACCATCTGACTCATCACAGCTCCTTACAAAACCTTTGAAAATATGGATCAGAGCATTAGAAATAAATCTCCAGGTTGTTGCACAACTAAATTAAAATTTTCCCTTGAGTATTTATTCACATACTAAATATGTTGATTAATAGACTCCAGTTAGGACTAAAAATAAAGATTCAAAGATTGACATCCTGAAATTTGCATCACTGTACACTTCCACAAAGAATTTCTTCTGTAGACATGTACAATGGAAAGCTAGATTTACACATATGTATATTATGGTGATAATTCACTCATGGTGTTATTGCACATACTTTTGATGCATTTCTCCTCCATATACAAATAAACGTTTTAGCTTAGAGAACTATGTTCAGAGCTGTGCGGAAACTCCTTGAAGAGGAAACTGAGTCAAAGAAAATGATATTCTCTTTTGGTTTCTGAGCATAGACAATTCTTGAGAAGGAATTTTTCTGTGGGCATGGAATACTAAAGCTGATCTGAGAGAGGAAAATCATTATTGATTTGCTGCTGCTCACATAGTTTGGAACTGTGGTTGCTGCATGCAAATAAATTTGCATGAGATTGTATTTGAAATGAATTATTAAAGTCTGGGTACTTAGTTTTTAAAAAGCATTTATTAGCTGCAGGTATCTATGACCAATAAGGGAAGAGTTGACTTTCTTTTCAGAATGAGAAGTGAAGAAGGAAAATGGTATTTACATTTCTAGGTAAAATTCATTTGTCTAGAAATTAAAGTAGGCGGATTTCTCTTTCTTTAGTACTTGGCATAGGAAAGCATGTTGCAAAAGATAGGACTGGACATACCTGTTGTATGACACTGGCCAAGTCACTTATGTCACTTCTACACTCCACTACACAGTGGGATAAAAAATGTTTTGACATTTATTTCCGAAAAGACATATATTAATTAATTGCTGTTATTAAAAACTTCTTTTGTGTGAAAATTGAACTAAAGATAGACTACAAATCTGTAAGCAGATAATAATGAAATTAAAGATCTACCTTGTTCATTAACAGAATTTCTGTTTATTTGCATAATTTAAACAAGGCAAGGAACATACCTACAAAAAGCAATCAAGGAAACCTTTCCTTCAGCATGTTGGATGTATGCTGTATGATCAATTCTCCTTCTCCAAGCCTCACAGTTAGCAATGAGACATTGAGTTGTCTGAAGTAATTGTCTAGCAATGAATCAATGAACACCTTGTGAGTAAAAGATGAAAGGAAAACCATAGTGCTTAGAAGTTTGCGACAGCGACTCCAGGCACTGGAATATGTCATGCATGTGTTACAGAGGAGTCCTGCAGTGAGACTGTGGGCTCTAGGGACAGTCACATTCCGTCCATCACTTTTACAGCTACTGCTGCACGCTGAACATGGATGTGGGAGGAATTAGTAGATCTGGACAGGATACGAGGCCTAGAAGCTGTTGATCACATTTTACACACACGACTACACCTGAAGTCTAATCACAAGCTCTCACACACATGAAGAGATTGCTGCATGAGAATCTGATAAGTGTCACAGCTGGCCAGTGGCAGCTTCAAGTAATAGAACTCATTAGGACGATAAGGGTTTCATCAAAGTTCAACAGACTTCTTTGATTTCTCCTAAAATATTTATTTCACTGCTTGTATTATCCTGATTCAACTGATATTTTTGGTTCGGAGACCTTATGAAAATGAGAGAATGAATACAGAATTCTATATGAACTGTGTTAGTATACAGTCATCTTTCTTTGTGGCCCGACTGCAGCACTTTATTTTGAATATCTAAAATATTGCTGCATTCTTGTCTGTAAAAGCAGATGTAGTGGCTACTGCCAAACTGGGTGTTCCCTGAAGTGAGCTGTAACTGTGGGTCTGGTAACTCACTACGAAACAGCTTGAGGAAGTAAGAGTAATTTAAAAAGTAATTTAATTTTTTTTCCACAAGGTCTCTAAAAGAAACAATTTAATCTGCACCAGTTAGTCCTGCTTATTGACTCATAAGAAAATTATGCTTTATTTCCTGCAAGTTTGGTTCAGTTATGTACTGAAAGTAGTCTAGTGTGAGAAACACCACTCCTTTGGTGATGACTTTTGAAGAAAGTATTATTGTGGAAAATCTATTATGTTAAATAGAAACATTGCCACTCTGGGTCACTTTTCTTGATAGCAGAGACATGTTATTATCCAATAAAATTATTTTTAATATTCAGCGATGTACTAAAAGCAATGCACAGGAAAGTCATTATGTTCCATGCTTTTAAGTGCTCATTGAAGTAAGAGATTAATGTTCTCAACCTCTAAAATTAACTTCTGCAATCAAGTCAAGCAAATCCATTTGTGGTCATTAGTTTCACTTATCATCATTGAAATTTGGGGAATGCTTGAATGTGTTTAATATATGTGTATTGGTACTATTTTTCAGGGACAAATTAGAAAGCCTGTGCTCCGGGACAATGTCCAAAAATGGCTTTTAGATAAATCTCTACTTAAGGAATGGAAAGAAAAACTGTTGTCCAAATTTCTACTTAGAAATACTGCTGCTGAGCATGGGACTTCTGCTAACAATGCAGCTTCTCAATGTAACAATGCAGCTTCTCAATGATCTTCAGAAAGAGATCAAGTCTGTATTTTTCTGACAAAGAATAGTGCAAAGTTATGCTTTGTGTCTCCAACTGATTTCCTCTCTCATTTTTCCAAAATGTAATATTCAAAGACTTGCAAATCTCTGAGAAACTCCACTGCAAGGAAATCTGCCTCTGTAACCACATTTGCAATTCCTCAAATTACGTACTTTTCTCACATTATTCTCTAGTTTTCCTTACCCACAGAAGTCCTTCTTTCTGATATAAATGCAAATAATGTGTTTACTGTGGAAGCATTAAGTTTATTTGATCAGATAAGGATCTGGTCCTTGAACACGTGTGACTGCAGGCTTGAGAAGCACAGGCCACCTTGAGGACAGTAGATTCCTGTTGTGGGGCCTGTCACTTGGGCAGGTTTTCATGCACTGCCAGCAAAACAGGACTGTGTCTTCTCTGTGGTGTTTCTAAGCAGAAAAAATAAAAAGCCAGTGCTCAGAAGGTGTCTAAAGTGACATTTAAAGGTTTAGCTCTTTAAACACTCAGGCTGCCATCGTGCTTGTTCTTGTCTACAGATCCTGAGGATAAATTTTCCAGTTTTTTAGTATTTCACTACAAAACACTTCAGAGTGAAAGAGAGTATCGCCTTACATCAGAGCTGAAAAAGACTCACAGAAGGGTAAAAACTTTATGACTATTATATCCATCTCTCTCCCAGAACAATTTCTATACTTCTTACACCAAAATATAACTCCAGACACCTGAAAAATCACCAGTCCCTCACATTTTCCTCACTGTCTCTCCCACCCTCTAGGTTTACTTGTCCATACTTCTTACTTGACAGGACGTTTGGGGAGAGTGGCATTGAACTTTTGTGTAAAACTTAAACTAAAAAAGTGATTTTGTTATTTATTTGAAATTACATCTAGCAATTATCAAAAAGTCTATGGAGGTCAAATTTTTAACTATGGAATTTTACTGGGGAATAATGGCACATCGAGGAATATAAATTTGATATTAAAGCACTTGCAGTATGCAAGGTTGACTTTAAGTAGAAATGTTTCACAGATCTTCTGAATAACAAAGTTATGTGAAGCTACAGGTCCTTCTACTGCAAATTTATTTGAAACACAAATTGTTCTCTTACCCTTAGAACTGCTAATAATTTGCAGAATATACTTGACCAAGTATAGAAACACGGAGTACGGAATTTGCACCATACGGACATTCTGGAAGCAAAGAATCATCAGATTTTGAGTCAACTTACATTGGCTTAAATTTCAGTGACAGAAACATCTGAAAATGGAAAACAGGCAAATTTTGTCCTGAAGCATGTTCATGTTAAGACAGTACAGATACCGCGTAAGTGTTTGAACAAACTTGATATGCCTACTAACTTGAAAAGAAATTCAGGTGTTGATAAATATTACCCTCTTCTGCTCTTTTTATCTTCCCTTAGTGTTTTACTCACAGGAGATGAAAGTGTAAGATTCAGAAAGACTCTGGAAGTGTAAGATTCCTGTCTGATAGAAACATTAACTCTAGAGAAGAAATGGGCACTGAGTCCATATGTCTGAAAATTGAAAGTGAAACTGATGTGTAAGAACATTTGCAGGATGAAAGCTTTCATAATGTTTGATTCTCTGCATGTTTCTGTGTGCTTGACAATGTGTTGCCATTTTATTAATTTTTTTTTTTTAACTCACAAGGGTTTTAAGCATCAGATGTAGTAAGTTTGCAGCTTACAGGCACACTGCAGTGCCAGCCCAAGCCCTCATAAAATTCAGCAGGATTTGTGTGGTGGTTTAGGAATGGTGTCGTCCAATTTAGCGCTTCCACTAAAACACATGAACCGCTCAGTCCCCACCTTCCCACACCCCTTCCTCAGGCTGG
Organism: Lycocorax pyrrhopterus obiensis; assembly: GCA_014706295.1. Taxonomy (NCBI): domain Eukaryota; kingdom Metazoa; phylum Chordata; class Aves; order Passeriformes; family Paradisaeidae; genus Lycocorax; species Lycocorax pyrrhopterus. The sequence continues at coordinate 35,066,535 of JACSVZ010000007.1, forward strand.
AGAGGAGAACTGGAGCCACAAAAGGCAAAGACCACAGTTTAAGATAAGGACAATTTGCTGAAAACAGCGATGACATAAGAAAACAAAGAGTAACAGCAATGGTACTAATGAGAGAGGGTGCAAGGAAGGAACTATTCAAACAAAAATCTCCCAACAATAAACAACGCCAACAACTCCCTCCTCCATATTTTCTTGACTGGAAGGAAACCCTTCTCCCTGGAAGAGACTCCCTTCCCCTCACCCCTGGCAATGATGTGAGGTGGTATATAATAATCTCCAGGTCCTGGCCATGCCCTCTCCCAGGTACTGCAAAAATCAACCTGTCCTGTTCGGAACCAGGACAATTTGTTTCTGAATTATTTAAGGACATATATTCTCTTAGTCACATTTAAAAACAGTAATAAAATTACAGAATCACGTAAGTTGAAGAAGACCTATAAGATCATTGAGTCCAACCATAAGTCTGGCACCACCATATTCACCACTAAACCATGTCCCTAAGTGCCACATTAGTTAATGTTCTACAGAACCATTAATTTACACCTCAGGTCTTAAAAATGTTTTCACATACTTTTATATTTAGAAGGATGGAGCCATATTTTACCCTATAACACTAGCACAACAGTAATAACTGGTATGAAGGATCATGCCTGCCTTTGGATTGCAATAAATCTCACTTTGGTGACTGCAGGATTGTAAGGTATTTTCTGTTAATTGGAACAGAAAACATATGGCATGTTTCTGACATTTTCTGAGACACTCTTTTGCATAAAATGTGACATAAGTGATATTCTGAATTATTATCTGGAATTCTGAGTTTTTACATTTCTTTATTTCAGTCCCTTTTATTACAAAATATTTCAAACTACAGTCACCCATACAAATTCACAGCCAAGAAAGTTTTGTCAAACCCCAAAAGTTTATTAAAACTTTGTTGTCTGATCTTAAAAAACCCTAGGAACAAAAAGGTTGAAATCCCCTCTATCCTGCTGAGGTATTTTTCATACTTAATGGTAATAGATCATCCTTTGCCTAGAGGAATATAGATGAGAATTTTGACTCTGGTCAAGTCTTTTAGATGAGATTTAGATGTGTAAACTAAAGGGCTGCTGGGATGCTGGTAAAATCACCTGGAGCTGAGAGGCTGCAGCTGACTACCTGACTTTACAAGGGGAAAGCCAGGTACCGTTGCACGGTAAAACCACGCTATGAAAAGCCAGTGTCCATAAAGGAGACAGAGGAATCCTGCAACTTTATTCGAATTAAGGGAGAGAGTCCACCGGGGCACACCCCCGTGGGGTTTTCTCTCTCGAGGTTTCGGAGGGCACAGCCTCCTTTTGCCCTAAGCTCCGGGCCGCATGTTGCCCTCTTCCTTTCCCCACTGGCTGAGGTACAGGGAGGGTACAGCCTTCCCGAACCGCCTAGCCCATATGCCCCTTGAACCTGTCATTTTACCCCAGAGTTCGGAAACCCCCACTTGTCTGTTTCAGGAGTCAAGCTGTCTGGGCTCTGTAACAAACCTGCTGCTTGAAGTTAGTGGAGACATTAAGACACATTTCAAAGACATTAACACCCATACCTTCACCCGTGGAATTGTTTGTAAAGACATTAGCACACATTCCCTATCACCCCCGTGCAAACGAAAGCCCTTATCAAAAAGGCAGTTCCATGATATAGGCTGCAATGTCACGCATATGCTGAACTCGGAGATCCAGGTGCCTAACACATCCAAAGCATTTCAGAGAAGCCCTTCTCCTAAGTGTTCATGTGAAGATCGCCCATCAGTTCCAAAGCACGTGTTTCCTGGGAATTCCAAACCATGTTACTTAATTATCCCAGTTCATTCTGAGGCAAATTCAGATTCTTATCTTAAGCATTGCTGAAACCAGGTATCAGAAAGTAGGCAGACATTTTTGGAATTTGACTGCAAGATTTAGCTGTAGAAAGACAAGAGTCATATGGATCTTACCCTGCTACAGAAATTTGCAGAATAAGTACAAACATCTCTAGTACTCACACTGTCTCATTGCTCCTGCCACCTTCTTTGACAAAGGATATCTAGTATCTAGTACTCACTTGATTGTTTAACATGGGAGACTTTTTGTCCCAAACAACATTAAATCAGGTTATGATTCCTATTACCTAGCTTTAGTAACATAGAAAACACCTTCAAGACTAAGATACCTATCTGAACTGTTTATAATCAATGAGGAGAATCAGGTGAACTCAAATACTAGTTTATTTCATGTGTCCTTATGACTTTCAGTCTGAAATAAATGTTAGAAACGCTCCCCCTCCAACAATTAAAATGAAACACATAAAAACTTTCACAGAAAATGTTCCATATTGTTGACTTGTGATGCTAGATGAGATACTGAGTAAACAAATAAATGCATCTGAGCCTAATTTCACAGAATCACAGAATGGCTGATGTTGGAAGGGATGTCTGGGTGTCATTTGGTCCTAATCCCTCCTTGCCCAAGCAGTGTCACCTATAGCAGATTACCCAGGACTATGTCCAAACAGCTTTTGCACTTTTCCAAGGATGGAAAAAATGGATCTTTTCAAGGATGGATTTCAAGAGCTATGTTACACGTGCTAGTTTCACTTTAAATGGCAGTTGGAAAAGATACTAGATTTATTTGCTCTTTGGAGAGTGAGGTTTGGACAAGTTCATCAACCATATTAACATATATCTCTTCTCAGATGAACACAGATAATTTGAATTGCTCTTAGGAACAAAGACATTTGCCTTAATAGAAAAAAAACCCTGTAAAATGATGGTGAATGTTTGCATTCATTGAATTAAATTAAATTAAAAAAAATATAAAAAGAAATAGAGACAAAGTAGTTCATGGTACTTCAATTGGTTTTTTTTCCTTCTTCTTTTGTACTTTTTTCTTCTAGACACTTTTGGTAATTTTTTTACTGAAAAAATATTTTACTTATCCTATTGGGACTCTTTGTCAAGAAAAGAATGTCTTCAAAAATACCCAGTGCCTTAGTCTAGTCTGATAAAAATGAACCATAAGAACTGCTTGGGCTGAAAGAATATTAATGCTATATAGCTGAGAAACCTTTCCAACAATGTCTTTAAACAGTTGCTCAGTTGAAGATTAAAAGCATTGCACTTTTAAACTAGTTAGGATTGAAGATGTCTGTGATTATCATAGGTTGTTTATATTTCTCTGCTTCTTTTTCCCATGTGATTTCACTCAACATTTTGATGTCATCGGAAAAATTAATATAATTCACCTAACAAAGTATAATATTATGATAATTTTTAAGATTATATTTTTGACAATTCATCTTTTCTTAGCCTGAACTTTTGTCCTTGTCCATAGGTTAAAAAACACATTCTTTTACTTCAGTGAAAATAATTACTTACTCTTTAATATTTAGATTGCAGTTTGAATATTAGGCCTTAATAGCTGGGCAATCACTTTCCTGATTCAAATTCTTCCTGATAAACAATTTGGCAAGAAAATTACCTACTATTCTGAAGTGGAAAAGTCTTACTTATGGTACAGAACAGTAGCTTGAACACTGGTTTGTATTTTGCATAGAAAAAGATAAGTTAGATGTAATGTAAAGTTAGGGATAAAAATCCTGTCCATGACTGCTTCTCTTTGATTATTAGAATCAGAGTTGAGAAACTACTTCATTGTGTACTATTTATTGATCTGTTAGAGGAATTAATTCTTTCAGAATCAATTAAATACTTGCAAATACAAGGAGACAGTGTCAGTACAGAGTCATTAGTGATTAAGTCTCATCATTAAGTGAAAGCCCAGCATTACTTTCCCAGTAACCTAGTTAAGATACAGCTTGATGTTTGAAGCCTCCCAAAGCATAAGGAAACAAAGTAGTAAAAATAATAAAATAGCATTAGAATTGGCATACTTTTGTGGTAGCCCACAGCACAGATTACAATTAATTTTCACTGAACTGCTTCACAGAATTAATTATTAGCACATCAGCAGCAAAACTACTACTTAGTCTGAGAATAGTTTCTTAATGCCAATGGCTATTTTGTGCTGCTGGTTAAAAAATAGGCAATGTAAGACAAAAATGTGAAGATGTGGAGAAATAGAAGTGCATGTAAAAAAGGCTTACTCAAATGTCCTTCCCTTGACCTTGTCTTTTTCATGCATCCTTCTGTCAACACATCAATTTTCAGTCCCAGCACTGTCACCTATTTCACGGGAATTTTCTTACAGAGTTGAGGAAATAGAATAATTTAAAACTTGTTACTACAGTACCATTTAATCTTGGAGAAGGGTTAGTCCCCTTGGGATTCTGGCTTTTGTTCTGTCTGTTTCTGGTGCTGTTAGTTCCAATATTGCCTCACTCCTCACTTGGGTTCACACAGAGGGCTCTCCATGCCTGGCTGCACCGTGAGCCCAGAGTAGCTATCAAGCCTGGAAGTGTATGCTTTGGACCTCAGTGATTGTGTTTGCTTGCATTAACAGATCCTTCTCCCAATGAAGACACAAGTTCAGTCACTTAATTGTTGATAATCATCCTGTGTCCTCCCTCAGCTTCTTCCCACCATCTGACTAGATCAGTAGACCTCTCTTACCCCTCTCACCTTAATGCATTGGGACTCCACATCAAAGTTTCCGGTAGACAGCTTTCTGATCACATTTGGAGGGGAAAGTAAGAGCAAATTAAGAGCTGGCAAGAATAAATAGATTCCAGCATCTTCACACCGGTTTGAAGGGATTGTTTTAATTCAGTGCTGAATTATGAACGGCACAGCAATATGCTTACTTCGAAGTCCTTACAGTGAGGCAAACTTGAGAAGCTTGTTATAACTTAAGGTTCAGGCAAGCCTAAGGCTGAGGAGGAAAGATCAGAGCCAGCAGCAGCAGTTGTTCTTGCTCTTCTGTTGTGTGTTTTGTTTTGTTTCAGCCAGAGCATCCAATGCGACGTTATGAGAATTAAAGATGTATGGGTGTGGCTGTGAACACTTTTTCCAATTTTAATCTTACAATTTTTACTGCAGGTGTTCTAAGAGCCTCACATAGGTCAACATCACATATCACATGTAGACAAACATGAAAAATTAAGAGTTAAAAGTCTTTAAAAGGAGAAGTATATTCAATACTCTGTGGATAGTACATAGCATAATTTTTATTTCCTCCATGAACTTCAGCTAAAACAGAAAATTAAAGTCATTATGTCCCATTAGTTATTGGTCTGTGGATAATTAATTATGCAGTTGAGATGGAGTGTTACTTTGAATTCATTCTTGTATCCTGTGGTACCCTAAAAAGCAAATTATAGGGATCTTTTGATACTTGATCCTAAACAAGGTTACAATCTTACAATAGGTTCTACACAGTTCTAGAAGCCTGCTATCAGTATTATCATCTGGTAAAAGAACAGAGCATGAAACTGGTTAATACAAGACAGCTAAATTAATGAAAACAGGATTATCATCAACACTTTTTCTCCTGATAAACAAACAGCACAGGCCACAAGAGGAGAATGTACCCTGATATTACAGAGTTTAATCATGTGGACTGTACCTCTGCTGAGATATTATATAGGGCACTGAGAAAAACTGACAGGAAAACGGACATTTTTGTCCTTAAAGACAAAAGGCATTTTTTCCCTTAAAGGAAAAGACCCCAGCTGCTTAGCTTCAGAGAGGTCAAGCTGGCTACTGAACAGGAGATTTAAACATGTGGGACCAAGTCTTCCTCAGGGGGGTGCAAAACACCCTCCTCTAGAAAATGCGTCAAAATTCTCCACAGGAGAGAAAAGACAATATGAAAAATATTAAGTCTTCTGTAAAGACCAAAGTATTATTTCTGATGGTTTTGAAATGGAAATTGAGACAAGAATGTCAATAATTATATACACCTCAAGAAAGCCTATAATTTTGCTGAAATTGCCAGCCTTGCATAAATGCTTTGCAGACTTTTGTTAACCGGGAAAATAAATTTTGACTCTTTCCAATCAGTATTAAGTATGTATTTTAGATTCATAAAGGAAGAGAGATGAATGTGTTTTTATCTAAAAAAGTAAAACTCTAAAAACAAACCTGATTTTCAAATACAGGTTTGCAGGTTCCAGAGGACGAGGGACCAAACTCAAAGTCAGAAGCCTCCCTTGCAGAGCCATTTCTGTAGCTCTGGGGTTAGGTTGAGCTCATGCCTCCCTGTAGGCGGGGAGCAGATCTGGCCAGCTTGCTTGGTGTGGTACTTCTGTATGTGGGGCTGGCGGTGCCATCTTTCCCCTTGGGACCAGGGCTGCCCTGTAGCTTGGAACCACAGGGATGAAGCCTCTGGCAGGGCTGAAGCCCCTTTGGTCATGGCTTCCCATGCCCAGAGTGCCCATTATCTACAAATTAATATAGCTGATGGTTTCCGAACTGTGCTCGTAGACCAGTACATGTGTTTCTTCCCTGACCATCACAACACTCATCTTTGTGTTTGCAAGTTTTTTGCAGATTACTCTTTGAGAACCATTTCTGAGTGAGGTAAAGCTGCCAAATTTGATACATGACAATTTGCTGCTTAGGTAAGATTGAATATTCTAGAATTCACCCTTGTCACAGGAATGGAAATGTGGTAATTTTGATCACCCATGACAAGATGGTAAGACATGTAAGGGGTGTGGAAAAATGAATATTTTATTAGGCTGGAAGATATCTAGGCTGAAAGAAAGAAAATACTCCTGAGGAAGGAGGTACAGGCCAATAAACTGATCTAGATACCATATTGTCCCCAAATTAAAATACATCATCAGTGGAGATATTCTATTAGGCTAGAGGATATAATTTTGGAAAATAGGCATACTTTGAGGAAGAGAAGCCCTTTATAGGGAGAAGTTTTGCAGAGACCTGTAGGAGATTTATGAATTCAGAAGTTTCTGTTGTTTTCCATGTTTTTTAGTTGGTTTAATAATATATATTCATCTCTTTACAAACTCAGACTTTTTAAAGGATACAGACTTCTGTACTCCTTGTGACAGCAGTGTTATTACCACAGCTCATCATTGTTGGCCCCAGCTTTTTTTGCTGGAGGGGAGCTCAACAGAAAATTTTGTAGTGGATACATGTATTCATACTGTGTATTATGCAAGAGGTTTAAGAGAAGAATATACAAAACAAGAATGTTATGAGTTATTCATCATCAAGACAACACTAAAAAATAAGAATATTTATCTCCTATCAGAAAACAAAACAAAAAAATGCAGCTATTTTTTTGTGAGGGACCTTGTAACAGACTCCTGCAGACCTTGTTTCATGCTCAGCCTGAGCATGAAAACACCACATGTCCTTTTCTGCAACTTTAAGAAGACCCAGAAAATTCTCCACTGAGGGCTACTTCACAGGTGCATGGGTGCACAACAACCCTGTAAGGAATTTAAGAGTTGGTTTAAAAAAAAGAACCACAGTTTTTACATAATATTTCTTACATCCACTGCAGGTCACTGAACTCAAAATGGCAAAGAAAGTTTAAAGGAGTTCCAGTGTAGATGGACACCATTCTCCAGAGCAGAAATTGTGCCTTCCATGATGCAGGTGCCTGTGTTCACGCACTAAAATCAAACAAATGCTGTGAGGAGATATTCTTTACTACAAGGGTAGTGAGATACTGGCACAACTTACCCAGAGAAGCTATGGGTCTCCAATACCTGCAGATGTTAAAGAACAGGATGGATAATGCTTTGAGCAACCTATTCTAGTGGAAGATGTCCCTGCTCACAGCAGTGGGGCTGGAACGAGACATCTTTGAGGTTCCTTCCAACCCAGTCCAGTTTGTGATCCCATGATGTGCTGTGGCAGAAGAACTGGGGCACTCCTGGACTCCTGTCTGCCTGGTTCCCCTGAGATAGGATTGGTTGGGATCTCTCACACCTTTTGTCCAAAAGATTTGAGAATATTGAGATATCATGATGATTTTTTTGGCACTTCCTGGAAAAAGAATTCTGTGGTGCTGTAGAAAGTTTAAACAAAGGTATGCAAAAGAAAAGCAGAATAATTTTCACCAGTAATAGCAAGAACTGTACTGTTATAATGCATTTTATAAATTGGGAAAATACATTAGTTCTCATATTAAACATTACTGTTAGAGTGACTGCTGTCGCTTTTAAAGATGTAAAATGAAGATCTTATAAAGGGCCTCAAGGAAGTCTCTGGAAATGACAGTTACAACCCAGTTAACTTGTATTTCAGCTCAAATGCTTTCTGCTTCAAAAGCTTATAGGTATATGCATATAGGTGTTGTACATATTATCAGTATACAAGGAATAGAAGGCAAGATATTGACTTGATGCAGTATCGCAAAATTCCCAGCGAATGATCAAAATGGGCAGTCTTTTGCACTTCATGCTAAGGAATGGGAGATTGATTGGTCTGTGCAATCACAGGACAGTGGAATTTAATATTCCCTCCCTTGCTTTTGTACTGGCAGTGGAACTTCACTAGGAGTGCCTGTGATCCAAAAATCAGAAGGGTCATTTCCAGAGAAGCTGGAAGAACTCAAGGCAGAAGTTCCAAAACCTGCACATTGAATTACAAAGTAAGTATGGATATGGAGAAGTGATTAAATGAGAGTTTTTAAGGAAGCCTAGTAGTATATTTTTAGGCTGCTGGTTCAGTTCTATTGACTTTGTTTTCATTGTAAATCAAATAGGGAATAACCCCACTGTATAAAAAATCAGTTCCAGGAAAGAGTCAAGAAAGCAATACACAAGAAAAGTTCCCTCACAGCAGGGATTGCATTTGCTGCTGCTGTAGTTTCACTCCTTGGACTAAAGGGTTAGCTGGCTTTGTTATTTTTCTGCTGCTGTTGCTGTTTCACAAATTAGGCTGGCAGCTCCATTTCCACAGTCTACATCTTTTCATGCTGTGAAGCTCAGTAAAATGGTGCAAAAGTGTACTGTCCATGCAATGGGTCAAAAATTATGCATAATTATTTGATCCTAAAAACATGAACGAAATGGAACGTCAAGTTTATTTTCACACCCCAGAAAAGTCACTGACGACAAGTAACAGAGTTACTACACCTACAGAGTTTAAAAATATCTATGAAAAATAATTTCTGCAATTTGTCAGGCTTTAATAACAAAGCAAGGCTTCTGGCAAGAACCCAAAAAAATTACCTTGAAACACTTTAATGAACTGCTGTCTGCTTTCCCTTTTGAAAACATTTTCTGTGACTCGGACATCCCTAACAGAAGCAAAGGTACATTATTGTGTGCAGTTTCTACAATCTGGTGTCTGAAAGAATCAGCCTTAGAACTATGTTCCCATTAGCTTTCAACTACCATTCTTGTTTTCAAAGATGGACTTTCTTTCATTGCTATTTCCACAGTAAGTGTACAGTACTCAGAGTATCACGTGAATTGGTAGTCTGTAAATAGTTTATAGACATTTTTCAGAACTAGACAACTATTAGGCAGTTTAATGTAATGCCCGTCATGCTGACATGGTGATTGTCATTCTCACCCTTGCTGCTCTGATTTCCCTCTTATACTCAAGATTGAACACATAATCAGAAAGGAACCAGCACTGATTATGTAGTGATGCAGTGTCTGGCACACTGTATGATTGTGATGGATGGTGACACCAAGCGATTTCTCCTCCACATTGATTCTGAGGTGATGCATTCTCAAACGTTTGTCTTTCATAAACCCCTTAGAACTTCTGTCTTATGATCTTCATCATATTCTAGATAGTATCTATCCCATGTTCTAGATTAACACTTGCTGAACGCCCTACAGCTTCTTGATGGCCATCACAACCCTGCTTCAAACATGAAATTATTCTTACTTGACTGTTCTCTCAGATATCTGATGGATAAGCAGCTATGATCATTTAAAACATTTGTTCCATTCTCTCCTGTCACCTAGCTCATTCAAATTCACTTCAGTCTTATTTCGATGCAACCTTTGCTGCACAGAAACTGGCATTAACTTACAGATATTTTGACTCATTAGTGTAATCTGAAAATAGCCCTAATGAAATCCAATGGCTGGAACCATACTGACATTGGCCCTCTACTTCCCTCTTCTGTTTAATTATGGGAATCTCGGTGGATTTATTTTTCCATTTTCCCAATGACTTCTTTTTTTTTTCTATGTACAAGTGGTTTGCAAAATGCTGTGAAAACATCTTATTTACTATCAGAGGTGACATTGCGTAAAACATGGTCCATAACATATTTCAAGCAGATCTTTGCACTACAGTGTTCCTTTTCAGTGGGATATGAATTTCAAGATGAGAGAATTAAATATGAGCTAAAATGATGTGTTCCTCTTAAAAGATAACCTATGAAGCTCTGCACTGCTGAAAAGTAAATATAAAATGTATGGGCTCGAATTTCCATCCTGGATATTCAAATACTGCATAATATTATCCTTAGTTCGATCCAATATGAATTTAGGCTTGTATATGAACTGAAGCTTGTATCTTCTTATGTCCATGGTAATTATGGAAGGATAGATGGTTGGGCTTGACTTCAGAATAAGACATTGGCTTCTGAGGTTTCCAGAGCTGCAGTTGCTTCCTTGATTTAGGGTATCAATGTCTTTTTCTGCTTTTTTTTTCACCCAGCGCTGTTCTTCTCCATGGAGCCCCACTGTAGACTGAACAGACACACAGATCAAATTCTCTTCTGCCCTGTCCAAGAAACAGAAGAAGAAGTAACCTATGGAAAAAAAATTCCATGTATTTAGTTATAGTAAAATAAAATCTTTAGATGCAACCAGAAAGAGTTTTTAATTTGATATCTTGCAAAACCTGATAGTTTCGTCTATGTATTGACTGCTAGTGAATATAATATCAGGTCAGATGCTAATATAATGCCAGGAGCAAAGGTGATGGGTTATTAATATTGGGTTTTTGTAGCTTCTTTGCTTCACATTAATTCTACTTCTCACTATGAATTCCAAACACTTTTATTTCTTGTAAAAATTACATAATAAAAGTCGAACAATATAGTTGAAATAGATTTCAGACTTGCTAAATTGAATAATTTGGATAAATGTACTAAAAATGTTCACAAAATCAGTTATTTCCACCTGAAAGATTTAGATATTGTTAAATCAAGAGTTTTAAATGGAAATATTGAAAAATCTTTATATGAAATGTTTAAATCAGTTGCATTACAGAACTTGTGACAAAATCTATAAGCTGATTCTCTGTAAGATTTGCTGCATCTTAGTGATCAAAATATGTTATAATTGTCTTCCAGTTTTGTGGTTGATTAGCAGCTGAACTCCAGTACTATTAAGAATGTTCAGCTATTTCTGTTATCTTCAGGATTAATTAATTGTCTGGAATGATGGCAGTGGTTTCATTGCTTACTTGCTTAAGTAAGCAAGGGAGAAAGGGTAAGAATGTAGTAATTGCAAGTAGCAGCTCCCCAGAAAATTCTGCTGCATTTCTCCAGCATTTTACAGCTCAGACATTCAAAAGCCAGGAATTAATCCTTTGTATCTAGTAGTCCTTAAAATTATTTTTTCTTCCATTAATTCAGCCTTTGGCTTTTTGACTCTTTTAAACTTTTAGCATCTACAATTGCTTGTGACAACTGAATTAGAAATTAAAATTTTCTAATCTCTGACCTTCTTTTACATTTTTGTGCATTTCTGTTCTCTCCCATTGTTTCTGTGCTTTGTGTGGTTCATTACAATTTCTTTTCATTCTTTCTTTTTCATTCTTGCTCCATCATACTTAGATACAGTTTTTTCCTTGTCCTTTTCAGCACTCGTCTTTAACACATACTTAAATTTTTTTACTACTTTTTTTTTTCTAGACCTACTTTTTTCCCCTTCTAGTAGCTGTTATTGGTTTCATCTCACCCACAATTAACATATATATATAGTGCTTTATAATTGTTAAAATACCAATTTTCTTACCTGGAAGAGTGGAAAAATTAAATCAATCCAGAAAAATAACAGGGGTCAGAACTGTGGGTGCTGGAGATTTGTGGTGCTCATCCAGTTATTACTGATTTTTTTTCATGTCTGCAGAGATGTCCTCCTTTGCAGCCAGAGATATCACCAGCTTTTGAGAACAGGGGATAGCTGATAGGCAAGCAGCCGTGTAAGAGCTGACACGAGGCTTGTCCTGAGTCCTGTTAATGGCAATTGAGTCACCAAATGCAATGTACTGTCCTGTATTTGGCTCATATTTTGAAGAAACAGCCACACAAGAGCCTGATACCAGTGACTACAGAGATTCAAGACCTATGAAAAGTCTCTGAATTTGGAAAACTTTTAATGATGATTGGTCGGTTAGACCTACAGTCAGTTTTCATTAACAAGGGTGTTGTGTAGGTAAAGAATGTGCACTGGACACTTAAGGAAAAGAAACAGGAAAATGATACTGAGACTTCATGGTTCTCTGTTTCCCAAAGAAACGCTTTACTGATCTATAGCAACTCCTGAATCAAAGCAAACTTCTTTAATGCTTTAGTAGGTGGTGAAAGGGCATTGATACTACCCCTAACTAGACTTAGAACAGCAGTAAGGAAGTTTTCAGTAAAATACAAACTGTTTTATTAAAATTAAAGATGAAAGTATTCAGTGAAAAGCATTTTTCAGACAGTATGAGTTTAAAGTGTTTATAGTGTAATGTGTTTGTGCTGCAGTGTAGCTATGTGTATCAGTAACGTCCAGTGTATTTGGCCCAAGAGGGTGGTAGAAAATTTTGCTAATGCAGTTTCGTGCGTTCTGAACAAGTCTTGGGGTTCAGAGTTTTATTATAATCTCTTATTGTTTTCAACAGAGAAAAATGTGAATTTTCAAGAGCTGCTTTAGGATAGCATGAACAACACCTTTGACAGGAAATAGGAAACTAAATTAGAGGTGGAAGTTTACATGGTAAGTACATTTGATCAAATGAGTCTACCACAAAAATGTCTGCACCACTGGGAAGCAGTGTTCTTTCCTTTCTGTTTAATATCATATCTGTCATTTTGTCAGTTATTAAGTGTTATCAGTGCAACCTTTCACTTTCAATTTAAAAGTGATTAGTCTGAATAATTTGATAAAAGCAGCAAAAATTATCACTTTACTGTTCCCAAATAATTTGTGAATGTGGTGAACTAGGCAAAAGATCTTGTTCCTTTGAAATCCCAAGGTGATTTCTCAGAGTACAAGAACTTAAAGATAACTTCCACGGCTGATGTAACTGAAATTTTTAGGGCCGCTTGCTGTCTGAGCACTTTTGGTCACAAGGACAGTCTTTGAGATTTTGAAGGATCTATACTACCATTACACACGGGTAAATATACTTAAAAGGAATAGGACTTTCTCTATTGTCAATTCTTAAATGAATAATAAATGTCACATTCATCTTCACAATCCTGCTCCTCAGATGTAACATTAAGGAGCTGTCCTTGAAGTATACTTTCAGACAAGTCTGGCTGAGTTTCTATTCATGCATAGGTAACTATTAATAATGCACATGCTGCTGTGTATTATCCTCAATTCATTACCATCATTGAAGCTTTTAGACTATTCTGCTATTGTAAACGATACAATAAGCCATGGTTTTCACTCAGGAGCTTCTCGTATAGAATGTTTTCTTTTTAATTTAGGTCACATCAACTGACTTTTAAATTTCAACAAACATGGTTATAGTTAGGAGTGGTGATTAAGGTATTATTGAACATGATGCCAGACAATTCATCATCTTCTATTTGTTCTGATTTATGCAGGCATGTAAGCATGAAGATAGCTTATCTGCATTTGGACTAAAGCTTGAATTTAATGGTGAAACAAGCAAACTTCCTTTATATGTTTCACAGCTATGAGAGACTGAAAGGTTATGGTTAATGGCTTATTGGCCACTATGGCAAAACTGTATAAGGAAGCTGCATCTACAAGATTCAACCCCTAATTTATAGGAATTCTGTAACATCTTTAAAAACTGTGTATGTGGACTCAGTATAAGCATATGCTGACTGGTCTGTAGAATTGCAGTGAGAAAACCTGGCACTGAGTTTGCATTTTGGTGAAATGAGTGCTAATAAAATGAGTTAGAGATGAAAGAACTGCAGCAGTGACTTCAAGAAAAATGCCACCTACACTGCAGCATATCATCTCGATCTACGTTGCTGTATAAACTCCAGGACTTTCATTTACCCCCTCGTGGTTCCACATTGTGGGAGTCCAAAGTGCAGGGAATATTTCTCTGCCTGTTTTGAAGAGTTCTACCCCCCTGAACAACCCTGTCTTTGACCTTCGTCCATGGAGAAAATTGCCTACCCTCTGGGAAGAAGCAGAATCTACACTGGTGTGAATTAGGTGATAGAACATTATGTAAGATTGTCACAGAGTGAAAATTTAGAGTTGTTGGGTTTGTTAATATAGTAAATAGATAAAAAGCAAAAACTTCAAAATGGAGGATTGTTGTTGTTCTCCAGACCTCCTTCTTCTTCTTCTACCTACTCCATGTTCTGCAGCAAAAGTGGATTGAGAGGATTGGGTGAAAAATTTCGCAGTTCCTTTCATGTGACAGAAAGATTTATTGAACATTGGTAGAAAAGTAAAAATATCTTTTGTTTTGGGTTTTCATTGGGTAATTTACCTTTAAAAGAATGGTGTCATCTTGATAAATCGCCTTTTCTCTCGCGTTTTCTAAGGGGAGTCACGCTCGTGGCTGAGCTCCTTTTGATAAGACTTAATAAACAACTATCTGAGAGCAAGAAGCGTGGAAAAGTCCCGTTCATCTGCAGAGCCCAGGCAAGGGCTCGGGGAATTCTCCCCTATCAGGGGAGGCATAATTAAGGCACGGTAAAGTGTCACACATGAAGACTATATACTTGGGCCTTATGTGGCTGAAGTGGTATTCCCACGTCATGAATATGTTTTTAAGGAGAGAAAAATTGAAAAATCGTCTTTTGCTTGAAACAATGGCTAAACACTTAAGACTATAATACAAACCATTCTGTCCCAACCCTACTCTATCTAATCTAGTTTCTGCTGATTCTATCCAATATATACAGGTTCTCTGTAAATAACAGTTGAAGCACAGATCAGACACTTAAAGAACAGTGATAAATGAAGAAACACCCTGGCATGCAATGCAGCAATGTTATGATTTCTAAAAGGAAATATTTTTGAAAGTACAGTGTTCTTCAAAATTTTTCTGCATCCAGCCCACATAACCAAAGCAGGGGTATGGTTTTCCTTTGTGGTTCACACAGCAAGTCCCTTCAATATTACCACTGGGCTGAGGCAAATATCTCCCCTTCATGACATTTCTGCTTTATGACTCCATAAGATCATCGTTATTCAAAAGGTATTCTGCCTAAATCTTGGCTGCAAATGAGAATTTAGGTAAAAGTTAAGCACAATACTGTTAGTGTTCCCTACTACAGTGAATTTCACTGTTAGTCAAGAAGAAAAGCTACATGTATTATTGCTGGAATTTTAAAAAACTGTTTAAAATATAAACTGGATTTCTTTTATCTCAAGTTCTTTATTCCTAACTTGTAAATGTGTGAAGAACTGTTAAGCATCATCTACATTTTTACAACTTTATATTCTATGTTTTCAAGATTGTCATGTCATCATTTTCAGTATTCTCAGTGCTAGTCAAGTTTGTGTTCAAGGTATATAAAACAGTATAATTAATTATTGTTCCTTTCTATCTACCTCACGAGGCTACAAATATGACATGGAAGTCATGGATTCCATTGCAGATTTTAAAAAGAACCTACTATTCTACTCCTGCCTACAGAAATACCGGGTTTATTTCGTACAAGAACACATCAAGTATAAGGTCTCAAGGAGTGAATAGGCTGACATCATGATGTGATTAAAACAAGACCTGCAATGTACTATGGAGTCTGTCAAATTAGTATCATGAAAAGCTATTCATAAGAGTATGCTCTATCACACATCAAATCATTTTTTCATCATTGTTGTAGACACAGAATAAAAACTAGACTAGCCGAGTTTTAAAAACCTTTGATGTCTACACTTATATTCAGTTCTTAACACAGACATAACCCAGTGCAGCTGTCATTCTCCATAGTACAGATAGTGGTCTCTTAATATTCATTATGTAAGATACTTCCACCTTTTCTATAGTCACAGAATCACAGAATCATGGAATGGTCAGGTTGCAAGGGACCACAGTGCGTCATCTGGCCCAACCTCCCTGCTCAAGCAGGGTCAGTGCACATTGCACATAGAGCACATGGCACAGGATTATGATCAGACAGTTGCTGAATATCTCCAGTGAGGGGGACTCCACAGCCTCTCTGGGCAATCTGTTCCAGTGCATGGTCACTCACACTGGGAAGAAATTCTTCCTCATATCCATGTGGAACTTCCTGTGCACCAGTTTCTGCCTTTTGACTAAAGTCCTAGTGGTTGGCAACACCGAGCAGGGCCTGGCTCCATCTTCTTGGCACCCACCCTTTAGCTATTTATACACATTAATGAGACCCTATCACAGTCAGCTCTTCTGAAGGCTGAGCAGGCCCAACTGGGAAGGAAGAAAATTAGGAGAGGTCATAAAATACAAACAGGAAACATAATGTAGAAGTAGCACTCTGTGTCACTTCCAGCAGTGCTTCATGACTATTTTCTGCCTCAAGATAAATGCCATAAGGGCACATACTCTCTAATTTGTGAAGCAGTGACTAAGAGACATCCTAAGATTTCCTACAATACCTTAAAACTGGAGAGAACTAGCTTTGTCCGATACTGGCATTGGTAAGAAAAAAAAAAGGAAAAAAGAAAAAAAAAGAAAAAAGGAAAAAAAAAGAGATGTCTTATATTTCCCAGCAAATCTGAGAACAACAGAACAATCTCTTCTTTGGTAATACAGCTTAGATATTGAAGCAATGAATTATTGGTGAGTATTTCCATGAGCACCAGCTCAATTTGCTTCACTTGGTTAAATACAGTTCAAAGCACTACAGTGTATTAATTTCTTCCGTAAAAAGAAATAATAAAGAAATAAATCAAAGACTACAAGCTATGTGCGAAAATGGACAATAATCTGCTTCTAGCAAAGAATAGCAAATGGCTATACTATTATTTTTTTGTATCATCCACTACTTAAAGCTCTGAGCATCCCTTTGAGAAAATGTTAACGTGAAATTCTCACTGGCATTTATTCCTAAGGCAATTGTTGTAGATACAGTCATAGATATTGCTTGTTAATATTGAGCAGTTTTCCTTTTGTTTGTTTCTATCAGTATCATTGACAATCAATACACCTTAGAAAGCTATGCTATGTTTCTCATTTTAAAACACTGAAGTGTTATTTCCAAACGGCTATATTCTGCAGCTGCTATATCTGGAATACCTCCAGTGCTAATGGAGCACATAAAAATAATATAATTTCAATGTAAAAAGTATGTGCCTTGAAAAAATATTTTGGGAAAATTATGGTTTCGACACTAAAGGAACACGCTGCCAAGCACTACTTATGTGATCAGACAGTGACAGTAATGGATACTTAAAGAAATAATTCTGATGTCTCTTAACACTTGCTTGTAGATCAGGAAGGCTGTCACTACAAGATCAGAGTATGAAAACTCACAAAAAATTGTTTCATAAACAATCTACCACATGAAATCTTGTTTCTATACACTATGGATGACAGTAAACTATCAATATTTTTTCTCAAAATATTTGCTAAATGAAACACATCATGTACAAACACTCCATGTTTTCTATATTAAATGGCTTTGAGAAGTGAGTAGTTTTTTTATAAATATTTTTTTATGTTCCATGCTGCTTGATACATAAAATCCTTACTACATCTTTTCTTGGCCACTGAAAGGCTCAAAAGTGTTTGAATCACACAGAAGTTACTGTATACTAATATTAATACCATGAACAAAAGTAAATCCCAGGCTGCAGATCTACAAGGCAGATATTTATTTTAAAATGCCACGGTAAGTGGCATAAAACTGCTGAGTCATCACACAAGACTCATCTTTATTTACCGGGATACTTGAATGAGCTGAGAGTTTCTGGAGATTTCTTCTCTGTAGCCTCTATAGCGGCGACTGCTACTGGCAAGGGTTGTTCCTCTGGTTCACCTGCAGTTTGAGTGGCCACAATGCATTGATCTGCGTTCCTCCTCCTTCCCCTGAGGGCGCTGGCTTGTGAGGAGCAGTATCTGATGAGCAGTGCTCAGCATGCTGCATAACTTTGCACCTCCCTGGAACTGCTACAGAGATTTTCTTTCCAATATTTTGCCACTTTATAAGGGTCCTGTGTTTGTTCAGGGGTGAACTTCCAAACCATTAAAGCAGAATACTCCTTCAAAAGCTGGCCCATTTTCTTCCACATTCCATGCACCTCATGACTACCCCAGCGCAGGTATCTGGACTACTTCCCTAGAAATCTCTGTCCTGACTCTGAACATGTTATAGACTGTACTGAGGAAACCTGGCAGACACAGCAACAAGAGCATACTTTCCTTAATATCCAGAGGGAATTAAAAATTCTCTGTTGTAGGAGGCCTTAAAGAGAAGAAGGGGGTGATACATTTGGAAAAATCATCTTCCCCTGCTTCCCCCACAGGCTGGGTAAGATTATTAATGAATTCCCTGAGGTAGCACCCAAGGCCAGGACAGGAGGAAAACACTGAACACACATCCCAAATGACCCTCTTTGCCCTTGCTGTTGTTCTGTCATAAACTGATATCACACAGTACAGTGACAAAGCGATCCTGATCCCTCTCCCACTCTGAAAAGTCAGGAGCACATACAGAAATATCTACAGGGTTAGGTATGACACCCACGTGAACAGATTGAGCAACACTGTAACCAAGGAGCTCTCTTTTTAATACACAAACGCTTATGTCAAAACTATTTTCTCAACCCTCTCATGCCCCTCATTGGGCACTAATTGAATGGTGTTTAAAACCAGCCAAAAATTATACTCCAATTAAGCCACTTCTCTTTCCCCCATCCTCTCCAGAAAAAGAGGGACAAAGAGACTATGAGGTGAGATGATTCTCTTACTTTTCAGTGTCTTCTGATGTTTTTAACTTTCAAAGGTTAAAGCATTCCGTAATAATGCCTTTCAGACTGTTTTATTTTTAGAAATGTATAGAGCAATTTCAAGTGAACTTAGCTCCTAGAAAATCATTGGCAATTACTTAGCCTTTCCACAGAGAGCAGTAAGGCCAGAGAAACTGAATTAGTGATTCTACTTGTAACTTGGGCTGAGCAAACTATTTTTTCTAATATTATTGCAGCATTTGAAGTCCACCTAAATTTATGAAAGATTATACTGCCTCTAAAACTGCAACAGCCCTGAAAACTCTATATTGCTTAAATCCTTTTCTGACCACTCTAGGAACCATAATGTAGACAAATCAACTGTTGACATAGAACACTTTTTCACAGCATTATTGTTTTGTTAGTAGCTTGATTTGTATAAGCAAATGCAGAAGAAGCAAGTAACTTTAACTACTGCTTAATGTGATGATCAGATTTAAGATATCGTCGTGGTTTAACCAGCACAGATGATTATACACACAAAGCCCCCATATATGTTCACACATATTCGCACAAGTCACTATACATTTTCAGCTAGATGCTGTTTCTTTCTCAAGTAGATGTTTTCCATTTTCAAATGAAAAGAATGAAAGAAATTCGCTATGTTTGAATTGTGCAATTGCATAGAAGAGAAACACTGATAGAAAAACTGATGCTCTTATCAGTATTTCTTCCTGCCTTTGGGATAATTAATTCTTGGTTTAAAAACATCACAGTGCAATAAATTTTGCTTCGTAATATAATCAACATTGTGTTTGCATTTACTGTACTGTTAGAAAGAAGAGAAAATTAAGATCTTGGAGAAAATTAACACATCCTGCCCTTACCCTTGATTTCTAACATGTTTAAAATGTCACAGTGCAACTCTAAGATTGTCTATGGAGACCAGAGGCCAGGTGCTGAGGAAGTGGATCCCACAGATTTTTCCAGAAGTGGATCTACAGAGATGACTCAAAGCATCTTGATTCCAAGGAAGCAAACCATGGTGCTGGATAAGAGGTTTCTGCAGAAAATAAGCAATTGAAAGTTCATTGCCTAAGAAAAAAAATGACTGCTTTAGTTACTTTCCTTGAATACAGCTCTTGTAAAATGCATTGTAGCTTGAAATGAAATTTGAGATAGGATCAGTATTCAACTGCTACTTTTTAGATTTACATTACTTAAAAACATAAATTTCTTAAAATAAAATTTAAGAGAGTAGAAACACACGAACACATCTTTGAAGAGCTTGGTAGCAGTGCTTGCTAGTGGTTGGCAGCAAGATCATGATAGCCATACAAAGATAATGATTTCACTTGTATATCAAATTAGTATGCTTTGGCTTGTATGTTTGAAAAATGAGAAGAATGAGAAGACATTTAACTTTGAGATACTTTATTGGCATTTTGTTCAGTGTCTTCAGTGTGTCTCAAATAACTGATTCTCAAGGATCAATTATTTAATGATCAGTTTGATTTCTGGTCTGCAGTCTGGACTTGGTTCCAGTTATGTGATGCAGTCTTGAGCAACACAAAGGACTGTCTATTCAACTGCTATATTAGGGAAAAAAAAGTTTTAAATTATTTATATGTGGTAAGGGACTTTTCTCTTTACATTGCAGAACCAGAGGTTTGATCTGTGGTCTAGCTCTCAATTTTTAATTACTCAGTGAAAAACCCCCAGTTTACTTAGCTCAAAGGCAAGAAGGTTAAGGTGACTTATTTAGTTTATAATTACTTTCATAGTAGAAAGTATCTAGTACTATGAAACTTTTCTTGTAGTAGTCAAAAGCATTTACAGATTTAATGGCCAAAATTCAAATACCTTAAAGTTGAACTAGAAAGAAAATTAAAATTACAAAATTTACATGGGTTGTGTAAAGGTGTGTAATTTGAACTCAACCAACAAAGCACAATTGACATGGATGGTGTAAAATGCATCATTTGAACACAACCAAAGTCTGCCTCTTTCTAAAATAGAAACTTCAACTTAAAATAACTGTTTTGCAAGCTGGAAAAGTCACTACGTAGAATTTGATGGTCTGTATTTTTCTGATCACATTAAGTAAATAAAGATATCCTTTATGTCTTTAAAAATTATCAAATACTCAAATCTTTCGATTTAAGTAAAGGCAAAAATCATAAGAGAAAACAATGAGAGAATGTTACACGAAGAAATCCAAAATAATGCACTATAAATAGGCAGGCAATTTATGTATTGATAATTATTAATCTCAGACAATGCAGAGATGTGAATATTAAAATAATAATGGAGAATGCTTTACAGTTGTTTAGAAGAGAAAAGACTTAAGGAAAGTGAAAGGAAACACAGGACGCTGGACAGGAAGATGTTTGGTTGTGTCTGGCAGAAAAGAGAGGTTTAGACAGGAGCTGAAGAGGCAGGGCAGTAACAGCATGACCTGTAGGAAGCCACATGTTCGAACGGGGGTACAGTCAGGGCATGTCCCGACTGACGAGCCAATGGCTGTATCATGTAAAACATATAGCTATGTTCGTAGGAATATGGGAGAGGCAACTGCAAGCAGGAATTCTGTTGCTGACCTTGTTTAATCACTGACGTCTATGCTTCCAACAGCTTGTGTTGCTCTAGCAATTTAGCGGCAGGATAATTTTGCGTAATTAAGCTTATCAGCTCTGACCTTCTAGGAAATGAAAGAAAGGTTCTCCTGGCTACAGTTTTAGCAGAGCTCTAAAAGATTAACTTAGTAATAATACTTACTTCAGAGACTCGTCCTGAAGCCTAATTACTTTTTGCAAAACATGTAGAAACAGGTGAATTTAAAATCATATTCTTTAATTGACAGGCAGCTTGTAACTGTGGATTTTGTTTTCACAATGTGACAGCACATAAACTAGTGTACTACGATGCAATTTTTTCTAGTACACCTATTTCAAGTCAAAAAAACTCTCAAGGGACAGCAAGGGAGATTTCAGTCTCACACAATCTTTCAAGAGATGGTATCAAAAGAAATAAGCTTGAATTCTCTTCTACCATGGCACTTATTTGCAAGTGGGGAATATATGTCACACTTGAACCCAACTTTTCAACTTAAAAATTAGTCAGCAGTCTAAGACTGTTTAGATATGAACATAAATCTTGTCTCCAGCTATAGGCTGTTTTTCCTTTATTCCCTTAAAATATAGCAACATTCTGATGAAAATTTAAAAAAACATACCATGACTTTCTGTGCTTTCCTGTGCTCCTTTATATTTTGACTTAGCTGAGGAAGAATTTTTATAGAGTAATCCGTTAAATGCATACTAAAATGGAATTTACAATTTTCTTCTTAAGACCTATGTGTTCCGCTTGTTCTTCTGTTATATATGGTGTATGATATTGTGATTTCTGTTTCCTACCATGTGCTATAGAAAAGAAATTAAGAATATCGGTAATACAGAGTGTTCTCTGCAGAGTGGCACTATTTTTATCTCTGAGCACATAGAATGTGTTGTGCTACGTTGAAGAAACTCTTTCTGCATTAAATGGTACTATAAACCAATGGTTCCTGTTAAGACAACCTGCTGAAAAATGTGGGCTTTTTCTGACCAACTGCTCATAGTAGAACAGAAACAAAAGCTTAATCAGCTTTTTGCTAGTTTGAAAAGATTGTATTAGTATTTTGCTTTTGCAGTTGTATAGCATTTTTAAAAAGTCATCTGACATTTTAAAAATCATCTACTGAATACCCCCACACTTTGAACACATACTAGAATATTGTAATAGAATATTTTTCTTGTTCAAATGAAATTTTGGTGGCACTGACTAATTCTCCAGCCAACTAGAATAATTTCTTCTTTGGTGTTCTACTCACAAGGGCAAAACAAATCAATCATATGTATGTCTAAATCCTGTAATTTTAATAATCTGTCAAAAATTGTGCTATTGCAGTGTAGCGGATTGTCTGCTGTTATGATATCCTTCAACAACTGAAGAAATATTCTAACTTTTGAATTACTGAGATTTTGAAAGCAGACAAATGCAGTCTTGTAATTCACCAATCAGAGCTTATCCTCTGTGTTTTTATTATGTGTTAAATGCCTCTGAACTGGTTCTTCACCTTTATTCTATTCATATAGTAAAATAAGGTGTCATGTTTCGTCATAATATACAAAATCAATGGTAATATCATATCATTTAAGCCAGTACAGATCCAGTAATAAAAGCACAGAGGATAAGCTCTGATAGGTGAATGACAAGACTCTATTGGGTTTGCATGGCACAGTTCTGGTAGCAGCGGGTGGTTACAGGGGTGGCTTCTGTGAGAAGCTGCCAGAAGCTTCCCCCATGTCCGGCAGAGCCAATGCCAGCCGGCTCCAGGATGGACCCGCTGCTGGCCAAGGCTGGGGCCGTCAGTGATGGCTGCAATGCCTCTGGGATAGCATATTTAAGAAGAAAAAAAACCACTATTGCATAGATGAAATTGTGGCCAGAGCAGAGAGGAGTGAGCATATGTGGGAGAAACAACTCTGCAGACACCAGATCAGGAGGAGGGGGAAGGAGGGAGGAGGTGCTTCAGGAGCCGGAATGGAGATTCCCCTGCAGCCCCTGGTGCAGACCACGGCAAGGCAGGCTGTCTCCCTGCAGCCTCTGGAGATCCATGGTAGATCAGACATCCACCTGCAGTCTGTGGAAAAAAAAGGATCCATGCTGGAGCAGTTTGTGACAACTGAAGCCCTGGGATGGACTCATGTTGGAGAAATTTGTGGAGGACAGTTTCCCATAAGAGACCCCATTCTGGAGCAGAGGGAGGGCTCCTCTCCTTGAGGAGGAAGCAGCTGCAGATACCATGTGATGAACTGATTGTAAACCCCATTCTCCATCTCCCTTTGCGGGGAGGTGAGGAGGTAAAGCATTGAGAATATAGTTGGGCATGCGATGGAAGGAGGGGTGTGGGCAAGGTGTTTTTGGGATTTGTTTTACTTCTCACCATCCTGCTCTAATTTTGATTGGTAATAAATTCAACTAATTTGCCTAAGTAAAGTCTGTTTTGCCCGCGACAGTGTTTGGCAAGTGCCCTGTCTCAGACCTTAACTCATGAGCCTTTAATTATATTTTCTCTCCCCTGTCCAGTGGAGGAGGGAGCGATAGAGCAGCTTCAGTGGGTACCTGGCATCCAGCCAGGGTCAAGCCACCACAAAGACAAGGTAATAATAAATATAGAATATATGGAGAAGATATACATGCTTAGAATGGATTTACAGAGAAGCTAAACACACTGTGGTCCAAAGCTGCTTAACTGGAACTGCTCTTCTGCCCTTTAAAACTGACTTTACTGGATTTGAAATCATTACTTTCACTTGTTCCTTTACATTTTCTCACATACCTCATCTCCCAGTCAACAAAGCTTTTAATGTATGAATAGCAAAATGCATTTGAAGTTTCAGTGATTGGAATGAAATGTAAATTTGATTAGCTGTATAAGTATCAGGTGAAATAAATGCAGAAAGGCAGCAGTGGAAATGTTTAATAGATTATTTGACCTGTATTTAAAGATAGGCACATGTTGAATTGAACTTAAAGATTATATCAGCCTTTAAAGGCAGAATGTTCCATGTGAAATAGCTTGATTTTCTGTGGTAAGCAGTCTCAATTCAATATTCTAGGAATAAAATGAAAAGCCCAGTTCAAAAGAGTTGTACAAGTTAAAAGAATTTTGATTTTGCAAAACAGTATCTGTAAAAGTGATGTTTTGTTAATTAAGTATCCATTATTCCACTTGGATAAACTCTCAGAATGCTTTCTTTTTTACTTTTTAGGCATTTTCTTTTGTATTCCTATTTTTGTCACTAGCTTTAGTTTTTCAACTGGCACTCCACCTTCCCCCACATATTTATTCATCCTGACTGGAAGACCATTGCATACCAAGGAGTTAGTGGTCCACATAAGTTGACCCCAAGTGTGTCCAGGCCTGTGCTGTGCCACACTGTCCATCCAGAACACCCTCGGGACCGTGTGGTGTGACACAAACCCTTGGTCACAGGATGACCTCAGCTGGACGTGAGTGCACCATCTGTGTGGCCTTGCCTTTAGCTGAAAGGACAGCAAGAAGCTCTCCTGTGGCCATCACTTCTGTTTGACTGTAGAAATGATAGATTGAGTCACTTCTTGTGAGAAAATCCAGTAACAGCTCAAAAGAGGAAACTCTCCTCTTTGGACAGGGTCTGCATTGCATGCTGCATGTGGGTTCTCAGCAGCTAAGGGAGTGTAATAAATATTAGCTGTGCTGTTCATTTCTTATTGTTTTAATTCTAATAAATGGCATTTAGAATGATACCTTACACAGTCCAAGTGCCTTTCTTATGGGGACTGTAATAGACCAGCACCTCCCACTGCAGAACACCCTGTAAGACAACGACTCTGTTTGTTCTTTTCTTTTTTTCTAAGGCTACCTTAAAGGATTAAATTGTTGTCATGACTTTACTCCAGTACCACATGCCTGCTCACTCACTCACTCAGTCACTCACTCACTCAGTCACTCAGTCACTCACTCACTCACTCACTCACTCACTCACTCACTCACTCCCTGCCCTCTCCACCCCTGGTGGGAAGGAGAATTTGAAAGAAAAAGTGAGCTAAGAACAATTTAATAACTGAAACAAAATATAAAATATGACAATAATAATTGGATACTACTACTACTACTACAGATTTGAATGTAAAGAGGAAGGAGGAATAAAAGTCAAGGGATACATGTGACACAAGGTAAAATTGCTCACCAACACACTGACTGATGCCCATCCGGTCCACAAGCAACTTAGTCAAATGTGTAACATATTTCCACAAATAAGAGAAGAAAACTATGTGATAAGATTTGGCTATATTTCGTCTCTTCCTATTTAAGTGCTGTGAAATACTGAGAAATGTCCAGGAGTTTGGCTGTTCTTGTAAGAAACTAACTCAGCCAACAGTGATTGTTACAGCCTACTTCAGCTGTTCTAGTTGAGGCAACCATGTCCAGTGCCCCAGGAAGGGGAAGTCTGGGCTTCCATACTTGTACCAATTACATGAAAGACTAGAAATCCATTCCTTCTCAGGTCAGCAGTAAAGTCCATGACATGCATGTTTTCCATGAGGCTCTGCTGCAAACTTGCAATTCTATGCTGAGGCCTCAGCTTCTCCCCTGCCCCAAGTAATTCTCAAAAGTTGTCTTTTCTTATTAATAGGCTGTCTAGAGGTTTTTGTTCCCTTCTTTGCTTAGTGAGTTTTACAGGAAAGAAATGAGCAGAGAACGTCTTTAAATCAAATGTGGTAATTGTGCATAACTGGTGACCTTTTAATAACATGCAAAGAGGAATTTCCATCCATATTTACAGTCTTCTAGTGTCAAAAAAGGACAAAGCAGTCACAGCTGATGCTATTTTTAGAACTGGATCAGGCCTTGCAGAGTGTATTGTAGAGCCAAGACTGACACAAACTGAAGAATAATTACAATCAAGCTCATGAAATTTTAACACAGAAGTGGCTGCATTATTTAGAACATTAATGTGGTTTCAGCAAAAAGTAATTACTGGTTATCTGTTGCCAGAGACATCATTTGCTGTCTAACTCTAGAGGTGCTGTTTATGTAGGAAATAATGGAAATAGTTTCAAATATTTTAAGTAAGACTACAGTAAATATTTTTTGTGTGTTTCAACTGCCTTTGGTTGAAGAAACTGAACTGGTACCAAACAGAATACATGTAATTTCTCCTTAATTATGGTGAATCATATTTCTTTCAGTTTTCCAGAGTGATTTACATTGCAAAATTTACCTCATTATAACAAATTCCTCCGCAGCTCTGTTAGCATGTCAAGCTGAGAAAAACCTTGGTCTGCTCAATGAAGCTGTATCAGCAGTAAAAAAAAAATTATAGCCACTCCCACTTTGGAGTTTTGGCCACTAGAAAGGTGGAGAAAAGATGTGCTTCCTCATATTTTTGTGTGTTACAGCAACATTCAAAGCATGGCAAGAGATTTAAAAGTTTGAAGGAAGCGCAGCTAGTCCATGTGCTCTGTACAGGGCGCATGGCGAGAGAGGGAGAAAAGGATGGTGCAGAGTTCTTTCTTTACCTTAACCAGAAAGTCTTAACAACAAATGGTACAATAAAATTGCTGTTTTGATAAAATGCAAATACAGATCGTGAACAATTCTTCCCATATGGGAGAAAGCCATATGCACAAAGCATCAGATAAATCCTGAATGGCTTTCCCATGACATGCTGCACAGGTCCTCTCCGTGGAGAAAAGTTCCACCTTTTGGTCATTTAAGCTATTATATGAAATTTTCACACAAGAAAGCAATTCTGTTCATAAAGGATGTTTGCATGAGAGCTTCTTACTGCATTTTTAAATAAATCAAGGTAAATTTTAAATAAAAGCAAGACCATACATATTCGGGTCCCCATGCTTACATTCAAATTATTTCAAGAATTTAACAGTTAAACAGGACAAATATAAGGTCACTGTTTTATTTATGTCCTTGCTTGAACAGGCAGCTAAGACTCTAAGGAAACACTACCAGGTGTGTGCAATGAGCACACTTCCCAGGGAGCTACTCCCAGCACCCACAGCAAAGCTGCTGGACCAGGCTTCTGGGACATGCAACTCTGAGTTGTTGCATTACTACTAGCTTCAGCTTAAACATCACAAAATGAACTTCTGTATTTTTAGTAAATCTGTGTCTACATGCTGCCTGACCCAGCTGCAAATACTGTACTGTACCTTGTGTTCTATATACTAGAAAGCTTCGAGTTGGTCTAGATTTTGATCTAGACCTTTCTTATCTTTCTTTTTTTTCCAATTTTTTTTCATTAACAATATTAATAATCTAATGAAAAGAATGAAGGATTAAGATGACAAAAAAAAAAGAAGAAAATCACGGTGTCTTTTAGAGCTGGTTGAAAACATTGCTTTGGAAAAGTTTCTTTTAGAAATTCCCGACTTATTAAACAAACCCCATTCCAAGGAACATATCAATTCAGATAAAGTCAGAAACAAATTTAGCTGATTGCTGTTGGAAACCCATTTTGATTCCTGAGTAGTTCTAATGTTGGTAACATCCTGACTTTCTTAAATTATACATTATTTTATTTTTATAGTGGCCTAACTGTAAACAATTTATTACATAGGTGGCTTTTATAAACGTCAGATAGTGTATACTAAATGTGAGTAGTGAAGCAGTTCAGAGAGGATTTCCACTTTTTCACCTTTTATTCGGGAAGTGTCCTACCATTTCTTTTTCATTTACCATTGAAAGGAAAATCTTTTCTTAATTCTACTTCGGCTGCATTGGTTTTCATTAAATGGGTCTGTTATAACACAATAGCAAACCTGTGAAAAATCCCTGCTCTTTAGTAGAGATGATTTTTCATATATTTTGATTTTTTTGTGCCAATTTGATCTCTTAAAATTTGACAGGCAGGAATTTTTGACTGAAACATACCTTCCACTCTGACTTACCTTTCACTCTGGGCTTTGATGCTGTTGTAGATATTCAAACATGGATGGTAGTGTTCTTGAGCTGAAAAAGATTAGCTAACATCAAACATTCTCTGTGCAGCCCAGTGTTTGTCCTCTCTTATATTTAAAAAACATTTACTGCTGGCAGGTAAAACATACATTAAAGATGATATGAAGTTGTAAAGAATATAAACAAGAAAGGAAAATAGAGAAGAAACAAGGTGAAGGGTCTGAAATCTGTTATTCACCTTAATGTAATACATGCCCTGTAAAGCGACCTGTGTTATATAAAGCTGCTGTACAGTTTAACAGGTGATAGTTCCACAGAGCCCTTCAGTGAGTTTAAATGTACAGTTACTTACTAAAAGGTGTTATAAATTATGGGACCAAAGTTCGTCACTAACTGTTCATCAGATAACAGCATTAAAATGTTACAAAAATAGTAGACCCATAAAAATTTACACTGGTCAATAATGATTTGGAGTAGTGGCAGACTCACCAGCAGAGCTGATTCAGCCCCCGCTAAGCCCTGTTTTCATCATGCGTTTCATTGTGCTAATACACCAGTTTTTACATCTGCATGTAACAGTCAGGGAACATTTCTGTTTGAAAAATTACCTGGTGAGGGGAAAAAAAAAGATCATTTCCCTGAATGTGTTACTCATGAGGACTTAAAAATAGTTCCAGAAAACCCCAGAAAGCTGGGACTTATTAAATTAACTTTTCTGGGAAAAACCCCTAACCCTCATGTTTACAACTTTAGAGCAGAAATATTCTGTTAGGATTTGACTGTAACACAACTCTTCCCTTCTGACTTTGCATCGTAAACTCTCACAGTCTTATTATTTGTCTTGTGAATCTTAAGAACCCCTTGGACTCATTTAACAGATTATCAGATTTTCTTTATTAAAAAGATATTTTCTCAGTCCTCCTGGCTTCAAAAACTTGAAGCTCGACTGAACAATATTGAACACTAAGAGTAACACTGAAAAAGAAATGACTATTCAAAAACTCATTGAAAACTGACTCGGTATTTCTGGACATTTGGAGCTGGCAATACTGCTGATGCTCATATGTGGGTGAACAGTTAGGTCAGAGCTATTTTACAGACTTGTTACTATGAGAGCTTTATACCACCTGGAGAGTTTCTTTCTGCCAGCTTCTCATTGACAGCACAACCTGACAGGAACAAAGGAATAAAGCCTCATTCCTCATTTTAGCCAATTTAACAAAAAAGCTGTCACATCTTTAGTGAATGGTAAACTCCTCTGTCACACACTCTGTAATAAAAAGATTGCTTTTTTTTAATAGCAGAATGTTAATGTAATAAAATGACATTTCCAATCTATTGAATTTTTTAATCTTTATGTTGCCTGAAGAAAGCAAAAGATAACGTTACTGAACAGGTTATATTTCTTTAAGAAGAAGTCTATGCATCAGTGGGGGAAGACATTGGAAAATTCTTCTAACTTTAGCACAATAGTGTATGATCCCTATATTCATTTTAATGCTTGGTTTTGTACCATACAGTGCTTAGAACAAATACCAGAGATTAATGTGGCCTTGTGTTAACTCCCCGCATCTGCTACTAATGAGTCTTGTGCCAGCTAATGCTTCCTTATTAATTTATATTAGTGATTGAGACGTACTAGAGAAGTCTTAGTTTTGAGAACAGAGTGCTGAAGTAAAGAATGATAAGAGAAGAGCATCATAACCTGACCACATATTTGAGATACTCTCCAGGAAAGAATATTCATCAGAAGATCTGGGACGGTAAAAGGAAATTTTGAGAAAAGGGATGTTCCCAAAAGACCACCAAAGACCCTCAAAAGACCTTTACTCATATACACATAAGTTCATGGAAAATATTAGCCTATATGCATACATTCAGGAAATGTAATGAATATGTAATAGAAATGTGAAGAATATGTATTATCTTCAGGAATATAACCTGGTCTGTGAATTTGCTGGGCACGCCTGCTGCAATTCTGTAGAAAACTGTATGGTTAGTTTTATCCTTGTGTTTTATGTTTCAATTTAGTCCTTAATAATTTTTTTTAAACTGTAAATGGTGAATTCTGATATCTATTTTAAAGTTGAGTGAATAAGATTTTCAGAACCCAAATATGTGAAGTTCTAAAATACCAGAAGCAGACCAGTATCTCAGAAACTTTTTTCTGTGAGCCATTGAAGATCAAGTGATACCACAGCCTTTTGAATAAAGAAGGCTGATGAGGCACACAAATTAATCTTGGCACAGGACAGAATGAAAAAAGAAAAGGTTTTGAAGAAGGTAAAGAAAATTATTTTGATATCTTACATGAGGCTTAGCAGAAAAGGTTCTCTCCTTATGCTTCATATTTCATGGTCTCATGCTGAGCTGATGATGAGATGTTCCATAGTCATAGAAGATAGTCTCTTAAAAAATGCTCAAGAACTGTGAAGACAATGCACATATATTGTTCTTGGTCTTGTCTACATCTGTATAGCACATTTGTAAGAAAGATCACTCAAGGTGTATTTTCATTTTATGATTTTGGCCTCCACACATAGAACTTTAAAATACCTAATATCTGCACTAGCACGCAATTAAGCAAATACACAAAGATGTTTTCTTCATAGTCTCATGTACAGAGTTGAAGTTGGATGGATGAATCTGATCTTTAAACTAAAGGACTTGTACTTAACGTGGATTGCTCACATTTAACTGTGTTAGAAAGGAACTTCTGACATCATGAACTGAGAAACCCAGGGCGTAGAGAAGGATGGGCTTTGTGAAAAAAGGGAAAGCTGAAAGCAGAAGGAGTTCATCGGATGGAACTCAAATTATACAAATGATTGACTAATTTGCAAAAAATTTTCACTGAATAGTTTATTTTGATCCCTGTCATTTTATCTTTCTTAAAGGACTGCCTTTTTGGCTACAGTTATGCTTAGTAACATTAGCATTTTATCTTCCTTTGTAATGTTTTGGAAGTAGAGACTAAAAAATGGAAAAAATCCTATACTCTTCTACTAAAATCAAAAGTAAGTTTGCATGTATTTTTGTTTCTAATGAAACCTATGCTCCAGAATAAAAAACCCCCCAAAACTGTTTCTGAAATGCAGAAGACATTTTCAATGATTTCTGAAAGTGAAGTACTATTTTCTGACAGCTATAAACTGTAATGTTCTCCTCTGTCAAAGAAAAAAAAATGGTTGAAAAGACTAGTTTATGTCCAGCTCCTATTTACAGAAGGAAAAAAGATTTATTCATCCAAGTTGATACGTAAAGGATTTTTTCTGATCATCCCTCATGAACTTCTGGGATCTTTGGAAGACTTTCTTTCCTAGGCAATTGAAAAGGAGAGATTCCTGTAAAAGGAGTGGCAAAATGAAGAAGCAGGAAGAGATTCTGGGACATGATATCTCAACTGAATGCTTTCAGAAGGTATCCAATTATGCTAAAACACCTTACCGTATTCTTTAGGACATTTGTAAATAAAGTACTAGGGGATACACTGTTTTTCTACAGATTAAATCTATTTTACATTTACGGCATGCTGCTCAATAAATGAGTTTACCTCGTAGCATTGGTGGGTAATATGTTATTGTCACCCCGGACTCCATTGGAAAGAGTTTAGAGTTTATAGACAACATTTTGCATTTACATCAGGATTCATCTTGTTTTAAACCTCAGCAATAATCCCAAAATTATGTGGACACATCGTGACTATTTTCCTTTTGCTAGCTACTGGAACAAAAGTATGGTTCAATAAGCTTCAGCTGTAGATTAGGAAAGTAAATATATTTGAATACAATTCTCATTACGGTAGTTAGAAATGCAAATTGAGACACTCTAATTATGGTTCCCATATGACACTGATTTCCGTTAATGACAATTTTATGGGTTTTTTTAAATTGAATGTATATTAACAAATCATGACTTATTCTTGCAGAGACCATTAGGTATCAAACAGTTGCTTTCAGTATCATTATTGTTCTGCTGCAATGATTTATAATCAAAAATCAAAGGTACAACCTGCCTTCCCCCCAGGTCTGCTTCTCAGTATCTGCACATAACTTGATAAAAGAGAGCAAACCTTAGCAATGGCACTTAAATAAATCAATGCTTTCCAGTTGTTGTGGTGCAGTGTCTTGTGGCACTCCTTACTTCCAGCACAAACTCTTCATTGCATACTGATGTTCACTGGCATACCAAGACCAGCTTTACTGTTGCTGGATGAAGGAAGATTCCATGATTTCTTTTTTCTGCTTTCAGTGTAGTTGATTAAACTGACAGACTAATTTTAAAGAGGATCTGGCATATTGACAGTAACTGTTTCAATGAAGAAGCACTCCTTTCATGATAAATTTGTGTTGTAGTAACCTTCATTTTTACAATTATTTATCACTGTAAGTTAATACCAGGAGTAATTTGGACTTGTTATTGGAAATACATAATCTACTTAATTTCCTAGTACATCAGAAAATGATACACTGTGATTTAGTCCAAATCTCTCTCTCATTGAATTTCACCTGAAATAACAATTCAATTAGACCTCAGATATTAGGAAAGCTTAAAATCTAATATTTTTTGTAGAACATAAAATAGATTCAGGTTGTGCCCTCCTTCCTCTTAGTCAAATTCCAAAAGACCTCAGAGGGTTACAAGCAGCTCACTTATGAGGAAAATAAGAAGAATAACTTAATCACAGAGTGGAATATCAAATAAACAGTATAAAATTGGCTGTGGTGTGTAAAGATAGGTTGTTGTTTAAACATCAGAAGACAATTATCCTGGTATCTAGATTGAAAAATATGTATTTAACCACAGATATTGACTTGCCAGAAAGCTGCAAATAAAGCAAAAGAACTGGGATGAGTCCTGTTAGAAAAGACTTGGATTAAAATTTAATTTTAAAAAACAGTGTTCCAGCTTGTTTTAGGGAATTAATATTTCAATTAAAGCTTTGTTTCTAAGCACAAATAACTTCCCAAGCTTTTCTGATGAAAAAGGTAAAAAAACCTGAGGACTGCAATCTAGCATGCAAATTCTTTCACAGAAGAACCCTGTGAATGAGAATATATCACTCCATCCTTAGAAGTAGTAATACCTTCTTTAGTAAGATTAAAGAGATGATGCAAGTACACAAGGGTTTCAGGACTCAGAAATAATTTCTTACCTTGAGGAAAAAATCTGACCTCATTTCTTTCCCATGATATACTAATCAAGAATTTTGGGGGATTGGGGGTAGGGGTGGGGGAAGGGGTAAGATTAATATGTGTAGAGTATAGAAAGTTCTGCCAAAGTTAGGCTGCTGCTACAGTATCACAATGCCAGACTTCAAAATTCCTGATTTGCACAAAAAGACGGGAAGAGTTTCAGTCTGATGAAGTAATGTAAATGTTCTCTTTTCCTAGGAATGTAATTGGTGCATTGTATTGTCACAAATGACAATTATCTCAAACAAGTTACATAAATAAATAAATAAATTTAAAGTTTTGCATTTCTTTCATGTAAAACAGGATGAATTAAATTATGCTGAAAAAACTCTAAAAATAAAAAAAAATTAAGAAATAGGTTAACAGAAATAAATTGGTGAAATGCTTTTAGGAATGCTTTGTACCAAAGTCATTATAGATACCTGTTGATACCTGTGAGATTTTACTCTGCTGGGATCTAAAGGACATTACCTCACCTGGGAGTACCATTTTGGGTTGCCTAATTGTGCTTTATTAGTCTACCTTGAGGGACACTCTAGAAGTCTATAAGAAATGTCAATGTAACTCTAGCTTTTCATTGACATTGCGCCTAACAAATTCATGTATTTCTCAGAAATATGTATTATTCCTATAACGAAAATTCTAAAATGAAGCTATTTTGTTTCTTTGTAAATTTGGGAGTTGACGATTTTTTGTTTTGCTTCATATCAGTATATTAAATGGAAAAAAATAAAAAGACTGCTAGAAGAGAAAACTAGTTTCTTTTCAGCTAGGCTTGTAATTCTCAATATCAAATATTTTACTCAAGTGGTTCTGATATGAATGTTCTCTCTAAGTCAAACCTGGAGACTGGCATTTTTGAAGAGACACTTTGACTGTAAAATATACATGTTCCTTTTCACTGGATTAATTAAATATTCTTAATAGTCAGCACAGATTTTCCCAGTACTCTCAACATTTAGTACTCAGTCAATTTTCTGCTGAAATTAGATTCTGCATAATTTTGCACTCGGTGTTTCCCCTTATTGGATTTGACCAATTTATCACTTTCTCACTGTAGTGCAAATAACTTTTAGCTGCATATGGGCAGGCAGTGATTATCAGTCTCTCCACTGGCAACTGTTAGGAGCAATCATATTAACTAAATTAAGAAATAAAATGTTCCAGAATTTTTGTTGAACTATTATTTTTGGCAAAACCTATTTTGAAGAAAAAGAAACGTATTCTTTACAAAAAGTCTACTACAAGAGATATCTAGAAACCCATTTAGGAAACTTTTGCACCAGAAAAAATGAAAACTTCTGTTGGAAAACTACATTATTTGGACAGATATTTTGTTATTCTGTATCACCATTACAATTTTTCCTTTTCTTCATGATGTTTTAATAGCAAATGCCTTTAGTAAATATCATATCACATTACATCCTATGATAGATCATGTCATGGCAGTGCAGCAGAACTTAAATATTCTAGTTTCTTTTCTGTCTACTTAATTTTAAAAAGTGAAGGGAAGATGTCACATAGAATAGGACTACATATTTTTTCAGAAGTAAATTTGGTGCAAATTTGGAATCAAATTATTTCAAAACATGAATGTTTCCCACAAAGGGAAACTCTCAGTTCTCTCTTAAGTCTAATTACAAGGGTAATAGTGCATTCAATTATGTTTGTTTTTTTAACAGGGAAAAACTAGATAACAATATATAATTAATAATGTAGCACCTATTTCCTACACTGCATACAACAATGTAGTTGTATATCTTAATGAGGAGGAGGGAGGTAATTTCTGCATGCAGAGGGAGAAAGATGACGTGGAAATATTGGGGAAACTTCTGAGGATAATGGAATTGTAAAGTTCACGGTTGACCCTAACAGACTGCTGAGGTTGGACACTTAATGAACACTGCAGTCTCTACATTAATTTCTCTTTTTCCAAGAAACACATCTCTGATAGAAACTGTACTTTAAACAAGATTTCTATTTCACTGTATTCTGCTACCAGAAGTGTAAGCGTGGGCATGCAAACCTTCTGGCTATTTCCCGGGGCTTCATCTGACAATCTAACCTGACAGAGTGCTGATTTACTCAGTGTGTTTTCTACCTTATTGCTTCTCCCAGCAGCAAATTATGCTGCCTATATGCCTATTATTTGTTCCTTACTAGACCCACATACCTTACTTTTTTAAAAACCAACATGGAAATTATAAAAATACCTCTTCCTCTCCTTTTCCAGATTTCTTACTCTCAGTTGTGCCAGCCACTAGCCAAAGTACGCACCCTGGTGATAAGATTCCAATAAATTCTGGTGCCAATAGCCATAGAGAGAAGATAATTTTTCTTGTTCATTTTCCAAATAATTTCTTTAAGATTTTTCAGAGCATGAAACTTTGATCTTATTCTTTATGATAGTTTTTGTATTTCTCAATGTTTTTTAAATTTTTTTTTCTTTAGAAAAAGAGGGCACCAAATGGAAATCATTCTTCTCCATGGGACATTTTATCCACTTTGATCTAGTCATTCTTCATACGGTCAAGTAAGAGCCCAGTAGTTTTTTTCGTAAAAGTAAGGGGAAAACAGCTGCTGTTTTTCCAGCTACCAGTGCATTTTTAGAAGACTCATGGCTATACCTGCAACTGTTCCTGTGGTCACCCACTACATATTCTTTTTTATGAGCTTCAAATGTAAATAATTTTTATTAAGTGTCCACTAGCATACTTGGGGATGTCTCTTTTATTCTTCTTCCTGACAACAGTACGAGTGTCTCTGTAGTTATTAATGTATTTGAATGCAGCAGCAAAAAACCCAGATTCCACAGAATTAATTTAAAACTCGTCATAATAATGCAGAAGAGTGTACCTCATCATCTTGGCTCCCTTCATCAATGTTCTGCACTGGGCGTGAGTGAGAGAGATGGTGTGGGACTCTTACCAGATCTCCATAAGAAAATTGTGACAAAAAATAGCATTAAAAATTCTGCTTTTTTAAAATAGAAGATTAAAATGTGTCTTATATCTTTTCAGAGGCTGGGAATCCTGCATTTTGTGTAGCATGAGACAGACCCTAGATGACTTTTCCTCTCCATTCGTGGAGAGGTTTCTCCTTCCTCTGATACCTTTTATTCTGTGTAACAAACAAAATCACATCTTCTCCTGATGGGCTGGAATGCCATCTCTGCCAGAGCAGCCAGTAGCACTTCAGCACAGGCCTGCACAGGGAGTTCCAGCAGGCTCATGCTGCAGGCTCAGCAGCTGCTCATGCTAATGGGGTTCTCAAGTCTTACTTGAAAGTCCCAATAGAGTAGAAATGTTTTGCTCAAGATCACTAAAGCCTTGAATATAATGTATTCCACAAGACTGGAATTGTGAAATTTTCATTTTATACGCTATTTAGTAAGAAATAAGTTTTCTCAAATTTTTTCATTTTTCCTTATTGTTTTTTGTGATGATATCAAAGTGGAAACACATCATTGTATTTCTACATGTTTGCAAAACAGTATTGATGTTAACATAATCATAATGATATCCTTGAAGACTATTATATAATTTCATTGCTACAGGAAACAAAAGTTTGTGCTTCTTTGCTTTCTGTGGTTTAAAGCACATTAGTTTGGTGGTATGTGTTTGCTTAGAAAAAAATGAATGAAATTAATTTAAAAAAATATATTGCCTTACTTCATCAAAGAACTTAGAGCAGTAAAATCTTTGATGCAAAAGCTTTGAAAGTTCCATCTCAGTATATCCTATTCAGCTTCTGAATATTGGAACTATAATAATCAGCACTTAGGATGAAAAGAATAACTGAGCATAATTTTTCAATAGAGAAGAGAAACTGTGTAAATTAGAAAGACACCGGTAAATATTGGCATTCTGAAGAGAGGAATAATGACATGAGAAAAGAGAAGTGATATTATTTAATTAATTAAATGAAAACAGAAAAATATCATTACTAGTGTCATCTCAGCCAAAAGACAATATTTCATTGTTTAGCTGAACCAGCAGTTGTGCAGAAGAATGTGCAGTCCAAATAAGACTTGTAAAAAGGACTACATGCTTCACGACATGCTAATGTGGGTGTTGTATTTAGGCGTATAACAAATACAAAACATAGTCATCAAAACGAGCGGGTAAATGACACAGGATGAACACTTGAAAGCTACAAGAGTTGCATCAAAGGGCATAAAGGATTCCAAATCCTCTCTGAATATTGCAGGATCAACTATTATCACTTTATCTGCTTGTTATTATGACTTCATTCAAATAATGTCACCATTTCTCTTCATCAGAAGAATTCCTAAATTATATGGTGATTGTAATGATCTTGATGAAAACAAAACCCCCCCCACCATAGTCATAAAGCAGTAGCAGAAAAGAAAGAAGTTGTTGCTGGAAATTTGTCTTTGAGTATCTGTCCATTCCATTGCATGTTAGGAAACATGCCTGTCTGACCATCCAGGGGCCCTCTGGTGCAGCCACTCTCGCACCACCTGAGCTGGGACCGAGGCTCCTTCACAGCTGCACCCCCACGCTCACACAGTCACACCAGGTTCCCTCACCTGCTTGGTCCCAGGCTTCCCTAGCGGAGTCTCAGATGTCCATGTGCTTCAAATAATTCAATCATGGTGCAATAACAAAATAAGAAAGTAACAGCTCAAGCTGGTGCCTCTGAGGGACTCTGAACAGAGGAACCCCCAGGCTTTTACACCCTCACAGTCTGAGCACTCCGGGGGGCTGTGGGCTCCTGCTGTGCCCCCGAGTGCCAGGTCCCCTGGCTGGGCCACAGGTCCCTGTGCCCTCTGTCACGCAAAGGGTCAGCAGGGCACGGCTTCGTGCCTTGGGCTCTCGTCATGCAGAGCTCAGCCTGCAGCTCACACTGCAGCTGCTCACTGAGACCTGTGCTGAAGGTTCTCCTCAAACCTCCTCAATGAGACCTGTACTGGAGGTACTCCTCAACCTGAGAACTGAAACTTGCTCTGTAACGATATGAACTGAAGATTTTTGTTATTCCTGGTGAAGGCGCATTCAGTGAGAAGAGTGTGACAAACTGGAAGTCACATGACAGGGCGAAAACAAGTAATATATTGCAACTTAAGAGTCTTAAAAGCACATCTCTATTGCTTTGGGGCCTGGCTCTGAGATCTCTCAAAGCGCAATGGTGTATACATTTGCCCTCATGGCTGCGTTCGAGTTTGGTGTCTGTGTCTTACACCTAGCTATGTTCTACAAGGTATAACTCTTTATTCTAGATATGCTGACAAACAAATGCCTACAGCAAAAGTGGATACAGCTGCGCTTCATCTTAGGGACATCATTACGGCAGTCCTAAAGATCAGGATCATACAGATCCATATAGATGATAGCCCTACAGGCATGGTTCCAGGCACGGCTAGAGGATACTCTTCAGAGCATGAGAGACTCCATGTAAATGTAAGAGGCAACAAGTAGGTGGGTTTCGAAGTATATTGTGTATTGAACTCCTTCTTTCTGCCAATCAAATGCTGTGTAGGTACACTTTGGAGTGCCTAATTTTTCCATCAAGATCATTGGTGCAATTTGTCCTCAGCCATTTTTGTTGTCTTAATAATAAACCCCAAGTTGTCCAAATGTCTTTTTTTTTTTTTTTTTTTCAATCCTTAGCTGGTATGATGTGTTCCAGGATTGCAGTCACCATTGTATTAAATAATTTACGTTTTGATAAAATTTATTCTCAGAATTGCTTGTATCTGTAAAACAATGAGGGTAATTAATCACTGACACAGTCATGTTCTTCCTTACTTGGTGAATTTAATTAAAACCGGATTTCCTCCTAGAGTAATGAAGTAACTTTTCAGCTCACAACACTTAGACTCCTGATTTCCACTTTTGAAGTGCTTGTGTACTTCAGTGGGGGGAATTTCAAATGTTTTGACAGCATCCCTGACAGCCTGATTGACTGGTGGCAGTCAGAAAGAGTTTCAGGCTGCTTCAAGTGATTCATGAGTGTGACTAGTGCAGAATTGTCACTGTCAGAATCACGGAATGTTCTGATTTGGGAGAGACCTACAAGGATCATCAAGTCCATCTCTTAAGTGAATGGCCCATGATTGATGCTACTGTCAACTGAATGGTGAATCAGACTGTAACACCAGTTTAAAACTTAATGTCCAGCTATGTGTTTGACTCCCAAACTGTACTTCTTTGATTTCACATCTTATATCGTGAAATTAGATTTGCAATTATGAACATTAAGTGACACCCTCAGGAGATATTTAAACACTTAAATTTAGAAATGTGAACTGCCTCACTTATCACAATCAAGGACTTGATATCTTGTTTACTAGCCAAGTTTTTCTGTCCATCTGGTGTAAGCATCGAATACAAGTAAGCAATTTTATTGCAACTGCAAGAGTCCAAGTGCACAATCTTTGCCAAGGCTCAGAAACCTCCTTTCTGTGAATTGTACAAGTTTCTGGCATGTTTCACTGATTGCTACAGGACAGATATGACTACATTTCTTCAATATGTATGTCTGGACAGCAGAAATAAGCTCTTGCCAAACTATGTTTTAACTAAGACTTGATAGTCATTTCTTCCCAGTAGTTTCCACATATAATCACAGAATGTTTGAGGTTAGAAGAGATACTTGGAGATCCTACAGTCCAACCCAACCATTTCAACCAGTGCCAGCTATAGCAGGTTGCCCAGGACTGTATCCTGCTGAGTTTTGCACATGTCCAAGGATGAAGACTCCACAATCTTTCTGGGCAACCTGTTCCAGTGTTTTATCACCCTTACAGTATTTTTTTTTTATGTTTAAGTGGTATTTCCTGTGTTTCAGTTTGAATCAATTGCCTCTTGTCCTTTCACTGCATTTCACCAATGAGAAGAATCTGGCTGCATCATTTTTTATCAGGTACTTACACAAGTTGGTAAGTGCCTCCTCCTCTCCCAGGACATCTTTGTTACAAGTTAAAAATTCCCAGTCCTTTCAGCCTGTCCTTATATGACAGTTGCTCAATCCTTTAATCATTTTAGTGGCCCTATGTGTATACACTTCCTTCTGCAATGCCTTTGCCTTTATCCTTCACAGCAGCTGTCAATTTTCTATTTGAACTTTTGAAGAGAAAGGTGGTGTTCTCAGTCAATAAATCATTTCTGTGGCCAAAAATGGTTTGAGGCGTTGTTTTCAGACAATCTGCGTCTCTATTAATTTTAGACTATTTTCACAAAAGATTGACCCTTAAGTAAAAAGCCTCTATGAATTATTTATTTCTGTACTTTCAGGGAAAGTTGAGCTGGACTACTGGAATGTCGTAAATAATTAAAAAATACACCTAAGTGTAGAATTCACATAATTTCTGTTGTAGTACTCAAAAAATGCACTAGAAGTTTCTGATGTATTACTTGTGAGATTTACCTATATGAAAAGTAACTTGTAATTTGAAATTTACATAATAATAAATAATAAATTTTACACACTAAAAAATAATTTTGTAATTTGTACTCTCCTAAAGTGTGTATGTTGTTTTCATATATTTATTCACATGCACAATCATGATCATAATTTATGCTCAAGAAGTCCATCACATCAGAAAAGAACTTCTAATTCAAAACTATTTTGCTAATTGTAAGTGTGTTGTTGCATTTTGCAAGGACTTTTTTTGCTTTTCATCTGAAACCTGAATTATCTTTTTGTTTGTTTAAGTAAGGTGGCAGGTTAGTTTTAAAAATATTTGGATTTTTCTTTGAACATCTCACAAGGACTTGAATCCTAAAGTATTCAAGGTCAAACAATTTCGTCCTCCTCAGTTATATTTTCTATAGCTTTTACAGACAGTTTTGCATCAGGAAATTCTACTTTTGCAAGGGCAACTATCATTGTAGATTATGAAAGATACTTTTGAAATTGCAGTTACCAAGCAACCTGTCACTACCTGACAGTTCTTTCCCCTGTTTCATAAAGCCTTTGTTACACATTTTTTAACAAAAATAAAACCCCGCCAAAATGCTTTGAAAGCAAATTGTTACCAGCACACAGTTTTCAAGTCCAAATTATTTAATTAAAAAAAGCTTAAGTTTATATATTTAATTTGGAGTAAAGAAAATGGCATATAATACAATTCTGAAATAAGTTCTGTAATAATGCCATTTTGACTGGCTTTCTTTTTCAAATATTTTGATTCTACTCTGAATTGAAATATTTGAATCTCACAATTGTATTTTCCTGTAACCAACATGAGCTTTTTTTCCTTAAATGCCATATGTAATCTTTATGTAGATGAACTCTTTTTTTCTTAATGACTGTTAGGAAGCTTTTTATACTGACCTTGTTGGAGGCAGAGCAAGGCTATTTGTCTTGCTGGCAGACAACAGCAACTGATAAAAAATACTGGTACTGAATATGGCTGCTCACTTGGAAGGGTAAGAACTAACCGGATGTATTCTGAAAAGTGGGATAGGTGGAAACTTCTCCCGTGCTCACAGTGCGAACACCAATCATGTGGTACGTGTTAGGTTATGTTACCAATAGAATCTGAATGTGCTAGTGAACAAAATAGCGAATAACCCCTACTGTCAGGCCTGTAAATGAAGAGCTGAATCCATTAAGGAGTGATCCTCCTGCATTGGTTCTTGCTCTGAAAGGTGAAGCATACCAAGGAGTCCCCCATGGACATGGGGAGAAACACTCTTGAAGGGACAGTGCTCAAAGGAAGATGAGCATGCAGGATTCCACAGGCAAAGGGAATCCTCTGTGTACTGAGTTCCCGTGCCTTGATGTACCTCTTCTTGAAGACAGAACGAGCCTATGAGACACATCAAATAAATCTACAGTGAGATGCAAAGCTGTTTGACCTCCTGCAATCTCTGTTGCAACAGTGCGCAAAGGCCAGGTGTGAGAATTGAAATGGACCCCCGTCCACCTTCCTGTGCTCATCTTTTGTCCCTTCTCTTCAAAACCCACTGCAATTGTGCCTTCAAACAGCAGGACATGCAGGCTTTCACTTCAAGCAGGCTTCTGAAACTGGCTCTTGCTCTGCCATGGTACAAGAAGTGTGATATGCTCGCTGTGCTACGTTCTTCATCTATCTCCTTTGTCTTCTCCATCTCCCAGCTCTGTATTTTGGCTTTTCTTTTATCTGAGAGAATATGAGCAATGTGTGGTAGACATCTTGCATATGAGCTCTGTACAGAAGATATTTTCTCATCAGGGCACAATTCCTACTCTTCTTCAGACTCCTACCTACCATTCAGCTTTTATAAAACAATAGAAACATTGTAGAGAATTAG
The DNA here is from genome assembly GCA_014706295.1 of Lycocorax pyrrhopterus obiensis. NCBI lineage: Eukaryota > Metazoa > Chordata > Aves > Passeriformes > Paradisaeidae > Lycocorax > Lycocorax pyrrhopterus. Next base: position 35,109,446 of record JACSVZ010000007.1, read on the forward strand.
TTCTTCAGTCTTTTGATGTAGATAAGTAGATATGGAGTGAGTAGATATGGATAAAATAAAAATTGGTACCAGTTTGCACTTTGGATATGATTTAAATCAGACTCCTGAGATTTAATACAAGGCTTCTGCACTTTCATTAAAAAAAAAAAAAATTCTTCCTCTGAATCCTGATTTTGTCTGAGATCAGAGCATGGGATTTCAAGGGACTGCTGAGCCATATTCCCAATTTGATTCAAATCCAACATGTACTACAACATCTTTAAAAATCCCTCTTTTTGTGGAATTATAAGCCTGTTCTTAAATGTTAGTATATCAGATCCATTTTGAAAACTGTTTAGTCTGGGCTTCACTATTAAAATAAAGAAAAAAGAGAAAAAATTAAATATTAGAAAAATAGAAAAAAATAGATTGATCTTCTTGTTCAATATGAGAAAAATATTAATGATAAAACTGTCAGAATGTGAGGCAGAATGAATCAAAGAAAGCCTTTTGCCTGGTTTTAAAATTGAAAAAGAGTTCATTACCATAAGCTCTGAATTAACAGTATTATTGACAACGTTAATTTTGATCTTATAAAAGGATAGTTTTGGAATTTGGCAAAGCAGGAAAACCATGATGAATATAAGTCATCACATTTTATTCAGGTTAATTACTTTTACCTTACTTGAATCTGTATAAAAAATATAGATAGTTATAACAGTTGACACAAAAAAGAGAATTATCGAGGAATGTAGGTCAGGAAATACATTAAGTTTTGACCAATGCGATAAATTGTTTTCAAAGGCAGGTTTTGGGTACAAAAAAACCTCTATTCAAGTTTTTTTTATTGATTCATTCTTTACTATATTCCTTTTGCTTTGATTTGTAACATGAAACAGGGACTGGCTATTTCCAGCAAAGAGGTATTGGAAATTATGGACTATTACAGTTGTCTTTTCCAAACTTAAAAATTGGAACTGCTAATCAGATTGCTTAAACTAACCAGAACACTGCTCCAAAATGCCTGTGTAAACATGGTTGAAGTATTTCCTCTCACAAGTAAGATTCACATGTTTGGACTGGTTCACATTCTTATGAAAAGGACTGCTGATCTTCAAACTCAATATAAAATACTTTTGTCTAACCAACTTTTCAAAGAACTGACCATTTCTTGATACCTGAGTTCTATGAGAAACCTTCCCCATTTTTTTCAACCTCTTGAAATTTGCGATTTTTAGATTATATGCTTTTCGTAGTAAGTCTTAATCAATGTGTCTCATCTACTGAAGACAGAGAAAAAAGGGGTCTTTTCAAAAGAATTAAGGATCTCAAAATTGCTGTATTTGATTGAGTTCATAATTTCACACAATGTAAATTTCTCCTCAGAAATTTCAGCTCGGAATACTGCACTATGACACAAAATGTATCTTTTCCATCTATCCAACTGCTATTAAAACAACACAAAAATCACTTGTGTCCTGGAAACTGACTCTTCTGCAATCAGTGATATGAATGATGGACTGTGTGAATGAGCTGTGACTGCATAGAGTCATCAAGTAATCCCTGATTGCAACTGAAAGATGAAGAAACAATCCAATTAGCTTCAGGTAAGTTAACATTCGTATGAAGGGCTTCTTTAGCCAATAGAGAAAGTTTAGCAGCAGTCTTAGGCCATAGCTTTAGATATTCCTGTATCAGAACTTATAAATAGAGTGATTATTATAAAAATAAATAATTAAAAAAACTATCTGGAAGAAAATTTATGTGAACCCTCACTGTTGACCAGGCTGACAGTAATAGCAAGTACAGCTATATAAATATAAATAGCTTGAAAACAAAAAGTTTTTAAGTCTGTTAAATTGAAAACGTGTTCTAAGAATACGATTCCATGCGATTCCATCCTGAGGATGCATTATACATGATATATATATATATATAACATGTATAACTGATAGTGTAACAGTCAGAGCATGCAACAGGAAATGTGCATAGGATCATTGTTCATCCTGTTCCAAATTCACGCTGCAGGGACCATAGCAGGATAGCTGTACTTCATGCCTCACTACAGCCATAAGTAGGTGGCATAATTTTTTGCCAAAAATAACTCTGAAAGCTGGTGAGGGTTCTCAGCAGGAGCTGGGCAGTGGTGCAGAGCACCGATGTAGCATTAAGAATAGAAGTGCTCTGGAACTGCTAATCTCCGGCATTCAAGAGTCATGACTAAGGCTGCATAGAAATCATGAGATAGCACAAAATAATCAGATACAAACAAACAAGCAAACAGTTTCTAGAAGTGGATGGAATTTTAATTAGTTCTCTGCTTGGGAATGTTTCGGGTTCACTGAGGCCATATATTCTAGCTTATCTTAGTAGCTGCAGAAGCTAGATATACTCTGTGAAATGAAAGCTTATGTTTTTGTATAAGCAGAAAATGTCTTGGAGGGTTCAGCCTTAAGCAATGCAAAAGCACTAAAAAAATTTGCAAGAAATGATAACTGTTTTTCTTACTGTAATATTTCCTTTGTTCAGTATTGAAGAAAAATGCTCTGGTTTTTCTCTTTCTTTCCGCACTTTTGATGTTGGCCCCTTGTTCTGCATGATAGCAAGAGAGTCAGGGTTCTTCTGACTCTTGTCAAGGTTCCATAAGCTGCATTTTTCTCAGGGATGGAAGGGTGTGACTCTACCAGTCTGTTTCTCTCTTGCACTCCCTCATAGCCCTCAGCTTCTTTACTTCCTCTATAAGCTCTGCCACCGGGCCGATCATCTACCTGGTCACACCACCTGCAGGTGTCCTCTCTTTTGCCCTCAGACACTCATGCCAGGCTCAAACACTCCCTGAAGCCTGAGGAACTGGAGAGCTGGACAGCTGCATGTTTCTGAGTGAACTCCATCTGCATCACCACGCTCCTTCCAGCGATGGCTTTCAACCGTGTGGAAATCATGCTTGGGTATGTTCTAGTTGGGCAGGTGAAAACTCCCAGGTGAGCTTGCCTCAGGAGCTGGGGGGTGGCTGTGTCCTCCTACATGCTCTATCCATGTGAAGTGCCACACCATGCCCCGACTGCCTGCGCAGGTTGCTCACACTCCCTGGAGCCATCTGCGTCTCCCGCGGCTGCTCTGGCAAGGCCCTCAGCATGCCAGCCTTGCTCGTGAGAGCTGCCAGGTCCTGCCGAGTCTCTGTGTTTTCTCTCAGGTTTCCCTGACTCCAGGAACCCTTCCCCTAGCTCCTTCAGGTATTTTGTACCAGAACTTGCCATAGCTGCTGCTCCTGTCACCACTGTCGCTATGTGCCTCACTGACTGATTAATGTTAGATTTAAAATGGGCAACAAAATAATTTTTTAAAAAAGGGTAGTTTGTTTCTCTAGATGCAGATGAAAAGATGCCTGTAGACTGCTGAAATGTTACTACTTTCCTGTTTTGGTCTTTTTTGTATAATTTATCTACACTGATTTGTTAATTTCAAGTGTTCATGTGCTTCAATGTTTATTATTCCCCTCTCCCTTTGCTAGTCTATTACTAATACTTTGAGTCCTTTTTCAATGTACTACAGCTTATGTAAGTAGGTATCAACCTTCTTTCCCTATATTCTATAAATTTCAGTTCTATAAAGTATACTTAATTTTTTTCCAGTGCAAAGATAAATCAAATCTGAGTGCTCTACCACAAATTTCAGCTCAGGCTATGATTAAGAACCTACTCACTGGCTCTGAAAGTGATCAAGGTGTAGGACAGATCGGCTCGTTTTTGTCATCAATTCTTCTTTAGTCCTTGCTCCTCATAATCGCTTTGGCTAGCTACTCACTCATTTCAGATTATAATTCTGTAATTTCAGCTTCTTGGCAGAAATATCATCTTATGGACCATATCCGTGTAGTCCTTTCTTTAAAAGCAACTCACTGCTAATGAAATTTTACTGATCCTGCATTGACTAGAATCTCTCCAAGGTTAAAATGTCACTCTTCAACTGTGACAGAGCAGTTGACCAGGCATTTTACATTTTAGAATAGGCATAACAGAAATGTGACTCTAGTTCCCTCCCTTCCTTCCTTCCTTCCTTCCTTCCTTCCTTCCTTCCTTCCTTCCTTCCTTCCTTCCTTCCTTCCTTCCTTCCTTCCTTCCTTCCTTCCTTCCTTCCTTCCCTCCTTCTTTCACTCTCTCTTTCTCTCCGTGGCATGCCTAAATTTCAGACTCCTGATGAAGAAAACTTACCACTCAGGACCTAGTAAGGAGTATTAGCCCCCTCTTGTGGAAAAATACCTTTGATTCTTCAGCCTCTTAATATGGTGAATGTTACAGAAAGCATACACAATATTACATCATACAACTTGCGTATCAGTGGAATGCCTGTACAAAAAATTTAATCATAATATAATTTGAAAAGACTACCTTTCGGCAACCATTGTATATAGACAGCTAATAGTAACTCACTGCTTGAGTATCTTCTTGTGTGTATGAGCAAGAATACATTTCAGTGGTGTTATTTTCAGTCCTTTCCTTAAAAATCTCCTGCAGTGCTTCTGACTGCCTGGAGCAGGTAGAACCAATGGTGGTAATTATCCCTCTGGAGTTCTTTTGGAAAGAATTCTGGTTATAGAATAGATGGCTGGAAAAATTAAAATGGAATGGGAATAATGATTTGCAAAAATAATGCGATGCTTCTTTTGTGTTTGTTATAAAATCTACTGATTAGGTGGAACTAAATTTGACATTTAAGGCATTTCTATCAATAATATTAAAGAAAAAGTATTTTGATGAAAACTACAGTATTAAATTTAAATATAGAGTGTAATACCATTTAGTGTAAAGGTATTTTATCTAAGATTCAGAGAAGTTAAACTAAATATATACTGCAGTTTGTCTGGCCCAAATTAGCAAAGCAGAAAAATCCCATTGCCAGCTCATTCCAACACTGACATGGCAATTAGAGTGTAAGGACCTTTTGAAAGTTTACCTTTAAAAGTAAACTTGGACTGGTATTTGGGAACACGGCTTGTGGTGCTCTGACAGCCATCTGATATAATAAGGATTTCAGACATTGAAAAACAGCATTCTGGATCTCATATTTTACAATTAATGTAATATGCAAGTATAGTGCTACGAGTTTCCTTTGTGAGGAGCCCAGTTCTAACTGATGGCATTACATAATTAAGCACATTTCTCTAAGATGTAGTCTTGCAAAACTCTGTTGAACTGCATCAAACAGTTCATTAAAAAGCACCATGCAAAATGTAACAGATGGCTCCATATTAAATATGTTAATTTAAATATCTCCTACCCTGAATGCTTTGTCTTTTGTGGAATTACAGGAATACACTCCTATTCAATAATTTGTGAACTGAAAAATTCTTTAACCTGTTCCTGCAGGGTAAGTCATAATTTTGGTGAACATGACAGAGGTTCCTACTTTGTGTTTCTTTTAGGTTCAGTCAATCTACTCTCAATATCAATATTTATCATTACGAGTTGTATTCTAGATTTAGTTTCACTGGAGCCTTCAATATTTCATTACTGTTATTTTGTAAGTAATATGACTGAGATGATTGGCAAATTATATTTGCTATTGTCATATTGGTTTCATGTTGACAGCTCAAAGCCATTCTAAAATCAGCTGATGCAGTCAGATTTTTCTCCTTTATGGTGCTTCTACCAGGTTTCAAAGTTATAGAAGTTTTCTTATTATTAATCTCCACTACACAGCCTTTTATTTCAGTTCACACTGTAAATTTCTCACTTGTCTCTGGCCCTAAACTACCACAGATCAAACTCATACTTCACTCAAATTTAAAAAGGCATTAAGATCTTTTTCAAAACAAATAACTTCCTTGTGACTGATGCTTTTTTATATAACATAATCTATTCTGATTTCTCTTGGCTGAGTTATTTACTAAACTCAGCATTCACCTACTTATCTCTATTTACGATACTTAATTTGTAATACCTTTTTATTCTAACGAAATTGCTGACATTACAGGTACAGAACCTTATTTCAATAGAACTATACACTGCACAATGAGAGCAGTTCCTCTGAGATGTACCCATGCAAAACTCCATTGAACTGAAGGAAATATTTCATAAGCAGAGCAGAAAAGAAAATGAAGCCAAATTAAGACTACAAGAGAGTACTGATAAGGATTATGTGATAGAACAATAACGTGATGAGGATTTATATTTTATTTTCAGCTTGCAAACATATTGTATGTCAAAGTACATCTCTGTTTATAGTAAAACATGGGCAATTTGGTATATGTACACAGAAGAACACACTTCCCCTCATAAATATGCATTTTGATCTCATATTAGCAATGACCTACACATTCTGTTGCATATGGAATAAGATCTCCAAAGTCTCCTGTCTCTTTCCATCTTGACTTTGAGCCTTTTCTTTTTTTCTTTTTTTCCCCCCCTTTTTGCCCTTTTTCTTCTTCATTTTTATTTCCTTCTCATTTCCCTTTCCTTTTTTTTTCCTCCTACTAGAAAAATTGATTAGACAAATACCTGACATTTTTAATTGAGGGAAATGAAATGGGAATCTTAAACGGTGTCCATAAATGTGCAATAAATAGGCCTGGGTTCTTAATTTGTTTTGGAAAGTCTAGCATTTAGGAAGACCAGCATTTCATTAGGGTTTTTTTATTATTATTATTCATCTGTTGGTGTATTTTTATACTTTTAGAGTTCATTTCTATAGCTACAACCTGCAAAGAGAAAATCTTCTCCAGCAGAGCACACGAGGCATTACCTCATATTGCAGAAAGGTGCCCGTGCACTCCCTCCAGTGGGCAAAGTCAAAGCTGCTGAAGCATTGCTGGATTTTCCTAAGAAATTACACACACACACATACAAAAAAAAGAACCCCGCACTAACCTGTAAGCAAAGCTGGTAGTTGGACATATTTCGTGTATTTAAATAAATAAAAAATATTGTTTAAGTATTAATACTCATCTAACTGTAGGAAACAGAATTATTTGTGTAGACAAACTATTCAGGATTAAAAGATAATTGAGACAATGTATAAAACCCCTTACTCTGAGAAATAATAGACATTCTAATAAAACACACAAAAATTATTTTTTTTAAAATTCTTCTTTTACTCTTCATTAGAAGAATATTTTACTGAGGAAAGCTTAAAGAATAAATAATTTCTTAAAAAATAATATTTTAATATGGACCTGAATAAAATACTGTACTCTTTTTGGTTTACATCTAAAACAAGGTTTGGAAGAACCATAATACTATTTCCAAGAATGGAATAGGGATTCACTCTAGACGTTAGCTTACAAACAAAAGAAATACGTATAATGTTTCATTATTAAAAATTATAACAGTAAACCAATTATTTAAAATACTCTTGCGTGCTCTTATTGTTTGGAGTTACCTTATATGACAGTGATATTACAAATCTACTCAAAATCTTCCACACAGATGGATAATTTGTGCATGTCTGAAGGTATGATGCTTACTTTCATTGTATTTTTACAGCTACCTATACCATGCATGATTATTCAGTATCTCAAAGCTGTTATCAGCCACTGCAGTTTACATGAAATTGTTGCTTTCTGGTCTCTTAACTGTAATTCTGTTTTCCCCAAACAGTAAATGCAGCCAACAAATCTGTTATATTCCTTGGCATTTTTGTTTATTGGCAGAGCTACTGAGTTATTTAAAAAATAAATAAAGCCCTGAATCATAAAAATAAATGGGATGAGCAAGTAGAAAAGCATGCTAAAAGTCTCATTGACAGAACAGGTGAATTAAAAATTTTTATGGAAAAGTATTCCTCGTTTACCCAGCAATCTTCAAATATGGTGCATTGCCCCCTCTTGATAAACACCTTGCAGGGAATCCAAGGAAATTCTACTGTAGTGTTTTCTGTGGTAGGACTGCACAATTGAATTGTGAAACAATCACTTCTCAATGGATAGGTTTCCGGCTGGGAATATTACTTTGAGTGACAATCCAGCCAATGTCAAAGATGAGGATATGAATTGCCTCCTATTCTATTGCTATGAGCCATAATATAATGTAGGTTATATTATTTTCAATAAATAACTGAGTATCTTTTGTAGCGCATGCAGACTGCTTGTCATTTTTTCCTGCAATGAAGTCATGGCTTTCAGCAGACCAATGGATTACACTGCTATGCCTTAAGAAGGGCACAGAATAAGTAGAGTAAAAAATGTTATTGCTTATCACTTGTTTTGCAAGAAGTAGAAGTCATCCAACTGAAGAGAATACATGGATTTTTCACGCAATAGTAATTGTTTACACTACTAGAACATGAAACTCATTACTAGTGGATGAACCCAAAAGTACTGCTGAATAAGAAAATGGATTTCTCTCCTTTTGAAATTATTTATCTCCTATTTTGAAATGGAATCAGTACTCAGTCAGTGTCTATATAACAAGGTGGTCCAAAAGAAGAAAGCAGTGCCCCTATCGGGAAACAAAAAATAAACATTTTCAAGCACTAGAAATATAGTTTATCTTGCATTTAACATTAATATTACATCTTGCCCATTGTAATATCATGCAGTAGCAAACAAAAGGACAGAGCCCTTTCTGTGACTTACATAGCAGAGACTTATCTTCTTGTCAGTCTTTTTTTTCCTGTTTGCTGTTTTCCAGTTATTTTTTTAATTTGTTTTTTTCAAATAAATGTAGATCCCCTCCATTTATTCCTGTCTCTTAGTTAACCTACTTAGGACCAGAAGTTCTCATCTGACTTTAGTTTATGGAGGCTAAAAAAGAAGTAACACTCTTCTGTATTGGAGATATTTTTAACATACCTGTTCATAAGTCAGATGAAGAAAGCAACAGAGAAGGTAAGGAATGTGGCCAACTTAGAGCCATGGAACAGAAAAGATAACCATTACTGGTAAAAGTCTTGGGACTGATCTTTTTCATATAAAAATTGAGTGGAGGGACATAAATATGGACAAAAGCCAGTATTTGTTCTGAAGTTTTTCATCTAGCAGAAGTTTGTTTTTTTATGAAACAAGGTTTCTTCTACAAGAAGAGACAGATAAAAGACATATGCCCTTTCTAACTCTGCAAGGGAAGAGAGGTACCATGTTCTGAATTTTCTTTTTGGAGGGGTTTCTCAAGTGAGATGATGTCTGGTATCTGTGGATGCTCCCCTCTGCCCCCTGCCCCAGCTCCAAATCCATGTGTGTACACACATAGGTGCACACATGCCCCAGTGTCAGTAAGACTACTTTCACCTTGCTGCTCTGGGATGCACTTCACTCATTCTCTGCCTCCTGTCTTCGTCTGCCCACTTTTTCACAGAATCACAGAATGGGTCAGGGTGGAACAGAGCACAGTGGGTCATCTGCTCCAACCTCCCTGCTCAAGCAGGGTCATCCTAGAGCACATGGCACAGGACTGAGTCCAGACAGTTCCTGAATATCTCCAGTGAGGAGACTCCACAACCTTCCTGCACAACCTGTTCCAGTGCTCAGTCATCTGAACAGTAAAGTTAGTTCTCATGCTTAGGATGAACTTCCTGTGCATCTATTTCTGCCATTTTCCTCTTTTTCTTCTCAAAGAGCCTGTGGAATAACAATTCCTGAAGATTTTCAGAACTTTTCTTGACAAGACTCTGAGAAAACTGATCTCATATCAAAATTAGTTCTGCTTTCAACAAATAATTGGACTAGGTGACCTCCAGGCATGCCTTCTAAGTTACTTTGTTGTATGTATCTTTTGTCTGAGATGCACTTTTTCTTAAATGAAATTATACATGTCAATTTACTATATGATTCTAGGCAATTCAACAGAATCACCTGCTCCATTCTCCTGAATTCTTCTCTTGTGGGAACTGATTTTTATTTCTGAGTATAAGCACAAGCGGGAATGGTTGTCTTGCAGTAAAAGAAAAGTCAGCAAGAGTTTTGGTGCAAGAGATCATCTTCAATAACTGTTCATAGTCTGTTCAGAATAAGAGGAGCACTGAAATGGCAAAGAAAAGAAACTGACCAGGCATATAAATCACGCTTAGACCATTTCACTTTTATCTATTATCCATGTTCATCTTTGTATCTTACTGTTCCCTGTTTTTGGGGCAATTGTGACATGAATTTTCATTCAGCTAGGAATGAAATTGCATTTAAGTGCATTTTTCAGATATAGATTCATTAAATACGGGAGACAGGATGGAAGAACCTTTCATGAAAAGTCACAGAAGAAAAAGAGTGCCTGTCATTTTAAGGTGGAATAGATTATAGATGTGACTGCCTTAGATAGTGGGGGAATGGGCTTGATAGTCAGCGTTGTGGCTTAGTCTTTCTCTATAAAGACAATGAGAGTTTTGAAACTAATTTTAATGAAAATGAAGCGCATCCATAATGAAGCTTTTCCCTCCTCCGTTAAAATCCTCATTGAAAGCCTTGCTGCTGTTTCATTCCTTACATGTTCTGCTCCTGATGCAATGCAGCAGTGATCCATGCTGCCATCTAGTGCCTATAGGGGAAAGCAGCGGGCTGCTGAATTTAGGGTTTTCGTGGATGCTGAAAGAATAGCAAATTTTACTCTTTACTACTATGACGGCTTTCTCATTGCCTCAGTTTTAGCCCTGAAATTAAAAATATGGAAAATTTCCTTTTGTAAGGGAGTATCCTGTCAGGAATGAGTACAAGTGTGCTCGGGAAGGAGTTGGGGACAAGGGATGGGGATGTGGGAGAGAGAGGGAAGAGCAAAACAAGCGATAAACAAGGCTGCAGGCAATAACCAGAGGAAAAAAAAAATACGCTGATTACAGTGGCAGCTATCTTACTGCTCAGAGAATCAGAACAAGTGCAGTGGAGTGGCCATCTGAACCAGAATAAACACAGCCGGGGATATAAGTGGAGAGTGTCGTGACCTTGAGAATAGAAAAGGCATAGAGAGAAAAGACGAGGAAGAATTGTTTGTGCACTCACTGAAGGGTTCATGATTTAGCTGTCAACCTAATATTGGCTAAATAATACAAATAATTCATATTTTATAGTTAGTGTTTTAATAAATATGCATACATTTATACAACTAAAATTAACTGAAGTCCTTAAAGACTGCTCAGTCAATTAGTCTCACATCTGTAAAATGATTCCCCAAAAAGAGTCAAAAGACTCAACCATGGAAAAAGGCACTCATGTGAGATACCATTGGAAACAACTATATGGTGCGTAGAAAGGGTCTTGCAAACATGCTGCATATCAGTGTAAACATATTGTAACTCACTATATTTAATTAAAATAAACATAAGAAAAAGACTTTGAATTCTGATGACAAAATAGAAACATGGGTGCATGATTACTTTTCCCTTCTTCTAAACACTTGAAAAGAAGAGCATTCAAAAAAAAAAAAAAAAGGCTATGCGTTTGCATGTACATTTTGATTTGAAATATAATTTTAAAGGACTTTAATCCTTCCCCAAAATTAAGACCATAATTTTGATAAAACAATCTTTCAATGTACACCTGTACAATCCCTCTGGGCAATATGCTCTTAACTAAAATTATTACTTAAACATTAACAGTGTTTTTATGAACTGTCCTTACAAAATTGAAGATCAATATTGATATTAATTAAAATTCTTCCTTTAATTGCAAAATTAAAACTATGCCTAAATTTTTTGATATTTAGATCTACAAATATACTTGTAATTGCTTCTTTTACAGAAATGAAAATAATATACAGACAAACAAGCATATGGCATCCTAAGCAGTTTCAGAATGTTCAAAAGTTTGTAATTTGCCTTCATAGACAGGCAGCAGACAGGCACAAGCACATAAACAGAGACTTATCTGAAGTTCTCAGGCAAAATAGAAAAAAACTGCATTGGAAAAGCCAATATTTCTTTCAGAATGCAATTACACAGTGACAAAAATATATCTTTGTCAATCATTTAGATAGGACTTTAAAATACCAGTCTGAGGTTATAAAAGTAGAGCATATTGCTTCAAGTAAGCAGAAGAATATACTTCAACCTTGCCTTACTGATATAAAATATTTGTGTCTACCAAACTGAAATTGATTTCAAATGGACTAAAATGTACCTACTGAGCTCAAAATGTTATATAAAGTTTAGCAGTATTCACAGAGAAATAAAAGAAATAAAGACATATTTTCCTTAGAAGTTTTAAGAATTACAGTGAGGACATTTGGGAAACTTCTTTTTTCTTTACACATTTTGGGAATATATCAACAAATAACTCAAATATATTTGATGAAATTTTCTTACCTATGTGATTTTTCAGGAGATGTCATGCATTCTGTATCTGCCTTTTGTGTTGGAGAAATGGGTCACAATTGTTTTAAGCTTTCCCCTCTAAAGGCAATTGCTGTTTTATCAAACTGTGAGGATCTCAATAGGAGCTACAAAACCTACAAAAATATAAGCTTGCTTATAGTGTGACACGTCATGAATCAGAATGGTGAAAGCCGAAGAGGGCGCTGGCTGTCACTGGGAGCAGCGAGTAGTTCTGTAGAATAATGAAAAAGCTGCTGATGCCTTAGTCTATGGAAAGCTTTTAGCACGCAACAGACGCAGCTGTCATTTTCCATCCTCTGAGTTCATGTTTGTACTAACAACCTTGGTACAACTGGTTGGATGCATAACAAGTGTCTGGAAAAACCAGGCAGCAAAATAACATATTTTCAGACCCCTTCTTTGTGTGAGAGGTATTGTTTACAGAAACAGTAGCTATTTCTGAGATCACCAGAGATTCATTATTGTTGTATTACTGTTCTTCCCTGTGACCCTTTTTATCCTCCTTGCTCAGAAGATGGCCTTTTTTGCTTTTGAGAAGCACCTGAATGCCAAGCCATGTCTAGCTGAGACAAATTTAATTCATTATGGATATAATTGTGATTTATCTTTCTGCATTTATCCTACCACCAAATAACAATTCAAACAAAACCTTCTATCTATTGCCCCACTATCAGCAAAGTTAGTTACTGAGTAAATATTGGCACCAATCACTGCTAAAAAGTCAAAGTAGCAATCAAATCCCCATGACTCGGCTCCTACCAACTGTTGGCATTCAAAATCATCAGCTGAAACATAAATATATTTAACTTTCCATGTTGAACAACATTGTCATGAAAGTCTTGACAATGAATTTGTAATTAGCAATGAGTTTTAACAGACATAAAGAAAAGGTCATATGAATAATTTGCTCATAATCTGTGTTAGAACAATCAAAAATTTTATTCTTCAGAACAATTTTTTTGCCTGTCTTTGCATCTCTTCGTCTCTTTCTGTTCCTTTCTCCCCTCTTTTCTTTCTGGAAATCATTTTACTAGCACAAATACATTGAAACAGGAAGTTTCAGATATGTATTGTAAAGAGCTTGCAGACTTTTCAACTGCACTTGTATGCATGCATAGACACTTCAGAGTCAAATATATGTCTCATGCTCTATGCCTTGCTGTACAGCTCGTCTGGGGCCCAGTGCTCTCAGCATTACTTGAAATTTAGCCGTTGTTCTTACCCTTACAAGGTGCAGTCGCATCTTTAATGAAGGAATTAAAATGTATATTTCCTCCAACTAATTGCTAGTGAATGAGTTACAGATCAAGAATAATTCACAAACCTTATTCCACAGATAATGATAAATTCTAGAAAATTGTAGCCAGATCACATATAATTCCTGAATGGAAAAAGAACTGAAACAAATCAGTGAAACAATTTTTTATGATTAATTTCTCCTCTTTCTAACACATCCGAAATTTGTTATCAAATGTAATTAAGTGACATTCAGATACATCCACAGTAAAGAATATATCCAGTATCCAAAAGGTGTCTTTAGTGATGGTCACATATAACGTCCGTATCTTACAGTGTTGGAGGATTCAATATACCCCAGTAAACTGTAGTCCTTGGCATAGTGAAGGTATTTGCTTAACTTTTCTGCTTCTTAAAGTTACTTGCACTGCCAAGGTAACAAGACAATGATCTGATGTGTATGACAGAAACTCGGGATGTAGCCGACTGTCTCAGTGTAGCAGACTACCTTTCAGTAGCTTCAGTTTGCTAGTCAGGCTAAAAATGCATAACATGACTGCAGCATTGTTTCTGAATAAAATGACAGTAAAATTCGGAAAAGACTTACAGACTAATTTCAAACAAAAAGTGTTTTGAAATGAGACTCCTTTTCTTTCTAAAAGTTCCCAATGGACAGAACACCCTTTGAATTCCGTGGTCATCTCACAGACCTTTGCATAGTAAGACATTTTTCACACAAGATGTCTGGCTATTTGGATACAATTCAAAAAGAGGCTTATGCTTCAAAGAGCAGGAAAGCTGACATAAGCTTTAGAGTAAATACCAAAATCTCTTATCTTTCCATATTTGTGATATGTTATAATCCTCGCAAGAGAGGTCTCCGCAATAATAGGAAAAAATCCTGAAGATTGGCTTGACAGAATAACAAAGGCATTATACATAAATGGTGGTTAGGGAACAGTTGTGGGGGGTTTAAGCTTTCTAAATTATAAATGCTCGTTTATATTAAAATGTACATGAATTTCCAATGGGAATGTCTCCTAACACATAAAAGTCCCACTTCTGAGGACTGATTTACTCTCTAGCATATATGAACAAGAAACTGCCCCCTGGGTATCTACCAGGGTAAGGACAGAGGATTACTCTGTCCAACAATATTTTTTATTGCTTTTTGTATTAAATACTATTTTTATGGCAGAACATATACTTTATGTATGCATAATACTAAACTGGCTGATCTTCCTTCCAAATTTTGTCGTTCCAAAGAAATGACCAGTGACAACTTTCTAAATGCAGTTCTAGGGAGATATTTCATACTATTTCTACAGTTTGCCCATATGTGTGATGGCTTACACACTGTGAGTAAACTCTAGAATTTTTTCCTTTCTATTACCAGAATTAATTTACTTTCCACATTAAAACACTGATACTTTAAAAAAGATTTGTATTTTCCTAAGATAATCTATCATTTATTTTAATGGAAACATTTGAAAGTATCAGTTTTGAAAATTCCTTTGAAGTATCACACTATTAAAATACTAATTATACAAGCTCACTTGAACTCCACCTGATTCCCATGCTAATTTCCATAACAGAGCACTTTTCATACGTGTCACTGATTCATAAAGAACTGCTCCTTTTACACAACATAAATAAATATAACTCCTTGAGGTACTCTTCAAAACAGACATCTCTACCTTAACACCTTCCCTCTAAATCCTAGAATTATGCTGCCTTGAGTCTTACTTGCAGAGTCAGCTGAGAAGCCCTTGGAAATTCATTATCTCTGGGAGAAAGTAAGGTATGTACTTTCTTTTCCCAGCATCATTCTTACTTGCCTTTGCCTTTCTCTGTGAATAAAGAGGATGCAGTTATTCAGCCAGTGAAGGAATGAGTCAGTGGTAGAATGGAACTTAAGTAAATGTAACTTTTATGTTTCCATTCTTATGTATTTAGCTGCATAAATGAAAATTTTAATGCAACATGGTTTAGATAAAATTTCATCCTTATCATAGCAGATGTACTTCACCATAGATTTTGAGATAATTGCAGGAAGTATTTTAAAGCCAATAATATCTATTACCATTACTATTATTATTTCTAAAATGAAAATATAATTACTGTGTAATCACAATAGATAATAAATACAGGTTGTACATAAATTTTCATGGGCTAGGATATACTGTATAGAGCACCAACATAAGCAACAGAAAAAGGACACAGGAAGGATGCACGTTACAACTCTCTGTCACTTATTTAACGATTAACACTAATATTTTTCCAGCAATTTTTCTCTTTTTTCAAAATAGATTTTTTGTCCGTTATATGAAATACGTTTTCCTGCGAATTTTCTTTTCATAAGTAACATCTCGCTAACATACCACAAAGAGGTGCTCTAAACCCACTGTAGCTATTGAGAGCAACTCTACCAAGAACAGACAGAACTGCTGCAAGCTTGCCCCAAGGTAGGGGTTTGTGATTTTAGTACTCTGTTTTTTAAGTAAAAATATTTCTCATGGCAGTCGTTGCAATAAAACTTGTGTCCAGCAGTCAGAACTTAAAATAATGAGATTCATAGCTGTCACCACATTAACAAGTCAGGCGAGATTTATTTCGTGGAATAGATATAGGCAGAATACTCAGCTATTGATCATCTCATTTTTCATAAATAATCTATTCAGTTGAAAAGAATCTCTTTTTTTCCCTGAAGTAATAACTATGTAACGAGTGACTTGTTTAACATAATTTTACAGAGGTTTCTGTCCTGACAACTGTGGTGCATGTGTTTAAATACCATTTATGTGAATTGTTCTGTTGTCTACAGCTTCTTTACTTGCATATGTAAAGATGAACATATATACAAGTCTTCACAAAATCAGGACTGAAAAAAAATTTCCCTGGAGATCCGATTTCTAAATCTGTCTTTAATCCAATTGAAATTAGTTTTGTAATCCCAGATTAGTTTTAATAATGTTTCTGAATCCCATCACTGTTCTGTCAGAGAGAAAAAGTGTGGCTGAGGCAGAGAACCCTGAACACTGCATTATTCCTCATCTCTGTCACTTCATACTAAAACAAATGGGGATGAAACTTGATTGCAGTCTCTGCAAGAAGTATATGGCTTTGAACTATTCAATCAAAAGAAGAGTCATCTGCTGTAATGGCATCACCTGTGGGGTCTTCAGGTAGGCCTACAATTACATGGAGGCCACTGGAGGTAAAAAAATCTGCAATTCCAATTCTTGAAAACTGAACCTATACATACCACTGAAGGAGTATTTTTTCCATTTTGAGGGGGAATCTGGATCTGAATAGAGCTGAAATATTGCAGTTCTAGTTTATTTGAAAATACTTCTTGAACAGCTCTATTTTTAGTCATCATTTATTTCTGAATGCAATTTAGAAAGTGATGTACATAATACAGAGTATGTGCCCTTCTGATCTGTCTTCATTTTCTCTCATATAAAATAAAGTCTGTCTATATATTGGATAATTAACAGTTGTCCCTATGGACCTCTTTATTTATGAAGAGATATATTTCATTCTCAAGACACTTGAATTTCAACTTCAAAATTTAGCTCTGTATTTGTATTCAAATGTGAAAATATTTGGATGCTTTGGAACATTCAATTTGAAAGTTTTCAAAGGTGATTAGTGCCTTGTTTCCATTTTATTTATAGTGTAAAGAAGCAATTCTGTATTTTGAAAATGTGCTGTCTGCGGTAATCAATATTTAAAAATGAGAAAGAAAGAATGAAAGAATGAAAGAAAGAAAGAGACTTCCAAAATGGTGTTCCTGCCAATATGATGTATATTTAATAAATGACTTTTCAACAGGTATGAGTTTTATTTCAGCAGGCACTACCCATCTATAATTGAAATATCATTTGTGCTAATCAAATCTGCATGGTAGTATAATTGTTTTGAAAGCTACACAGCACTGGAATGCACAAATTTTTTTGGGTCTGCTAGATAAGTAGGAAATTTGATCTGAATTCTTGAATCTAAAATATACAGACTTACTGTACAGGTTCCAGCTAAACACAGGATAGATGGAACACAGTTGTTTAAAGACAAAACCAGCAATATTAGAGATATGGAAGCAAATTTTGTAATTGAAGTAAAATAAACATCAACCTTAGATATATTTTTCAGACTGTGCCTGTGCCTCAAGTATATGAATGATCATACTGTATTCAAAGTTTTGCCTTGGTACCTTCACTGGGTCTCTTTTTAAGGGCTTATTAAGTATTTTATTCTACTATCTTTTCTGTCTAGATGCTTGCTAATTGAAGGATTTTTACAGGCTCTCTGACAATAGAAAGCTTAGGCTGCATTGCCTGAAGTTGCATTGAGCAGAGCCTCATCAGCATTCAGCACCACTACCATAGCGTAAAGCCTGGAAGAAGTGGGAAAAATTACCCACTGAAACATAAGAGAAGATGAAAAGAGGCCAGCAAGAAGAAAGAAAAGCTCCTCATTTCTGTTCTGAAGCTTCTTTTTCTAATGGATCCCCCTCCTTAGCAATGTTGCGAATGGCAGATGATGTGTTCTGCAAATAGATCAGCAATGTCACTTCTAAAATTGCACTTTTTGGCATTCAGGTGTTAAAGCCAGTCAGCTGGTAGCCAGGCTTTATCCAAGGCTGTATTACAGAAAAAGAGTATATGTTAGATCATCTAGCAGCAATTACAGTAAAACACCTTTGGCTTGAGACAGAATCACTGTTACTGCTGCTTCCTGCAGTGAATTCTGTCACTATCATATTTGCTTCCTTTTTCACTCCCAGGTGTCAGATATACTTGGCTAAGATTATTTTGCTGGGTTGAATTAGTTCTGAAACTTCTTCAGATGCTGAAGTGACTGTTATCTCTCCAACCGTTCTCAAACATTGAGATCGCAGTGAAAAACTGCAAAGATATTTATCAGATTGTATTTTAAAAGGTATTGCAAAAGTCATTAAATAAATGATGAGATATCCATTGTTAGATTTGTTCTAGTCACAGATGTAATATTTTTCTTCTTTCCTTTTTTTTCCTTTTGCCATAATAATCACTGCAGCAAGTTGTAAATGCAATGAACCCCCATGCTATCTATGATGGAGAGAACACAGAAATTGATTTATCATATTGATTTATGATATTGTACTGTGCAAAGTTCAGGTGCAGTCATAAAATTTTGCTAGTTTCAGAAGTCTCTAGAAAGAAAAAAGGAAGGAAGGAAGAATAAAAAGAATCAAAGGAAGAAAGAATAGGAAGTATGAAAAAAATAATATTCCCTTCTCACATGTAAAAAGTATAAGGGAAATTTGCATGCACGCAGATACTATAATGTAATATTTAGTTGTTATTTGCAGTTTGTATAATTCTTGTCCATCACATTAATTACCTAATATATTTGTATGCTACTGTTAATGCCATTTATTGTTTATTCCCTGTGTAATTCTGTGTGGTTTATGTATTAATGGTCTGTCATAGCTCAAGTCTTGTGCGGCTTCATGAATTATTTTCACAGGCTATCCAAAGAACTGAGAAATACTGTAAGGATAACCTATGATATTTTCATGAGGTCTTCCCCCATGATGTCTTTAAAGGGCTTCAAGAACCGGGGAACAGAGCTACTGTTTTGGGAGAAATAGGTGGCAATGGTCAAAGAACAGATGATGTTGTTACAAGTTGACTGGTTTACATGGAGAGGTTGGGTGGTGGTGTGAAGTCTTGCAGCTACAGCAGGGAGAGACTGAGTAAATGCAGGAAGAAAGTGGTTTGTTAAGGAAAGTGGGAGAAAGGATTAATAAAAATATTTATATAAAACAAGGAAAGAAATTTGGAGTTTTTAGGCTTTTTCTGCTCTAGCCTCTCCCCTGTCCTTTAAAACAAATCACTGCCTTGGTTTCCTAGGTATAAGGACATCTCTGTGCTCTTGATGGCAGAGTCATGAAGGCAGAGTTCCCTTGCTCCTACTGATGTCTTCATTCCATCAAGGCCTGACTTTACTGAGAAGGCAAAGAACAACCTCATTAATCCAGAAAAACTGTTTTTCATATTTTTAAGAGAAGCATACCAGAATGCTCTGATCTCTCATTCATTCAGCAAGTGTAAAAAACTACAGGGATCCACAGGTCAGGTCCTCATTAGGGAAAGTGATTGCCTGCAGTTTTCCTGTCCTAGGTTACAATGTAAGATGTACACCAAAAGTATGTATTCTATCATCATTTTCACAAGCTGTTAAAGCAGGTGGGGCAGTGCTCGTTATCTCCTACCATGACTCATCCCTGATAACTCCCTCCAGGGCCTGTCTCTGTTCAATGGGCAATCAAGGACCCACCCCAGGACTCATCGAATTACATCAGTCCATTGTGAATGCTCCGCCTAGGGGGAGGAGCCAAGCACTCCCACCTGGATATTATGTGGGGTTTGGAGCAGCACAAGTAGCCCTTGCCTACTGGATTCCCAGAGGACAAGAGCTCCATAACCACCACTGGACTGTCAGAGGAAGACTAGACCCTTCTACAGGATCACTGCTTCAACACAGCCACTTCAGGAGGACTGCAGCCACCCCTGAATCAGACTGCTACCACCACCCTGCCCAGCAGCGTGTCAGGTTGTATCCTGACTCTGTCAGGTTAAGCCAGTATTTCTGTAGTATTGCCTTGTTATATATACTAGTAAAGAACTGTTATTCCTATTTCTCATATAATTGCCTGAAAGCCCCTTAATTTCAAAATTATAATAATTCAGAGGGAAGGAGGTTACATTTTTCATTCCAAGGGAGGCTCCTGCCTTCCTAAACAGACGCCTGTCTTTCAAGCCAAGACACTTCCAAAAAATCCAAAGGAGGTACATGCAGTATTGCAAGAGAATGAATTAAAAGATTTTTCTCTTAGTTCCCTAATGTCTTTTAAAAGTCATCTCTGCTCTGGAAGCAGTAATAAAGAGTTATTCCAAGGAAAAGATCAAACTTTATGCTGGAGCTTAGTGACTTTTACTTTGTGATTTTCTGCTTTCATTTAAATAACTGATGCAAACAGCATAATTTTTCTATTTCTAGTTCATCCTTGCCCTTTCATGATCAAAATCTAATTTTTAGTTTTGGCTTAGGCTCTAGACACTCACATTTTTAAGAATGAAAATGACCATAGTCATAATGCTATCAAATTTTCAACTGAAAGCATACAGGAAACATTTTCTTCCTCTTCTCCTTTCAACAATAATTTTTCTCATCTCTATCTGAACCAGAGACATGCTTTTTTGATAAAAGTAAATAATGAAAAGAATTTTCCATCTTGTCTGTGCTCGTTTCATCCATTGCAACAGATCTGTCTTGGTAGAGGGACAGAAGAAAGGAACACACAGGGAATTATGAGAAGCAAGACTAAAACAAATTTAGGCAAAAAAAAAAATCAGGTTTACTCTAAACCATAAAAAATTGAAACAATTTTGTTACTCTTGAAAAGTGGATGACCTTTTATTCCATATTCTGTGTTGTGGGGTTTGGTTTGGTTTGTTATTTTTATGGAAGCATTATTTTCTCAGATAATGATAAATCATTTCCGTGATTTTTAAATCAAGTAAAATCAAACAACCATCTGACCAACTTGCAGAGTGTGATTGCCCTAGTTGGTTTGATTTCATATTTTAACACCTAGCCTTCATTTAAATATTTGCCTTTTCATTTTCTGTAAAAAATTATATGCAATGATTTTTAAAACTAGTTTAAGTTAGGTATTGGGTAAAAAAAGGACTAAACTGTAAGTTCAAGGAGGTTTGGAGCTAATATTTTGAGTTTTGCATAGCTTTAACAACTGATGGATTGAACATGACTTCCTGTGTATCCTGCAGTCTTCTATACATGGGACAACTACACATGTTGAGGATCTGCAAGTTAGTCAGAATCTATGAGGCATTGACCCTGGAATGAAATTTCAGTCTAGGAGCCATATGCAATGAGTGCTGTTCATATTTAAAGTGGATAAGAATGAAATCTAAACCAGAGTTTGATTCACATGGAAACTGCATTTTACTTACTGGTAACAGTAATTCTTCAGTCAGCAATGATGTGTCCTTCCTTATGAGGTTATTCATTGATTAGTTGAATGTTACAAGATGATCCCTCCCCTAACCAAACCAAATGCTGTTTTTTCATACTGTTATGTTAAGTAGTTTATTTCTACTTAACCAAGATCCCCTAAAGAAAGTTATTAGATCTACATGCATCATTTGATAGGACAGAAATTAAATGCCAGCAGTAGAGCACTTCCTTATGAACAATGTTTCACAGGCTGCACTAGCATGTGCTTTCATTAGATGTTTGGCATCTCTCCGCCTATATGTGTTTATTTAACAAGAAGTTACAGCCATCCTACGACAAAGTCTTAAACGCATCCAGATTTTCCTATGAATTTTAAAATACGTTTATTGCTAAACATATTTATATCAAGAGTGCCCTGCTGAATTACTGAAGATGACCAATGCATTTTCACTTTCACTAACCTGTGGATCTAACAGGATAATGACACCACTTACCAAAATTTCCACTCTGTATTCAGAACAAGTTTATTGTTCAAGTACTTTGAATTAACTGAGGTGATAATCAGGATAACTTGTTCTTTATAAAGCCTTTCCAGTTACTTGAATCAGTACACTGGAAATGGGATCAGTGTTTTTATCTAGCTTAGATAAAGAGATAGAGTTAATCGTTCAATCTCTTTTCAAATCATTGGTGCCACTACTAGAGCTGACTACTACCATTCTGAATCCTCCAGGACTATGATTAACTTACATTATCCCTTCTTGAATATATCATCCAATAATACAGACAGGAAAGGGAAATGGATGTTAAAGTCCAATCCATTATGATGAAGCCATATTTTAACGCATAAATTGGGCCTACAAAACGACATTCTTTACAGACCAAGAAAGTATGACTTTCTACATTAATTTTCTATTCTGATTCTTTTTTTTTTTACACTTTACACACCTTTTTACGCAATAATGTACTTTAGTAACTTCCAGGAAAGTACTAAACAACAGGACTAGCATCTGTTACTTGGTGAAAGTACTATTCCTGCTGCTAAGTGAGTTCGTTGTTTCATTTTTTTCTCTACTGTTGTGTAATACCATTGATATGATTCAGTGTCTCTCTGAAAGCAATTTTTTTTCTTTTTTTCTTTTTTGTGTGTATGAATCAGGAACGTCATACTTCTCAACTTACATTTCTAAGCAAAAAAAGAGAAAATCACATAGCTGTGTGCCAGCTGCTGATACCTCATGATGCACCATTTCAGCATTCAACGTAAAATAGGGTCTATTTTCTGTTAATCTGAACTTAATACATGCTGCAACTGAGTCAGCAGTACCTTCTTTGTAAAGCAACCAGTTTTTGAATGTTGCAAAACATTCTAACAGTTTTAATAACTTCTACAGTAAAAAACATGCACTCTTCAATTGTTGTAAATGAATAGAGAAAGACACAAGAAGAAGGAGAAAGAGTGTAAGAACCCACATTTTCCATTCCTGTCCAGTCTTGCCTTAATAAGTTCCTGATGATCTCTTTGCAATACAGGTATAGTCTGAGAAGCTGTTCTTGGCTCTGAAGATGCAAGCAGACCGCACTGTGTACGGTGTACATCTGGCTTCCAGTGCAGTAGCAGATCATAAAAGGCAAGTGGCAATGCAGACTTGTATCTGAGGAGTGGGCTGAACTCTCACAGTAACTCAAGTATACTTGAAATTTAGATCACTGCTGTGAGATAAGATGAATGGTCAGGTTGTAAAAAAAAATGGGATAACTTTATTGAAGAAATAATAGGAGTATGAAGTTACAAGGTGTTATAAAACTAAAAGTTTTGAATACTTAATTCTGCTGTGATTTGATTATGTCCTCTGTTGAGACAATCAAGGCCTGCTGAACTGGACCACAGTCAGGAAATGCTTGTATTGATGGTGTGCTCAATAAATGCTATTTTTGCTCACCTAAGACTGAAACATCTTTGATTAAATGAACAGAATCTAGGATCTTATCTATTGATGATTTAAGTTAATGTGTTTTGATGAGGAAACAGGATAAGTAAAGAGAATACTTCAAGTAATCTCCATTTTATTAAGATAAGGTGTCATTTCTTCACTCCATTTTGTCATTTGCTTAGGTAAGTTTTTTTTATTAAAGGTTAATATACACAGCAGATGAATTATGTGTCAGCACCTCATGAAGTGGGAAAAGATTCTGAGTAATGGTTCATAAGGTGTAGAAATGAAGAATTCCAAAACCCAGTTAACAATCTGCATTTTTTTTTAACCTGTACAGTTTACATGTTTTTAGAGGCTTTTTTTGGTCTTACTCCTTTTTTATTTTTTAAGTCCTATGTGTCATACATACATGAGATTATTTCTCATTCTTACATGTTCTGACTACTAACTAATATAGTGGGAAATAACAGAGAGTAGATTTTCAGAAAACCCCAGGACCTGCGTAAATCTGGGCAGAGTGTGTCTCTCCTGAATGCAGAGATCTGGAGGAGAAATTCTGACTTGATACAGAATGACTGACTCTAAGTGTCAGGAACAGTACAACTGGGGCGAAGCTTTGGACGAGCCATTTTGCTTTTCAGAGGGGTCAGTTAAATGCTGGGGAGAGTACAGCAACTAAACTGCTGCAACACTCAGGCTGGCACATTTTCAGTGACAGTGCTCTCTACTTCTACGCTGCATTGCAGTAAAGAATGTAAACTTTTAATTTGAAATGTGGTTAAAGGGGCTGTGGGCAAGTTGAGAGCTCTCTAAACAAAGAGAATTTCCCTTCATTTCACTAGCTGCAATGCTTGATGCTATCCCCATAATGCAAAGTTGTTGGTGTAGGAACTACTCTGACTGGGTTTAGGTCAACTGGTTTATCTCTGCTGGGAAAAATACAGAATGACTGCATTCATTGTCAAACTCAGACAGTGAAGAAACTGGAAGTTTGGTACTTCATGTACTTGCCAAATGATGCCATCGTTTAATGTTGTACATTACCTAGGGTTTACTTTCTGGGTGATTTAATTTTCCTTTCCTCAAGAGAATTTCTATGGAAAAGATTGTGGGATAAACTTTGCAGAGCTACTCTCAGTTCATACCTTTCTTCTAATATAGTTCATTATCAACCTTCGAAAATGTTTAATGTCATAAATCAGTAATATGCAACAGAGGAGCTTGGGGAATAATATATATATTTGTACTGACCACAATACTGCTATAATTTTCTACAGGCTGATGCAAGAGGCAATTTGTTTTAGGTTGAATTAGCTAACATTTTGTTTTGTACTCAAAATTCAAAGAGTACTTTTTCCACCAAGGGTAACAAAATTCAGTATCCTGTCTGTTCTTTAAGTTCAAGATATTTATTTTCCCCAAAGAGTTATGTATTGAAAAAGCTACAAACTAACTACGTGTAAAAGATTAAGAATGAAACACACATAAATAAACATCATCCCAATTTAGGGTAAAACAATGCTTTGCCCCTCTCTTTTGATTCTTTGCTTAATTTAGTGTTCCATTAAATTTGAAATTAAACCATCTGTATGAATAGCAACACAACTTTCATGTCTTACTTTGGAGAATTATCTAGCACTGTGTATTTCAAATATAAAATTGTTAATGTCGAAGGCCAAAATTTAGAATGAGAGAGAAAAAGATCTTACTGTAGCCAAGATGATCCGAATAATGTAATTCTATTGTCGTTGATGTTAGTCTATACCATCCTGTTCACCTGAAACTCAGGTATGGCATGGCCTCTAGGATTTTTTTGTTGAACGTTAAAACTCATAGCACAAGTCCTTAACAACATTTCTTAAGGTATTCAGCCTCTCTACTTAACTTTGAGATCCAAGTATTTGCATCCCAAAAACTTCTGTCACTAGTGAGGCTCTAGGAAAGTTTCCTTTTCCTTGACGACGTATGTAAGAAATACGCATCTCAACAGAAAAGGACTTGAATTAGCAGCCAAAGTAAAAAATTAATTCAAAGTATCCAAGCCCAAAACTATCTGCAGGTTGATGGATATGGCATTATAAATGAAATGTCGGCAGATCCTGATTTAGGATAAAGATGAATATATGCCAGAAAAACAAATATTTTTTAATTAATCACACATACTTGTCTGATAATTAAAATTGAGTTATGGTCCAGAGAGTACAGAAACACTAAACAAAAAACAAGGATACTTTTAAGACATCCAGACTGGGCTGTTGGCCTCTACCCAACTGGAATTTTACTGTGACATTGGATAAAGTTTGTTAGGAAAAAAAAAAAAGGAGGGAAAAAAAAGGAAGAAAAGAAGGGGTTTGCATCTTGGTGAGATAATGGGAGACATTGGAAGAATAATTAGGATAATACAAACCCGTAAAGTGAAGAGGGTTTTAGGCTCTGGGAAAGAATGAAGATAACTGGATTTAAAACTTCTGTTTGATTTTATTTGGTGTCTTGGTCAAAAGTCTTTTAAGGATTCCAGATTCCTTGATCTGATATGTTTCCTAATTCAAGAGAGCTGATGGTCTATACTAGTTCTTTTTCATTCATAATTAAAAAGGAACCCAGGTTGAGACCAAAGAATTAAAAATATGGCATATAGTGAATGCAGATGCTCTTTATTTCCTGACTTTTACAGAGCATAGAAAATGTCCTTTTTTAAAATATAAACGAATGTCACCAGTTTCTCCCTCCTCCCACTCCTGCGAAAAACAGAAGATTAATTTAACAAATTCACTATGATACTGGAGATTGCCTATAGAAAAAAAACCCCAAACACTATTTTTTTCTTAAAAAAAATGAGAAGTTTCATTAGGTTATTATTTAAACTCAGCTCAGTCATCCTGGAATACTCAAATTCACTGCTCAAGGACAAATCTTTTATTTGTAGTTTTTTTTACTTTTCTCAAGTTCTTAATTCAGAGGGAACTGTGTAGGTAATGGGTTTTCATGCAGATATATTCAGAGACAACAAATATTTTCTGTATACCTGTGGCTGCATAATGAGATTTTTGTCCTCTGTTGTGTAACTTGATACCAAGATCTGCCAATTTGTCACTTGGTATGATCTTGTTTTGAGATCATTTGTTATACTTCTCTCTTTCCCTTGAAATTAACATGATAGGTTTGATACATATGAAATGTTTAAACAATTTAATAATTTCAAGAAGCTTTTCTGTTTGTTATTACTGCTGAACATTTTTAGGTACGGTTCTGTTTTACACTGAATTCTGAGCATAACCCAATCAGATGCAATAGTTTATATCTGTGAGAAATTAGACTCATGAACATTTATTTTCTGAACATTGTCATAACTAGTTTTCTGTAAAGTAACTTCTAATTTACATTAATTTAAATTATATTTAAGTCAGCTCATTTTCCTTGCACAATTCATTAGGGACAGCATAGAAATTAAGTCTAAATACTGATCTGAAAATTCTTATATTCAGTTTTCTCATTTTTCAAGTCTGCTGTTTTGCCAATATTTGGAAATCAGCATAAAATAATATTTGTTCAAAAAAGGAGAAAACCAGAGTTCTTCACAGGTTCCCATGACCATTCATTCTGGACTAGATTCCTGTATGAGCCACTTCTCCTGGAGTCATTGGATTCTGCTCAATAATATAGTTCTTAAATAAAAGTATTAACAGGTTTTCTTTTTCCTTGCCTGTTTTTAATCAAAAGAAAATTTTCTACAAGATTTTAGCTTAACAACCAGTGTCTCCACTCTGTGTAGAAATGTCAGAAAACCAAATTACATTTGTAGCTTTTATAGTCCCACAACAATATTTGAAGAAGCATCATGAACAAAAGAACAGCTTATGGAATATCCTCAGGACGGGCTAATGCATCCACAATGTGGTTTGCTCACATACAAAAAGGAGGAATAAAAAAATTGTCAATTTTGTGTATCTACAGTAGACATTCCCATTTAAAAAAGGAATGAAACATCTTTCTTGGATTAAATTCAAATCCATCAACACTTGAATTGCACTCATTAATTTTGCAAGTGACACCAAACTTGAGAGGGGTGGGGGGTAGGAAGTGGATCGGGGCAGGGTTTCTGTTCAGAGGCACCTGACAAGGCTGGAGGAATGGACTGATAGGAATGTCATGAAATTTAGCAAAGGCAAGTGCAGAGTCCTGCACCTGGGAAGAAAGACCCTCTTGAGACAATGCAGGCAGGAGACCGACTGGCTGGGGCACAGTTCTGTGGCAAAGACCTTGGGGCCCCCAGGAAGTAGGTGACCAGAACATGAACCAACATAGTTTCCTGGCAACAGAGAAGGGCATCAGTATCTGGGGCTGTATTCACTGCAGTAGACCCAATATTTTGGGGAAAGTTATTATCCCCCTGTACATGACACTTGTTAGCCCATGCTTAGTTACTGTGTGCAGTTTGGGTCTCAGTTTACAAGAAAACTTTTTTTTGCAGGAAAAATACTGGTAAACTCCAGAGAGCCACCAAGATAATTGGGGTAGGAGCACATGGCCTGTGAGGAGCAGCAGAGGGAACTGGGGTTGCTGAGCAGGAAAGGAGGTGGCTTGAGAGGGACCTGGCAGCAGCCAAACAATACATCTGAGGAGGAGATTCAGCAGAAGGCTGGACTTAGGCAGAAGTTTTTTCCAGTAGGAGAACCGTAGTATGAAACCAATGAATTTGTGCAGTATGGTTTGTCTAATACAATACATAGAATATTGATTATAAAATTATCGTGCTAGAAATCTTTGCTGAGTGAGATTTAGTGTCTGCAGAGTGCTTGGTTTGTTAATAAGTTGGAACAACTAATTTTCCTTTCTAAGAAGTCAATAGCCAAAACAAAATAAGACTGAAAGAAGCCTTAGTGAAACCCTTACATAAATATAAAATGGCTTATTATCTTTTTACTTTGGAAGCTTTGAGCAGCCAACTATTTTCCAGCATAGCTATTGATACTTCCAAATACCTGAAAAAAACCCTCTTAAACTAGCATAAAAAAGAGGTTTCCCATACTCACTGTGTTTTCATTTAATATTCTTGATGTTAATACATTATTTCAATAGAATGTAATAATAGTAGATTTCTGTATGACAGGAGCAAATTTTCATTTAAAGTAAGACCATCCATTATAATCAGACAGGGTACTTGAACTGAAGATCACTACTCAGTTGAAATAAAAAATAATGAAAGTGTCATCTTTAATAGAAAATGTCATATGAATACATGACAAGTGGAGCATATTCAAAATGTTTTCTATGAGTCATGTATGTAATTTTAGATTTTAGAACCTAAGAAGCTCTTTACCACTTTTTAGTTGGCATGGGACACTACGGCTATACTTTTATTTTTATTTGAGGAATTGG
Source organism: Lycocorax pyrrhopterus obiensis (assembly GCA_014706295.1). NCBI lineage: Eukaryota > Metazoa > Chordata > Aves > Passeriformes > Paradisaeidae > Lycocorax > Lycocorax pyrrhopterus. The sequence continues at coordinate 35,138,260 of JACSVZ010000007.1, forward strand.
AGCCCATAAAGCTATTTAACTGTATGTTTTATTTGACAATAGACAACCACTGACACAAATATGCATTAAATGCACGAAGAGTAATTATAAATGGAAGTGGGCAGACAGAACATAAAGCTGTAATTGACTCTAAAGTTTCCTGCAACATAGAAAATTTAGAAAGGGCGTTGGGTTTTCTCTGGGTATCAGTGTGACCCTTGGAGTAAATATCAAAACCTTGGGCTCACTTGGAAAACGACAGTAAAATAAAAAAATAAAGATTTGTGACCCCATTATTTGGTACAGATTTGTAAATTAAAAATTGCTGTCTCAAACAGGAAGGCTAACATGATATTTTATAACTATGTTCTCAGTATTATAGATACAGTGCATTTTAGATTATAAAAAGTTTATAGAGAAAAGAAAAATAGTACAAATACCTAGTCATCATAGGCCTGTGGTGAAACAAAAATGGTTAAAGATTTTCTTTTTCTCTGTTAATCATATTTTGCTATCTGCTACTTGTTTATTTCTTGTCATGGAGAAGGATATGAATCACCAAAAATCATAACAGTAGTTTTAAAATCTGGTTATTTTCACACCTACATACATACACTTTTTCACATGAATTTCAATGAATGTTTGTCACTCAAGTGTCTGGAAGACAAAAATTTATGGTCACACGTGTATTATTCTGTAACAGACTTAAAAATTGGCCCATCAGCTGTAAAATGAACCATCAGTTTCTAGACCTTTTGGAACTTTTATGGTGCAATTCTGTACACTTACTGCCTTGGAAATTCTCCCTGCAATGTGTAGTACACCCTCACACTTTTTGCTAAACTGAGAAAGGAAGAAGAAAGAGTGGGATTTGCTATGAATGAATCCATATTCATCAAGAGGAAATTTCTGTGGAGAATTTTTGAAGCAGAATAGGCCTAGGCTCATTGGCCTAGGCAGGTCTTAAAGTGTTACAAAAGGCATGTCTCTGCTCTCACAGACCAAAGAGGAAAACTAGGGAATTTACTCTTACCAGCCTGCAGTCCAGTTTGTGAAAACTATTTAAGGTGTCACTGAATCGTGTGTGGAAATGCTATTTATGACTGTACATTATAGTTTTTGTGGGCTTGGAATATAAAATGGATTCTAGAATGAAAAAAAGAAATTAAAAACTCAAACAATTAATTCTTTCCTATCCAGTGTCCTCTTCTTGTGATTTTTGTGTCAGGGTACACATTAGAGTGAGGTTTAAATGGTTTATCATTAAAGCAACAATTAATTTTAAAAAATCCAGGGGAAATTTTAGAATTAAACCTATCAGAAGTGACACACTACTCACCAAAAATTAAGTATTTATAGAATTTGGTCTTAGTGAAGAATTTGGGCTTTACGCGTCATGAGGTACATAACACTAAGGAAGAGAGACAACATTTGTCATTAAAACTGCCAAGAGACTCAACGATTAACCTTAGGAATCTGTGGAAATATTAATATAGTCGAATGCAATGTGAAGGAGGATCCTGTTTCTCTAAGATGCACAAATGTCATCTTGAGTATCCAAACATTTCACCAATGACATTGTGCTGTCCTAAACTGTCCCTGGCCCTCAGGCTCTTGTAGTTTCTTTGTTTCCATATAGCAATCATGGATTACGTTTTTTATGTAGTTTTAAAGAAATTATGTTTATTTTCTAATATCTCAAATGTGTTGTATTTTCCATATGTGTAATATAATCTTATTTTATTGTGGTAACTTGGTGGCTTCCTTGATGTTTAGCAGTACACAATATATATATATTGAAAAGGAATAAAGGAGAGTCTAAATTGAGTGACTAATTCTGTTGCTAGTGGAAAATGGTTTAAAAGTATGTCAAGGAAATTTTTTTCTGAACTGTTAGGAGTAAAACATTTCAAAACTGTATTTTCAAACTTTTTCTATCTAACCGGTCATTATTGGATTGAACAAGGGTCTGCGTGAACAGATATTATGGTAGTTTATTCAAGATCAAGATTCTTTGTCTTCACTTGAGTACAGGATGAAACTCCTTTATTTTTGCATGTGCAATGAATACAGATAAAGGAGTTTCGATTTTTTGCTTTCTGCATCAAGGGCTTGATCCAAGGCCAGCTCAGTGGAAATGCTCCTATTGATTTCAGTGGCTTTGGATCAGACTTTAATTCTGTTGTGACTGGATTGAAAACCAATATATTTACCTCTTTGGAATTCTACTGACGTAGTTTCTTTTAAAGAGTTTTGTTTAATTCTTTTCCTGATGCAATTCAGGTAATTATTCAAATAATTCAACCTACTTCCTATTTAACATATTGTTATCAGCTGTCAAAATAATTAAATACTCAATATAAATTTAAGCACTTAAACTGACAAAAATGTTGCTGATAAGAATAATGGAAGAAACAGAAAATCAGGAAAAAAATTTACAAGGATAATTCAAACCGTTTCATCTGTAAATAATGAGAATTTAATGAGGTTGATATCCAAAAAGACTCTCACTTCTTACAGTATAAAGCGTTCATTTTCCACATTGTCTTTTTAGTAACATTTTTAGGACATTGAAAAGAAAATGTTTGTATAAGTTGTTTTCATGGAACTTCTTCTCTGGTCCTAGAAAAAACAGTTCACCTATGGACTTCTGAAAAGAACAATTCATCAAGTGTCTAATCTGTCAAAAAAAAAATTCAAAGAACAGGAGGCTCATACCCTATAAACAATAGACTGGCTCTTTCAACTGAAAATCTGAAACTCTGAATTCTGATAATATAGAACCTGCCCTTAGGATAAGCTTTGTATAATACCAAGATCCAGAGTCAGCAAAGAAATAACAAATAAGAAAGTGATATTATGGTATTGGTCCACATTATTTGGACATTGTTCTTTCAGATCAAAATAGCACAACTCTTGGGAAAAATTTAAAGCTGGTTAGAGATTGAATCCACAGGTAGCACCACCAGTGAAAGAATTGTTCTATCTGCCCTAGGCATCTACATTTATTGAGACGAATTATCCTCTGGAGGTACTGGGCTCTCTCCATTTACTATAGAAAAGTCTTAGTAGATAAACTAAATGGTATGGTCAGCTCTTAGAAAGAGAAAATTAGGTAAATTCAGACCCGCACTGGATACTGATTCATCTGTGTGAAGTATCTCCCAATAACTTATTTACTAAGTCAAAAGAAAGCAATTATGTATACTTTGATACAAGAAGCTGGAACTATATATACCTCTTTGTGAAATATTTGTTTCAGGTGTTTATTCAATGCCTTTAACTTTGGAAGTATTTCTTAGTTTATATTAAACTGTGTAATAGGGAAAAAATGGGGAGTGGAGAAGATGGGCGAAAAAAATTGAGAGCAACAAAAATACCAGGAATTATCGTGAGGAAAAAATTACATGATTTAAGATTTAAAAAAAAAGGGAGAAAGATGATACTGTGTAAAACTGAAAAATAGATGGTAGGCTGCTGATGCATAGCTCTGAGCAGCTTTCTCAGTGACCTGTCTCTGCTGAAAATTGTTTATTGTCAGCACATCACTGAAAGCTGCAGTTGAGAGTGCCCCAGATGGGCACCCTTAAATGGGAGTTTGGTGTTCATGAACGAGCACGAGATTTGTTGAAGTGATTAAGGTAAATTAGGCAAGTGGAGCACAAAAAAAAGCAGACTTCAGATAATGAATGTTTTAAAGATCATGAAAATATTTTGGGTCTAGAAACCCACAAAACCAAACACAAGGATGAAAATTTTTTTCTGACATTTTAAGAAACATTAAAAATAATCTGGACCTTATCATAAAAGACATAAGGGTCATTGTAATCAATATTTTTGTTTATGTCATCCAGAGATGTTCACAGATAATAAAAAATATCCAAAAGTTTTATGCTGAGAGATATGGAATTATGTGCTTAAAATAAAGTCTGGAAAACTATGTTGGTGCGTGTCAGCCAACAATAATGATTTCTGTAAGTATTAAAGGGCTGAGCAGACCTGTCAAAAGAGGATTTTACAAGTAGTGAAGAACAAAAATTTAGTGTTGTGTTGCTACAAGAAAACTTTTACAGATCAGCAATCAAAATATTTGAGAATGGGTTGGAAGTGACCTTAAAGATCCAACACCCTGTCATAGCCATGATGCATCCCACTAGATCATGTAGCTCAGGGCTCCATCCAACCCAGCCTTGAACACTTCCAGGGATAGGAGATCCAGCTTTTCTGGGTAACCTGTTCCAGTGCTTCACCACCCTCACAGTAAAGAATTTCTTCCCAAAATCTGATTTAAATGTATCCTCCTTCAGTTTAAAGCCTTTGCAGGACCTTGCACTTCGACTTGTTGAACTTCATGAGGTTCTTATGGGCTCTCAGCCTGTTTGTGGCTGTTTCTCAGACACATTGTTGCACAAGACAGCTTAACAGGGAAGGAAGTGGAAATTTTAATGTCTTAACACAACCTTAAGTGCCCACAGGGACATATTTTGGCCACATATAATTTGCAAAATAGAATCATATTCTTATTTGGATTTGTGTGGCAAGGTTTGGGTAACGAGAGGTGGTGGTGGATGAACAGACGTGGCTTCTCTGAGAAACTACCAGAAGCTTTCCCTGTGTCTGACAGAGCCAATGCAGCTGGCTCCAAGATGGATCCAGCTCTGGTCAAGGCTGCGTCCATCAGCTGCAGCCCTTGGTGAGTCAGGCTATGCCCTTGCAGCCCATGGAGGTCCATGGGGAAGCAGAGATCCACCTGCAGCCTGTGGAGAGCCCCATGTCAGAGCAGGTGGATGTGCCCAGAGGAGGCTGTGACTCCACGGAAGGTCTGCACTGGAGCAGGGTCCTGAGAGGAACTGTGGACCCGTGAAGAGAGGAGCCTACGCTGGAGCAGGTTTGCTGGCAGGATACCATGAGGAACCCACACCGGAGCAGGCTTTTTTTGAAAGACTGCAGCCTGTGGAAGAGACCCACTCTGGAGAAGTTAATGAAGACCTGTAGCCCATGGGAAGGATTCACACTGGAGAAGTTCATGGAGGACTGTCTCCTGTTGGAAGGATCCTGGAAAAGTGGAAAGAGTTCTCTCCCTGAGGAGGAAGCAGAGGCAGAAACAATGTGATGAACTGTCAGTAACCCCCATTCTTTGTCCCTGCTTCACTGCTTGGGGAAGGAGTTAGAGAGTCAAGAATAAAGTTAAGCCCAGTAAGGACTAGCAGGGGGAAGGCATGTTTAACATTTGGTTCTACTTCTCATTATCCTACTCTTATATGATTTGCAAAAAATTCAATTAATTTCCCCAAGTGGAGTCTGGTTTGCCTGTGATGGTAATCAGTGAGTGATCTCTTCATGTCCTTGTCTCAACCCATGATGGACCATTCATCATATTTTTTTCTATCCCTCTGTCCAGTTGAGGAGGGGAGTGATAGAGAAGCTTTCATTGGTACCTGGCATCCAGCCAGGTCAAACCACCACAATATTATTTAAAAAATAAAGGAATACTTATAGCTAAAGCAAACCAGGATTTAATCTCTAATTTTATAGAGGTCTTAATAAAAGACAGATGAAGAAGTTATATTGGTGGACAGGAAAAAATCAGTGAGATCATTATCTTGTCTCATCAAAAGAGTTGAGAGTTATGCAAAAGAGAATTTCTGATAAAAAACCACTACACCCCTCTTTTGGGAAGAACTACTTAATGACTCTTGAAAGGTGATTGTAGGGTGATAAATCTGTGTTTTGTCGAAAATAAAGACACAGACACCATACCCTAAATGAACTCTGTTCTCTGACCTAACTATAGACATAAACAGTCTCCAGTATCAAACAGAATACATAATCTCTGAAGGCAATTACAGAAACACATTCACAAAGCAAAATGTGTCAAAACCAGCTTGACACAGACACATTTTCCCATCTGTCACGGCAAACACTTATAAATATTGAATAATTAACACACAAAATTGAAGCAATTTTGCTTCAGGAAGCCCCATCTCACCAGCTACATGTAGCTGTTTCTTACTTTGTGCTCATGAGAACTTGCTCATGTCTTAGAATATGAGTGAGGGGAATTCTCTACCTCATTATATAAATTAGCTACTGGAGATACAGAGCCCAGACATACAACTAAACACCAACATGGTTGGTGTCAGATGTGATTATGTTAGGGATTCATTCCTCTGTGTTTAAATAATAGCTGAAGGAACTCGCAGTAGCCTGGAGCTTTACGGAAAACAAACTACTCTTGTAATGCATGAGAAAGACCAAGAATGCAGTAAGAAGCTGTCGGGGAATCTACATCTATGGAGAAAGGCAACAAAGAAGACAAGGTAAGTCAAAGCACACTTTTGAGTCAAAATGGGTTTTTAAACCCATGGTTTTTTTTGTAGCTTGTGATAGCACAAGCCGTTTAAATCCTGAGTTTGGCTTCAGAAAGCAGTTTTATCAATATGTGGCTCATGTGTATTGAGTATAAAATCACATCTGTTACACACAAGGAAATGAAAAGTATTGACTACTTAGACTTAGTATCTCCAATACTAATATACTAATAACCAATACTGACTGGTTTAGTGTTTTTATAGTATAAATTGACTTTATTTAAAGCTGGGAAGACATATTATTACTTTTTTCCATTGCTTTCTTTTCAAACCTAGAAGAAAACAGTAGCAATGCACGATGAGTGAACAAGAAATAATAAAGAAATAGCATGTTCTAAAACTCATGAGGTTAATATGTGTTCACTTATGTTCTAAAACTGTTGGGTTTATATAAAATCTGTTTTCCTACTATTTACAGGTGTTTGAAGACCATCGACCTTAATCAGATGATAAATGTCAATGTTGTCAACACCAATTAAACAATTAATAATATATTGAACATTTCTGCAATGTACACCTGCGCAGTTTGATCTGATTTTCCTGCTTCTCCTTTGACTGTCCACACAATTGACCTAATTTCCACTGACTATATAGACAGACAATTTCACCTTCCTTGAATCATTTCTACGCACCTATTTTTCAGATTTTGTAGCATCAAAATTTTTCCTGAGTAGCTATGAAGTTTAAGTCTTTCCTAAGAAGTTAATTCTTTCCTCGAAACAAATGCAGCCCCTTTACATGGTTTCTCTACTTTCAGTCTTGGATGTGTTGTTGTGCAAAGAGAGGAAGTGGGAGGAGGGAAGACTGAGTTAAAAAGATGGCAGATTTATAGTTGCTTTCAATTAATTTTCACTCATTTAAATCCAAATTTCATCATCTGTTGGATTACTTATACTTTTATGCAATATGAGACCTCCTAACTTCAGATTTATTGGTTCTGTATGATCTGGAATAGCAATTGCTACATGTTGTCATCACCTACAGTATTTCCTAGAACTGTAGCTCTTAAAGTCAGAAGTGACCTTTATGATCTGTCAGTTTAGCATTCTAGATAATAAGGCCCATATGATGTCAAATAATAGGGCATGTCTCTACCTCAATAGCTCTTAGTCCAAAGAAAGTAACAATGAATGGTCCATTTTAACATGAAACGAATATCTGAGTTTTCTGGGACGCACTGTGTGGTTCATTATTGGTTACCTTCTGTTTGATTCACCATTCCTGCACAAAATATTCAACATCTCAGAATTTGTTGCTCTAACCTGTAAATTGTTGATGCAGACAACTGCGGTATTTACTTGCAAAATAAGTTGGAGATAAAGGAATGATTAAGCGTGGAAAAATGAAGTGCTTTTGTGAGCCTTAGCTTTTGAATGATAAATTCTGACTCTTAGGCAGGAGAACTAAGACTAACACCTCAAAAATAGCATTCTTAGAATCCTGTCAGCTCTTTTCTCAAGACCTGAGGAGCAGGTAGAGGTTTGAAACCCAAATGTGTGAATGAAGCAATGGTGTATATAGGAGGGATATAGGTATGTTAGGAACTGAGGAATTTCTCTGAAGAAGAAAATTGCACAGGCAGCATAGTCTGAAACTTAATCCTAATGCAATCAGGTAATGAAAATGAAAAGTGTTGTAGACTAACATTTAGAACAAGAAGGGAGAAACTGGGAGAAAGCTAAGATATGCAAAAGTACGCTTGGCTCAAAGTGATACAACTGCTTGTGTCCCACCTCTGGGGACAGGAACAGGAAGGATATAAAAAATACTACTGCAGTAGCACTTACTGCAAGTAAATCTAGCATGTGAATGTTCAAATTCATGAGAGGTAAATATATAAAGAGGACAGGAAGAACATAAAAATAACAGTCCAAAAAGAATGAAATTTACCAACAGATTGAAGACTAAAGTTTTTTTTTAAATCAAAGCCCAAGCAAATTTGTCCCACAATTCAAGAAGAAAACAAAATGGTCTAAACACCCTAAACAAACACAGCACACTGAGAATGTTGAGGAAACTATCACATGAAAAAGGCTGACTTTTATGAAATGGAATATTTGCTGGAATGAAAAGAGGAAAGGAAATTAGAGGGGCTAGAAAAGAATTTGAGGTATGAACAAAGAATGCTCAAATTGATTTTAAAAACCTTTTATATCAACTATCACTTTTGGTAACTTCATCTCTGCTTATGACCAGTAAAAATGCTACAGAGATTCTAATGGCCTGTTAAAATTAAATAGGTGATTTTTGAAGAAAATCTCCAACTTTTCTTCAGAGGTTGGAGAAAATGGCAGCTGGTGCTTTTATCAAAATATGTCACCCACAGTGAAGCACTGTATTTTCAGTATCTAATCTTTATCATGGAAGTGGTACCAAATCCAGTCATCAGTTCCACTGTGCAACAGTCCACTAGGAACCAGAAGTGGTGTGCACAGGACAGCTGAGACACAGTTACATGTGGCTTCTCTCTTTTCCCACCCAGCTGTGTAAATAGATATTTTTCCTTTGCGGTATTTAAGCAGATCAGTGGAAAAGAAACATGAAATAAATCAATCTAATTCTTAAATTTTTTGAGTCAATTGAGGATAGGCATAAGTGTCTTTATGAACACTGGGTGTTAGTGTTTAGTTCCAAATTAAGATTTTACTCAGAAAAAATCTGCTTCAGTTGGTTAGATGTTTCTTCCTTCATTTTAGGTAGGGAAGGAAGGGATCAGCAAAACATTTGGGGACATGGGGAATGCTGTACTGTTAAGAGATGAGAGATCTTCCTCTGTACTATGGCTTACGTACCTCTTTTCTATCAGGCTTTCTGTGCCATACCTGCTATGACTTTGCAATAGAATCTCGCTCTTAGTCTTTTGCTAAGGTAGGGTTGCTTCACTAATCCACAGGATCAGTATCTTTCTTTTTCTACAGGAGATAGAACTAGAAAGGATCTTGGCTTATCAAGTCCAGGCCCCTGCTATCATAGGGAACCACATCATTTAATTCTGTCCTTTAACTTATCTAGTTCCATCTCAGCTAGTGTTTTGCTGCACTAATACTACTAGAAATATGTTCCAGAACCAGGTCACTGTGCTTAAAACTTTTAGTTATTTGAAATTAAATGTATTTATTAATTATATAAACTCATACCTGCATATTTTAGAAGGTGGATAAAACTAGCAAATTGCACTAACTCTAATACCCTCATGGCCTTCCCTATAATAAAGAATGACACACATACAATATTCAGCATGGCATCTTAAAAGCCCACAACACAATGATAACTTCAGTGAGACATTACAATTAAGATCAGCTTTACAATCTCATTTTGAAAATCCATTTAATCTAGTCTTCTTGCAGGATATATTAGTCAGGGGTTTCTTTTGTTTATGTTTCATATACAGTAGGCAGTGATGTGTTAACAATTGGTGCTTCTTTTCAGGTATAGAAACATTTTCAGTAAGAAGGCTCATCTCAAGGTTCATTAGGAATATATTTTTGTTGTTGCAAATTACTTAACACTCCCTTCTTTTTAAACATTAGGTGAGGCTTTGGTTCAGCCAGTAAAATGTAACTTTTTAAGCTAGAAAGGCAAACGGAAATCTTTAGTATAATGACTAATGCAGAGAAATGTTAGCCATATTCCTTTCCCTTCTCCTCAGGCTTCAGAGCTATTTATTTTTAACAGTATCTAATGTTGAGTTCAGCTTGGAGGCTGGATGAAAAAAAAGGAGATGCTGAGTACATCATGGTAGGGTGAAAAAGCCTATTTTAGTCAAAGGATGATGGCACTAGACTGTGAAAGTCTGAGTTACTCTGCGACTCACTCTGAAGAATGGACAAGGGCTGTGCTGAAGTACTTCACAAGCCATTTTTCAGTGCTGTGGCATACAATCAGTTTTTGATTACCCAAGTCGAGATTTCCTGAACAGGAAAAGCTATCACATTCAGAAATTAGTTCCGTAAATGCTAACCAAAGCAGGACTCAGTACTTCTCAGTCAAACTGTAATTTCTACCTATTTCAAAAAAACACACTTTGAAATGTGTCCACAAGAGGAGAAGAAGGATAGAAACCTTCAGAAATGCTTTACTTTTATTTTATATTTCCGTAAAGCTCAAGGAAGACTTTAAAATCACAAATATTTTTAAAAAACACTCATATCTTTCAGAACACAGGGATACAAAAAATCCTGTTGGTGCAATGGCTAATATAATTTGCTGTGGTCATTCACTGAAGGTGTTAAGACTCCAAAGAGCTCAAATATTTAGAAAATCTCAAAAATGATGAAATTTCTGCATAAGATATGTCTAATATTTCTAATTTTTATACTTTTCAGGTTTTTTTGGAACCTAAACCAGAGTTCTTCCAGCAATATGCATTTTAGGGAGACTCCCCCGTGCCCATTTTTTCGTAAATACCTTGACTTAGTCAGGTGTCTGCTGGATATATCATAATGGGCTTCCACATATAAAAAGAATGGTAAGTTTTTTAACATCTGATTTTATGAAAAAAATACCTACAAAATTACATACCAGCAGTTCTAAAAAATATTTTATGGACTGATACTTGTGAAAAAAATATTATTTAGTGAGGGTAATGTTGTCAAGGAAGCATAGCTTTCACTTTCTAAGACATAGCACTGATTCAAGTAATGAAAAGTTTAAAAGGCAATATCAGTGACACTCTAAAAAATTACTCTTCAGCTGTGCATTTGCTGAACCTGCTCCTTAACCATTAAATGATAGGAATAAAATCAGAATTATTCACTGAAAAATTCTTAGTTTAGAGTAAGCGTATTTAAAATTATATCACTATTTCAACATATTAAGAGAAACAAGCTCTACTGGAAAATTAGTTTATGCAGCAATCGTTTAGAGCCTTTCCTCTTCCTTCTTACAAAAACTAACCTCTCTATTATCAGTGTTGCTGCATATGGAATCACTGTATTGCTTGATGGACTTATGTGCAGAAATACTACTTATTTAACCGCACTGGTGTGATCACTTTGACATTTTTTCATCTTACTCATGAGTGCTATCTCTTTTCAACTGCATTGTATTGTGTTCCTTTGTAATAGAGTTACGTGTTACAGAAATTTTTTGTCTCAGCCTGGTACAATGCTGATGAAAACCAGAATATGTAACTATAATTAAGGTAGGACATGTACAAAGTTTTATGATTTCATATTACATTAGTGTTTTCAGGCAATTAAATACTGTAGGCTTTTGTTCATTTTTATAAACATCAAATCTTAATTTTCTATAACTTCTAATTTTCTATAATTATATGTATCCCCAGCTCTCACATATGCTTATCTTGAATCTTCTCATCTCGGGGATCTGGTATTTAAAAATGTTTTTTTGCTAAATTTTAAGACTTCAGAGATTCCACTAATACTTGATGTTTATAGACAACACCAATTCAACAGTCTTTGAATAACAGGCCATTTAATTAAAACTAAAAATGACATCTTATTCTGAAATCTTTATCAGTATGAATCTCTTTTAGGCACAAACCATTAATAATTTCATGTTAGGATAATGCTTGTCACAAGGATTCAAGCTTGAATTAACATGCAGTGGTGAGATAAGTATTCAAAGAGAATCTGTTATCACCTGATAACCCACACAAGAAATTTGATGCATGGTGGAAACAAAAGAAAAGGAGTAGGGCAGAGAGAAGCACAAGCAGACAGCAAGTAACATGGGAAGACTAACCCAATCCTACTTTCTCTTCTGAAGTGTTAATAAATAATTCTAAAATTAATTTCTTGCATGAGTTTTACAAATTGCCGTTGTGGTTGTTTCATTCACACGTGGTGCTTATTCTACACTGCTTACATGGTAATCAAATAACCCACAATCAGTTGTTAGTCATCCTTATTGCACCACTGTGGCCTATTAGAGCTTTGTCACCAAACATTGGACAGTATTAGGATGTTATTTAGTCACTAAGAAAAAGTTCGTGCTGCTTATTTAATTGACAGCTTAAAGCATAAATTTTGTATAGCTGGCTGCTACATACATATAAAAGGCCAAACTTATATTTCATTTCACAGTATTGGCTTTGAATTTATTGGTTTCCTTTGTTGTCCTTGGGGAACCACTTTGAATGCAAGAAACTACAGTTATAATAGTTAGAAAGAAATCAGTGGTTACAGGGGAGGTGATCAAACAGTAAATAAAATAACCATTTATAGCTGTTTTAGCAGTTTGCCTTTATGTGTGCTTGGAATTGCATCTCAATAAAGCACAAGCTAAGATTTAAAAACACACAGTTTCAAAGGTAACATGCAAAACAACTTGACTCTTTTGCCAGATTCCACCCTGAGGGTAATGACATGCTTCACAATATCGCTTGGCTAGGCTTTTATTTCTGGCAAAAAATATCTTCCACAAAATTGTTCTGTTCTGCAGCATAGCAGCACTAATTTATAATCTATGCTTCAGTAGCAAGAGGCTTTCTGTCTTTTCCTCTCCCATTTAACATTTATATTTACTTTATTCCCTCCCCACTTTTATTCTAGTTGCTGTAGCAACTGCATTTTTTAAAAAAACTATAATAAAGATTGGACCTTAAACAAAGGCCTGGAAAAGTAGCACCTGAAGAAAAGTTTTTCTGTGTGTCTGCTGATGACCTATGGGATATAATAATACAATGCTGAGCTCATACACTATATTTTCTACTTGGAGATCTCTTGGCAGTTTGCACAGAACAGAAAGTGGCTGATTTGATTTCATAGATGGGAGGGAAGGGTGGAAGCAGAAGTGAAAAAATTACATACAAGGTGTATACAAGATCAGCACAAAAAAAAGCGGATCTCTTCATTTTTGTGTGCTCTGGACCAAAGCGTCTTTGCACGTTATCTTTGCAGTTTTCCTTAAAACATATCAGTTACATACAGAATCCCCACCAGTTCAGCAGAACTGTGGTAATCCACTAGCAAGAGTGAAAGATATGGTAGGGGTAATCTGTCCACAAGGAATTGGAGCCATAATTCAATACATGTAGACTACTAAACATCTTAATTTGGCAATTATTTTTGGTCTTGTCAGCCTTGCTGGATTAAAAGTGGGAATGAAGCAGCTGGTGACTTCTCCACATATAGTCAATGTGTCATTCATTTCTTGAGCGTACCTTTGCTCCCTGGCCACTGCATTGTCACACATGCTCACTCTTCATTGTCACATGCAATATCATCATCTATGATTTTTTTTCTGGGTATTGTCATGAAAAATACAGCTCATCCTCAGGACCAAAGAAGTGATTGTGTGTAAAGTGCACATTACCTAATCTGTAGCAAGGAGGAATCTAGGGTCACGTAGACACTTGCCTCTTCAAGGAAGCAGTAGAAGCAATTTATGCTCCTTAGCAGCATTTTCTTTCTTATCAGCATAGCTCTTGCTGTTCTTTTTTTTTTCACCCTTGTTACAGTTTATTTTACTGCTATTGTATTGCTTGAAAGAGAACAAGTGCACAATTTTCACCAAAAAAAGTAAAAAGCAATAGTAATTTGAGCTGTTTCAGTAGATTAATTACTTTTTCATAACCGATTTTATCTAACGAATTGCAACTCATCACTTATGAATTTGAAAATATTAAAAATTCACTTATTCAGAATTATGTTCAGATTCAGGTTTTCTCACAGTGCTGTATCTGTGATTCCTGATCTGATATCCGATAGAGAAAAGCAAGCCTCCATTATTGATGTAATTATGTTTTGTTACCTGATTTCATTTGCCACCTTTTTCAACTCTAAGATATACCTTCTTCCTTATGTAATTTTATTAGCATTCTGCATAAGATACGCTCTTCGTTACTGCAGATAGCAAAGAATTATCTTCATGTTACATGAGTTGTCACCTGGGAATTTTAGTATGATCTAGTTTAGAGATTCTGGGAAGCAGCTTGTTCAGTTCTCATCTTCCCTTGTTTTTGTCATTGGCAGTACATCTGCAAACTGAAAACTGTTTCTGTCCTTTTGTCTTAGATGCTTCCGGGCACTAGAATGCTAAAGGTGCTTGTTTACAGGGCAGTGAGAATAGGAGCATAAACCCATTTTGATAGATTATCCAGGTTACTTTTCAGACTTCCCTGTTGTTTTATTGATTCACTAAACAGAAAGACTAATTCAAGTTTATGTTCTGTGTATTTTCTCTGGTCTCACCAGAATTCTTCACCCTCCTCCAAGATTAAACAAAATCATTTTGTCTTTCTATCTATCAGCACAGTGACAGCGAAGTAACCATCAACTAATCAATTTTATTGCAAAACTAATTTTTGTTTTAAACAAACATCACCATATTTTGTTGACACAATTAAATGATTTGAGTGTTATGCCATATATCTAGCATGCACCCTTGGGAGCAGGTAGAAGCTTCAGCAGAAATCATGACATACGTGCCTCTGCATCAAATTAAATATTTTCCCCTTAATCCTAACACCAGCAGCTGTTAGACACTGTGGCTTACTGCATATAGCCTATATAATGAAACAGATGCAGGCAGTTCAAGTTCCTCTTCTGAATGCTGAATAAAGCCCATCTCTCCAAGGCCCCTAAGCCTTATTGCTGTTGAAATAGTCCTCCTCAAGCAAATAATACATTTGGTGTTCAGATTTCATAAAGATGAAAAACAGCACTGTGTTTTTTATTACTAGGGAGTCAAAAAATAAAGAAGCGTGGTAAATGAAATGCAGGAAACATCTATAGAATTTGGTGCAAAAATAATTTCTTTCTCTTACACTATCCAAAAAGGAGTCAAATTAATCCTTTGCAATAACCACAAAAGTTCTTAGTAAGCCCAAAATTGGAGGTGGCTATTCCCAGCCATTGATACAATGTCCTGGAAAAAGTAATTTACTGATTGTGCAAAAGAACAGAACTGTCTGCAGGTGGATGATATAGCTAATTGACCCTTCGTATTAAGAGCAGACGTAATCTGTTTCAAGCTCCATTTTATTTATCTCCTGTTCCATTGCTTAGCAGGCTGCAAGGTTAAGGGCAATCCTTTCATGCTACCTGACAATGTGAAGGCAGCTTTTCCATATTTGAACAATAAAATCCTGTTCAAAGGACTACAGGACCACCAATTAAAATTCTCCAGTGAAAGTAATCTGAAAATATGATCTGTAACTGAGAACAGAAAAAGCTGAAGCAGATCACTGCTTGAAGCAATGTGCTGATTACTTCCTACTGCAATGCGTGTTGTTGGACTGGACTTCATTACAAGCATGGGAAGGGGGTTTTGATTGTGGTTGGGTTTCACATATTAGAACAGATTCATCTAAACTGGAATAGTATAATTATGCTTTTTTTTTTTTTTTTTTTTGAGCTGGATGAAAATTGGTTGGGTCGCTAGAACTGCTTGTGCTTGGAGGGCCAAATCCTCTCCCTGCTGTGTAGCCAAGGTAAACAAGTCGTTCAACAGAGTTTGAGGATGAATTGAAAATATTTCTATGGGCCATAATTTACCTGGAAAACCAGAATATAACTGCCGTGTTTTATTTTTGGCATCATAGCTCTGCAGAAGTAGGATGCTTAGTTCCTCCTTAGCTGTTTGAAGAAGCACCAAGTTTCCAACACCATTTTGCAAAACTTATTCTTCCTTTAAGAATCTATTAGTAGACCCTGTTGCAATCAGTTCTTACCTTGTAAATGACTATATTTCTGTAAGTAAACATATCAGGCTGTTTGGCTAGCTGTTGTGTGTTAATTTAGCTCCATAAAGCAGACTTAATTTGATTTTTAAAGTGTTTATTAATTCTGGAAAGAGAAAGAAAAGTGACAAACAGGATCTATTGTATATTTTGTATAGTTTATTCTTTCAATTTTCTTGGTAATATTTCAGTCCTGGCCAGTTTGAGACTCAGTAATTATTTCTTAGATTGTTACAATAAGCACAGGAACCCTACCACCCACATACACTTGAAATGAATCATGTAAGTTGCACCCTTGTTTTAAATATTCAATGAGCATCAATGAACATATGATTTTATTGCAACCTTGTTTTGTCTTCCTTTTTATCCAAATAATAAAAGTAAAAAGTGAAGCAACAGCTAATTCAGACAGATACTACTTAATCTGCATCTAAGACACCATTACTTGAAGAGTGGGAAAAAATATTTGTGAGCTATAGTTACTACATTAATCTAGTATTGGGTAAATTATCTCACACAGGGAGGGAGCTGGTATTGTAAAACACTGAAGACAGACAAAATCAAACAAAAATCCCAGAAGCTCAATAACTCGACTGAATCATAAAGAGGGGAAAACACCCACCAAATGTTCTTCAATAACCTGAAAGAGTGGGAAGAATGCTTGTAAGGGTCACGTGGGGAATGACTGTATTAGAAAACATTGGAATGACATTTTGAAATGAAAATTTAGGATTAAAGTAGGAAGAATCGCCTTCCAATGCAAAAATTTTTGCTGAGCTGTCAGCTCCCTCTTTCTGGCACTGAAGCAGGATGGAGCAGATCTGAATGCAAAGGAATGAGAGAAGAACCATGAAACTATACATCAGAAGCCTGAGAGTTCTAGGTTCTGTCTTGTTTTGCATAACATTGAATTAAAAACTATGGGGACAAAAAATGTTTGTGGATTAGAGGAAACAGTGTTTTTTATTCAGGAACTAATACTTGTTCAGCAAGCATGATAAGGCTGTAGCTTTCTAGAGTTCTACACTGCTTCACTCTAGAGGTAAAGCTAAGGAAAACTTTACATGTAAGCATGAAATAACTAAAAAATAAAAAACCGATTTCTTTAAGAGATTCTTTCCATTTGATGGAAACCTGATGGACTTATTTTGAATTTTTACTCCAAAGCAGAGTAATAGAGGAATACATCTCATTTAAATCATTGACTACCTGTTTACATTTCATATGGACTTACTAGTAAGATTTTTTTCCTGTTTGTTTTACAGGTTGTTTACAGTCCATTCATCTCCTGTTTATATCAAATGCTTAGGAATTTAAATAAAATTCTTTTAAATCTATCAATCGTTCTTACATTTCTAATTCCTTACATTCCTCAAAAAAAACCCCAAACCAACCAAAGTCAAATTTGAAGAAGTCTAAACCTTAAAACACTGATTCTTCCTGTGATGTTAGAAAGATAAAGAAATAATTTTATCACTGTTTTTCCTGTATTTAAATTTTTATATATAAAGAACATATATATTTCCAACCTAAGTAATAAATAAATAAATAATTTCCAAATTTGACAGCTAGTACCAACCTTAGTTCAAGTTCCTGGATAATTTCAGTGTTCTTCACAGAAATTCTCTTCATCACCAAGCTAATTCTGCTTTTTTCCCAAATAGTTTCATTTTTTCAACTATTAAAGAGCTGCTACTACTACTTTACTTCCTTCTGCCTCCCTGACAGTTTCACTAAACATTAGTCAACCTTGTACATTCAGTGATTTTCCACAGATGTTATGACCTGGGTTTTGTGGAGAAATTCACCTGAGCTACATAAGTTGTCACACTGATACACATGTATTTGAGATACTCACATTCCAGTCAATTAAATAATCTTATTAATTTTTAAAAAAATCACCCCTTTGATTTTGTTCCCCATTCTGAAGCTGAAGAACGGAATTAACAAAAACCTTAATATCTTTGCTGAGGATGGTTACTTACTGGCAGCAACACCACCCACGTTTGTTCAGCATTTGCCTTGACAGCACATCTTATCTTGCTGTGCTTGGGACCTGCAGATAGTTCTAAATCACGTACAGCAGCAGAAGGGCCCATTTGAACTCTTCCTTTTCCCAGGGACATATTATTTAGCATTTTCTAAAATCCTGTCTTCAGTATTGCACCAGTTAATATGTTTAATGTTAATCCTGCTTTGAGGAGGATGTTGAACCTGATGATATCCTGAGGCCCATCCTAATCTGCAATTGTGAAATCAGGATCAGAAAGGCCTCATATTCTCTATTTACAAATATTTAGACTATTGAGGCATGCTAGACATAGTTCCAGTACTGCTTACATTTCAATTATTTTTAATACATGCTGTGATACCCCTTGAATAATTCATGCTTCCAAAAAATTAGAGAGGCACACATTACTGTCAATCTGTCTGTGTGCTTCACTGCTGTTCAAAACAAAACCGCGTAATTCCTGATTCTATATCCTATCCTGATTTTTCCTTTGATTACAAGGGAAAGTATTTCATTTATGTTGCTAAAAAAGACATCAGACTCAAACTCACTATTTGAAGAGAATAGTGACATATGAGGAGAGAAATACTAATCCCTACCTTTGATATGACCAAAACTCTTTTTTGGATTAAGTGAAAATTTCACAGTAACCATTTTATAACCTGTATTTGTCCGAAAATACCTATGAATTTTTAAGAAGAGTAGGAACCAAGGTTACTTCTGAGGATGTTATGTCCAAATCACCCAAGTACAGTAAAAAATGTTAATGAAAAGAAAGTGAACAGTATTACTACCATACAAAAGCACATTTTTTTGCAAGAATGGGAGGACAGAACAGTTCATATTCTTAAAGACTAATTACTGGGCCTGACCAGTGTAAGCGTAAATCCCCCTGTTGCCCCGTGCAAAAAGAAAGAAACAGCAAAACTGGCATCAGTACAAAGAGGTCAGTTTAGTGGAGGAGTTTAGAGTGGTTTAATCCTGTCTGTTGGTATGGGAAAGAGATCAACTCTTCACTGCCTCTCCTTAAATACCTATCTCAAGTATTTTTTTTCTTGATCACATATACAATATCCTCTATAGTAAGGACGCCATTTCTTGTCCTTCCTTCAGTACATTAGGTCTACAAAGACAAAATAAATACCCTCTCTCAGCAAGAGTTGCTCTTTTCAGGATCTCCCAAAGACTGAGCATATGCATGTCATGGAATGGGAGGATTAACAAAAAATTTCTTATAGCAGACTGATAAAGAGCTTCAGGTTTCCAAAAATGTTCCAGGGGATGATTATCATCTCAGAGAATTTCCTCTCATTAGACACAACCCCTCAGCAAACTGCTCCTGTAGTGAAGACTATTTTTCAAACCTCAGGGTAGGGACAATTTTTTTCATTCCCTCCCTCAGGGAATTTACTGCTCATGAAAGTGCTGGCTCAACAGTCCTGAGGTTGAAGTTGTTATCCACAACACTAATGAATAATGCAACATAGCCTCTAAAACTGTTTCTGTGAAATGAATGGGGTTATTTGGGTCATACCAGAACTGCTAAGCAAATTATATTTTTTATAGGAAATGTTCTTTCTATAGTGAATGCTACTAGGTAGTATAGTAGGAAAATACATTAATTTGAATTTTTTTTACACATATGAATCTCTAAGAACAACTTTGCCTCACTATGATTTAGAAAATACAATGGTGAGACAGTTGGTGAATTTGTGATGGTTTTTGAAACTCAGATTGTTATTAACAGCATTGAGATAAGGAACAGCAGAGGGTTGTTTGTTGTTGGCTTTTTGGTATGGGTGCTATCTAGAGTGGAACAACACAAATGCTTTCTGCTGTAATGCAAACAGATTATGCAGATACAAACTCAAACAAAAATTTGGCACAGTTGCTATACTGTAATGTAGCAATATATATGTATTTCTAGACTAAAAGTAGTCACTCCTGAAAGGTCTTTTAGGTAAGCAACTCCAGAGAATGCAGTTCAGCATTTTTCATGGTAAGATTATACAGAAGCATATTTACAGGGCTAAAATAAAAGGAAGAATGGTAACTTTGGTGATGTAGAAAATGCAGTTTTGTCTGATGGCAATTATGTTGATTGTAAAAATTTATGTTCCTTGCTTTTCAAACATTATGAAATCAAAATTCAAATCTCACCTTAACTAAAATTTACATCTCTTAATTGTGTTTTTTGTCTCCAACACAATTGAAAGCACGTGGCTTACTTTTTACAGTTACGCTCCCACTCACTTTTGACAAAATGAGAGTGTTCTAATGAATACCAAAATGGAATGGTATCTTTTTGGTAAAAATGCATGCATGACATAAGAATATATTTTATTCAAAATCAGAGAAATAATTTTAGATAAAAGGATGTCAAAACTAACTAATATTCGTTTATCTTCTGTAGAGAAATCTACATTTACTGAGTTTAAAATTTCACAGACAACAAAACCCTAAAGGGGTTGAAGGGAGTGGGTGGAGAGAGAAACAATACCTTGATTTCAAAGTAAAAAAAAAGTATTTTTACTCTAAAGATAGCTGTCATGAAAAAAAGTAATTAGGAATCAGTATTATGACTGATAATAAAATAAAGACTTAAAGAATTTAATTTACTCTATGCAATTAATCAGAAAATCTCTTCAGAAGGGTCCTGTCTCCTGCGCTTCTTTCAAAAAGAAAAGCAAGAGAAACCCACAAACTACTCTCGTTGTTGACCTCTATATGACATTTTCTAACCAACAGTCTTCAAGCACCATAGATAACTTTAAGGATTGGAAAAAGGTACAGCTTTAGCTAATAAGAATCAGATAATAATTTCAAACACAGATCAGGGTGACTGTCACTCCCTTTTTATACTTTTATTCTTTACACAATAAGTGGCCTTTGAAACTTATGGATGTTATTCATTTCTAGTGGACACATGACAACACCTTAGGGCTCCCAGTATTGATTAATATTTTAAGATATAAAAGAGGCTGTCCAGAAAATTAATCTCATCCAACATCAGATATTACAGTTGTGTGAGATAAATACACTTGGGATTTCCATCTTTGTTCCATAGTTGTGTATACTATTTCATGCTCCCTGACTTAACTTCCCAGAGAATACAAATAAGTTAGTTTCATTTTAGCTGTAACGCAGTTCTGCTCCACTCAGCCTCTTGACACTCAGAGGGCAGTTCTTAGCAAGCTGGTGCCTCATCTTTGAAGACAATCTACCTTTTCTCTTTGCATCACTGAGAAAACTGAAGACTAACACCTCAAATCAGCCTATGTATATTTTTCCTCTGTTTTGCCACCAAGCCTCACTTGGTCATTTCAACCTTTATACTCCCTTTTAACAACACCTTGAATGAACAGCGGGTGTCCATCCATTCTCCTTCCTGTTGTATATCAAGGTTTACTTAGGAAATGGTACTGCAGTAGAAGCATAGACTAGACTTACCAAACTGCAGCTTAAATTAAGGCTTCTCTCTATCTAATGAAGTATGGCTTGTGTCCAGGTATTATATTTATCCCAAGCACTATCTCCATCGGAAACCCAGAAACAAACAAAATAATCTGTTTCGCTCTTTCCAGAGTAACGCGACTGTTATAATGTCAGCTGAAAAATAGAACACTGATGTCTTCATGGACATGAAAAAATATATGCTGGGACTAGAGGACTGCAAAGGCTAGGATCAGTGAGCATCAATGGGTATGTTGTGCCCATTGAACAGAAATGTATTTTAAGGAGGACAGACACCAGGGTAAGTGCCCTACCTCTCCTTGGACAGCAGTCATATCACAGTCCCTATTTCACTTCTCTAGTTCCCACTGACAAGCCTCAAATAGGAGAAAATAGACATTCAGACTCAACCGCAAACATCCTCTGATTACATCTCAGGATAGAGCCTGCTTTTATTTGCCCATAGAGGAGAATTCTCAAGTCCTTTCTAGCAACTTGCAATATCATAGCTATAGACAACAACTGTAGAGATAGTTGATCACTCTTATTTTAGGGCTGTTCATAGAACTCAAAAAATGTAATCCCTAAGAAACTCTGCAACATTAAAAATAAGCTGCAAGAGTATTTCAGCTGTTATTGATAGATTTACATACACTTTCATATCTTGCACCTTGAATAAAATAGTTTCTAGTATATGACCACCCCTTACCAAATGAAACTCATAGATCCAGACTTTTTGCTGAAGTCCCTTCCTAGTAACATAAGGGGGAGAGAGACAGTTCTTCTTGTGAGGAAGAATTTCTTGCACTTGGAATTTCAAAATGGAGAAGAAAGTTGTTGGGGTCCAGTGTATGTTATACCCTTGGGGTTGACAGTCTGGGCTTAGGGGCAACTTAGAATAGGTGTGAGGTTTTGAAAACACCTCTTTGAGAAAACTCTGCTAATTGAACCCAGTAAAGGCTGCTCACCAACAGGTTCATGAATGATGACTCAGTGTGGACCTCCCACTCCTATATACATGCACACTCAAACCTTTTAATCAGGAAGCATGCCTCTGCAAATGAAAAAAAGCACTGACCCAAATGGTCAGTGACTTCAGGGAAGATCAGGATATACAGGCTCTCTTCATTTGGGTTAGCTGTTGAAGAATGCTACTAAATTAATAAAGTGCAACAAAACATGTTCTGCTAGCCAACCCTGCAGCAAACTGCTTTGCAGTCATGCCAGGAGATTGTCCTTTTTCATCTGTTTATGATGTCTATTGCCAAGAAAATTTCTGTAAGCTGCCTGTTCTAAGAGTGGCAACTGCCAGCCTTGACTGTAATTATGGGTCTTCCAGACAGCTGTGATAGTATTTAGATGTTGGCATGATGAAATGAGCTGAAATGGGACACAGAGAGAGAGTAAGCTGGCATACCAATGTCATGCACATGGGAGCATCTTAACTACATAAAAACTTATATGGCTGCTGAATTTGGTGCTTGATGGAGTCTCATTTTGAATGAGGTTTGTAGGGTGAATCGGATATCAAAACTATGCCTAAGTTCTTCCTGAACATTGAAACGTATGTTGTCAATTCTATTTTAACTTGAGGACATCCTTAACAATGGGTAGAAACCTGAAATTGGAAACTCACAAAAGATCTGGGCTAATGAGTCCTATCCTGAAGGTCACTAAATATTCCTACCTGGCAAAAGCGACTGTCATATCTAAAACTCTAGAGTCAAAATTTTAACAAGGCCTCATGTATTAAAATTTCTATTTAACAGTGTATATATCATACACAGCATGGAATGAAGCCAACCATCATACACTCTTGGCTCCTAAAAGGCAAAGACATTTGTGGCAAAAAATTTGATTGATTGCAGATGGCTGGGATATATCTGTCCTTAGAGAAGTATGGAGACCTAGGGAAAGCTAGTTAAATAACCATAATGCACTTACAGTAAACGTATCCTTTTCTATATCCCCTGAAATGAAAACTCAAATGAAACAAAGATGCCTCACTGACCTCTCTTGCTTTAAGCAGATGACTTTAAAGGAGTATGGTCTAGATAGGACAGACCAGCATTGTCTATCCAACAAAGAAAAGCAAGTGAAAATGCTGCACAAGCGTAAGTGAACTTGAAAACCAGGGTATGCAGAAGTTTATCACGTAGCTGATTCTTGTAACAATGCATAATTTGACATAATTTCAATTTATTATCCATCTGACATATCTATTGTGTCCTTCCTTATTAAATTCTGCTCTACTTGGAACAATAGCTGCCTCTTTGACCTATAATGACATTTCAAAGGCTGAAGAATAATTATTGAAATAAGAGCCTCATAATGACTACCTAATACCTTCCCACACAGAATCTTTTCGTGTGAAGAAAATGCTTCCACTCTTGGTGGTATCCTTTTTAAATTTTTTTGCTGTTTGTTTTTTTCACCCCTTTAAATGCATGGGCACAAAAATGAAATGCACTGTCACAAGTTCTGTAAGTGTATTGCATTAGATGAACACTAGTAGATGGAAGTTGCATGAAACTGTTAAATTTTTGCAGTCAAATAAATAGGTGAACGTTCAAGTCAAAATCTTCCAAAAAAATGAAGAAAGGGTTGAGGAAAACAGGTATTCTTTAATTGCACACATTTGTGTAGGGTGTAAAAAACAAGTCTATTAAATCTGAATTGAATTACACTTACTATTAAGAGTTCCAGCTAGTAATAATTCAATATCAAGAAAAAGATTTTACTTCAGTCACTTTCACAAGAAATCATGTGAAAGTTTGGAGAAGCTAGTGGAGAACAACCATTGGATATGATCATCTCCCTTTAAAAAATTACGCTAAATACTTTGTAATGTAAATCAATACAATCTGTATTTTGAAATTGATAGTCATTTGTAGTATTATGTTTCTTACTAACTGAAACAATCCCTCACTCTCCTTTAAGTCTTGTGATCACATTCCACATATTTGAGTTGTTAGTACCGTACCTGATTTTACTCTGATATTATAGGTAACTTTCAGGGTCAAAGTTGTCCAAATTAAAGTCTTCAGTTTCTAATAAATAAATCTCTTTTTGCCTTAGAAAGAGGCAAACTAAAAAGTATATTTATATATAGCTGTCATAACAGAAAAAGTAAGAAAATATGACTCCATCTGCACCTCAAAAGTTCAATTATCCCAAGGAATATATGGGTTTAGAAAAATAATTTTTAGCAATTTTATTTCTTTGTATATTTGACTATTGCAATTGGCAAGACTGTAAAACCCTTACGCACATAAGCATATGCTTAAATATTCCTGTTCTTCCTGGTCCCCCTGGATTTGAACAAATTATGAGAGAGCTTAATAGGAATAAACTTTTAATCATTAACCAAATATTAACTCAAAACTTCTTCTTTCATAAAAACAGCACAGGAAGGTTAGTATTTTGATTTATTTCCGATATCCCTGATTTTGATGTCTGGATACAAATCTGACCTCTAAAGCTAAACAAGAAGGGAAGAATTCCTATATATCTAAGTCTCTGTGCACTAAAACAGTAATAACAGTGTGACTGTGAGGAGATTGCCAAAAATAATGCAAAGGGAAATAATCTACTACATGCATTAATCTATCTTGTTTAAAAGTTATGAAGGAAGTTACATGTTCTCCAAATTCAAGTACTGTATAGAGAATGAAGATGCAGCATTATTTTCTTTTTAACAAAAATTTCCCAAAAAATTTTTTCTGTTAATTCTGGTGAAGTCAAATTTAAGAGTGAAACTAACCATAGCCTTCTACTCTCTAAGGGGCTGGGCACTGAGAATATAGTACCAGAGCCTTTTCTTTTCCTCAGATGTGCACAGGGAAATGAGGAGAAGCATGGTTCTGGTTGGATCTACATAAAATTATTCAAAAAATAGTGGTTATGGACTGATAGATGTTACCTAGAGTTGCAACACTACCCCCACATTCAAAACTTTTCAAAACTCTGTTGAAAAAAGACATATCAAGGTTCTAGTCCAAATAAATAAAATACAGACCATTTTTGAGATACAAATTTACTACAGTTTTAAATAAGTCTGGTAGTTTTTCTTGGTTGCCTTCAATTTCTAACAGTTTTCATGGTGGCTAGCTTTTATTTTTATATGATGGACTTCATTAAAATATTTCCCTTTTGACAAGCAGAAGCAATTTATCATCTTCAAGCCCACTCACATGCCATATGCAGCTGGGTATTCTGTGAGCTCCACAGAGCACAGCCTCTCTCACTTGCCCAGGAGCATCATAAAGTAATACAACTGCCACCCACATAGACACTTCTAATATTAAATAGACTCAAATGCATGCATTATGTCCAAAAACATACTTAGAAAATTAAAGAATGCAGAACATGTCAGTAGAAACCTACATATTTCTGTGTAGGTTGAAAAATAGAGCAGTGTGCATAGTTCTGTACTGACTGTAAAATATGAATTGCATAAATACTTGAGGAAAGGGTTCTCAGGTGTTCTCTTTAGATTCAAGAGTGACAATCATGGTTAAAGAGTGGTATTTTTCAGCTCAATGAAAAATGTTGGGAGAAGAATCACACTTTGTTTACTTGCATGTTGAGAAGCAGGCAGAGTTGCACCCAACAGCTCTGTTCTACAAATTCCTCTTCAAAACACTTGTAAGTCCATGTTTCCAGGTGAGGAGATATGATGCTACAACTGAAGAGGTACAGGCAGTAGCAGAAACTGTAAACTCTGGAAACAAGTAGCTTGAAGTAATAACCTGAACATTGACCACCTCAATCTCTACCATATAACTTTACAGAAAATTTTGCATTTATCACTATCCCATTGATAGTATAAGTTATGTTCTCCTTTCCAAAAACCTCCTGAATGATCATGAAAGGTCAAATTATTTCCCACTCATGAAACCAGCAATAAATACCCATAAAATGTAGTGTCTCTTCAAGCAGTATGATATATTTACTTCATAACCAAAAGTATTAAGAGAAGTCGGAAAGCGGATTTGGAGAACAGGAAATATGTACTTTAGGTATTTTAAATACATCTACAAATCCAGAAGGGTGACTTATGTCTGAACAGTAACAAATGTAATGTCTTTATTGGGAAGAGAAGGGAGGATGATTCAACAGACTACAGACCAATTACATTATGTCAGTAACATACAAAATTAAAAATACATTTTAAAGAGTAATAGCTAGACACACACAGTAATTTAGAAAACAGTGCATGGGTTTACAGGTAGTATGCAGTTAACTTGAAATCCATTTTTGAAATTCACTTTAAAAAAATGTAACATGATATAGTCCATTTGTGGAACTCAAAGCCTCGATTTTTTATCTTGTTTAATGAGGAAGTAAATAAGAAGAATGCTGGTTAAAAATGAAACCCTGAAATGTTCGGTAATGGTAAATAGTGGCAGGAACATTGGCCTGGAGACAGGGTAATAATAATGCTGTTTGAGATGGTTTTGGAAATATTTTCTTACAAATGCAACTGTAATAAGCTGGAATGTCGAATTGACAAAAAATGTATCCTTTGCTTGGCTGATAAAAACAAGGTAGTCTAGATGATGCCTACAAATTAATGATGTGTTCTACCTAGACAGTGGAGAAAAGCGAGAGATTATTAGTGGACAGAGTAACTGGCAGAACAAGCAGGTATAAGTTGGTTAGGAATTAGAAGCCATAGATGCAGAAGTTTATAAATATGTGTTCATTATATTGACACTTCTAACATCCATGCAAAAATCTTTATGATGTTTATTGCCACAGAAAGCGGTGTTAAACTCTTCAAGCTACTAAAAAGCAATTACTCAAGGAAGCATTATTTGCGGTAGTCTATTACCCAAATCAAAAATAACAGGAGAGCATCATAGCATGGACCACTGAAATAACTATGCCATTTCCTTTTTGCCATCAAATCCAGTTTAAGCATCCACTACATTGTATTAAAGGGCCATATATCCTTTTTTTTCAGCTGGGTTTAATTCCAATCTACATCTACCTTTCTGCACATTAGACATGGAGAAGTTTATTAGTAAAAAGAATAAGTGAGAAAAGGAAGTCTCTTTTAGGTAGAATTATCAGTCCAGAACAAATTTTGAAATTCTCCTCAACACTTTACAGGGTAATTAAGATCATAGTTTCTGACCATCAACTTCATCAGCAAATTTGAATGAGTTTCTTGATTTAATGAAATCAAAACTGGAGATTAAATTGATTTTGCAAGTCAAAATTGTTGCTTTTTCTGAAGAGAACATTAGGAGCCCGTATAACTTTTGCTTAACAGGTATCAATATGGTAGCTGAGCCCTACCAAAATGTCTACTGATAGAATCATTTGCAAAAAGGCTGGGTGCAATACCAGTGCAAAGAGGCTTCTCACAATTAATTTTGTTCTGAAATAAGTTTCATTACTGATGAGTGCCATAGAGACAGCTAAAAATCATAACAAATACCTTTTTTTTCCCACTTGAATGGGGAAAACCACCTTTAACCATATCTGTTACATGAATGTAGCAACATTTTGTAGTCTTTGGCTGTACTGACATACTTTTTTATTCTTCATCTCTTTGATATCAGTGCCCGATGTGGCAAGTTTTTGAAGGTTTGCCAGATGGGAAATTGCTCAGAGGGCAATGGAAAAACAGAATCATAGTCCGTATCACGGTCTAATCCAGTGCCTGACCCTAGGAAGGTAAGCTCATGCTTTGAAAAACCATATATTAAAAACTGCAACACTGAAGCAACATCCCATATATTTTCAAGTCTAGTTAGAAGAAGTGAAGGAAACAACACCAAGAATGAGTTTATTACAAAGAGAAACAGCAAAATATACACCAGATAAAGTGGTTTTCCTCTTTTAAGTGAGCAGAGTTTTGAAGAGGAGTCAATTTTGCACATAAATTTACAAGCACACATAAACCATTTTTCAATACCCTCTGGTAAGGATAATACAAAGTAACCATTTATACACAGTATCACTTCAATATCTTCAGGAAATTGAAAGCACACATATACACAATCTTGATAGACATACAAATTGAATATTTGCTTTCAGAAGTTAAAGGATCACACATCACATACATCTAAGCACAGCCTTTTTCACTCAAAAATTGATTAAATGTATCTCCCAGTGCAATGCTTTTGTTAACTGTGTGAAGATAGATGTGTAAAAATGATAAATGCATGTAAAGTTGAAAGGAGGAGTCAACAGTAAATTTACTATCTCAAAGGAATGAGACTTACACAAAAAGTTTGTATCTAGATAGCCAAGACGCAGATCTATACAAGGAATTGAGATGCAAAAACTGGATCAACAATAAACAAATTTACACTACACTAAAGCTTGGAATATTCCAATATGAATCTAATTTGGAAAGTTGAGTAATTACTTTCCCAATTCTCCATACCTTAAGCATTATTGCACTTTATCTTCACCTTTTTTACTCTTATCTTTAGAAATGGTTATTGAAATGCCTTGAAACAGAATGGCTGCCTGCCAACCCTTCTATAAACCTACCTATTTTCCTTTATCATTGGTCAGTGGAAATTCACATTGCTAGGGAGGGTTACATTATCAAAGAAACATTGTTATTAAGATGTATACTTTTTTGCTTCTTAAGAACTTGGTACAAACTCTATATACAAGCAAAAAGAGTTGCAAAGGATTTACAATTATCACCTCATCTCAGAGTCAGGTAGGTCTATCGCACATGATGCTCAACAATTTGCAGGAACATAAGAAGTGGGTGAAACATCTACTAAGCTGACATTTACTTCAAATGACCTATTTTCTTTTTCAGGTGAATTCTAAAATTCACCAATTACCACAGAGGTTAAGGGCAAAGGAGATATTAAGGCATCTCTAAATGAAGATCACATATTTTACTGGTATTGAGATCTAATGACTACACAAGATTACATGAAGATAAAAAGATAAACAAAAAGGCAAACAAATGTCATATTTAGGTATTCAACAGATTAGTTTATACTGCATTATCTGTTATTATATAGTACAATATTTTAGATTAATGTATTAATTTTTTAATGTTCCTTTGTTTTGTACAAAAATGTTAAGAACACTACACATATTGAAGTAGAATAAAGTTTACTCTGAAGCCTGTAATTTTCATAAACACTGAAGGTAATTTCTCTCTTGAGCTAATTTAAATGTGGGTTGAACACCATTTGGCAGATAGGAATCTCTAACAGGTACTTATTTCTGGTAGTGCACAATTAGAGTAAATACAGAGGAAGTGTACCCAAGAACCCAGCCTCCAGAATATTTCTTACATTCAACTGGATCCCCATAATATCAGAAGGTGAGAAAATATTCCTAAGCCTTGTTAATATACTTCTGACAGGTAGTACAGTATCACCTTCTTGACTAATACTGCTTCAAAACAACCTGCCAGGAAGGCTGTTAGCAACAAGGATTACACTGAGTGCAAAAAAGCCTTGTATGTTTTTTCCAAATCCATTTTTCTTTAACATCCATCCATGTCTCTGAACTTTTGTGCTTAAGCTAAGAAAATAACCTAAGACGGTATTATCTTTCCTGTTACAATTTCTACAGTGCTATTGTGGTCCTTCCAATTTTCTTCCTTTTGCTGTGGAAAAACAATTTTTTGACCCATCTTAAAAAGTTTTTCGTTTCTTTACTGAGGAGTGCTATGTAAGACCAAGACATTGTAATTTTTTTTTTTTTATGTTGGGTTCCTGTCTTTAATTGGCAACAAATCTCAAAGCCATAGAAGTGTTAATTTCAATGCAGTATATTACCCCAAACCCATCAGTTTTTATTAATTTGTATCTATGCAATACATCTGCAGTTTGGTCAAAGTCATTGCATTTCAATGTTATCCTCTCTTGGAACATGTTTAGGGAAAGATGGGGAGGGGGGTGAAGCTTCTTTTTCTCAAGTGTGGCAGTAGCAAACAATACACAATGGCCACTGAAAGACATTTTCCTTTTCATCTGTTGATTTCATCTCTTTCCTCAGCTACAACTGAATTGTAAAATGGTAGAATAAACCAAAACTGACTTTTTGCTCACTTCAGACTTTGTTTCTATGTCATAAAATGCTAAAAACCTCCTGGTTTGCCCCAGAGTGAAAATACTGGTTTTCAGGCAAGTAGTTATCTGTCCAGGATTTGGTTGGAGCACTTTGTTCTCTGGTGGCTGCTTCCAGATCTGTAAGTTTAACCATCAGGATCACTTTGTCTTTGGCTCTGCCTTGGGGTGACTTTTTGATGTTGTATCCCATGTTGCCTGCTCTATGCCCAGGCATTGATCTTGTGCCTTTCTGTGTCTTTAAACTGAGCCCAAGAGGGGGGAGAGAAAAAAACTGAACAAACTTTTCAAAGCAGTTGTTCAAGGACACAGATACACTCCTGCTTCTGCAGCAGCAAGAGTGGAGGTGGCACCCTTCTGGCTTTTCAGCCAGCTTTCAGCTCCTTTTCTCCAGAGGGACTCGGAGAGTTGAACTTTGTTTTCCTGGGACTTTGGCTTTTCCCTTCTTCTCTTCTGGACTGTTTCAACATCAGAACACACCGGGAGAATTTTCCACTGAGGCCCTGGGGGTGAGCCCACACCGACCCAGCTCCAAGGAGGAGGAGAGACCATATCTACAGAAGGACTCTGAAATCTTCCCAGGTTTCTCTCCACAGCGAGAGGTTTTGTTGTTCAGCGTTATTATTCTTTTCCTGTGTGTTTGTTAAATAATTTTTTTTTTGTCTCTTTCACTTTCCTCCGAGGAAAATTTTTTTTTCCCTGAACCTGGTGGGGGAGGGGTGGTTGTAACCTACCTTCTATCAGAGAATACTTTCCTCCAAATTTTTCCAAACCAGCGCAGACTCCCATCACCAGGCTGCCTCTTCTGAGAGGTGCCTCTTAGCCTAGAATTATCATCAGTCCCTTTATTGTTATTGACAAACACTACTATCATTTAAAGTTACTTTCTTTTGTGCAGCACATTAAACATCCAGTCTGCTGAAATGTGCTGACAAGCACTGAAATGAGCTGAATATATTCAAGGAACTTTAGCAGGCTTTCACAGGCACAGACTTAACTGGAGATCAATCATGGCTTAAGCCACCATTTCCCAAAACCCATTAGCCCTACCAGGACCCATATGTACTTCCAGAACATGACATTCCAGGCTGACAAGACCTCTCAGCAAAATCAGTACATTCACCCATACTTTTATACAGCAGTACTATACTGTAATTGATTTCTTCTTCCCTAAAGACTGCCAAAGCCTGCCTCATCTGTTAGAACTATGATATTTTCTGAAAGGTCACTCTCCCTTAAGCAGTATGATAAATTATTTTTATTTCATTATTTGCCTTTTGCTCTCCCCCTCCATGGAAAACTATCCAAATCTGTAATTCAGCATGGAGAAATACAGCTCTTTCTTCAAGCCACTGACTGAGATAGGCATAGAATTGAAGCTCAAACACGGGTACCTCAGAGTGTTTCTTAGAATTATTTTTCTTTACCCTCAAAAGTTTTCCATAGGAGAAGTGCGCTAAGTTCAATTAAGACTTTATCAAAGACCGCCAAGAATGTAGTAAAGACTAATTAACATAAATGAAATATAGCAAAAGTTACCCATCCAACACCATACAGAGAAAAGCTAATCATCAAGCCCTAGCAACCAATTCCCCTACTCTGTAGAAAAGGTTTGCAGAGCCTGTTATTAGATGACCCACTTGTCTAAATCCTTGTCATACATACATTTGATATGAAACAACACAATCAATGGTTAAAACTTCCTTTGGGAGCTAGTGACTGTAACACTGGTTTACACATACATTTATGTAGCTATTACATGTATATGTATACCAAGAAAAGTTAGAGAGAGACAGATAATGAAACTTCATAGGATTTTTAAGCTCTCGGCCCTCTTCTATGCAAACACAGAGAGAACAATTTTCATCTTTCCTGATATTAATATGCAAGACTGTTGAGAAATCAAGTCTTTCTTACTACTTTAAAATAAGATGAAAATAGATGGCACAGATTTCACTGGTTTTCTAAACTGCTCCTTTTTCCATCTTCTTCCTATCTTTCAAAATTACCTTATTTCTGAAAAAGTTGTGAAGGGAAAAGATTACATATTAGAAGTAATGAGAAATATTTAATAGGATTTTTTTTTCCAACAATATATAAAACCAGAAAAACCTACAAGGAAGCAAGTATAATATCTAATTAAAGTTACTCCACATTAAATCATAAGAAGGAAATGAACAAATGTCTCGTGACAATTTGTGTTTAACACCTGCATATAGAACTCAGTAAAGACACAAACTCATTTTTTTTAATAATAAGATTTTATTACAATTTTTTCCATCACAGCCAACTTTACATGGAAGTTGTAAGAGAACATAAAAGAAATATTATCAAGGCCGATTTGTTCAGTAAAAAAAAGTTAAAAAATAGCAGTAAAATTCAAAGCAATTGAGAACACTTTAAAACAGACTACACATTTTCACTGCTTTTTTTACATACCTGCTTATAAAAAAAAAACATTCTGAGAAGAAGGGGAAAAGAGGTTAATCAAACTGACATTTCAGCACTCAGTAATTTGCAATACATAATACGTATAAGTAAAACATAGTTCTGTCAGCAGCAATACATATGAGCTAGAGGGGAGTAACGGCAGCCCAGAAGTAGGAGAGAAGTGGGTCAGAGAAACAAGTAAAGGTGACAGAGAAATATGATTCCCAGTGCACATTTCTAACTTTCTGTAGCAGAGAAAAAAAATGTGTATCCCCTCCCTAGTGTGAGGGCTTGGAAGAAGGAAATAACTGATACACAGGAGCTGCTACTTGCCAACAGGATCTAGGCACCGTACTGCTCTGCATGATCACACTGTCAAAGGCAAAGTGCAACTGAAATTGTAGCACAAGAAATACTCTAAAACTAGTCATTGCTCATACACTATTGTATCCTTCTTTCTGCCTTATCATGCTTTCCAAAGAGAGCTTTGTATGTTACCAAGATTTTAATATGGGTACCACAGAGTTTTACTAACACTTTGTAATGTGTTAATATTGACAAGGCCCATTACAGAACAACAAAGGCAGGCAAGAGACAGATTCAGATTTCTTTTAATGCTTATTTTAAGAAAAGGGATCCTTAACACTGACCAGCAAACCTCACAAAACAAAACCATAAGACATTACTAAGCAAAAAAAAAAAAAAACCAAAAAAAACCAAACCCAAAAAACTCCCATATTATGGCCTTGTACCAGCCATTCTTAGTACCTGTGAAATGAGACCTTAATTGTGTTCTCTCCAGGAACCAGCACTTCTCACCGTTTTCACATCCGATGCTAAAGCAAACAGGCTTGAAAGTTAGGTTTTTATCCTGAACAGAATCAAGCATGGCCTCATGATCAGCTGATATCTGACTCTTGATTAGCTGCGCATTGCTTTTAATTATCCACCTGCTTTCAATGAAGTACCAGGAAATCCATCCTATTAACAGTACAAACTAATCACCCTTGCACATAAACATGAGGTTTTTTTCTCTCAGGATACATCTGAAGAATACAAATAGTTAAAATAATTTTTTAAGCTTGTAAATTTCTTGTTAAATATAATAGCAAACTACCTGTTTTAAAACCTATAGATAAATTAGTATTGCCCACTAAAAAACGTACCACATTTTATTGTGACAGTATCTTGAAAGAGATTTGGGCTAGGAATCAAGATTCCATTTTGAAAACAATATGCAGTTAGTATGTCATCATATCCTAAAAATCAAAATCCTGACCCTGCCCTTCCCCAAGGTATGGATGTCTTTGTTCCACAAGCTGCTTTGAAAACATTTCCTGTATGACCACCAGATCAGCTTCTATAGCCAGCTGTGTGAGTAGCCCTGATGTTTCTGCAAATGGGTAAAATGATGCTGCACGTCTGCATGCAACATTTTAGAATCTAGAAATAAAATACCAGAAAATGATTTTAAATATTATATAGAAGCATAAAATACACTTTTCCATGGTTCACAGTTTAATATTGTCACTAAAATCTGTAACATGGATGGATTTAATTTCATTGTTATTTCGTTTAAATATCTTGAGTATTATGCAGAAAGTAAAATAATAATAGTAATAATAATAATAATAATAATAATAATAATAATAATAAAAATCCAGACTGTTTAAAACAACAACAACAAAAATTTAAATTGGCATTATATAGATGTATATATCTTCAATAAAAATAAACTATATGTAAAGAATAGCTGTGCATTAGAACCATAGTCATATAAAATGAATTAAATTTTAAATAATAAATGAATTAAATTTTAAAAAATGCATTATACATTTTTATTTAAATAGGCAGTATAGCTTTATGTTTTCAATAAAAATAAAAGTGGAATAAAAAATCCAGCACCAGTAAATGAAACAACACACAATACAAGGACACCGAACTGTGGAAAAGATGTCGGGTATTTACTGTGATGCTGGTCAAAATGCAAATTGCTCTCAGGCTGTGTGTAATATAGTCCTAATCACCTGAGACTCCTGTGAAACCGTGTTTAGAATTTTATTTCTTCTGGAAAATAACTTCAGGAAAAAAAGACATGTTATTCATTTTCTACATCCTCAGAATGTTTACAGGACAGAGGAGAGGATGACGTATAGTGGGAAGGTATTATACCTGATGGTTCTTATATACCGGATGTAAGAAAGCCTGCCATAAGTTCTAATTATCAAGAATTGCTTTTTCTGCCCCAAAGCAATCATTTTGATGACAGCCTTCTATGCACTGTAAAACAAAATGGGAAGCCTGTGCTGTATAAACTGGCTCAGCGCTTCCTTTTACTTCCTCTGATATCAGTCTCCCCACCTCATTTATTTTCCACACATTAATGGTAGCAGTCACCTTGAGCTGTTGATGCAGAGTAATTTTCACAGAAACCTTGATCAGAAACCATAAATCAGCCTGATGTGCTTTTATGGTCTAATAACATTCTGCCTGCTCCTACAGGCCCTTATGTAAAACTGCATTGCGGAGAATTCCTTGGACTGTTTTTTTCACATGCACTCCTGTATCTGAAAGGCATAAAATACCTACAACATAATAAGATTAATACACTTTTCTTAAAGCTGCAGTCATGAAAACGTTCAGGTATCAGCCTGTAAACATGAACACATTCAAATAATAGAACTGAATTTTTCTCGGTAATTTTTTCTGTTTGGTTGTTCCTTCCTATATTCGGTTAGAGAAACTAAGTAATCTTCCTCTCCTCTCCCAGATGCAGTGCATCAACAGGCAGAGCACACTGAAGCTGAATGCTTTGTCTAGATTAGAAAACGCTAACCTGTATAGCTGTATCAGCAAATCCACACAGCGTGGGAGACTTCTGAAGGTGAATCTTGTCTGCAAGATTCCATTCTCATTTGTAGATAAGTTAAAGATTTTAAGTGAAGAACTTAGAAAAGAGGGATTGATTTCAATATTAAAATCATCATTTTCTCCCCATGAAAAAGACAATTATTACTTACCTTTAACAATGCTTTCCCATATAACATAAACATATTATGTAAACTGTAGGGGGTTTACCACATACCCCACAGGTTTTTTTTCAGGACCTGGTTTGAGAAGGGGTAACCTGTTTTAAAGAAATCCTTAGCATTTCTGATATTTCGAACTGGAATTTCAACATTTCTCCCTCTGTCTTTTTCTGATTAATCTCCATGTATGTCAGTTCCTACCTCTAAGAGAGAATAATTCCTCTCCCTGACCTTGCAAAGATGATGTGGGAACACGAACACACGCACACAGCTATTGTAATATTAATTACATCTCAGTAACACAAGTTTGCATAAATAATAAACATAAAAGCTCTGACATGCACAGTCTAGGCTACATATGCATAATTTTTTACTAAGTGGATTGTTCATAATTTTTGCTTTTGCATCACAAATGTTTTTAGCAGAGTTGGTTTTTTTTCTATTACAGATAATGGTGTAGTTTTTTGCTTTTATGACTAACTTTTTGCAGATTTTGTGATGTCCCCCTGTCCAGAAGCACATGCAGCTGATAGCAGCAATCAGTGCACCAACAAATAACCATGATTTGCAGCATCTTTCATGTTAGGGCTCAGAGATAAATTCCCAGCACTTAGTAGAAAATGCTTGTAAAAGGCAACTTCATCATTTCACGACCAGGTATCTTAGTATCTGAAGAGAAAACAGGGCATGAGATGAGTAACCGCTCATCTTTCTCTGATACCTCTCAAGGTATGAACATAAGTGAAATTGGTTTTTTGTTTGCAGAAGTTTTTTGCAAACTCTCTGATTTGTGAAAAGAGTATAGAGGGTAGAGAGGAAAGAGCAATGGAAGAAAATGGAGCAAAAAAATATTCCTTTCAGGTTTGCTGAATCATAGCTGTGGATAATGCAGTGATAGCACCAAAAAAGCATCATTCAGCTTTAAAATGGCATCACTGAGAATGTTCTTTTCCTATCCCAAATAGCTGCATTTACCTACCATACCAGTTCTACAAAGTTAAAAATGAGGAAAGAATTACCGAAATGAACAGAATGTCACTTAATACTGGAGTAGGAATGGTTACAATGTATGATTGTTTTTTATTATAAGCTTCCATCATTTAAAAAAAATGTAATACTTTGGAATGTTTGATACTACCCACCTTATCTTAAAGAAACATCCTTCTTACTTTGGTACGTGGCGCAGCAGCATGAAAAACAGGAGTTATCCAAGAAGAGGGGCATTCCTACTCTGAGTGTATGACTTTTTTGTTTTACTGTAAAATTATTATGTGGTATTTCCATATTTATATGGTAATTTATGGGGTATTACCATATTTATATGGTCATTTCTATCATTACATAGGTTAAATCTAGTTTTTCATATAGCTGCCCATTCTGCTGACCATTATGTTGGCTTATGTTGGCTTTATTGCTGAAGTCGAAGGGCATTGGGGTACTGAGAGACCTCTCTGACGGACAAAAATTGAAATGGGAGCAGGAATAGTCTTGCACATTTAATAAGGCATTTTTTTGTTGATTGGATACTAAGGCAATCAAAATCTAGGATCCACTAATTTATTGGATTGAAATGTGCTTAGACTGGCCACCAAGGATTTTTTGATAAAACGTCTGTGACACTGGGTTCTTTTGACACTAAGGAGTCTGTTACTCTGAGGTGTTTGTGACCTTTGTGTTGATACAGAGACACAAATAGTGTAGGTACAATTTGATACATAGATAAAGTACACCCAAATGTATTATGGGCTATAACTGGATCTGCAAATGATGTGATTTGAGGTAAAAATATTTTTCAAAACTTTTATCTAGAGGAAATATATATCATTATTATATCCATTGGACATAACTGGTTTTTTGTAAGCCAGGAAAATTGTGACTGTGAATACCACAAGAAATACTTAAGAGTTTGGGGTTTCTTTAATTTTAGTAATTTTTTCAATAACTCTTGAATTCAGTGGAAAGAAATGTATATCTATTTTATATAACTACCACAGGACTGCCCAAACTGGAAGCTACGAAAACCAAAAGGATTAATAGGGTTTATATAATTATAATTTTATCTAATGTTTGGCAGTGGTTTTCTTTTATTTTTCTTTTTAACATCATTATAACAGAAGGAATTTTATGCCCTCAACAGTGTGTGTGCACATGCATTTTATATACATTCTACAAATATTTTTCTATTGCATATATCATTGAAGAAACAATGGAAAATGCCAAATATTTTATTTTGTGTTATAATCCATATGGAGTGTCTAGTAGTTTGCTTCCTCCACAAAATGTAATCTTGCTTGTGATTGTTCTATCAGTCATCACAGGTTTTGCTTTTGTTTTTACATTTAAGCTCCTATAATTTGCAATGCTCAGTGTTCTGGAGCTGAGAAAATTCTTTTCTTGGTGATGGTCAATGCTTCACAGGAACTTAACTTGTCAGGATTCCACACATGGAAAGAAGTGAGATCTGAACAACAACACTTGCCAAAGTTCTGTCTATTGAATTTTTTGGACTAATTATTCTCTTTTTTCCTTTGCTTAGTACACACCAAAGATTGTCTTTACGGAGGGTAGTGGTTTACCATATTGATATTTCCTGTTGTTCATGCCTGAAAACAACTATTCAGACCATTATGTATGTATTCCAAGAAACCGAGTAGTTATTTCTAATACCACATTTATTCTAATGACTACATATTCGGCAACCACTGCTGAGAACGAAGGCTGTGTCATGCTTCTCATTGCAGAGACATATATCAAGCTGCCCCTGCACCTGACCTACTGAAAATACATTTTTACTAGCTTTACTGAAGTGTTCCCCTTTTTTGATGTTAATTAAAAATGCTGCCGTTTTCCTTGACAAATTTCTTGTCAAGAGTTCAGTCCATTTTTTCCTTATAGCTCAAGGACTGGTTGGCAATTAGTTCTCAAGAATACCTTCGCCATCTCTTCCACAGATGGGTCCCATGTAAATAATTCCCTTTGTTGTTTTTCTATTAGTAAAAAAAGAATCACTCATTTTAGTGAGATACAGTAATATACTAGCACAGCACTGAGATCTTAAATATACATGGGAGGCTAAAACAGATTTTTGAACTCCTGTGGATGGCACCAGAAGCACATGTGTTGAAAAGGGGCTATTAAGACTGCAAACAAGTTATATAATGCACACTTTAGAGATTTTTTGAGAGTAATGTGAATAAAAGCCATTTTTAGAAAAAAAGTGTCAGTCTATCTAGTAAGCAGAAGCTTAGCTGTCTTGCTGATGACAAGACTTTTGAGATTTGTTTTCTGGTTTCAGTTAATTTGTACTGAAGTAATAGAAAATCTAGGTGTATCTCAAATACCGTTCTTTGGTCCTAATTCCTCCAGGATAAAAATCAGGCTGTTTGTTAGGCTTCGCATCTTGGAGGTAGCTTCCCAGGGAGCTTACACTTGTTGTTTTACTTCCAAGTCTTTCTGTCTGGGCTTCTCTTTCTATCTAAATGTAACTTCCACTTTATGTACATTTTGAGTTTATTTTATTCGAGTTGTTATCCCTAATCTAGCTAACATTTTCCTTACTTCCTTAACAGAAGGAAAAGAAAATATTCAAAGGAAATAGTCAGTGATTCATTGTTGCTGACTTCAAAAGTCCAGGAAAATTTTTCTCTGTAACTCTTTTACCTCCAGTAATCAGTGAACTTCCATTCAGTCACTGATCGGCACATAAACCTGACAAGGAATGTAGGGAATTCTAGAAGCAGGCATAAAGAACTGATGTGCTTCATTTTTAGGTGAAAAAATTGTCATAATATCCAGTCTAAACTTTCCCTGGCCCTATGTGAGGCCATTTCATTGTGTCACTTGTTATGAGGGAGAAGTGGCCAACCCCCACCTCCTACCATCTCCTTTCAGGCAGTTGTAGAGAGCAAAGGTCCTCTCTGAGCCTCCTGTTCTCCAGGGTAAACAACCCCAGCTCCCTCAGCTTTTCTTCATCAGACTTGTGCTCCAGACCCTTCACCAACTCTGTTGCCCTTCTCTGGACATGCTCCAGGACCTCAATGTCCTTCTTGTAGTGAGGGGCCCGGAACTGGACACAGGATTTGAGGTGTGGCCTCACCAGTGCTGAGTACAGGGGACAGTCACTGCCCTGGTCCTGCTGGCCACACTATTGCTGATAGAGGCCAGGATGTTACTGGCTGCCTTGGCCACCTGGGCACACACCAGATAATGTTCAACCGTGTGTCAACCAACCCAGGTCCTTTTCTGCCAGGCAGCATTCCAGACACTCTACCCCAAGACTGTAGTGCTGCATGGGGTTCTCGTGACCAAAATGCCGGACTCAGTGCTTTGCTTTATTTTTTTTTTAATTTATTTTTTTAAATTTAAAATTCCCGTAGGCGCAATCCAGCTGTGCAGCCTGATTTCGCCTGTGGGTCAGAGAGGCCACCCCATGTGTATCTCTCTCTGTTTTGCTGGGGTAGGTTCTGTTGACGTATTTATATTCTTTTTGGGACTGGGAAATCTTTGACACGATGGAAGGAGTACTTGGATCCATGTCATCCAGGTATGCTCAGAATGTCATATTGCAAGATATGGGTTTCAGTGCATTCTAATTTCAAAGGCACTGTTCAGTCTTGGCAGGAATTTCCAGTCTTGTGATACGGATCATAAGGGTTTTCCTCAGTGTTTCATTTCCAAATGTTCTAGACTCCAGTAGAAAGTTGCCAGTTCAGAACATTGGCCTCAAAAGCATGAAGGACAAAAGTGGTGCAATAGCTATTCGATAATAAAGAAAGAAAGTAGTTTTCTACACCACTACATGAAAAAAAGGAAGAAAAAAAAAGAGAGATTGGAAGAGCTTTTAAGAGAATTTCTGAGACAGCGAGAAGGAAACCAGAGGAAAATTAGACTGCAAGTTCAAAAGGCTGCAATGCCACCTGCATGGATATTTCTTACTGAAGAACCAAAATTAATCTGAACTCTGAACCTTTTGAAGTTCTGGCACCACTCATGCAAATACAGCTCTATTACAGGTGGACAGCAGTTTGGTTTCAGCTAATGCATTCAAAAGTGTTCAACAAGACTGAGACATATTCAAGTATTCTATGTATCTGTAATGGCTTGAACTAAATTCAAATGCCTTGGGGGCCCCCCGGTGTATGGTGAAGCTCACAGAATTCTATATCAAATAACCTCTTTTATTTCTTTGAAGTGTCATAATTTATTGGCAAAGTTTTATCTCTTCCCTATTGTGCAGGTCATGCTGTAATTAATCCAAGCACTTTAAAGGTGGGGAACAGACACATTTCAGAAACCTTATTTAGTAGTTTGTCTGGGAAAAAAGAATATTGTTTTCAACAATAAGAACAGCAAATGAATTATAAGTATAGTACTGCTGCCTTAAATGCCTTTCTTCTTTCATACAAAACAGAATTTTATTCATAAAATGAATAAGTATGTTTCTTGCTTCTCTTTTTGAACCGCAATAAAGCATGTCATCTGCGGGGTTTTTAATTTGGTCTTATTTATTTATTTATTTTTATTTTCAAATCTGAACTCTCTTTATTATGTCTTTATGAAACTGTAGAAGGAAGGTTTAAAAAAGACTTTGAAATTTTCCACATCTTTCACATCACACTGTTTGAATCAATGGATTAAGGCACATAAAGTCCCAAAACCTTAAGCGATATGTAGATCATATTTCACTCATGTTGCTAGCAAAAGGGCTTTCATTTTGCTTATTCAGACTTCCTTCTTCTTTGAAGCAAAATCTACATCCTTTCTAAATAGGCTAAAACAGGAAAAAATCTAGGAAGGGCTTTTGTTTAAGAAGCAACTCTTAGATGCCATATTTGAAGATCTTTGTATATTTAAAAATCAGTTTTCAAAGAGATTTTATGTAATTTTCGGGTGCATTTAAGTGCCTAGATAATTTCACGCTTAAAATTCCTGCCTTAATATTAGTATTATTTAATAACTGAAAAGGGTAGGAAGAATACATTTTCAGCCAATAGAAATAAGGAAAACTTGGTCAGTGCAGAGGAAATGTTGTGCTCCTCAAATATATGTATTGGTAATAATATCCATTATGATTCTTATATTCCTGCAGAGATATACTGCAAATAGAAATCCATCTACTTAGCATTCAAAATTTTGATACGTTACTCCTCTTCTGCAAAGATTATTTTAGCACGCTCTTCTTTCCGTGGCCAGGATGAGGTATTGCTATTTGAGGTGAGGACCAAGACAAGGCGCTGTGGAAGAGTGCACCAACGGGAATAAGCCATATTCCTTATACATCTGGAA
Organism: Lycocorax pyrrhopterus obiensis; assembly: GCA_014706295.1. NCBI lineage: Eukaryota > Metazoa > Chordata > Aves > Passeriformes > Paradisaeidae > Lycocorax > Lycocorax pyrrhopterus. The sequence continues at coordinate 35,180,529 of JACSVZ010000007.1, forward strand.
TGCCAGGTGTGCTCTTAAATAAATTTCCAGAGGCTGGAATTCCCTCAGACCTTATAACTGACACATGCTGTAATGTGTCTTGAACTATCCAGGCCAGAGCTATCTAAATGAGAAAAATCTTTGATAGATGTTTTATTAATAGACCAAATGACTGACAAGTCAGTAAAGGATACAATATTTATGCTTGTCTATGCAGCAATTTTCTTCTAATGTTCTCACGTTTCTTTCTGGTACTCCTTAGGTGAACATGCAATCACTAGTTATAGAATGTCTCTAGTTAAAGAATAACTTTTACAATAACAAAATTACATATAACGATTTAATATTACTACTTGTGAAAGAAGGATTAATGGTACTCCTGCTAAATATGACTTTCTCTATAATTTGATTCTGCCACTGCACAGGACTTTGTTAAAATACTGCTAAATTAATGTAATTTAAATTAAGAAAGAAACATAAAGACTTGGAATTAAGTTCAGAGGTATAACTAAAGTAATTTGAGAAAAAAAAATCATGTGAACCATATTTGGATGTATCTTGAATCTTATTCACGGGCTGTCCAAATATGTATGCTACCAGACATTAGTGTATGTGGTCTTCAGACTTTATGCAGTGCATTTTTTCCTACTTGCCAGTGCACAGTATGATTAATCACCTCTATACATTATCACTTATTAAAGGTGTAAAATTAATTATTTTGTATATTATTAAAGAAATAAAAATTAATGTGTAAATTCTAAGAATCTAGATTTATAAAACACCATTAATTGGGAATTGGATTGTAGTTACCATAAAAATTTAAATTCTGGTAAATAATTTTTGCTTCAGAAAAAAGAATTTACAAGTTGACTACCTTACTTGTCACTTCTTCACTCTTTAATTCATATATACACCAAATAAAAAACATGACTCATTCTTTCTTCCAACTCTTTAACTGACTATAGAATTGCTGCACTATATAAAACACCAAGACTCTTTCTTCCAACTCTTTAACTGACTATAGAATTGCTGCACTATATAAAACACCAAGACTTGTATAAAACTGAAACTCTTTGCTTAAGGGGCATCTGTTTGTTACTGCAGTAAAAAATACAGTATTACTAATAAAATATCAGTAAATAAATCATTAGTACATTATATATAGTTATATATTTGTTTTAATGATTAATAATCTTAATTCTGTTTCTGATCAGAAATCGTGCAGCTGATCAGGTCCTGATTCACATAGGCTCTTACTCTGGGAGTAAGACACTGGATATTTTGGATGTCTACTGATTGGTGTGCCATTATGCCAGCAAATGTGAAGATGAGGAAATGTCAGTTTCCCACTGAACTCTGCTTGGGTGTTTGAGGTAAATATTACATCAGTTCCTAATTTCACTCCTTCCTAATTATTTAACTTTCACAATAATTATAACAGGATCATAGAATCATAGAATGGTTTGGGTTGGAAGGGACTTTAAAGATCATCTAGTTTCAACTCCCTCCCACTATGGGCAGAGACACTTTGAACTAGACCGGATTGCTCAAAGCCCATCCAGCTTGGTCTTAAACAATTTCAGGGATGAGGCATCCACAGTGTCCCTGGGCAACCTGTTCCAGTGCCTCACCACCATCACAGGAAATCATTTCTTCCTAATATTGAATCTAAAGCTACCGTTTTGCTATTTAAGGCTGTTCCCCCTTGTCCTATCACTAAATGCCCTTGTAAAAAGTCCCTCTCCAGCTTTCCTTTAGCCCCTTTTAGGTAATGAAAGCATGCAGTAAGGCCTTTCTGGAGCCTTCTCTTCTCCAGGCTGAACAAACCCAAATCTTATTCAGATATAGGCTTTGATTTGCACATGTGTTATTCCAACAGACAATAAAAAACCCCAAAAATGTCTATATTCGAGTATGGCTATGTTTGTCTTGATTTATTGTTTCTTGAAAGTCTGTAAACAGAGTTGATCTAGCACAAAGTATCCACATGCACACCATAATGCATTGTGTTATCCCAGTTTTACTGCTATGAAATACTCTCTGAGTGTCATCCCTCATGCCTCTATCATTTCCAAATACAATGTCATGATTTACATAAGACCTGTATAAGAAACTTTGACTGTTGATTTCTGCTGTTTGTTTCAGTATATTTATCATTCTCACAGTCAATATTCAATATGTTTTAAGCAGGAACTCAGTAGGAACTGGGGGATTCGATGGTGTACAATCAGTAACAGAAAAATGACCACTCATAAATAAATCAGAAAAGTGACCAAAAATTAAAAAAACCCCAAACCTCAAACAAGCATATTTTGGAAGAATCACCAAGCTACTGGAACACCTGTAATGAAGTTCGCATCTGCCGCCCCCACACAGTTTTGGGTGCACACAGCTAGCACCCCCACAAAGTCTGGTCTCTTCCAGAATGGGAAAGACTTCTTCAACATCCCTGAGGTAGGAATGTGGTTCAAAAGTAGCAAACCACTCTTTTCTGACAGGAATACTACTGATACAGATTAAAAAGTCAGAAATCATAGTAAGGAGAGTAAGTGCTTGCTTGCTTAGAGGTCTTCCTAAGATGAATGTCAGGGAATTTTGATCAGAGTACTAAGGTTTCTGCCTGTTGCTATGACAACACAAAAAGAATCTAACCGATCGAAACAGGATTGTGCGAGAGAAAGTAAGAGTCTATGGGCCATAATTTCCACTGAAATACATGTCAGGCATATTTCAGCACGGCTCTGCTTTGCAGACAAGTCCACTGAGGATGCAAAACTGTTTCACACACATTGGGCTGTTTGAACATTTTGTGTGTTTTTTTCTGGCAGACTTTCCATATAATAATGAAACAGGTATTGTGGGCACATCTATTAAATAGTTACCCTTTGTACTCACGTCAGGAAGCATGGACTCATTTGATGTCCTGCATTTGCTATGGTCCCTAGCTGTAAACAAAAAAGCTTATATTCCTGAAAATACAGATAGATATTCTTATGCCATAGCTGTCTGTTATCATGTGGTAAGTAAGAACAGGATCTACAGCTTTGTAAAAAGCCATAATAATTATGCTAAATATACTGTTATGAGCTTCTCTGGCACAGAATGAACAAAACGTGTGTGACTAGTTCCCCTTTGCAACATCTTCACCGTGGTGGATGCTCATATATCCAAAAGTACATGCAATCACTTCTTCTATCTCCTCCCCTTGCCGCTGCCTCCCCTGCCTTCCTCTGCGATCCCATACTCTGCAAGTAGATTCAGATTCCTTTGCATCAGCTCCAGAGCATTCTGTAGTGGTGTTTATGAGATAACTAGGCTCTTGGGACTGAGATAATTGTGGCAGGCCTTTCCTATTGCCAGTAGTTCACTTCTCATCATCTGTCCACTGAAGGAACAGCCACACAAACTTCCTCTCTTGCTAAAGGGTGAGCGTGCATTCAAAATGCCAAAGGATTAGATGAGAAATTTTCAACTAGAACAAGGACAGTGCAAGTGAAGCTGTCAAAAACAGTAGCAGTAATTTTCATGCCATGTGGAGCAAGAAATATATCCAAAATTTTAATGAAATGGTGGGGTCTTGTAACTTCATCAATACAGCCCAATATATGCAGGGAAGTCTGTTAACGGGACTGTTAAAAAGCTGTGTGATTACTTTTGAAAGTAACAAGGTCAGGGAGGTTTAACTGTTACTGTTCGTATTTACAGGTAGCACTAGGCAGTGTTTTGCAGTTGTCCGTGTTAGCATTTTTGATCAGTTTATTGTGCTCACATCGTGACTTTTTCTTTTAGGCCAAAAAAACACTTTAGCCATTGGCAGAAATGTTTGTGATCTGTGACTATAAGCAGATTATATAGCACATAGGCATATTTGCGTGAAGATAAAGATATTGGGGAATTAAATGACAAATACATGTTTTTAGACTTCTATTTTTAAAATTCAAAACACAGTAATATTGTTCTTCTGCATAACTACAAGAAATAAAAATTGATTAACAATGTTGTCATTGATGTGATTGACCAGCGACAACTCAAAACTTAATATTAAATTCTTACTAAACTTGAAAAAACTACAATGAATCTCATCATGAAAACCATATAAATTTCTTTGTACATTCTTTAGTGCCATTGGGAACAGAAAGGAAGAGTGTTAAAGTTAACCCCTCCCTTAACAGTTTTCTTTTAGTCTTTGTGACTCACTCCTTCATTACTAATTTGTATATCAAAAATGATGTTTGATTTTGTTTCAACATGAGTAAGTATTGACTTAATTATACATGGAAGAAGAAATACTTTCTCAGGCAATTTACCTTCTTATGTAAGATTAACTATATGACTTTAAAAAAAATTAATCAAAACTCTGTATGAGTCTTGATCTGAACTAATGAAGCAGCTCATGGGTTTCTAGCAATAAGACTTCATGGCACTTTGATATTTCTGCTGCTCTGTTAGCTTATTTCACATGTTAATTACAAATGTCTAAAATTATTTCAGAATAAACAGCAATGCATTATGCAGAAATGTTACCCTTCTCAATATTGTGCAGAAACCCAGATACCAAGGCTATTCATAAATGCTTGTTTATTTGGAAAGAAGGACAAAATATGTGCAATGTGACTTCTGTGGATACATGTTTATAGGTATCCCATGCCTTTCAAGCGCTCATTACTCCCCAGATCACCTCCTCTCTTTGTCTCCACTGTTCATTTTCTTTCAGTTCAGACTCTTTCAGGGCCAGGGACAGTTCCCCTGCTACGGTGATATTTTTTTGTTTGCTGGTTTGGGTTTTTTAATATACCTCTGTGGGTCATTAACCCCAAAAAACCACATAGGGCTAAGCTTTTAGGATGAGAATTTTTTAACATGTTAATAAGGCTAAGGTCAGTACCAGAGTTATGCTTGTTTATATTAAGTCCTATATTTAATACCCTTTAGAAAGCTGTGTATCGTTTACTTTGCTAAACTGCAATCAAGTGCTTTAGGCGTAATCTGTGTGGGAATGAATGTATTGTGCATGAGGTAAAGAGAGTTTTTCCAAGCAGAAAATACTGTAGATGCATCTGAGAAAACCCAGGGACCAATTCTAATTAATTATTGATAATTTTGAGGTATATCTGGGTTCAGAGGTACCATTGTAACCACATGAACATTCTTTGCACACCTGAGGGAATACCATGTCTGAGATAAACAAAACAAAGGTTTTTAATAGCAGGTTGTTTATTCTGTGTAAACAAAACTAAAATAATCCAGAAAAAAGAGTTTAAAACCTCTCATGTGTTAGCATTAATATAATTACCTGTGTTTCTTTCATGACTGTTTATGAATTCTACCTCCTATGCATCGATAGCTCAACCTTTCCAGGTCATATGCAGTCTTTCATATGTTTGTGTACTCAGAGCCTGATATAGCCTCCTTTCCTACTTTTCTTTTCTCTTCTTCATTACTCATCCCCTCTGGACTGTTGTTATCTGTGTTTTCCTTCTGCTGTTATTACTTTACCAACAGACTATCTGTATTATGACATTGTCTCTGATCCTGCCCATGTCATGTGAATAGTACAGCTATATAATATTCCCAGAAATTGTGCAATTTGTTTACCATTTTTTGATATTTTTTCTTGTGTTTGTACCAGTGGAAATTTTAGCACTGACTTCAAAACCAAAATCCTTGAGGTTGCTCTTTTAAACATATCAAAACAGAGATATTATAGGCAGAAATTAATATGTAGATCCAAGAACCTAGAGCACCAGTCAATTGAGCTGCTGTTTAATCATTTTTGGAACTGAAAAGGAAGATTCAGCTGCTTTGACATCTTGGCAGAGATCTTCTGGGTCAAAAGCTATCTTTTTAAATTCAGTCTTGATTTGACTCAGACCTCTGCAACTTCGCATCAGGAGCCAGAATCTGTATCTGACACTGCTGAAGTATTCTGCAACGCTGGCCTCTGCAAGTGAATTATTCAGTATTATTATTTCTTTCTTAAAAAATTGGAGTTCATACTTTCTTTCTCCATGACAGTTATGCCAGGTAGTACTAGTGAGAGGTTGAAACAGTAGTAATGGCAAGGCAGGTAGAACATTCCTTTCATTAGTAGTAATATTCTCTACCCACTATATTCCAAATTTGTTCCAGACATCTTAAACTTTTTTATTTTCTGCATCAGTCGGCCAAAATTAAAGTTATATACACTTTTTCTCCAAGACATATGAGGTCTACATGCTTTAGTAAGACTGCACATTTCCCACATAAAGTCAAACTTTATTTACCTGCACACACTTGTTCAACTAGATTTTATAGCAACATTTCCAATTTATTATCTGTCTTCTTTGACATTCTTGATTTTTGCTTTCCTTGATTACTGATTACAAGCAGACCCTGTTTCTACATGTAATTTCTATACTTATTGTGCAACATTCACTTCCTAAAAGGATAAAAATATCCAGAATTTGGAATAAAAGGATCACACAATAGTTTGATTTCAGTTTCCTTAGATTTTGATTAGGGATTTGTGTAAACTGTCTATGCCTTGGGATGTGAAAGCATTCATTGGCATTCATTTGCATAGCCCACTCTTTCCAGACATCTTTTGTCATGTAATAACCAAAAAAATTATCTTGGGCTAATTTTTGAATGTGAAAATGGCATAGTTTCAGGAATCATTACAAAACTTTCCTCAGATTTTGTAATTTATTAAGTCCTGAATATTTTACATGTAAAAAACCAACGGGTGATAAAAATTTTGTTCATGTTTATTACACTTTGTAATTCACTAGCAAAACTGAATATGAGATGACATTTTCTCTCCTTATGAAGTATAGTTTTGTATGTATCATATTTGTCCGTAATACATAAAAGTAATGCAGCAACTAACCAGCTTAGACTGAAGGTATTGGAGATGATCTGACTTAGAACATTGTTTGAATGTCTTACACAACTTACACAAGTGCAACCTTTCTATTTCTCATACTCATTTACAAAGCCAGAACTAACTATGTATTCACTGAATGAATACCTATGTGCAATTCCCAGTCAGTCATGTTGATGGAGTAAAGGCAATCTTGTGTGGTACCTGGTAGAATAGCCAGAAAGTACTTCAGAAATTATGTCTGCTATGGTTAAAATACCTGTTTGTTTACTTCCTAAGGTGACTGTTCTTCCTTCTCTTAGATTTCTCACGTTTTAGAAAACAATTGGGCTTTTGAATGTAGATCTTTTTCAGATTTGCAAATTGCCAGAAAATTCTTTGTTTAAGATTATGTTTCTATAATATTATACTCATTTAAGATTTTTTTTGAACTGTAGGAGGTGTAATTTTTGTTAAGAAGAGAGGGAAAGACTGAGTTCAATCTATTGTTACTATTGTATTTCTCTGTTTTTCTTAATCACACAGGCATTCTCAAAATATGCTGCTTTCACTGTAGTTTTCATAACTCATTTGGAAGTACTATTAAGTAACATCCTTAAAAATAGAAAGGTCATAGAATCAGCTCACTTACTGTGAAGTGAGACTTAGTCCTACTGCCTATCCTTACTGTACAGAATGGATATGCATTTGGAGTATTGCACTGGTTTAAACAACCCTCTATTCAGTTTCTTTGTACTGAGAGTTACTAAATAATTTTCTTCGTCTAGTGGGAATAAAGAAATGTGTTTGCTGATGGCTGTGAATTCTCCTCGAAATTATTTTGTTTGTATCCCATATTTTCTCAGGTATGCACTGGCTTCCCACTATTGATGATTCTTTGAAGTGAACTCAGGGAATTCCTTCATTGTTCTGATGGACTATTCCTTAGGATTGCTTCATTACTGGAGTGCCAGTAGCCATCCTTGTTAACAATCTTTCCAATCATCTATGCTTAAGGTGCAACTTTGCTGTAAGGTGCATTTCACCTGATGGCTGAGGCACTTTTGGAAGGGGGACTGAAAACAAGCTTATCCTATAACAGACCTAGAGTATTAACAGAACTGAGGAAAAGAAATTCTGGGAATGAATCTGTCTTCCAAGCAGTCGTAAAGCCATTTTTATATGAATGATCCTGTTGAATTGCATTTCTAACATTGTCACAGACCTAAGTTGCTAGAACCTGGATAAGGAGTCAAGCATCTGTGTAAGTTATAGGAAATTTTATTCCACCAGTCTATGCAGCAGTTAGTTTCACTGCTGAGTTGAATGAAATAAAAAAAATTCTGGGCAGACTGGGACCAATGCAGAAACGTAGGATGCACGTGTATTAGAGTATAATTTTTTGTGTGAGTAAAGGTTAAAGAGTCAATCTCCTTTTTTAATTGTTTTTATTTCTGAGCCAGGGCTGGCCTTCCTATTGATTATGAGCAGCACTGTTACTTATTCCAAAATGAATCATTGGAATGAAGACAAGGAAGGAAAGAACAAATCATGAGTGCGTTAAATTCAGTTAAGCAGGTGCCAAGTGGCAAAGGTTGTGTCCACTTTTGCTATGTTTTTATGCCATGATTTGCCTGTTCACTGAAAGTTTTACGGCTTCTGCTTGAAAGAGAACTCAGCTATCATCTAGTTTCTTGGCCAGTATTGGAGCAGGAACTCCAAGAGCAGAGGCTCTTGTGAAAAATCAGACTAGCTATTTTGGTTCTTGCGAACATTTTCCACTTTGCCACTGTAGTGGTGAAACAAGAAGGTAGAAGCAGTTACTCTGTGTTGAGAGTCAGAGGTACACTGGCTCCACAGCCCAGCTCGAGGGCATAATGGAGTGTGTTCTTTGGGAAGTGTCTTAATGTACATCTGGGTCTAGACTGCCTGAAACTACATCAGAGGATGTTGACTAGACTTGACATTCTCTCCAGATGAGCACTCCCATGATGTCCAATTATAGTCTCAGACTCTGAGCCAGAGGGGGTGATAAGGGAATTTGGCCTTGAGAATGCCTTTGAGGGTGAATATAAACTACCTGAGTCAATGAGTGTTAAGCATACCAATGCTAAAACTGGTTTCATCCTTCTTTGGTTTTTCAATTTCTATCAAGGAAAACATGATGAGTGACATTAAATATTGTAGAACACAGTTTACCAAGAACACCTAAAATCAATCCTTCACCAAATTGCTTTTAAAATACCTGTTTCTGCTCATTAATGGGTGAGAGATTACTTCAGTCAGATGCATTTTTAAATTTGATGTCTCTGAAAGATATGTCTGTGTGCAACTCTGAGGATTAAATGTTTATTTTGTAGTCAACAGTTTTTTGTCCCTTAATTTCTCAAATTATGTTTATTTGAATGTGAAAAATAATTTCCATTTCAGTTTTACTGTTGAATTTCCTGTCATATAGTATTAGTCAAAGCCATTCACTAGCTTTGAATATTATGTAGAAATACCAGGACAAAGAAAACAAAGACTGTTGTATTCTGCTGAACTGTTAATCTTTTACTTCAAAACAAGTAAACTCTCATAGAACAAAACAAACCCCTGGTCACTCAGACCTTAAATGTATTATCCCATTATTGCTGCCTTTATATTGCCCTGTTTTGCTTTCAATGAGAATTCATCTTTTCAAATAAACTGAACTGGGAATACTCTGGGAATAAAACTGGGTTAAATGTGGGAGATTTTGGTATTATGCATGTGCTTTAAGAAACTTCATTAAGAAAAAATGAACATTTTGTAATTTAATATCCACAACATTCAGTAATTCAGGTTTCTGAATTAATAAGCTTCACTTTATATCCTTGTTGATCAATCACAATGTATTGAACAGGAAGCCCGTATTTATGATCAGTTTTCAAACGTCCCCTTAAAGTACTTCAGTTTCGTTTCTCAGGAGGATATATAACTTATACTTAATATCTTTATTCAGGTTTGCACATACATCAGTGGAATTTAGTCAAATGTATGTGTGGATGTTATCTGCAACAAATGCTTTTCTGCTTTAAAGAAACAAAACTGAAGCTTTCACAGATTTAAAATTATGTAGTAAAATTTATTACACTTTAGAGAGTTATGACACCAAGAGGAAGTAAAGATAGTTATCAGACAGGGTTAAGTTTAACTGACAAAAACAACAAAATAGGCAGAATTCAATGTTGCGCAATTTAGCAGAATCATACCCCAAGGTGAATTGACATGACACTATTTTATGGAGTTTCTCTGTCTAAAAGACCTGAAATGTAGTAAGAGAGTGATGTTAAGAACAGAATTTAAATCTGTGTTTTTATGTTAGCATGAGTTAAGTCACTGACACTATGGAAGATAATTGATTAGAGTCTGATTCCTTTAGATAAAGGCCTTTATTTTAAATTCTTAATTGGTGAGGTAGGATTAAAGGGAAATGAGCTTTCTTCTGCCTGTATACTAATCTTCTTTAGAGACAATTGTTCCTACATTTTAAATGAGTGGTCTTTTAAGATTTGGGTAGAGAAACAAGACAGTTTTGTGTGGGGAGGGAGAAAGTGTGAAATATAGACCACTGAATGTCTTATAAGACCCAGGAAATACTTTAATTACATTGGATGAGTGTAAATGAACACTACAAAGATGTCGAATGCTATGAAACTGTAAATATAATTTGTGAAAATACAATAAAGATATACAGGGTACAGATGAAATTACAAACTGGAAAAAATACGTCATACTGGAAAAAATATCACTTGATATTTTTACAAAATATCTGCAAATACAATCTATATAAATAGATGATAAAAGACCGTAACTCTGAATTTTGAAAATACAGAGCTATTTTTTGAAATAATTCTATGCACCAGGATTTCTATAACTGGCTTTTTCTGGAATGCGTGCCCAATTTACCTTTATGCAGCCATTATACTGTTTTTCTCATTTATTTTGATGCAACAGAGCTAAAAGTTTCAGAATGAAAAGTAGCATAGCCCATAATTATTCATGGAGGAAGAAAATGCAGAACAGTATGTGTTTTTTAAAAGATCCCACACATTTAGTATGATCCCTACTATTGATTCAAAAGCTCAGAACTTTCTAGGTTCTTACTCTGCAAGAGTAATATTTTCTGGTTTTATATAGACTAGTCTAAATCTAATACGAAAACTTAGCATCACACCAAATTAAAACTTTAATCATTATCACACTTTTTCTAAGTTAGTTATTGAACTAATACGTTATAATACTACTCTACTACAATATATTTACAGTACTGTATATTACATAAATTTTCCATATTACTCAACCCACTTTTTACCCTTTACCTATGGTCTGAATGAACTGCAGTGTAAGCCTTGAGTTGTTTTGTTTCATGTTCTTTTCCCAAGAGAAAGACAACTGTGGGTAGTGTGTAAAATCAAAGTGATACCTACTGTTGTTTCTCTCTCAAGTATTTGCCAGGTATATAGTTGTTTTTGTCACTTTAGAGTGCTTTAAAATTTATTATAATTGCTGAGCTATTGAAAATGCTTTGAATTCCTTCATTTTAATCATAATCCAAAATGTGTGAAGATTGATTTTTATACATGTGCACACAAACACAAAGACATATTTCTCCCTTTACTGAACAGGAAAATCAAGAAAATACAAAAAAAAAAGCTCTTAAAAAAAAGTTAAAAATAATAAGGATGAATACATATGACTTGTAGTCATTTTCTCTCTCTCTCTAGCTGTGTACTAGGGAATAGTTGCAAAGAATAAGAGCCTGAATGTTAAAATACTCAGCTAAGCTCCCCAACAAGCACAAAATTGTATATCCATGCAAAAGTTGTCTGATGGCAAAGATATTGAACTTTAAATGTCCAAGACCACATCCAATACCTATGAAAATTGCCCATTTACAGGAAATGCATTTAAATTGGCTTTGTCCATGCCAAATACAGGAAAATGATAGCTGAAGGAGCATAATTATGTTAAAATGATTCAAGAAGGGTGACAGTCTGTCATGAAGCCTAATCAGTACCTTGGCTATATCTATGGGCACAGAATGGTCAGGAACAATCTACTGAACTGCTAGTCCTCAATTATCATCATCTTTGACTTGCTGCCTAAGTACCTGCAGTGTTCCAGGGTCAGTGCTTATGCAGTCTGGGTTCCTGTGTGACTAACCATCCTTGAGAACATTGAAATACAATTTTTATTGTCTTTTCACTTCCTCTTATACAATTTTAGTAGTCAAGCAATACAAAAAATTTTGCCTCAGAATGATCTGATTCACCTTCCTTCACTACTATTTTAGGTTGCTAGATTTTTCATTTCACACTTTTATTTCATTTATGATTTGCGGCATTACGTCAAAAGAAATACTTAGTTTTTTAGCTGTCTTGGAGGCATGTAATTATGTATTCTTGGGGCAAGTCTAATTTACAAAGAAATCTTATTCTAATAAGTGTTGTAAAAATACAGACCTGACTTGTATTATTAGGCTTTGTAGATGTGTACTATACATTATACAGTATTTATTTAATGGCTCTAATAAATCTTTTTCCACCACTTCAGTAGTTTTCTTCTTTCAACATATTTTTAAAATACCTTCTTGTCCAGTTTCCCTGATAACTTTTATTATAACTTTGTTTTTATTTCCATAGGATACAATTTCAATATGGTCATATTATATCTTTTAAAAGAAAAAAATTAATCAAGCAGATATTCTACCTATGTTATCCTTTACTTTTTTAGACTTCCATGTATAGGTAAAATAATACTATTCTGCTACACTTTTTGTTTCTTTTTTGCCCCGAGCATTACGTGTTTTACTTACGTGAACAATTTAAACTGCCAATCTCTCTTATTTCTGTATTTCCATTCATAGTATTTGGTTTCACATTCTACACTATAAATTCTCATTTCATCAGCCAAACAGACATTTTAGGGCACAAATATTTATGATGTTTCTTTTAGAACATAATAAGTCTTATAATAACAACAGGCACAGTCAGAACCCTGGATTACTCTTTTGGTCAATATGAGTACTATTTCTGTTCTTAGCATCCTTCCTGCTTATATATTGGTATGGGATTGACTTTTGTTGTAGTTTTGTTTACCTCCCTCTACATATTAAAATTGAATAGGATTCAAATCAGTCACTTTCTCAGTCTTCTCAGTTCTTTTTCTCTACAGTTCCTCTTATCATCAGCACCAGCCTCAAACCCCAAAGAGATACAACGCCAACTGCTCTCAGAGAGTGCATCCATTAGTACTGTGTCTCAACCGATATGCATGTAATTTAAATAACACCTGTCTGGGATTTATCTTTTGATTTCATTATCTTGTTCCCTTTACTCTCATCCCTGAAGGATCAAGTGAATGCAACTGAAAACCATCTGAGCCATCATTTTGCTGAGGTGTTCAGTTGTGCTTCATCTGCTGCATCTGGGAATCCTGGAGTGTCATTTGTTGTGGTTTGAAGAGATTAACAGATTTGGAGAGGTTTTTTTTCCTCTTCTCAGAACCCTTTCCCAGCTAACTTCTGTAGTTCATATCTTTGCCTCTGGCTTGCAGCACAGACTCGTAGTCTCTAGATCCTCTGTAATAACAGGTGGTTTGTTCTTCTGAGCAAAGAGCACTGAGTCACACAGTATCCTCTTGGTGTTGGTATGCTTCCTGAGTCATCTACTGCTCCTCAGTCTTCAAAACTCTTGTTGAATCTCTGAATAAGCTAATGAGATTGTCAAGAGAAACTCTTTCCAGAAACCTAATATTACCTAATAAGTTGCAATTAACCAACTGTGAGATCTAATTAAGTGTAGAAAAGATCATAAATACATAATACATTCCACCAGGTAAACCATTAAACTGTTACAAGATTGCAGTAAAGCAAAATATTTTTGCAGTGGAAAAAATGATAGTTCTTTTTTTCCTCCCCCCCAGCATTCTTAATTGTCAAAAAACCAAAATTGTATCTCTGGAATGTTGCTTAGGTGATTACAGCAGGATATGGTCTATCACAATAGCAAGCCTAAATACAGAAGACCTTTATGCTTAATGACTGTATTTCTTACATTTTTAATTCAGGTGCAGGTAGAAAAATTGTAGGGAGGAAGCACTATGGCACTGCTGACAAGGAGAGTTTATGCTTATTTGAGCGCATGCTAAATCTGTTAGAGTGAAGAATCATTTCAGAACGAATAATTTATTCTATATGTTTTACAAAGCTACTCCAATCATTGCTTGTCCTTTGCCCACTGAAATGCTATTCATTGTGAACACATTCCTAAGCAAATTTGGATCTGCATAGCAGATGACCATATTTCCCTGTGGAATATGTAGCTATATATCGAAGAGAGAAATTTCTCATTAGTCAGGTCCTGTTTCTCTAACAGTAGAAGATTCTTTGGCGTGCTAGTCAACTGAAGTCAACGTTATACGACACACATTTAATACTTGGGTTTTTTCCTTGTAAGAGGTTACAGTTTTCTCTCTGCGTACAGAAATCTAGTACTTATTAATGTACAAAGTATACCAAATCAATACTGACAGGGGAAGGGAAGTTTTCATGTAAATTAGACCTTAGTGTGACCTGGTTGACCTATGAGTTGAAATTCTATCTCAGCATGTCTTAGGTTTTCTTTTTCTCCCTTTTCTCCCTTTCATGTTCTAGCTACACCTTAGAAATTCTACTCTAGCTACCCCCAATTGTATAGTGGGACTCAAGAACTACTGCAGATAGGAGTTCATTTCAATACTGCATTCATCTGAGTGACAACATAGGACTTAGATAGAAGGTTATAAATTATGTAAGCAATGGAATGATTTGTTTTAACCTTATTCAGCTTTGTAGGTTTTTCTTAAAATATGCCATGAATTAAAAATAGATTTTTTTTTGAAGAGTATAAGGTAGAAAAAGAGATTTCTGCCTTATTATGCAAAAAACCTGCATTCAGTGTTAGGGAATCCAAAATTCTTTATCTGAAAAGTCAGAGAGAACTCTCATAAGTTCTCTGGACAGCAGGGAAGGCAGACTGTGTGAGGGGTATAAGAGCCTCTGTATCTCTGTGTCTGCAGAAGTGTCACTGAAAAACTGTTTATGTACAACACCCACACAGTGCCTGTGAATATGAGGGTTTGGCCAACAGAGGAATTAAGGTCTGATATTTCTCACAGTGATGTGTGGGATGTCTAGAAAAATGAACTCCAGTAAACTGAAATAACAATTCAATAGAATTTTCCATCTCTTCGCTTTATTTTTTCTCGATGTTTTGCAATTTGTCCTTATGGATGAGTTTACAAATATAATTAATGCACAGGAATTATTTTTAGGAGGCATAAAGTCCATCTTCCTGTAGCTCACCACTGCATTGTAGCAATATAGTTTTATATTACATATACATTTTTCATCAGTAGTGTAGCAGCTTTTCAAGTTAGTATATATTATACGTAAAGAGAACACAACTTTTTAAATTTAAAGAGAACACAATTTTTAAAATAATATTTAAGATAATAAACTATTTAACAAAAACAAACTTGTAGTTAAAAATCTCAGCTACTTTTTCTTGGATTTAAATGATTTATGTATATAAAACTAATTCTCTTTCACACACTGCAGCTGGAGGGTCTATCTTTGGGCCAAAGAGGGATATGAAGCCTATAGAGAAAGATTAAAAATGACTGTGAAATATAGTTATTAGACTGTTGAGAATTTCCAAGATTTGGGGCCACAGGAGATCAAATAAACCAGGTAAAAGACTTGTGGTGAATAGACTAGGTCCCTTTCTGACTTTGTTTTGGTTGCTGTGCTTTATTGATTTTTTTGATCTCAAAACTTTCTGAATGTGATGGTTGAGATATTGAATGCACTTGAGACAGGACAATAAGGGCCTGGCTTGAAACTATTCATCATTCTGATCTTTTATTGTGGTACTGTCTCTTCTATACCCAAATCCTTAGTGTACAAAGTGTGGTAGCAACACTAAGACATGGGAAAATTAATAGGCTGTTCAAATCCATCAGGTTCCACAGGTCTTATGTAGCAGGCAAAGGAAGAGAAATATGGATAGTACTTTGTTCTATTCTTGCAAGGAACACTGAGAATCTATCTTTAGGCTGACAGCAAACATCATCATATAACAGGCCAGAGATAAAGAATGATTTCTAACAGTGTTTACTTATTTCTTTTCATAAATAAGAAACAAAACCAATAAAAGTAATTTTTATTTCCCCTACAGACGTATATTAATAAAGACAGAATATTTGTTCTATCATTATGAAGGAGCTGATTCTTCACACAAGAGATCAGACTGTGTTATTTATGGAAAATCTAGGCTATTACCAGAATATAATCAAATTTTAAAAACTGGTATAAAACCAGTTGCTGATGGACTATGGTGTCTTTACATTACCTGCTATAGTATCTCTGCTCTTATGAAGGCAATTTAGGTGGAAAGAGAGAAGGCTGAAAAATCTTTTAAACATGTTCAAAATTTTGTTACACCTCCCATAGTCTATACTGGACAATACAATAATCTCCTTGCAAAGTAACTCTGTAATAGGGCACTACTACAAGGAAATTCTACATGTGTATAAAATATTTTCTTTTTTAAATCTTAATGTTATTAATTTTACTACCAGCACAGGGATTTACTGCAATCTATGTCTGACCTTTCATTGGTACTATAAATGACGTATTAATCATCCTAATGATATACATCTTCTTCAGTTAATGCACATATGAACGGCTGTGCCAAGTAACTCCTAATGGCTATTGAACTGTCAGACTTTATCCAACCTAATGCATGTCTAAGGAAATTGGAGTGGAGGCAATGTTTGTAAGCACTTCAGCATACTACTTAGAGCAGTAACTTTACCTTAAAACATTACAGCTTTGAAATGTCTGAAGAGAACATGAGATTGTCAAGATTAGGGTGTTTCATCTAATTTTTTTCCTACTGAAAATTTAACTTCTTTATTAAAGGTCTTTAAGGCACCTGATGAGATGCATCCCAGAGTTCCAAGGTAGTTGGCTTGATATAGTTGAAAAGAAACTCTCCACGTGTGAGAGACTGGAGAGAATGGTTACTGTCTCAAAGCAACAAAAGTGTGGGTGGGGGCAGGGCATGTTCTGTGGAAAGTGGGATGTGCCCTGCTCCACACATCACCCCCCTGGAACCTCTATTCCAGCCCAGAGTGTCTGTCAGTCACTGGCACACCTGGGTCTCTACCTGGGTGAGAGGGCCTCAGCAGCTCGGATCATGCTGGAACTCAACTAGTGATTGTTATTGTAAAGCTTGCTGTTTGACTTCCTGAGAACATTATGTTTCTCCTGTGAGCCTGCCTTATAGTATAAAAACCTCTAAGTTCCTTAGAAAGCTTGTTGAGTGAGTCTGGGGCTTTACACCATGACATCTGAAAAGTCACGGCAATAGGTGAAGTCCCAGGGACTGGAAAAAGGGAAAACTTGCACCCGTGTTTAAAAAGGGTAGTAAGGAGGACCCTTGTAACGACCGACGTGTCAGCCTCACCTCTGTACCTTGGAAGGTCATGGAACAGAACCTCCTAGAAGCTGTGCTAAGGCATGCGGAGGACAGGGAGGCGATAGGAGACAGCCAGCACGGCTTCACCAAGGGCAAGTCCTGTTTACCAGTGCAGTGGCCTTCTAAGAAAGAGGGGGAGAGACATATTAGTAAGGCCTGTAGTGACAGAAAAAGGGCTAATGGTTTTAAACTGAAATTCAGACTAGATATAAGGAAGAAGTTTTTTTACAATGAGAGTGGTGAAATACTGGAAAAGGTTGCCCAGAGAAATGGTAGATGTCCCATCCTTGGAAACATTCAGGGTCAGGCTGGACGTGACTCTGAGCAACCTGGTCTAGTTGAAGATGACCCTGCTCATTGCAGAAGGGTTGCATGAGATGAGTTTTAAAGGCCACTTACAACTCAAATTATTCTATGAGTTTTTAATGTTATGGTTCTATGATTACTTTCATAACAACTTGTGTATCCCAGTTGTGTGTTGCAATTAGACCACAGACCCCACACTGGGTCTTTCATGGCATGTCTTAGATTGACCAACCAACTTTTGGCCAGATCTTGTCTTCATCATGTTTGAATACCTTTTACTCTGTAGATTTTCAGTTTCTTACTGATTTAATATGTTTACCAGCATAATTAATGCCTTTGTGAATTTTTTTTGTACAAATCACAGGGTTAAAAATGAGGCAGCTGATAGGGCAAACCAAATAGATTTTCATACCTCTGGATCACACCATCAATTATTATTACAGGCTGAAGAGATAAGCACAGACTTCCTCCTTCTGACACAGTTTATTACAATCAGTTTTATGACAACTTCATCTGAAGTGTCAATTTGGTTACGGAGTACTGTTGTAGAATTTTTTTAATTAAAAAAAAGGTGAATTTCTCTTTTAAACTGGATATATTATATAAAAAAGGACAATCCCGTTCTTTATATAAAGATATGCATGACAGAAATAGAAATTCTCTTGTCTTCAGAAAAAGCTATTAAACAGTCACAGAATCAATCACAGTATCGTGGAGCCTAGAAAGGACCTCTCCAAATCATCTGATTCCACCCACTGCTTAAGCAGGTATGGGTAGAACAGGATGCTCAGAATCACATGCAGTGAGATTTTTAATATCTACAGAGATGTAGACTACACAGCCTCTCTGAGCAACCTATTTCGGTGTTTGATGGCACTCAAATAGGCTAATAACACTAAGATAACTGCATTTAGGTAGGAAGTTGGAAGGACCTTAATGATCATCTAGTTCCATCTCCCTTGCAATGGGCAGTGTTTCTAAAAGAAATTCATGCCAACATTAAAATCAAGCCAGTTGATTCAAAAAATCAAATATTGTGGTTTTTGTAAGATACTAAGTGAATAACATTCTTAAGATCACAGTACAAAAATATTAATAGAGCATTTTGTATTTGCAAAATACAGAGGAGAAAAGGCAAGCCTCTGTTTATGTAGCACAGGTTTTTAATTTAGAGGATTTATTGAGCATGGACTTTGTATCAACTTAGGATGAAATGAGATATTGTACTAAGTAAATTTAACTTACTGCTGAATATACACTTATATATCATGTTTCTTGCTAAGTATTGGAAGCTATAAGCCCAAAGATAAATGTGTAATGAGCCTATTCAATTTCAACTGTATGAATTTGTAGGCCTGGACTTGTTTTTTTCTAGCGTAAGTAGCTGTGCCTTACCCTCTAAAACTCTGACGTTGAGATGCTTACAGAAAAAACTCACATATGGTAAATACAAAAATAATAATGGTGATTTTGTTTGTTTGCATGAGAAATAGGAGATAAAATCAGTGGCTTTACTGAATTAGCATCTTGATTTCTACAAAATCAAATAGCTAATTAGCCAACAATGAGAGACATCAGTGGTTAATACAGATCAGTGCAGGTTCTGATTTGCAATTGGAGTTAGAGTCAAAAGGTACAAGCTAGTATGTTTGGATTTGTCTTAATCAAAAAAATTCAAATAAGAACAAATATGTGAAAAAGATACCCTGAGATTTCTAAAGAACTAGGTATAGACAAGACTTTTGATCATACAAACTTCTGATTAATAACATTATTTTTTGGATATTCAAGATATTGTTTTCCTGGGTATGTTCTATCAAACAAACCCCTTTCTCCACTAATTTGATTTAGAATCACAGGATCATAGAATCATTTGGGTTGAAACAAACGTTTAAAACTCATCCAGTCCACCCTATCTGCAATGAGTACGGTCATCATCTAGATCAGATAGCTCAGAGCCTCATACAATCTGTTTCTGGGGATGTGGAATCTGCCACATCTCTGGGCCACCTGTACCAGTGTTTCAGCACCGTCATCAAGAAAAATTTCTTCCTTATATTAGTCTGAGTCAACACCCTTTTAGTTTAAAACCACTGCCCTTTGTCCTATCATTATTAACAAGTCTGTCCCTATCTTTCTTCTACAACCCTCCTAAGCACTGAAGGGCTCCTCTAAGATCTACCCAGAACCTTCTATTTTCCAGGCTGAACAACCCCAACTCTCTCACGGTTTCTTCACAGGAGAGATGTTTCAGCCCCCTGACCTGTTTTGTGTCCCTCTAAACATACTCCAACACATCTATGTCTTTTTTTTATGGGGTTCATAAGCAACATAAAGACTTAGATCTGGAGTTTATTTGGCTCAGAATATTTTTCCAGTAAAAGTTGCTGTATTGTATTTCAAAGCTAAGATAAGATTGACACAGCAGTCTATTGATAAGATTACAAAATTAGAGCCGTAAGTAAGGACAATTGAAGAAAATTGTACGTGGGCATTCATGAACAGGAAAGGAACACTGAGCTTATTGCAAAATATTGTATTTTATAGCAGTTGAAAAATTTCAGTATTGCTTATTAAGAAGCAAGCTTATTTAAGCAAGAAGTTTTGTTCATAATTCAGATAAAGTAAGTCTTCATACTGTGATAGCTCATTAACTATTGCTATCAAATGAAGCACAACACTCAGAAATATACTTGCTGACTACACAGTTTGTATGACAATCCTTAGCATGTTTTCATCCAGGAAGTTTGTTCTAAAAAGGTCTTGTTGCCTGTTTGCACATCTATTTCCTCCTAAAATATTTATTCTTCAATAATGCAAATTTACTTGACAACTCAGCTGACTTACAATATTCTGATATCTTTTTCAAGTGACAAAAAAATATCTTTTCTAGTCTAGGAACTGGCTGAATGAGCTGCAGGTTTGTATTCCAGTGATTCTTAACAACACAGTTGAGACGAGTCATATATTCAAGGGCTTACATTTTTCTTCCTGACATCTTGCAGTAACACCTACTGAAAAAGAATTACATTATGTGGTTCATCTAATGAAAGCTAAACGTTTTATTTCATAAGAAACATGAATACAAAAAAAAGTATAACAGAAAACAAAATTCACCATGACTCTTTATAGCCAACTGTAATAAGTTTTACCCAAGGCCTCAGCCTTTCTTTTGGGGATCCTATCATATTCGTCTTGAATATGAATTAACGTAGCTGATAAAATATTCAAAATTACTGTATATATTGGTGTTGTGTTGTTCAGTAAAAAGTAATTAATACACTGTGGAAAAATGCATAAACAATTACCTAATAAGAGAGAAGACATCAGTTTGAAAGATACCATGGCACATTGTCGAGTACTCAATGTATAACATTGCGTTGGTTAAAATGTTTTTGCTTCATCCTGTTTTGTAGAATCAGTTTGTGTGCTGCACATGCAGAAAGACAGAAAAATGCAGCTGGAACTAAGGAATATGGAATTTTCTTAAAGTCTTCCGGCATTTCAGACATGCTTGTAGTTTTTAACTAAAAAAGGAAGCTGGGTATGTCTAGAGTACTTAGAGTAGCTAATTTTACAGTGGGATTGACAAGGCTACTCCTATAATTTGAAATACATAACATTACAGTAGATATGAATGCTGGGTTTCAATTTACTTTGAAATACTTCAAAATATAAAAATGCACAATAATCAAAGTTAGAAAACATAACAGGTGTATATCTAGAAGACAGTTTTATCCATTTGGGGAGACATTCTAAAAATGCTGAGGGATTAAAAAGCTGTGGAAATATTTTATTTCATATAAAGAGAAAGGATAATTTATTAATTATTTAATATTAAGTAGGGTAAATACATTTTGCCTGCTGATTTTATTCTTTTTTTCTTAGATTTTTCCCATCACTATAGCATCCAGAAACAAGATTAGTTTCATGACACGGTTTGTTTCTTCAGTGATTTAGGCATGTAGGTGATCACAATTTTCATTACAGAAGTGGTCTGTTGGGATACATGAAAAAGACAGTCAGTACAATGAATAAGTTGAACATGCCCTCAGTATGTACAAATAAACTGCACGTAAAATGTCTGCATTTTTTTGCTGAGCTCAGAGCCATCCCATAAGTAAAGCAAAGGTTCAAAGGCATAACAATCACCTACTTGCTACCCTCACATCTAATAAAATCACTCTCTTCCAAAAATCACATCAGACCAAACTATAATCACCTCCTCTCTAAGACCAGCTCTTCATAACTCACACAGTATTCATCTCCTAAAGGATAAAACATACTTTACTGTGCCTTTTTTTCTGATTAAGATGGTAAATTTTCAGCTACCTTCAGGGCTGCTATAAAGTCTGCATTACAATTTAGATGAAAAGATTGGAAAGGAGTAGCAAATATATATTCTTTCTCTAAAGAGAGGAAATTCACCCTCCTTCCGAAAAAATGTACTTAGAAACAGCTAAATAAAAAGAGGAAATCTGCATTTGATACTTAAATGTGCATCTCTTGGTGACAGCCCAACTTTCTTACAGTTTTCGAGTGCAGCTAGCATCAATGTTAATATGAACATTTCCTACTACTTGCTTTCCTTTGACAATATTATGGGACTACTTGAAGATTCTTTTCTTTTTTTAATAGCTAAATATTTCTTTCTATGATTTCTGTTATTTCTCTTGTGAGTGTTAGGAACTTTTCCTGTCTCAATAGACTTTGCATGCCTATCATCAATCACTAAAGGAAAAAGAAAAAGAAAACAACATGAATGGTTTCTAAATCCCATAGTCCTGCCATCTTTTCACTATTTCCACCGTAATCAACTCCATATATACTACTGCTTTGAAGTAGTTGTGGCTTGCTAAATGTGAGACAACATTCATCATACAAGTAAAGGAACTACATTATTATCTGGGTATTTTATAGGTGAAGGTGGTTTTTTTGATGGGAAAAAGGACTTAAGAACTTAAAGTAACAATATCTGGCTCACTGATACTTTCAAAGTAAAGATACCTTGGCAGTCTGAATTGCCAGTGATATTTCTACCATTATAGTAAAAAATCAAAACTAAAAGCAACTTTTGGTAGAATCTAGATGATTTACATTCTCATATATAACAGAATTTATATGAATACATGGTTGTGCCTTTTGAAAACAAGATACTCTAAACCCATCCGCTTTTCTAAGAATTTTGAGTAAAATATCTTAGAAAATAAATGGTTCTATGTTTGCATCACAAAATCACTATGTTGCTTATATGGTTTTAAAAAACTTTCACAAAATTTAATATTCTTTCACAGTTTAAAAAAATTTCGGTTTTATCGTAATATATTCATTTTGTCAAAATAACATTTTGAAAACTTGTCCAACTTCATTCTTGAGGGAATATTAGTTTCAAACCTTTAAAAATCACCCAGCTAGCGCATACAATGGCTTCTTTGAGTGGTCACACGGCTTCTTCTACCCTGAGCATGTATTTATCTTCACAATGTAGATGTCAGAGAAGAAATCCAAACATCTCATTTAAGTAATGGAAGACTGGCACACAGAGAAGTTATTTAAAGGGAACTGAACCTTTCTATCATGCAGCAGTGTCATAACCCAGGAAACATTCTTCACATTCTAATTAAAAACTACCATGTAACAGCTTGCTGTGCAATGACTGTATAAATGACACTGATATCGTGGTTTAGTAACCTAATTTTTGATCAGAAGTGATTTTACTCCAAACTGCACATATATAGCTGTATACTACAGTCTTCAATGTTGACCTTCAAGATGGTCCTTTATTGTCATCACATACACATGTATGCAGTATATAAAAATATTGGGGGTTTGTATGCAGGTATTTTTCCAGGTATGCAGTTCATGGGGTTTTTTTCTGTTGTCAATCAATATACATGTATATATTTTAATACAAATTTCGTTGTGTACGCAGGTGGACTGTGCTTTTATCTTAAACGAAAAATTTGTCTGTATACGTCATGCCCTACTATATTTTATTGGGTGTAAATGGCAAGGCTGTGGCAGTGAGAGGCTGCAGGGATGCCTTCTGTGGAAGTAGGTCAGGGACTGCTCTGTGCCAGATACAGTTCAGCCTAAGAGCCAAGTGTGTAGTGCCTGTGAAAATATTGTGAGAGGTCAGAGGAGTAGGAAGGCTATGAAATGAGGGAATGAAGGAACACCAAAGTTGTAAGTGTATGAGATGCTCCATGAAAGACAAGGTATATCCAACACTGTAGCCTGTGGACAAGTCCTTATCAGAGGAGGTAAAACCCTGAAGACACACGGGACAGCCTGTGAAGGATGTATGCCAGAGCATAAAAAATGAACAAGAAGCAAAGTGAGGAAGAGAGAAACTGCTCCATCCTGAGCCTGACCACCTGCACCAGCCATTGTGTCATTGAGGGGACTGAATGTAAACCGTGGTGATAAGAAGTCAGTGACCGAGGTAAAGCTGAGCCCAGCAAGCGGGGATAAGAGGTGTCTGGCCCTAAGTGATTAAATGTTCATCTTGTTTCCCAGTAACCTGAATCAATAAGCAAATAATTCAACTTAAATTCCTCAAGTCAAGTCTGGTTTTGCTGCAACAGTATCTGGTGAGGGATTTCCCTGAGTTTATTTCAAACAACAAGTTTTCTTACTCCTCTTCCTCCTAATTTTTTCCTCATCCATCCTGCTGGGTGGGGGCGACAAGGAGTAAGCAAGGAACTGTTTAGATGTTCAGCTGCTAGATGGGGTCAACCACCGTGTATGTAGAATCAAAGACAAATCATAGACAAACAAAAATAATGATAATTTCTTGTTTTTCTTATTTTTACCTTTTTTTTTTTTCAAAAATGGCTAAAGAAGGCAGTCCTTGATTGATACTTTTTCTGTGTGAATGGAGCATGCTTATAAGTGTACTTTTCATAAACAAAGAAAGCGGATTAATTTTCTGCATTTTACTGCATAGCATAAGACACTGCAGCAGACTTAATAGAATATTAAACATAAACTTTATTGAAATATATAATATTTTTTTGTTAAAGGTAAAAATATTTTAAGGTAAGATCATCCAGAATTATTCACCCCACTCACCATGGTTTTCAGCATCTCCTTCTTCATGTCTAATATGCTGCATCACACCTGAAATCAGTTTTCCATTCAGCACATCTTTTATTCTTTTCCATAAGCTTCCTTCTTGTTGAGGATGGACAGCAGAGCAAATATATAACAGGTGAGTGAAGATAATAAAATCATTCTTTCTTCCAATGGTCTGTACATCATCATTTTTGCTGATAACTTGCAATGTCTGACCTTTTAAACTGACAGGATGTTCACCACTGAAGCTTTATAAAGATGGCTATCTCATCTCAGAAAAATGGAAGCCAGGCATTCAAGACTGACTTGTATTTGTCTCTGAATCAAACTGTCATTTTTGCTCTGTTAGCATTTGTTATCGAGTCAGGACAAGCAGTTATTCTGTAGGCTAGTTCATGTAACCTTGAATTTTTCAGAAAGTCCTTGAGAGTTAATTCAGTGGGCTTACACAACTACAGTTCATGTATATAAGTGAGTTATACAGAATCTTGGCAGCTAGCAGTTGTAATAAACATTTAATTTACAATCCATACAATCGTTTTAACTTTGCAAAGTGCTTCATGTATCCATCTTTTTCCACTGATTTATTGTAATCCCCGTTTAGCTCAACTTACATTTATGGGGAATCCTTCATGGCTTAAAAACCAAGACAAAGATATGAACAGTTCATCATTCAGCAGGAATCCTGTTAAGATTTCCAACTGGATTTTAGTCCAGAAATTTAATAAATGGACAACCCTCCTCCACCCCAAATCAAATTGAAACAAACAAAATGGTGCATCAACATCCCTTTACAAGTGAAATAAATGTATATGGCAGAGACCAAGGAACTCACTGTATTATTGCAAAAAGAAGAAATTAGATCACTGATATGAGGTGCCAAACTACAAAACATTTCTAAGTAGCAAAAGTATCCCATACTGTTTTATATATTTGCATAAGTCACCACAAAGTGAACAACTAAATAAATAGCCAAAATCAATCTAGAGTTCAGAATTTGCAGGGAACTAACCTGTATTAGACATGGAGGACCAGTCTCTGAACAGTCTTTTAATTTTAATTGCAAAAAGATTGTACTTTGTTTTAAATTTTTTTTTTTTATCCAGATTTTTCTTTTTTTTTTCTTTTTTAATGTCTGTCTGTAATTTATGCACTGATCTTCCATTCCTATTATGGTAGGCAAAGTTTTCCTAAAAATTCTTGCAGATGGTGGTAAGGTTTTGAAGCCACCTTGTGAAAGTGTGCAAACAGCCGAAAGGGAATTTCAAAATATGCATGAGATACTTCCATTTCAAAAGCACATTACCTTCAAGGATTTGAGTTTAGCAAAATTTTTCTTCCCCAAAAAAATTTTGATTCACAAATAAATAAAACCACAGCAAGAGTCTAGACAACTTCATTTTAATTGCCTTTGCTCTGCTCAGAGATTGCAGAAAAATACAGAGATTACCCACAGCATTAAGAAAAAGAATAAATTTGTGTGTCTATTGTCTAACTATATGTTAAAAAAAATGTATCTTGGGTATGATAATC
This sequence comes from Lycocorax pyrrhopterus obiensis, assembly GCA_014706295.1. Classification (NCBI taxonomy): domain Eukaryota; kingdom Metazoa; phylum Chordata; class Aves; order Passeriformes; family Paradisaeidae; genus Lycocorax; species Lycocorax pyrrhopterus. The sequence goes on from JACSVZ010000007.1 coordinate 35,206,812, forward strand.
AATGGCATGGTGCAAACACTAAAGTCAGCTTTGCTGCTACTTTTTATACACCTTACACAACAGTACACAAAAATGCAGCTGGCTTTGAGATATTCACATTCACATTCATGTTGATATTCACTTTGTGTCAAACTTCTCTCCTATAAGCTTTTAAATATTTCCAGACATAGATGATCCAAAAGAAAAACAGGGATATTAGGGCTGGGGGCTCAGGGTTTTCATGAGAAGGACAATGGTGATTTAGTGCAGAGGACCTTTTCAGCAAATTGTGGGCTATTTCTTCATGAAGAGAAATTCTGGTAAGGAAGGACTTGAAGTAAAGAAAGTTAATACGTTACTGGGAATATCAAAAATTTTGAAAATATATTCATCTTTCTGATTTCTGAGTTTCCTGGATGAAACATGTAAAATATATGATTTATAAGACTTCAGTATCCTTTTTGAGGAAAGTTAGATACAGTCAGATATTTTTCCTTTACTGTTTGTGAAGTGTAAAGGGAAATTTCTGATACATTATACGGTATTTACAATAGAGAAAGCTTTGAAGCACTTTGGTTTGTGAAACAGCTAGAACTGGGCGAAAACTTAATCACTTCAAGTAAGAATTCAAGAAATTTTCCTCATTTATTTTTTTAAAAAAGAAGATTTTCTAGGAATGGATTTCATACTGTTTGAACTTATTTAATACGTAGAGGTATTCTTATGTTGCTTTGATGAACTATTCAGTTCTTGCAGGTAAAATGCAAATGGAAATACATGAATGTGTATATTTACTTGTTACGATTGGCTTGAACAATTAATGATGTTCACAAGTTTTAAGTCAAGATTTTTCTTTGTTCTTGGTTAATTAATTGGTCTAAGATTACTTTTAACAAACACTTAATTTTTACTGTTCTATTCATAACTGTTTAGAAAGATGAATTCTGATTCTGGTTTCTTTGTTGAATAGAACTCATCTGCAATAAACAGGATGTCTACACAACCAGAAGAATGGAGATCTAATTTAACTATAACCTAACTATATGTTTAAAACTAGAAACTTCCTTCAATACAGAAAGTTGTGCTGGTTCTCCCATAACACGTAGTCTAGTTTGGGATAATAAAATGAAGAAAGCATGATTTGCCTGAAGCTGACACTCTGGAATCTCCTGTCTATGGCACTCTCAGAATGAGAAATTAGGATAAGTACATTTTTTTATAGTACAGCATTTTCCAAATGTCTCAGCTGTTTCTTTCTAGAACAATAAATTGTTATGCTTCTCAGCTGTGGCACATATTCAAGAATCTTAGAGACTGAGGTCCCTGAGTCTCATTTCCAGGCATGATTAATAGTTGGAGCTAAAAGAATTATATTATTATTTTATCTAAAGATGCAGGTACAAGGCTGAGATACTTAGGGATTGTAAGTAGAACCATTAGCGAAGGACTACATGTTCTGTTGACTACACCTGAGGGGCTTTTGGTAAGTGACTAAATCAGTAAATGAGTTCTCATTAAACATAACAAGCAGCAAGTGCTGGGAATGAATCAGGTAAAAATAGGTTGGCTATTCTATTTCAACTAATTGCTTTCCTGACAAACTGTTTATTTGGGCAAGGTCTTGAAAGCTATTGCTGTAGCTCCAGCAAAAAGGTATCAAAGGAATGTTCAGTCCTTGAGAGCTGTACATCAATCCCATTGTGAATTTTAGCATATAAAATGTCTTCCTTTACAACATATATAGATTGTACCTCTGATTTCTTCTAGAAACACTTTTGAGACTAATGGGATGAAGAGTCACTTTTACCAGTAGGCACTTGCTGTATAAGTGGAGATGTACGCTATTGGGGTTTCTTGTGTTCTGGGACTTCTCCATCTAATCAAAATATTTTAATTAATAATGTATCTCAATTGTGCTCGTTTTCTTAGAATGCTTTCAGCCCATTAAATTATTCTATTTCCTGCGGTTTTTTTCTCTGCAGTAGAAAGGTTAGGCACAGAAATAAATAACCTGCTTTAATGTCTTTCTCCACTATCTCTGTGAATGAAGCAGCTTACAATAGCGCTGTTGTATTTGTTTATGTTTTATCAGTTTCTCAGTGGTAATTACTTATTGCAATCTGAAGAACTGTAGGCTTTTCTTACTACGTCTCATTTACAATTGTAGTTATTTACATGTTTACCAGTCAGTTACTAACAGAGTATTTAAATATTTATATTTATTCCATGGTGGTGTAATGCATACAGAGGATTCACATGTCATTTTTAGCTTCTTCCGATTATAATTCTAAAAAAAAGAAAAAAGATATCTTCATTCAGTCTGACTTATCCAAGTTCAAAAAAATTTAGCTTGGTTTGAAATAGGTAAATATGGCAAATGAAAATGAGTGTTGGAACACATGGCTATGTTTTAGCACCAGGTTATGTTGAATAAAATCAGAAAAGTAATTGTCAGTCACTATGGTGAATTGCTTGCATCCATGCACATGATGTCCTACTTTGAAGTCAGATCCCCAATGCATCTGTATTCTTTTCTAAGTGGTTTTGGTTTGGTTCTGTTTCTCAGAAGTAAATGATATATACAAATACCAGCTTGTTAAAGAAAAAGCTATTCTGCTTTCTTGACCCTTGTTGTACAATCAAAATTTAAACCAATTACCTTATCATTTATATATCTTTAGCATATTTCTCAAAAAGAGTTTTCCTCTTTAAAATAAGCAAGGGAAGGAAAAATAATTGCTTTACTCTGGTAAATATTTTAACTCTTAATTGTACTTATTTTTACAACTGTTGTTCCCTTCTACTTCCATATGTCATTAGATGATCTCTATTATTGTTTTTGATGATTTAGCATCCTCTAGCTGTGCCAACTCGAAGTTATATCACCAATGACTTTTTTTTTCCTAAAGTGCACAAGTGTAAAAAAGATGCAAATTTCTTGATTTGAAATCTTCGTAGCTACAAAATCCCTTATGCATCAATTAGCTGGTAACAGTAGCCAAAAGTTCTTTTTATTTAGTATGGTATTCTGATTATTCTTTTATCCTTTTTGTTCTTTGTCTTTCATGTTTAATAGTCTTCTTTCCATTATAATTATTAATTTTCATAAAGCTAGAGTAACTAATATAAAAGTTTTGGGGTTTTTATGAAATCACAGATTATAAAGTCTGATGAGACGTTCCTGATCAGTTTGTACCATCTTTTGTGCTAGCTTGGTCACAAGGCCTCCTCTGAGTTAATTCATGTTTGAAAGAAAGCATGCACGCATACACACACACACGCATATATATACTCATAATATAAATGTAAATTTTTTTGTTATAAGAACTACCTTATTCTTCTGAGACTTGTTATAATGTCCAATTATTTATATGATTTATTTGTAATCTGAATTTATCTAGTGTCAACTTACAGTTTCTTAATTTTTTATAGATTTTTCAGACAGCCTGAAAAACCTTCTATTATCTAGTAGATATTATTTAGTGCTCTAAACTCAGGTAAACTGAAAAAAAATCAGCTAAAATTAAAAAAAGGGAAGTAATTAATAGAAATGTAAAATATATATTATACATACTTTAATAATTCTCTAAATGAAGTTACTATGGATTGACAAACTTTACAATAAAAGAAGAGAAAAGACTGGAGGAAAATTATAAGTTGAGTATCTCGAGTCAACCGATTGCTTTTATTTAATATTATAAAATATGACCTTGGCATGAAAACACAGTGCTGTCATCATGTAAGTTTCTGACGACTGAGAGATGGGAATAATTGTATTCACGAAGTATTAGCAAAGTATCATAAACAAGAAAACAATGACAGATATACAGATAAAATTAGGTCTTACAGGATGAAGCGTTGAGTCATGTAGTTAGAGATTAAAAGTATAGAGGTCTTTTTAGAAAGTTCATAGTCTGAAATAATGGAGGAGATTAAATTCCCATGTGGAATCTCTTTCTCTGCGAATGGTAATGTGGCCATGAAATAAAGAAATGAAATCTAACAATCAAGATAGTTCCAGCTGACATAAGAAAATATTTGTGTTGCTATACAAACCCTTATAAGACTTCATTAAGAGTACCATTTATAGTTTTAAACTTCAGTGGTAGAGAAAAGTGGGCACAAATGAATAGAGTTTCAAAGAAAATCTGTAGGATGAAATGCATATTAAAGAACCTGTGAAATAAGATATCTAAATGGCTTTGAATTATTTATGTTAGCAAAGTGAACTCAATTGGAGTAATTATTTTGTCCATAAACATACAACTAATAGGATTAAAATCACTGAAGATCTAGACGTAGGAATGAGTAAGCCCATGAACGTATATAGAGTGAAAAACAGAAGTGACTTTCTTGCCGTTAAAAGGTGAGATTTTTAAATGGCACCAAATTAAAAAAATATGCCTTACTAGTTCTGTGATAGAACCTGATAAATTTATGCAAGTTAACAGGATCGACTGTGATAAGGTTATATGTATGATAACCCAGCCTTTTAATTGTAATCGTAATATTTACTTTAAATATTGTGAAATTTCTTCTGATAAACTTCTCTAAGGATTAAGTAGCTACTCTTTGCAAAAACAGTATTTTGTTTGCGTGAGAGCACACTGATGTGGGAGCACAATGAAATGTTTTTGTGATGCAATAGTAAAAAGTTACTGTTTGTCATTCATATTTCATTTTTCTTCCAGTTGACATGACCCTTTCAAATGTTGAAATGCCTAGTATGTCTTGTCTTCTGGTACAATATAGACACCAAAAGCCAATACTACTTCACTTTATACTTGATTCCCTTGAATTTGTTGTCAGAGACACTTGAAGTCAGTGACTTAGAAAGAACTAATTAAGATTGCCTAATGTAGACAGCCAGGGGAAATACTTGAGTTAGTCTGTATATCTCTTTAGGCCTACTGGCCATAGAAATTGTCTTTGAATAGTGAGACTTTCCCTCTGCACATAATCTCCTTTGCTCTCAAAATCTCTCCTAACTAGGTTATAATCAGAGGTTTGAACATCAGCCAAACCATCTCATCAGATTCCAGCAATGCCGGACCGATGAAATGTGTACTCATGAATTAGTAATTTATAATTGCTATAATTTATTACTAAGGCTCCTGGAAATGAGCTCTTACTTGAATACGGTTCTTCCAACTGGTATCTTGTACTTTAAAATTGCAATATTTAATTCTTCTTCCATACTTTCATAGAGAAATTAATTGCTGATAAACTTCAAGCTCCTGAGTGATCAAAGGCCCAAGATGCCTATGCATACATCTGTACAAATTAAATTGAATTACAAAAAAGAAAGGTCATAGTGTCATTTTTATTAACTACTTTTAGGTTTCCCACTCCTCTCAGCTCTTCTAGAGCTCAGCTTTAGGAAGATTTCAGCACACAGTCTGGGGGCTCAGGGAACCTGGTCACACTTTCCATCAAGAATATAGTATTGATATTGTTGGAAGATACAAATGAATTAGAAAGACCAGGAACATGCACTGAAGAGAAAAATGCTGTCAAAATAGTCTTTTTTTATCAAATTCCATAAAATTTCTTTCATACTTTCACAAACTTTCCTTTTATTTAATATGTCTTTACAACTAGACAGTGAAGTACCACTAATGTTTGAACTTTTTGGTTCTGCCTTACTTTCTCAATAGTGATACACATGAACACTTTCTAAACTCAAAGCATATACACAGTCCTCACTGTGCTTTTTCAGTCTAACTTTCCATACATTTAACATTCTCATGCTATATTTAATTTTCATATCTGAATTTATAGTTAATCTGAGGTTCTGGACCTTAGGTTTTGCAATTATTTTTCATTACAAAACTTTGTAAAAAACACTTTCTGGAAATTGTTTTTCCATTAGAAAAGCTGCAATTGTATTCAGCGTGATGTCTTCATTCAATCTTTGCAGTTACAGTACCTTCAGAATTAATCAATAAGCACCTGATTCCTAGACGAAGGTTAAAATGATTTTCTGGCAGCCCTGGCAGAAAATGTCTGGCAATTCAGTTACTTAAAATTGGTCTGGATTTTTATAAGTAATTAGTCAACAGCTAGATCTTTAGGAAGATCATTCTTTAGGAAGGGAAATGGGAAATTTCCATGTCTCTGAACATGGATATTTGGGAATCTGGATTTTCTGTGAACATTTCCTTCAAATCCAAAACTGTGTACCTAGATCACCTTTGTGGAAATACAAAAGCAATGGCCCAATTTTTCATGGCATTAGTAGTTGCATCACCTGAAAGTCTGGCTCACTTCAGTGATAATATGCTAGTTGGGAGTGTCAACCAACTAGACGTGAATGAAAATGAAATCTTTAAAAAAATATTTATTATTTCATATTGTATTATTTTAACAAAAATTGGTAGGAATAGAGGACAAGTTTCAGTATCTTCTTGCTACTATGAAAGGCAAACAGGGACATATGTCTCAATAAACATTATTGATATGTGTTTGGAATAATCTGTTAAACTGTGAGAACATAAGATACCTTAAGGTGTAAAAATTGTACACATCCCCACTCATCTTATTGTAAAATATGTGAAGCTGTCAAAGACTGCAGTTTCTTGCAAACTATCAAACTTTTTGACACAAAAGGATTGAGATGGGATTTGTATTCTCAGCATTAAACCAGGTTACCAAGAGGAATACGTAAAGAAGACATTTTATATTCTAAAAGTAAAACTTTGAAAACTTGCTAGGGCTTAAAAGTTAGGTGAAAATATTACCATTCTCACCTCTTTGAACATGGGAAATGGAAATTTTAATATGACTCACACATTATGAAAAGTAAAGTTGAATATTTGTGATAGACAATCAACTGCATCTTAGCATTCTAGTTTGTGTTTTACGGGTACTGCAAAAACCCTGACCTTTTAAAGACATATGGAATGTAACTACAAGTGCTCCTCTAAGATACAGGAAGTGGGGGATGAATATTATAAATCAAACTGTAGCAAAATCTTACTAAATAACGATTAGTAACCAGCAAAGAAATTTGTTTAGCTTAGCCAAGGGCAATGATTATATGGCAAATCATCTGAGAGGCTCTGTGGTGATTTAGAAAAAACATCAGGTTCAGAAATTATAGTTTGCAGGTATTGGGGCAGAAAGTCAATAATGAACTTGAAGATTTCAATCCCATCAGTTTAAGGAAAGTATTTCTGATAATCCCCAAATGACATTTCATTAGAGAAATTGTTCTTTATGGAAATCTGCTAGAAAATCCAGGGACTGTAAGAGCTTGTATGCCAGGTGACTCATAACTGGCATTTCATCAAGTTCATCCATAGATTCTGTAAAAAGACAAAAGGGACGTGTTACTTGCCTTGAGGTCAGGGTGCAAAAGTTGTATAATTTACAAAGTCTGTGTGTGCCATTTGTTGAAGAGTGATCTGTGTGAGCAGAGTGTTGAAAATCCATATGTTTTGCTGCCTGTCTACCCAGCTGTCAATCACTGCATGGAACATGAGACCTTTGTAGACGGCAGCACAAATAAGAATTGTTTTCAATATTTCAGTGTCATGACTTCACTTAAAAAATTTATAAAACAGAAATCTGCAGACTAAAAATGAACATTCATGATCTTGCCAATCTCTGAGCATGAATCTGTCCATTTGGATAAGTATCCAAAGATCTCTATCTGTAAAAATATATATACATCTATATTTTGTAATATGGCTGTGATATGCTGAACAAATACCTTCACAAAAGTATCCATGAGTTTGAGTTGCTCATGTAGTTCTAGAATGACAAATGTGTGTAATATATTTTTCTTTCTAGTTTGTATTTTCTTTTCTATATGAAGAACTGAGTTTCATCTACTATTTGGTATGCACAGATCTTACTTTCCCTCTTCAATTGTCATTATCTTCATCCACAAGTATTCTCACTTTCTTCTTGTTTTCTTTTCACCCTACAAAGGAAGGGTGTGGCAAGCAGCTGGGTCAGTGTTTGACTGTCAGCCAAGGTCAATTCACCAACCCTAAAACCACATTGTATGTATGTATGTATGTATGTATGTATGTATGTTTCTTTCTTTCTTTGTTTTCATCATTCTAGTAAATAAAGGTAAAAGAAACAAAAAAAAAATCAGTATTCTTCTTACATGGAATTAAAAGGCAACATTCTCTTTAAAGTCAGATTACTTACAACAGAAATAAGGCAAAATATTTCATTAACTTCCCCTTAAGCATATGACAGTGAGTCTATATTTAATATCCCTGCTTTATATTTAAGGAATTCACCAAAATTATCTGATTTCTATATGCTGACAGGTTCTACCAGAAGTACTGAAATCTCATGAGATATTTCAGGAAAGTTGCCTGCATAATCTGGTATGGATAAAGAAGAAACATTATTAAGCTTGACTTTCATGAAACTAATGAGATTTTTATATATTTTTTTCAGTTTGGTTGGTCCTTTTTTTCCTTGGTGAATGTACTCTCATCCCTTCACAAAAAGTAGACTAGGAAGAGAGTTGAATTAAGACAGATAAACGATAATGAGTCTTAATAAGAGTAATTGTTTATCTTTCAACCCGATGAGTTAAAGAGAGTAAAAACTGTGTGAAACATTGCATGGTGGATGGCAGATGCAGAGATAAAATGAAGGACACGGTGGTTTGTTTCAGCCAATTTTGTATGATGGGGCGACGATAGAAAGAGAGCTGGTGTAGGTTGCTAGTGCAGAAGATTAAGAAGTTTAAAGATTAGTGTATTATGTGCTGAATAACATTCATTTAAACACTCTTGCAAAAGTAAAGAACAGATAGTATGGTTTTTGTTTTAAAACTTCTCAGAGTATTTGAACAGATGTTTTTTATTCCTTTTGGGAGATTCCAAAAAGAGTAAGGTAGAAATTAAGTCTGCCAGAAAAGAAGAGATGATGTATAATAAGACTATAGATGGATAGAAAAAGAGTTTAAACATTTTAACAGATGGAACAGTTCAATGAATATAAATATAAAATAATTATGACTTTGATGCGTCTTTATCACACAAGGCCATGTTCATCATAAATTATAAGCTATAAAAAGGATTTTTACAGTCAAAAGACAAGCCTGTTTGTATCATTAATGAATGATGAGCAACAGAGACACAAACCCCAAATCTCAGTGTGAAGAATAATGACAACTTTGATAAGTCCATTACACAGGCTTTCCTATACTTTGTAAAATATGTAGAATTAAAAATACAAAGATTTTTCTTTTAAATCCCACAAGAAAAGCCTTTATGTGATTAAACTTTAGTGGTTTGCTGTAATAATTTTGAAATGAAAGAATAAAACTACTTAAAACTGAGAAACAAGTAGATCACAGGCTTAATTAAAACAAATCAGAGTGAAAAGAATTTAACATTAATTTATTCGAGTGCACTTATCGACACTTCATGAATAATGTATTATTATTTCAGTGAATAGTATCATATATTACACATTGTATACACAGTATATCCTCTCATTATATGGTAATATGGGAATCCTCCAAAATTTTCTGCCTCAGTATCCATTTCTACAGACATAAAGAACCATTAGGGGCAACTATCAAAAGATTGCTTTACATTTGCTACAAAGTCTCTCCCTAATAAGATTTTTTTTAAATCAGATGTTCGCAAGTAACTCAATTTACATGGGACGGCATATACTGTGAGAGCAGTCCATGTTACATCCAAGTGACTCACGAAAGAGCAGAATATCCACCAACAGTTTGTTGGAATGAAACATAGAAACACCCTCTAAAGAGGCAAAGTTGAACCTTGTTTCTGATCTGGACATGACAGAGTAATAGAAAGGCACAATATCAAATTAAGAGGAAAGATAACTGTAATTTACAGATGATAATCTAATTTACACAGTGTCTGCTTAAAATGCCAGAAGAAAGTGAGGCTGACATGCGTGTGGATTCTGCAGACTCACCCTTCCAGTCTGCCCTTGCCTGACATCGTGTTTGCCTGTACTCCCACAGCAGCCCAACTGCTAAAACAGATTTTGCCAATCCTGACAATTTCAGTGCAGTGTCATTGGACTGCTTACTTTATAAGAGGTCCTTTTCAAACTGCAAAGGAGTAGAATGACATGCTGTCTTATTCTGGTAAAAAACATGGCTGAATTACATGGCACCCAACGTAGAATCATTTCTCTTGTATGAAACTGCAGAGATTGAAGGGTTACGTACAGTAAAGATGGTGTTCTCCAGCACAGATCCTTATACCTGAATATTTGCTAAGTCTAAGCGAGTCAACCTAGGCTCCCTCTGTAGTTAAAGGAGAGAAATAAGGGTGGTTCCTCACACTTTGAGATGGTCTATTCCTCTCCAGAGACCATAGGTGTGGCAGTATGCTTGTTGCACTACACGTAACACTGATTAAAACTTCTGTTTAATCTAAAACACCTGCTTCTTCTGGGAGAAATCAGAGTTTTCGGTGAGATAGCATTTTAATAACAATACCATATTACTGTGTGAAAAAAAACCCCAATTTTGTCTTGATTAAAAAAAATGAAAAATTTTAAAATTGAAATATGCCATATGCTTTCCAGGTGTATAAATGATGGCATCATGTGAGACAGGTTCCTATGAGTTGCAGATTCCTGGGGAATTGTCCTAGTTTCACTTACAAAGGTAGTTTTAGATTAATTTTGATTATGGCTTTTAGATTTTAAATATAAGATTAGTGAACTAGTATATTATAGATTTTAATTAAAGCATATTCTGTTGAAAGAATTTTTCATTCACTCATACTGCCTGGCAAAATCCAAAACAATTGCAAGAAGTGACTCTGGGACTGAGGTTGGGTAAGTAAAGGAGGCAATGAGTTGTCCTTCTATCTTGATAAATTTAGGATGTTGCTGTCAACAGTTTGTGTGCCTTCTGGCCCCGTGAGCTGGACAGCAGCCGCATCTCTACAATCCTTAACTCCTAAGATGGATTCTGTTGTGCTGTGCTCCAAAGGATACATTTATAAATAAGAGCCACTGAAGCTGGTACAAGTTTGGAAGTTCTGAAAAGGCCTTGGTAAATACTCAGGGAAACAATGGTGCCCAATTAACATTTGGAGGCCAAGAAATTCTTGGTGTTTCCATTGCCTACTCAGTCCCAAAGGCTTCTGTTTTCTGTGATGTCCTGCTTGCTGTGTAACTACTATCGGTCTTTGATTGAGTGAGTTCACAGCTTGCTTGAACCCCAGTTTGGCTGAAAGAGGATATATCTCAAGTAATAAAACCCACAAATATTACCACTCTTTTTGTGTGGGTGATAAAATCAGACATGATATCAGACTTTTTAAAAGTTTTAATTACAGGAAGGTAGTTTTAAAAAATATATATTTTTTCAGGATTGTAATTTTTAAAAGTATTTTATTCTTTGATATGAAATAAAAAATTCTTGATTGTTTAATTTTTATGGAACCAGAAAGCTGTAGCTGATAAAGTATATGAATTAACTGAATAAAACATAGAAGACAACACAAAATATAAAATGCATTAACCAGTGCACATTATAACCACAATATCTTTTAAAATACTATGCAAACTTTTAGAATATACTTTCTAGTTGCATGCATAAGAAATAAAACATAATGCTTCCCATTTTCTAATCTTTCCCCCAAGAGCTCATTTGTAACAGCTAAAGAGAAAAGTGAGATTATAAAAAATAAAAAAAGGCTTACACAAATCTAATTGAAACTTTTCATTAGCCTGATGTTATTTTTAGACTGTCTCAAGGCTTCATAATTGAGCCTTTATAGTTGTACAAACAAATAGAAGACCGGTAAGAACCTGAAATTCATTACGTTTACTAATGAAGTCAGCCTGGCAACCTCTTCATTGAATATTGCAGTTTGATTGCCATCATATTCTGATTGGACCCTTGATTTACATTTTAATGAGCATATATTATTTCAAATGCAAACCAGGGTGTTATCAGGGGTATTTCACTAGAACTGACAAGATTAAATGAAAAACATCTAATGTTCTGTTTTATAAAAATACGAAAAGTGTAAGTGCAAGGCAGAAACATTTAATATATTGGAAGAAGCTTATAATAACTGACATTAATTAATTCATTTTAGATTCCTGTGAAAGAACATATTTTAAGCTCCTTATTCAGAAATTAATTTTTCAAGATTATTGTTTTTACAGTGGACACCCAAATAGCTATCTAGACTTCTCATTGGCCTTGAGATATTTATTGCATATGAAAAAGAAGATATAAAAAGAGAAACAAATTTTTAAAATAATTTTGTCCCTAAGTACATGCAAACTGTTTACTCCAGATTAATTTTCTATTTATTACATTATTTTTTTTCTTATTTATTTATTACTTATTTTCTGTGTATTTTACTTAGCAACTTATTAATTTTATTAATGGATTTTTAAAAGAATATTTTGATCTTTGCTACAGTTTTATTTAGTGGTAGCAAATTTTAAAGTAAAAAATAATATGTCTTCTTACTTCTAAACTCATTCATCAAAAATTGAAACACGGAAGTAATTAATTTTTGTCCCTTTGCCTATTCTTAATTTTATCACTGAATAGAGTAGCTGTGAGGAAAGACTGGTAGACAAATATGCTGTTAGAATAAATACAGAAAACTGTTTAATTGATTGGAGCTTTCCTATACTGAAATAAAATTTAAAACCCCCTAACAACCAACGAAACAAAACCCCAAACACACACAAGCAAACACAAAGCCAGCAGAAGTCAGAGCTCTTTTCAGCAAAACTGTAGGAAGCTGTTATGGGCTAGGGCCATTAAGCCAAACACTCCTGAAAATGAGCATGTTGGCTGCTCTTATTAAATGGCTGAAACTCCACTGCAGTTAGCAAAACTGCACTGCACTGGACTATTTCCAGTTTGTAACAATTATAAAAATTGGCTCTAAAGTGCTCACGTATTTTCCAGTGCTCCTGAAAATGAGAAAGGAGGGGTATATATGACAGGAGGAAAGGTTATTTGCATGCAAAAAGTTATTACTCTTATTGTATTTTGCTATTTTGTTTCTCTTTCAGGTTTTTATACAGTTTGTTTTAAACACAAAGCCAGGAAGTGAATGCATACCTTTCCAAGAAGTCATGGAAACATCTGTTTGGACTTATCTGTTACAGTTTTCTTTTTTTGTTTACATAATGTACATGGGTGTAATTTATTACTTACTGGACTATATCTGTTTTTCTGCATAAACCACTTCATGTAAATCTGCCCAGATTCTTGATCCAGCTGATAAGATAGCCACTATAAAAGAATGACTGTACTAATCAGCATTTTATGGAATATGCTTCACATTTCAGGTCCTTAAATTTATTATTGTAGTCAATCATTCTTTACTGAAAGGCTTTTTCCTTCAGCAATCACATTTTTACTCTTTTCATCACACATATTTTATAGATATTTAGATAATACCACTTAAGACATGACCCACTTTGGTTAAGAAGGGTCCTATGCTTATTTCTTGAATTGCTTATATGTAATTAATTTGAGATATTTCCCTTCCCTTCCCTTCCCTTCCCTTCCCTTCCCTTCCCACCTATGAGAAACAAAATGGAAAGAAAACCAAACAAACCAAGCAGACAAACAAAAAAAGCAGATAGACAAAAAGATTAAGCAACGCCGCATTGTTGACAAGGACTTGAAACTTGACCTGTTCAAAGAGAAAAGTGCCGCCTCATGAATGGAATAATATTCAGGAGATAAATGTCTCTTTTTTCTTTTCCCCTTTAAATGTGATGTTGTTCATTGATAAAGTCTGAACAGAACACTGTGATAGAATGATTAGGAAAGGGTAAAGATATCATCTAGAGAGCATTACTGAATATCTTTTTGTTTTATAAAATTATGCAAGAGTTTGAAATACCTTGGTGGGGGAGAAGGATATTTTTAGGAACACAGTGTATTGCCACTGACAATAATCAGGATTTAACAGTGAAGAGAACAATTTTAAAAGGCTCTTGGTTTGACTTACGTCAAACTGTCTTTCAGGGGAAACTAACTACCCAAGTGACTTAAACAGAATTCATTTCCCTCAATTCATGCACCTGAAATGTAGGTTCACGGCATAGAAAGGACCTCTCAGTCTTTGTCACAATCAAGTGAGAAACTAAACCCCAGTAAAGAGGCTGTGTCACCCCTTATATCTTTGGATTAACTACCCTGCATATATTCTCATTTCTTGCAATCGGTCATTAAGAGTTCAAACAAAATGTCAATACCTAGCTACTATTTAGATGGCTAAAGCTAGCTGAAGTACATCTGTGAGGGCTTAGAGAATGCAGTTGCATATCTCAAAACATTGTCCTCATAAGATAAGCCACCATAATGGAACTTTAGAGAAGCACACATGGCACAGCAGGAAGGAGTTAATTCCAGGCCTAACAGAGGTAAAGGTTTGGTTAGCATCTGGAGAAAATTTCCCACAGTGGCAGACTGTGGGAAAAGAAGCAAGTGTTAATGGATATGCCATCTCAATTTATAGGAATGGCATCCATATCCCATGAATATCCAGGAGTTAAACTGTATAAAGTAGTACCTGAGAAGACCAGCTCCAGGACCCCCACCACCAAAGACCAGGGTGAAGAAGGACCAGCAGGATGCCAAAGGAATCCATGTGGTGGTGTTATCCTTCTACTTAGTCTGTCTTGTCTCTCTGTCTCTCCCCCCACCCCACACCATGCTGCATCTTATTTCTTTCTATCTCTCTACACTTACTGTTAAATAAGATGCGTTTCATTGACTTCGGCCTGTGATCTTGTTTGCACCTTAATTCGGACAGAGGCATCCTTTATAAACAGATCATAACAACATCCTCCTGCCAGAGATTTTGGGACGCATTAATGCAGTTGGATTTTGGTTTTGGGATTCTGGTTTTGGGGAGGTGAAGGATAGCCAATCTTCGAGTAGATACACCAGCAACTAACAACCTACAACGTGTTTGAGTAGAACTCAATTTTGCTGAAAAATTAGCAGCAAAGAAATCTTTAGCAATGGAACAAATTTGGCATGTTATAACTATCTTGTTTGTCTGCTGTTTCCTTGCTCA
Source organism: Lycocorax pyrrhopterus obiensis (assembly GCA_014706295.1). Taxonomy (NCBI): domain Eukaryota; kingdom Metazoa; phylum Chordata; class Aves; order Passeriformes; family Paradisaeidae; genus Lycocorax; species Lycocorax pyrrhopterus. Next base: position 35,221,832 of record JACSVZ010000007.1, read on the forward strand.
AGGGACTTTTCTAGGTCCAGCACTATTCCAGCAATCTATCACTTTCTATGTTGCAATAGTCTGGCAGAGTTCCCTCTAAATATCAGGAAAATGAAAAAAATCTTTTTCACCACTTTTCCCACTTTTGAAAGGAAAATATTTTTTAAATTTCTACTGAATTACTCTTAGATCTATTTTAAATTTAAAAGGTCCTGATACATGATGAGATAATTGATGTTGTAAATGCATTTCCAGAATGCTGGCTTTTTATCTCTGGAAAAAACCCAGTTTTGGTGTATCTTCATTAGTTCAGGTAAGAAGTACATCTTGTTCTCAATTTATTTTGGTGTTTCTGAGAAATACTGCAATCCAACAGGCAGAAAAATGAAAATTTGTGAGAAGCTGTTCCATTAAATTGTGGATTTAGTGTGATTCAAAACATGGATCAAAACTTAAACAATTTTCATTGCTTCACTTTTCAGTACAAAAACCTTGCAACTGAGCAAAAGTATACTGAAAAATAGGGAGCTGAAACATTTGATTATTGAGGTTACGTACAACCAGGATCAGGAGTGCTACTGAAACAAAGTCTGACCATTTAAAGGTTTTCTATGCAGTGTCTAAAATAATCCTTTTAAGGTCACCCCTGATTGTTCTGTGTCATTTGTCTAGAGTTTTTCAGTTAGATTTGACTTTAGGCATATCAGCTCCTTGCTTAAGGACAATGATTTGATTTTTTTTTCCCTGAAACTATACCTTAACTTTTATGCTCTTTGGAGCCATTACCTCCTTCATTACGTAGTTGTTGATTAGACTTTTATAAAACATTACGATATGCCAGTCAGAAACCATGACACTACTCACAAGTAATTTTATAAAAATATAACACAATTTGTCATATTTTTATAGCAGACATTTCATACATACAACTTTAAATATTTAAGGATGCTCATTTATTCATGCATTCAGCACTGTCCAACAGACATTTTTTGCAAATTTATTACCTTTTCCTTGGTTAGAGAATTTTCCATTAAAATTACCGTGTATTTTACCATTTTTCTGTTATCTGCAGATCATTTTCAAGTATTTACTAAAAGCTTTTGATTAAATCAAAGAAGAACAATGGTTCTATTCTGTTTTCTCCTTTTAACAGATAAATATTCACGGGTTTAGTTTAGAGCTTAAGTTGTATGAGGTTCTTTCTAATCCTTTACAGGGTGATGTAAATGCTTAACATCTATCTATTGTGGAAAAGGAATGCCAGGAGACAAAGACAATTCTTGGATGAATAACAACATATGTTTCAGTCGTGATTTTATTTTATTTGTATTCATAAAAAGTTTCATAAGTAGCCAGCTGTTGTTTCAGCTCTCACAATTAACTCAATCCTTAGTAACACAAGCCAATTATTTTCACTGAAAAAGGGAATTTGTCAATAGGTGTGGTCCAATCATTGCATAATCAATTTTAAAAAATGTATGTATACTAAGCCCTGGCAAAAAGGAAAATCTTGCAAAAGAGGTAATTTTTAGTGCTGTGTTTATTGCTTGTCTACCCCAATCACAGCCTAACTTCTATGCCTGGGGGAGACATCTTCACTTATGACTTGGCACAGTGTGAACTCAACAGATGGACAGAAGTAGCCAAAAGCCAATGCTCTATGTACATTTAGGGTGTTTGCCAATGACAGGATCCTCAAAGAGGAATTTTTAAACAGCTGTCAATCCTAAAGCTATAACCCTATATTTAAACTGATACAACACTACTAATTCAGCTTTCAGACATTTCTGCTTCAAAAAATAATAACTGCCAAACTGTGCAAGGAAAGCTTTCATTTTGGTTTCATTTCAGTTTCATTTGTTCTTTTATTCTGTGGGGCATATGAGCTGCAACATGGAAACATACATAAGACTTGGGTCTTTGGGCACTGCTTCCCAGACATTATCTTCTGTTTGATCCTGTGAAAATATCCCTTACTAAACACAGCTGAAAGCTGAAGCTGCTGGGGCATGTTTGGAAAACAGGCCAAGACAAATGGTGTCATTTCACCACAAATAGACATATTCATGCAGCAAACAAAGGCAGTTTAAATTTCACTCTCCGCTGAGGACATCAACCTTTCTGAACTGTCACATTCAACAGGATCCAGACAGATAAAATGCATGGATTATTTCAAATTTCGTGAAGATACTACAAAAAACCTAGCTATTCCTCCCAAATCCTTTTTGTCTTTAGAGTCAAAGGATTGTGTGCTGAACCTGATTGGTTCTGTCAAGAAGAGAAGGAGTTTTGTATTATCTTTCAACCTCTGTGATAAATATTTGATCTATGACATTCTAGTTCTGGGGAATATCAACAACAGGGATGCTAACAAAAAAATATTTTGATTGTAAGCAGAGTGCTGCTAAGCATTTTTGGAAGCAGTAGAAGATGCTTTTCAGAGAAGCACACAGTCTCCACAGGAGGCAATAAAATGATGTGATCAGAAAATGCTGTAAATTTTGTGCCCTGTATTCTCATCTTGTTCTTGCTTCCAGTGCTTAGTTACACTTGTCCAGTCACCTATTCTCTTTCTACTGTGATATAATCACTTATGAAATATTGCAATAATTTTGATTACCATTTAAAGGATTTTGTTGAGAATTTACTCTCATTTATACATATTTGGAGGTTCTAGCTGCAAAATGCTAATAGAATAGTGTACAGCATTTAATAAGAATGAATTCATATTTCTACTTTCATGGAATGTTTGTCATAACATTCTTTATCCATGAGCTATACTGAGAAGTATATATAGGCCACCATCCATAAAATAAAATCATGACTACGTGATGCTCAACACAGAATATTTTATTAAAAAATTAAAAACATTTGATAACCTGGAAGTTATTAATGCTTAATGTATATTTTATTATTTATTTTTCATTCTGAGCAACTATATTTCTTCTACAAATGCCTTTTTACATTGCTTTAAATTTCTTTGAAAATCTTTGTGAAATGTCAGGTCTTGGTGACATAGCTGAAAGTAAGAAAGTTATTCGGGACAAAAATTGAACTGCTAATCCTTTTGGGGTACTGGGAGTTGTGGTAGTGTTATTTGTTTGGATTTTGTTTGTTTGGTTTTTTTCCACAGTAGCTTGTTTTTACTTCACCATATTTACTATACAATGGCCACCTGCAAACACAGTCAGCCACAAGATTTAGCTGATTGTACAAGAACCAGTATGAGAGAGCTTTAGTGTATTTTGGGGTCCCTAAACACTTCCAAATTTGCTTTCATACAGTCTAGATAAATAGGAGACAAGCAGTGCTGAAAATGAGCAAACTAGTCCACCAATATGCTCTGCTGCTGCTTTGCATTCTGCTTTGCTGTGTGCTACCAGCTGGGATCTGCTTTTCTAAATTTACTACAAATGCTTTGAGCTTGAGCTATGGCTTGTCTATTAGATAAGAGTATGGTTGAGAGAAAGCTGATCATGGGACCTGGCAAGCCTAAGTCTCAAAAACATGTCTTTATCTCTGTTGCATGAATCTACAATTGAAGAAAAGGGTAAAACCAGAAAAATGTGCATCTGGCTTTGGAATCTGGCCTTCTGCATAGGCTTTCTTGAGAAAGCTTAATAAGATGGAAATAACCCTAATTCTTACCATCTATAGATAATAGAGTCTGATAAAAAAAGGGGCAGCAAAACTACTAATTTTGAATGCATGTGATAAAGAATATCTTAACACAGTTTTAAAAGTTAAATATAATACTGCTAAAAATTTCATTAGGATAAATAATGCCTTGTCTCACTAGGGATCATTTTGAGCACATTATATTAAAAAGTACTTATTTTTCACTCACTTAAAGGTCTTAGTTTTATACATAATGATGCAAAGCAGCTTCCTTTCCAGGACTCTCCTGGGCATGGAAAAAAATGGTACAGGGTGTTCTATCTTACATTTTTGGCAAGCTATTTAACTGCTTTTGCTGAATTACATTTTAAAACCTTGACAGTGACTTAAATGGCCATGGATTTCAGCTTTGCTCCTAACATACCATAATGTCATAACTCTCTTCAGCAAGGCAGTGATGAGCAATTTTAAGCAGTGCAATGCACTCTCTGTGTGCATGTAGTCCCTCATCCCTCCTTAATAAGCATGCAGAGACATATATTTTACAAGACACAGCAAGCCAGGGGAAAAGCACCCCATTAATCTCCAGCAACTGGAGCAGTTTATTTTGTAATGAAATTTTGTTCTGTCCTTCTAATACAAACTGGTGCCTGTTTACTGTTACTTTTTAGGTTCAAAAGAAGAGATCTTGGACAGAAAATTTCTCGCTGCAGGTCATGTATTTTCTACATACACATAACACCAAAATACTTTTCCTGCAGAAATATACTCAAGAAGGAAATGGCAAGCTCTAAATTAATACATTGTTGCCTACTTTACTTCTCTTGATCAATAAAGGGCAGAAAATTTATTTGTGCAATACATGCATGAAACTCCTTGGTTTATTAACCCTGTTCCGTATTCACATTGATAGACGCAGAATACCTTAAGGCAGCTATTCTGGATTTCTTTTACTTCCTTTCAACCACGCTAATATTACTGATTGATAAGGCCTCCATTAACAACAATAACTGAAATTATGGATCTGCTTTGATTTTCGGTGTTTAGAGAGGTAAATATTGCGTACACCTTAGGCCCATGAAATGGTGGTTTTCTTGATCTATTAATAAGTCAAAATCATACCCTGCTGTAATGAACAATTGTTAAATAAAATTATTTTAAAAAATGGTAATGCTGGCCTGAATTCGATGTGTCTTCCAGTTGGTTCTGCAGGTGTTTCTACATAAAGAAAATCTCCTTTAATTCATAAATTCATTACCTCACATCTCTCCTGGGGAAGCAGTTGTCTAAAGAAGATTTTTGTACTGGAAGACAGTTCCATATGTACAACTCTACCAGGCCAATGCTCTGCATCTATTTATAAACATTTCATTTCCCTTTTCTGTGGACCCCACAAAGACTGTCTATAGGTCTTTATCAGCCAGGCAAATAATTTACCAGTCAATTTAATAATTGTACAATAATTAGTGTATAATAACTGCTCAAGGAGCTGCTATTTCACCTGTTGAAAGAAGAGTTTCTGAGGGAATAGGTGGAACAGAGAGGTGAAAGCTGCAGCTGATACAATGTTGGATGGCCTTGTGGTAGAGATGTATAATATTTAAAGGAAAAACAAAAGCAAAAGTACCACAATACAACCTCTCTTGTCAAAGAACTAAAAGCAGTAGAATGCTCAAGGTTTGTATGGACTCATTAAAATGTCAGGCCTTTATTACAAGACAGCAAAACTCAGTAAATAATAGAATTAATTCTTAAATATTGGAGAATTTGTTTGGATTATAATCCTGAACCAGAGTATTTAGGGTTTGAGAAAACACTGATGCTATGGAGAATTTTTTCAGTGTCACAACTTCAGAAACTTCATAAAAATTAGTATAAATGTTTGTTTGAATATTTCCTGACAAAAGGCATGCCCTTTTGTTGTTTATTTTTCTCCACTCTGAAATGGTTCATATGCTCAAGGTGTATGACCACTGTGGCATAATTCAGTTCATGAATCAAAAGACATAAATAATACATTCTGAGCAATTTTCAAATAATCCACATTCAAAAAACCTTTCTTCTAAATAATTCAGCTGTTGAATTTCAAAAAATTCAAAGGAAATCAGGATCCATTGCATGCCATTGGCTGGCCAAAACCACAAACATGATTGCAATTATTATTGTTCTTTTAGATAATTAAGCATGTAGAAAATGGATAAAGACTGCAAGATTAATATACCTCTTAACACATCAGAAGTAACCAAAATCAGCATATTAATCATTAATAAAATTCTGCATAATTTACAGTATTTTCTTCTGTGAAGGTAAAATATGGCTTTTTTCATACTTAGAAAGACTGATTTTAAAATTATACTTCAATTTTTAAAGTCTTGCACATGGAGGCTTTTGGCATGAAATGTAATAGAATTACATTTATTCCATAGTGATAATTCTGGATTAGTGTTTTCATTTTTGCAGTGCATAAATGCACCTAAATTCAAGATAACTGAAGCTTTGCAGATGATTTACAATGGAACATTAAGAAAGTGGACTCAAATGTCATTCCGGATTAATTAAACCCTAGTATAAGGGAATTAATTTTGTGAATATCTACAATCCTCATTTTGCTTGGAAACAAAACTGAGGAAAAACCCTCATGAATATGAGACTATTTTTTTCTCTCAAATATTCTCTTCTAATCCTGTTTAGTTGCTTTAGAATCCTATTAATTCTATCAGAGGCACAGAATTCTGCAGCTGTGTAGGCGTTTGCAGAAAAAATAGTGGTCAAGCTACATTTTGACATGTTAAAAACAGAATCCATACATCTTCAAAAGTTTGAACTAATGAGATTAAATTTTACTGTTTCTAAAGTATTTCTGTCACTTCCCAGCAGGTTTTTGAAATTCAAAATGTTTTTTTCATGAAGAGTGTAAGACAGTGCTCCTTAAAATATGAAAATCAGTCTTTAAACCAAAACATTTTATCCAAATTCTGTACAAGATGCTGCCGTTTTATCTACATTGTAATAATGTTTACAGGTTTTGTGGAAATAATTGGTGTGACAGAAATTGTTTATTTAGTTCCTACAGTTATTGTACTGCAAGGTAAGGGAATACCCTCCTGAGAGAAACTTTGTAAAAAATTGTTAGAATGACCAAAAGAAAAAGCAGTAGTTTATAAAAATCTGTAAAAGGAATTTAGAAACAAAGTGACCATAATGAAAAGAATCTTTTGTATTTCCTGAACTCAGTCCTGCCTGCGCTCTCAGACAGTCATGACAGCTGGGTGTTTGAATCATCGAATGGTTTGGGTTGGAAGGGACCTTAAAGATCACTCAGTTCCAAGTCCCCTGATTCCCTGCCACCTTCCACCTTCCACCAGACCAGGTTGCTCAGAGCCCCATCCAACCTGGCCTTGAACACTTCCAGGGCTGCGGCATCCACAATTTCTCTGGACAAGATGTTCCAGCGCCTCACAGTAAAAAATTTTTCCTGACATCTAATCTAAATCTACCCTCCTTCAGCTTAAGGTCTTTCCCCCTTGTCTTACGCTAGCCTTGTGAAAAGTCCCTCTCCATGTCTCTTGTAGCCCCCTTTAGGTAGGGAAAGGCTGCTACAACGTCTCTCTGAAGCTTTCTGTCTCTCAACAAGGCCAGCTCTCTAAGCCTGGCTCCACAGGAGAGGTGCTCCAGCTCTCTGATCATGACTGTGGCCCTTTGGACTCACTCCAGCGGGCCCGTGTCCTTTTGCTGGGGACTCCAGAGATGGAGGCAGTGGAGTGTCATGAGAGCAGAGCAGAGGGGCAGAATCCCCTCTCTCACCCTGCTGGCCACGCTGCTTTGGATGCAGCCCAGGATATGGTTGGCTTTCCGGGCTGCAAGTGCAGATTGCCAGCTCATGTGCAGCTTTTCATCCACCAGTACCTCCAAGTCTTTCTCTTCAGGCATGCTCTATAGATGTCTCTATGCACACTGGGAACTAATTTGTGAAGCTCAAACATACTTAGATATGAAAGATTGTCAAGAGTTCAGCTGAAAGATTTTTTGATGCATCCAGTTAACTGTATTAAAACTGTCTGAATTAATTTTCTGCTCAAAATGTACAAAAGTCAAAAGGTACAAAACTACACTCTCCCCTAAGCAGTTAAAAACTCCTGATACCTGGGTGTCCTTTCACACAGTGTGCACCAGCTTTTCTGATCCTAGTTGATGATGCAGCATTGCTCACAGTGGGATAATTTTGGATTTATGGATAAATTTTCCAGATTAAATAGGAAGTGTTCACTGCTACTTGGGAGTACAGAAGATACTAAACAAGGTTATTTTTGACAATATTATAGGCATATGTGCCTGAAGCTTGAGTTCAGGCAAGTTCACCTTTGTCATGGCTCTGAGTAACTCAAGCAATTAAATACACCTAAAAGCCTGATTTTATCAAATGTCTTGCACTGGGTGCCAGTAAACCAGAGATTATACCTGGAGGCACTACAGTTAGGACTGATGATTGCACTTGTGTAAAGACATTGGCACTACATGATTATTCAAGTTTTCATACAGTCATCTGAGAAATACTGCTTTAGTATTTGATTTTGTTATGTAGACTGAACAGAAAAAACCCAAACTGGGTTACATTTAAAATGTAAGTAGCAGGTAAATAAAAGAAGAAGAATAATGCAAAATTTAATTTTCTTTTACTAAGAACTCCCATTGGGATTATTTGAGAATTCTTTTCAGCCTAGCTGACCAATCAGTACAGAATCCTTGAGTTTAGTTTACATCATTACCCTGACAAGATGCTGGCTCTAGCTGAGAACTTACTGACTTGAATCAACAGAAGAAACCAAGTCAGCCTAAACATATCACAGATTTGTAAAACAATAACTCTGCCAAACACCTACAATGCTGTCATAGTATATGCATATTCTTTCATGGAACTAGATGACTAAAAGGAAAATATTTGTTCACACTTCATTTACATTTATTAAAGTGCTTGTGTAGTTACCCATTCAAGGAAAGAATATATTCAGGACAAATAAGTTAAATTTCAGAAATTAATAGGTAAAAGTAATTATACTCATTCTTGAAATTATTGAACTTCAAGCAAATCTGCACCAAAAGTCTATTAATTTATCTCTAAAATACTTATTTGAAGAGCATTAATAAATCATGACCTTGAGGCAGTAGGGCAAATTCAAATGGATTTACCTTGAATAAAAATAAAGTGAAATGTAAATGACATGGAGTTTATTTGTTAGCTACTACCTTTCCAGAAAGGTGTTCAAGATAATATTCAATGTACTGAAGCATCACCTGGAATGTCATGTAGAAACATGGTTCCTCACATTTAAGAAAGGAATTTGTAACAAATGGCAATTGAATGATCAAAGAAACTATCTTAGAGCTGTTTTATAACAAAGGAGACTAAAATAATTTTGTCTGTTTGCCCTGTAGTAGTTATGGTTGCTTTTTATAAAAAATATGTTTGTTGTGTAATCACCATGGGGGGAGAAGAAATGCTTAAGTAAAAGAAAAAAAAGCAGGGACAAAACTAAAAGCATATAGATTATATATAAAGAAAAAAATGTGTTGTGGTGCTCTATTCCTGTGCAAGATATCCTATGTTTCCTGCAATGGGATTTAAGTTCACTGATTCCTTTGACTTTCATGTATTTCCCCTCTGTGCCATTGGTTGCTGGTTTGACGGAGTAGAAAGCTCACAACCCCTTGTGCTAAACTAAACTCTACCTATGCCCAGTTCATATAAATTCCATTTCAGAGAATGTAGATACATGACTGAGGTCTCGTCTGAGTTTTCTCTGGAGCTTATGAGAGTCATCACTTCTGTAAATAAACAATATTATGGCCGATATGATCCCAGGAATGACAGCATTTATATCTCCAGAGGAAGATGCAGAAGGACTATCTTACAAGGAAGGCACTTAATGTACTGCTGTCAAAGAGTGAAAAATCAGTGTATTTTTTTCCAGAAATACAAAGTTACTCCCCTATGCACCACTTCAGTATAAGACAGTACTGATCCTATATTACAGACAGTGGAGTCTCAGAACTCTTACTAACATCAGCAAATTCCTTTATACTTTTCCATATTATTCTTTGCTACTTATATAATTCTCAAAATGTAAGACTCCATTGCTCTGTCAGATAGAACGGAATACCTAAAATAGCAAGTGGCTTGTATGTTGATAACAGAAGGGCTTTAAATCCTAATTTTTTCTGTGATTCTGTGGAGGTGGTGGAGTCACCATCCCTAGAGGTGTTCAACAAACAACTGCACTTGGGGGTTTGTGCCATGGTGGTAATTGGTCAAAGGTTGAACTCATTGGTCTTAGAGGTCTTTTCAACCTTAGTGAATCTGTGATTCTATGATAATCTTTACTATTACATAAAGCCTCTAAACTGGTCTGTACAAGAAGATAAAGCCTTGTGTATTAATATTTGTGTATTTTGATACCTCATACAGGTCAGGTCATCAGCCTACAACTCACTGCTCTTCCATCAGCTGGATCTCCCGGCCTTTAGCGAGGTACAGATACATATACCTGCAGAAGAGTGTTCAGCTGCTGCATGGCACAGCTATACGAGACAGCAGGTGGTGGTGCTGAGTTTTAGTAATCACAGCAGAAGCCTAGAGTTGAAGTTCTGAGGAAGTTTTTTTATTGCTTTACTTAGAATTGAAATAGTTTAGTGACTTACGCTACTGAATATGAAAGAAGAGTTGGAGGTAGTTTAGACCAAGCGTCTCATCACTGTATTATGTCTCCGAGAGTGACCTCTCACTATTCTCATTGTGTCCACAGAGGGGACTGAGCAGCAGCTGCTGCTGCAGAAGCAGTTCATCTGCCCTGTAAACAGTTCCTGAGACGCCTCTGTAAAAGTCAAGCCAGATGATTTGTCTCTCCAGATTGCAAATTTCAGCCAAAAGGCCTGATCCCGGCTGCAATACAAACATCATTAACATTATCAATGCCATCTGCAGGTGTTAGTAACGTGTTAGTAATATGCTTGAGCCCTTTCTACATTTGTAGAAGAATATTTTGAAAAAATGGCATCTTACTAAATGAAAACACAATTCTTTAGGACTTTAGGAGAATTCAGAACCATGTTTTCAATCTGAGTTTTAGTTATACAGTGAATATATCAAATTACAGTAAGACTGTCCCAGAATCACATTTATGTAGTCTAACTCATGGTGTAACAAGCAAAGTATACCAGATCACATAAAAGCTGCAGCAATTGGTGCTGATGAAGACACATGATCAATATCATATGCTTAAAATAACTTCTTTCTTAAGGGCAGGCTAGCAATTTGTCTTAAAGCTTGGATCAAAACCCACAGATCTGAGTGTCATGACGTTGTTTACACAAATGGAAATCGTGTCTCATCACTTCTTCAGCCCAGAAACTTTCCTTTATTAATGGAAATGGATTGTGTGAAGAGACAGTGAAGCTTTCTGACAGTTTAGTGCACATGCATCAGCCACATCCAACAGGGAGGGAGGGAAGGAGAGAGGGAGAGAGGGAGAGAGGGAGGGAGGGAGGGAGGGAGGAAGGAAGGAAGGAAGGAAGGAAGGGAGGGAGGAAGGAAGGAAGCTGGTTAGTTTCTCAAAATCAGCATAATCATTGTCTGAGAGGTGACAAAGGAAGTCCTGCTACATTTCTTATCTGATAATTCAAATTCCAATCCTAGCTGAGCCTTTTTCATTAGGTTACATTTGGATTATCATTTGTGGGCTTTTTAAATTTTCTAAATTTCTACATGATATTTCTAGTGTTTAATAAAAATAATCAACTACCATAAAATCAAGGGCCTAATTTCCAGCGAGCACCTATATGTGTATATGTACGTATGTATATATGCCCCTATATGTTATATGCTATAATACTTTGGGATTACACTTTTGTGGAATTAGAACAGATGCACGCATTTCATTTTATGTTATAATTCACACATTTTATCTATTTTAGAAAAATATCTCAAAATATAGAATCCCTGGAGGCTCTTTAAAGCCAAATTTCTTGGAGTAAAAGGCGGAAATGTAACTTTCAACTAGCTTATTTTGGCTCAGGGTTTTTTTGAGGCAGATGTTACAAATGACGAGACGTGTCTGTTCTGGGCCTCAGTGTAGAAATCATTCACCGCAGCAGACATAGTCCTTTCAATTTTACTGCCAGTTATGAGCTTGTGAGTAACACAACACAGTGCCCTGATTAGTTTTTGTTTTCACTCCCTAATGATTATTGGTAGGACTGGAACAGAATGATAAGGATATTCTTCCTGATAAATCTGATTTTGAAAGACAGTTCACTTTCTATTTCTTTGTTCGCTTGGTTTTGTTAAATTAATCTAGCTATTAGCTCTATCAGACCTTATGAGAACTCATCTGCCTCACCCCTTATTTTCTTCAGAATGCTTTATTTCTCACAGATCTTTTGTAACACTGTTTTGACTGAGGTCTGAAACACATGAGGAAAACTCAGTGTTACTGAGGGAGCAATTAATACGTATAAATAGATTTTTCTGCCTTTCTGTGAATCTTGTGTACCTTTAAAATCTGAATATAATCTATGTTCTGAAGATTTTTTCCTTCATTTTAATTGGGAGCCTAAAATCTAAGAACCAGTTGTTTGAATTTTCTTTTTTTTTTTTTTTTTTGTGACACATGTTTTTAAGTATACTGAAGTCTGTGTCCTGTTTCTACTGAAACCTGTAGAATATACTGCATATAAACAAGTCAGTTTCCTCTGAGAGCCTCCTAGTTCTTCGTAGCCTCTAGTGGTAATTTCATATAAAATACCCAATAGGCAACAAATTATTAACAAGTATGACCTTGAAGATGTCCCTTTGAGCAAAGACGTGAGTGAGTGCAGAAGAGTAATTATTCAATGGATAGAGATTTTAATTTGCCCAAGATCATGTGACAGAGCCAATGGCTGAGCTTGTGGGTACAGTTCTGGTCTTATCTAAGGTGATAAAACTTGATTTATTTAATCTACTCCAGTGTAATGAGGGCTTCAGCCCTGACTGGTGACACTAGATTAGTTACAAGGGAACCCAGTGAACTAGAGTATGATGGTGTTTCAATAATTTTCCTCAATCAGAAAATTTTTAGATCATGGCCTAATACTGTTTGAAAAAAGATGTAGCAACCACCATTGCGCTCATTATAATAATGATTGCCAGGCTGGTGTTCTACCCCCTTCACAAACAAGATGTTCCACACAGAGTTTTGTATGAAATTTGTGCCTTATATAACTGAAAATGAAATGTCTTTACAAATTATTTAGTCTGTCAATGTCAATATCTGCATGATTTAGACTACAAAATTCTTTAGACTATTGCAGAATACTCCCTTTTGGCTTTACAGTTACACATTATTAATTATATTTTAATAAATAATAAATTAAAACACTCTGTGTTTCAGGATAAATATTTTTATTTATGTTCAGAATGAGTTTTCAGGCCTGAACAGGCTTAAATTTGAGAAACCATTTACATAACTAAATATTTAAATATCTCATTCCTAGGAAAATTAAAAATTGTTCTGTTTGATCATCTCTATGTCTCTGTTTCGTTCTGAATGGCAAAGTGAATGAAATTGTATTATAAGCACTCCTGAAATCCCTGCTTGTATTGTAAAACACCCATTTTCTTGTACTTTTGATGCAATGGAAGGGAACATATCAGCAGTGACTCCAGAATATTTGATTTTGAAGAGCAATTATCACTATTAAGTACCTTCTGACATTATCTGTAGAATCACAGGTTTGTTTATGGTCTCAGAAACTGTGGGTATAAAAGAGAAAGGTTGCTTGCAAAAGCACCAAATTAAAAAATATTCTGACATAATTTTATTCTCCTCTCCTCCATATAGAATAAAAAAACGCTTTATGAGTGATAATTTTTTTTAGCTGTTTTCCAATCTGAGCTAATCTTTGGTACGTTCTGGGAAAATGAGTTTTGTACTGGTTACAGGCCTTCATCATGGTGCACTATTAAGAAAGTTAATATTGTGTAATGGTCTTGGTTCCTTTAACTGGATCATTACATTCTGATAAAAAGACTTTGTTATGAAACCTTAATTTTGGGACCATCAGAGTTTCCTGAAGAACAGCAATAGAATGGACACTTTTAGTGTCTAGTAAAACTGAATCCCCAGAGAAGGCTTTTTCAGTTCAGAAAATATCCATATTTTGTGCAGCAGCAACTCTACCTTTAAAGCTTAGAAAGGCACACAGAAATTATTTTGTTGTTATAACTTGCAGAAAAGACAGAATTTCTTCATTTTTCTTAAAATTTTCTTAGGTAGCTGAGGATACACTTGTAAGTATTAAAAGATGTCTTTCTCGATGTGTCTTTCCTTGAATTGCTGTGCTGCAGTTTGCTTTATTTTAACGATGGAGAAAACTGCAATGTTTGCCAGCTCATTGTATGTTTGTTTCCATTCTTGTTTGCTAAGTACTGATTAAGAACAAAAATTAGTTCTGAAAGCCCAAATGTTTATAAAACTGATGGGCAAGAAGCTAAACAAAATGGTGCCTTATTTTCCCTAGCAACAGTCATGCATGATAATAAATGTCACAATGGTTTTTAAAAAAGATGGTTCATGTTTAGGTTTAGTTATCAAAATCCACAGCATATAGGCTGACAGCTTTTGAAATACATAAACTATTTCTGTCTTTTTTGTTTCCATAGCAACTGAGTGCTCAAAGCTTTAGTTTTGCACTTGAGGAAGAAAAAAACACCCTCTCAGAGTAGGATCTGGAATAGTCTGGAACAAAAGAATAATGGGGAAAATGGAAAATTAAGCAACTACACTGACATCACCACCCTCTCCCTCAAAATAACCCAAAAACCAACCAATCCCAAACAAGCCTAGCACAAAGCTTTTCTCCTTCACTTTGATGTTATGGTTTTTTTTTAGTTGATGGGTGCTTTGCCTTGGACATTTATGTAATCAAAGACTGGCCCATTTCATTGTGTAGTGCTTCAAGAGAGTAAAATGTTCACAGTGACATTTATTTAGATGATCACTTTGTTCACCTTGAAATGGAATTTCATTATAAACATGAGCTTAATAGATACCCTATGTCTTCCTGCATAAAGAATATTGCTATTCAGAAATGTGTCATTGAGAGTCTGTCACTGTTTCTAGTTTTGATTTGTTTTGCTTAAAAACCTGCTTTAAGGAGGAATGCTGTTTGTTTCAAAACATTTTGGTAAGATTTTCCACATGAGGGAGACTATTTTACCAAATTGAAAGGGATATTTATGCATACGTAGAAGTATATTTATTTAAGTTGCAAAACGTTCATCAGGAACAGAATTGAAAGAGAAACGAGGTAGTGGGAGTTATATTTTGTGGATAGTATGTGACTCGGAAGATGCTACAGTTTAAAGGGTTTCCAAGCATACTCAATTTTGCTGTTTATTTCCTGAAAAAAACAGTAAAGGTAAGAGAATGTGCCTGGACTATTCATCCCCAGCAAGAAGAACTAACAATGCACATTCAACAAATGAGGAAACTTGATTGCTTTCAGGCATTCATGGGAATGGATTTAATGTTTTCCATCTATACAAATATGCAGATTTCACCTTAGTCTTATTCGCTAATTTGTCAAGCACATATAATATTCATGAGAGAAGGTATTGCTACTACATAAAATATACAAACAGATTTTAAGTGCAGTGAAATTTGTTTGATCACACTATTTTGTACCATTTCTCTTATAAAATGAACTTGCATGTATTAATCCTTTCTTCTGTGACAGGAGGTATAACTGGAATACATCTATTGTCATAAGACATCATACTGATTTCAAACTGAACTGTTCTTGAGTTATATTAGGCAAGTTGAAGACATTAAAGATATGTATAACGTGATTCTAAATTCCAAAGATTTCACTTGTCAAAAACATAGCCTCTACTCTAGAACTAGAATTAAATTTGAACTAGCTGCATACAACACTGTGTACAGTATATAAAAAGCCAGTTTAAAATAGGCTACAGTGGCAGTACATTCCCTTTAGAATATTAACACAGAGTTTTATCAAGGAGGCATTATCTTTAATGTATAATGTCCTGATTAGCCAAAACAGCTTCTAAAGAGCCATTCCAGTCTATTGGTTAAAGGCCATATAAAATGGCATACAAATGAATATAGTCTGGAATGGCTTCCTGGTGTCTGTTTTGCTTTGTCGAACAAATACATAAAATATTCCCTTTAATAGCTGAAATACATACTGGTTCAGTAGATCATGAAGACATCCTACAGCATACATAATACGTGCCCTTAAAGGAGAGTAAGCCTTCTGAAATACGCACTACTCTGGTTTGAATGTGGCACTCAAGCTTTTTATGTATACAACGGCCATTTGTAGATACGTCTTTGTGATAAATTTCAACCTTCCATCCTATTTATTCTAGTGCTATGATCAGTAAACCTTAGCTTAGATTTAGCTCAATGTGAAAGCTGCAACTACTTCTATTGTCTTATTTTTGGCTGCTCTACATTTGCAGCTGAGAAAGGAATGGCATCAATCAAAAATTGCCAGATTTGATAAGAAGGAAAATGAGAATTTCATGCACAATACGAAAAATTTGAAAAAAAATACAGTTTAAATGGTTAATATATCATTAAAAGCTACTTCATCTGCACCAAGAGTTGAATATTTTGTGAACTTTCTAAATTTTTTAATGTTATCCACACAGAAATACATCCTGAAAAATCCTTCTTTACTATATATTTGAAAAATAAAACTGTTATTTGAGTCGTAGAATCATAAAATGGTTTGGATTCAAAGAGGCCTTGAAAATCATCCAGTTCCAAGATCTAGTTGTGTGCAGGGATACCTTCAACCAGACCAGGTTGCTCAAATCCCCATCCAACCTGGCCTTGAACATCTCCATGGATGGGTCCTCCACAACCTGACTGGGCAATCAGTGTGAGTGCTTCACCACCCTCACAGGAGAGAATTTTCTTCTAACACCCAACTAAATACACTCTCTTTCAATTTGAACCCGTTCTCCCTTTCCTCTCATTACATTCCCTCTCTTGTAAACAGTCTCTCTCTGTCTTTCCTCCAAGTTTCGTTCTGGATGGCCACAATTAGGTGACCCTGAAGCCTTCTCTCTTCCAGGCGGAGCGACACAATTTCTCTCAGCCTTTTCTCACAGGAGAGGTTCTCCATCCCTCTGATCATCTTGGTGGCCCTCGTCTGGACTCACTCCAATAGGTCCATGTCCTTCCGGCGCTGGGAGCCCAGAGCTGGATGCAGCACTGCAGGTGGGGTCTCACCAGAGCACAGCAGAGAGGCAGAATCCCCTCCCTCTCCCTGCTGCCCACACTGCTTTGGATGCAGCCCAGGATATGATTTGGCAATGCTATTGGATGCTACACCTTCTCTGTAATACTGCCAAAATTTCTCAGATAAGTATTCTACTGCTTTATAGGCCAGTGTTTCAGGAACATATACTTATGATGAAATGTACAGAATCTTAAGTTCTAAGTTACAAATACTGCGTCTGAAGTAATTAGGTACCAAAGCTGCTGATTTCCAGAAGTACCTAAACAAGATAGCCATGTTCTGAAAATCTTTGTGGCAGCTGATCAGTATAACTAGTTGCCTAATAATTGTAAAATCTGGCCTTAGATATGTGGGTACTAAAAAAAAAACATTACCCTTTACAAGATTGATGGCAAGATCTTCCAAAATATTTCTGCACAGAACTCCAAAAAAATTGTTTACTTAGAGCTTAAATATTGTGAAAGAGATGATTTTTCAGCCATTTTGGAAAGATTTTTTCATAAATTTAACATAGTATGGGCATCCAAACTTCCTGTTAAGTGGAATATACAATACATATTATTCTGAGTCAGTTTCGTACAGTGAGTTTTAAATTAACTAATAGACAGATTTAGTGAGAAAGGATAACAGTATGTAGTGACTGATTGAGGTTTAAAATTCCTGCCTTCTTTCTATCTCCTATATTGTTCTGAGTAAAGTTAGAAAAACCAAAAAGCTTCGGCAAGATATCACTGATGTTGAATTTTTATCTACCTAGATGCATGGCTCTGGGAATCAGTGGACACAGTTCTGACCTTGTTAAATAATGAATAGATTTTACATAAATGCAGTCTTTTCAAATCTTTCTCTGTTGGACTCTCAGGTACTCTTTTCTCAGTGCTTCACGGCATTGCTGTTTCATACAGCACGTCAAGAAATTAGGTTGATCCAAAATAATATTTCTTCCAGAACACAAACCCAAGCAATGATACTTGAGATAACTTCATCTAGCTTTTCACAATAAGGAGCCTTTGGTACAGAAAGAAGTTGCTGTTATTCCCCTCAGTGCACTTCAGCATGAGGTATTATCAGAATTATTTTATTTCTGTGTACTTTATGTTTCTGTCTTTTGCATCAGAATAGGCAAACCAAAAGTCTTAAGTTAGCTTGTATAACTCAAGAGGAAATTATGAAGAAATCCCTTGTCACTAAAACCATCTCCTGAAATAATCTGGTGGATTTATAGCTTTCTGTAATCATGGTCAAATTTAGGTTTTGGCTCTGAACCTGTCATTGTTAAAATTTTTCTTGTATTATTGTCATGTATTATTTCAATATGTAATGTACTGAACTATAATCTCTAGATGGAAATATATTCTTTCTCAAGTCTTCTGTAAAGAAAATTCCCTTCTATTTTATTTTCCAATTTTCCAATTCTCTTCTATATTTTTTTCAAGAGAAGCAGATATTTAAACCTATTTTTTTTTTTTTCCTTAAATTTTTCCAGAACCTTGCAATGATGCTTAAGTGAAATGTTCTGGAAGAATTCAAGAAATTCTTCCACACAATTTCTTTAGTACAGCTAAGCCTGTGGCTGCTGTATATGGAGAATAAGATGAAAGTCCTTGAGGTATCTTAGTTTTGAAGAAGCAAACAGGTCAAATCTTATCCTTCTTAATCTTCTAGCTCTTCTTGCTCCCGTGCATGTGGATTGTCATAAAACATAATGATGTCTGTATATGGTTCAATGTCAGAAATTACTTCTGTTTTAACACAAGGAATATTTACTATTTCAATAAAATACAAATAACAATAATATTTTTAAAATATATGTCGTATTGATATTGTCTTCCATTTTCTTTAAGATTTTAGCACTTTTCAAAACCTACAGAGGAAGTTATGATGTGTAATGGAGGAGAAATAGAGCACCTTTATTAATAATATAATTAATGTTCCATGGGATCAAATTATGACAGAATGTAAATACAATGTAAAGAATTTAAATATAATGTGTAGAATATAATTGCAACAAGTAGAATGCACAACATCTAAATTGAAATATAATTGTTTCAGCATCAATAATCCAGAAAGAAAATGCCAGATCATTCAGTTTTACTTTGGTTGGGAAACAGATAAATCACTGAATCTTTATTCCTACCTGTCTTTTACGGAAACATATTATTAAGTTGCAGCCAGGAATGAATTTGAATATACTCTATGGTTTTATAATATTTTAAATCATACCACCTTTTTGTCTTTTGTTAGTGGCAAACATTCAGGGAGGTATCTCAGGTTTTTCTCTTTTCTTATTGTCATCTTTGAGCACTTAAACATGAAGCAAGTTCTTTTGTTAATGTTCAGACTGCATTTTCCACTGTTTAATGTTTCAAACAAAACTTTAGGTGTAATGGAAGAATTCAAAGCACAAAATGGCTCTGCTCTTGTTAAATCCAATGACTGACCACAAGATGTCTTGAAACAGCAAGCTATATAAATGCTAATAAATGACCACTGTATAGATGAAGTACCTAAATGGACTGTAGATGGGAACAAAAGTAAGGAAACTAGCTCCATGCCTCTCCTTTTCCCTCTCTCAGTGAAACATTTCTTTCTTCGTGGAATCTATCTACAAAGCACACACACAGAACAGAAACAACATTTAGCCTTTTATACCGGCTTGAAATGGCACTACACTCTTATTTTACTCTCTTCTTTAGTCATTTTTATGACCTTTTCCCAATATAATTTCTCAAGTCACCAGTAGCTGTCCTGCAGTCTTCATTAGATATTCAGACTTTAAAGCAGTCAGAGATTATAGGGCACAAACATGTCAAT
The DNA here is from genome assembly GCA_014706295.1 of Lycocorax pyrrhopterus obiensis. Lineage (NCBI taxonomy): Eukaryota > Metazoa > Chordata > Aves > Passeriformes > Paradisaeidae > Lycocorax > Lycocorax pyrrhopterus. Next base: position 35,241,551 of record JACSVZ010000007.1, read on the forward strand.
GTTTGCACGGTTATAAAGTCCTGGGACATTTTTAAGGACCTATACGCATATAAGAAACTTAAGGTTAAAAATGTTCCTGCTGGTCCATTTCTTTAGCAAAGAATAAATGTCTGTGTACACCATCATAATTTTTACATTCCTGGGGAGTGTGGGACCTCTGACCCACAGAAGAGAACTAAAAAAATAATGACACCAAGAAGCAAAGGAACAGCTGCAGGGTGGAATTTTGTTCTTAGTCTTAGGGACAATGGAATATCCTTTTACAGTTTAAAACAGAAAGTGTGAAATAGGTGACATAAATGAGGGTACAAGGAAATGGAAGACCGCTGAAGAATGAAAATAATATAGAAATTGTTCTATGTATGTCATATAAAAATATACAAATTATGTATACCACCAAGGCTAAGAGAATCTCCAAATCAGAAGAAATATGTAGGTAAATTTACATTTGCCCATTTTATCCTCTTGCCTCTCTGCTCATTCTGAAATATACAAATATCTCCCTCTAAATGCAAATACAGATTAAAGATCTGAAACGATCCTGTATTAGAGTATACAGAATGGTGGTGTTATTTCAAGTACTACCATTCAGAAGGTTTCACTTATGCTATTGGGTGGAATCCTTGAGTTTGTCAGTATTGCATAACAAGCATACTAAATTACCTCTCACACAGATTTTTGCCAGGATGCGAAGGTGTATCTTTTATTGTAAACAAAACTATCAGGACTGGTAGTTTGACAGCAGTGTCAGTCATACTATAAAATTCCAAAGCAAAATGTCACTGAAACTTTGGGTGTAAATAGAAACTGAGTTGCACAACTGGAGCACTGCTTTTGAGTGCTACAAGCTTTTCAGAAGAAAGGATGGCAAGAACAGGCAGAGATGCTGTTTAGGTCTAGCAGAAGGTGTCCATGCCCACAGGCATTGGAACTGGATGATCTTTAAGGTCCCTTCCAACCTAAGTCTCCATTATTCTATGATCTCAGGCAGTATTTGAGCTGGTTTCTCATCTATTTCAGAAAGATGATAAACAAAACTGTGTAAAAATACTGGTCATAAGTCTTTGGTACAGTCTTTTCCACTTGGCACTCAAATTTTCTCTATGTACCTGTTTGACATTAACAGTTGAATATTACCAGAGAAGAAAAAAATGTGGAAATCACTCCGCAATAAAAAGTAAAGATAGCAAATGTCATTGAGTTAGATTTGTATGGCAAATCACCCAAAGGAAAACAGATTTAAACTTATCTTTGTTTGTTTGTTTGTTTGTTTGTTTGTTTGTTTGTCACAGAATCACAGAATGCATGAAGCTTGAAAGGACCAGTGGAGGTCATCTGGTCCAACATCTCTACTCAAGAAGGGTTATCTAAAGTAGAATGCCCAGGACCATACCCAGACAACTTTTAAAATATCCACGGATGGAGATTCCCCAACAAGTCTTGGCAACCTGTTCCAGTGATTCAAATTAGTGAGCTGATGAGCCTTGGAAATAGTGTTTGAAAGTGCTGGATGCACCCCAAGATCCAAGTCTTTATGAAAAAAGTCCCCTATACTTATTTTACTGTAATGTTCTATTGTATTTTATTATGTTTGGAGAGTTCTCATGAATTCAGATCCACTCAGGGTCTGATCATATAAACAGTGTTTCTTTGTGTGTTTCTGTTTTACTAATGAAGCTTTTCAAACAACATCCTTCTTCTATTATGTGACATTAGTGTATAGAAGGAAAGCTGGAAGATGTATTGAAGAATTGCTTCCCATGTCTCACTGAAAGATGCCACAGTGTGTTGACTGTGCAGGAATGTTGAACACAGCATTCTCAAACTTGGTAACTCATAAGCACTCCTGAGAAAGAGAGTTCTGCTTCTAACAATGTGCAACAGCACTGGTCTTAGTCAGGTATGGATGACACAATTTTGTGACATGAATGTGATTCATCTCTTGAATTGATTATTTAAATCACTTCTAAGAGAATTCTGAATTTTCTACAATTTTTTCTTCTTTTTAAAATTTTTTTTATTTTATGTTTCATTGACTTCAGCATTTAAGAAAATCAAAGCAAAAGAACTTTTTGGGCCATACATAGATTTCAGAAGCATTGACAATGAGTAAATTCAGATTTATTCTGAAAAAGAAAGAGATGTGCTGCAATCAGGACTGTTTGCTACCCCACCTAGGTTTAAACAAGTGGATTTTCAAATGGCTTTTCATTTTCAGTAGACGCAGGAGAGCAGGGAAAATGTGAGAAGGGACAGATGGCTGGTTTATTCTTGTAAAAGATAGAGAAGGTATATTTATTGAGAGAGTACACTGTTCAGATTCACAGAGAGAGTATGCCCTCAATTTCACTGCACTATACCAATGTTCATTCAACTGATGAAGTTCTCAACTCAAAGGGCAGTGTACACTTTGTTCTAAGTTCCTGCTGGAATGGAAAAGCTGACAGGGGGAAACTTGCACAAAGGATATTGTGCTGTTAAAGTTTGTTCAAAGCGACAGTTGTCAGATCTCTTTGAAATGAAATTGAAAAGGAAAAACCAATTTTCTTTGAGGACAAAGTTCAGCTCATTTGTTGTTCCTTACCAGCCTAATTTCGTTCCCCGTAAAAGAAATTTCTGACTAGGGCTATTTGAAAATGTAGTTTATCCTAGTACAGGCATAGCTCAGGAAGTTTATTTCCAGTTAACATTATATTGGTAGACAGTAAGTAAAAATTAATTTCTTTGTGTTTAGAATAATATAAATGCCAAATTTTGCTGAAAGTATGGGATTTTTAAGATAGGCAACATGGTTTTTAATGGATTTTTCATTCACTTCTTCACTAGTGAATAAACAGTGAGATTTAGGATATTTCAGGAGTAAGTTGAGCTCCTAGAAAACATAAGCTATTTTGGAAAAAATTAGCTACCAAAACCAGATAACCAGTAAATTCAAATCCACTAAAATATAAATATATAATAAAAATAAAATGTTTATTAATTATAAAATTCTACTGTATATATGATTATAATTATGAAAATATAAGTTAATAAAAACACCACCTTCTTTATGAAAGGATTGAATATTTGGATACGCCAGATATTTGGATAAATTGAAAATAATTCAAAATGTACAGAGTTTATGTTTCAGAGTGTGTTGGAGGAGTTGGCTAACTAGCAGTCTGCCAAATATTTCTATTTGTCCCTGTTTTTCACGGAAAGGGGTTTATCTGCTGTGGTACTTGAAAACAAATAACATACAAATATAAAAATGTTATATTTGAACTCAGGACCAGATTCTTGAAATTTATTTATTACCTGCTCCAAGACCAACATGTCTCTGTCACTGTCTATTTATCACAGCCGTTTATCCCACTTCTATGTAAATAGGATGCCTATATTCAAGAAAGACTAACTCAATCCATATATCCATTGACAAATTTTTTGAAAGGGCAGTGACTAAATTGGTTTGGAAAAATCTTTAGGTGATGGTTATGCAAGTCAATCTTGCTTCTCCATTATGGTCAGGTTAACCACCTATTTTATCACAGATGTATATTAACCTATATCAGATTTCCAGATTTAACATTATCCTTCAACCCCGTGCTGACCCAATCTGCTCTGAGCTGTTTCAGTCAGTACCTGATCACCGTGATCACCTAGTGGATCTAGGGACTTGTCTATACTACATCTTAAAATGTAATTAATAATGCCATAATAAATGAAGTCTAATTATCTAACTGAAATGAAATTTGTTGTTGTGGGACTAATTTAGCAAGGTTTGACCTGTGGAGAGATGATACTCAAAAGGATCATGGAATGACATCTCTGAGTGGATAAGCTTGCTTTTCTGTCTCAACATAGTTTGTATGCAGACAATTGTTTCACAGTATCTGAAGGTAGGGACTTGATTCAGATGTATTTTGACCCAGCCTTTACCGGTACAGTAATGCCTTTATACTGGTATTTTTCTATAGAGACTAATCCCTAAATTTTGTAATGCAGCTGACCTCCCACAGCTGAAGTGTGATGCAATTGCCAGTTTACAGATAGACACCTGAAGCACAGGAGTAAATGCTGCTTTGCCTAAAATCAAACACAAATGTTACTCAGTGTAACACTAGGGAGCACACTCAAAATTGGACTTCCCCCTTTCTTTTTCTTTCTTTTTTTTTTTTTTAAATGCATAACAGATAATAAGAACAAACAATCTTTAAAGATTTACTCTTTACAGCCTAAAAAGATAAGCCGACTAATCGTAAGTACAGATAAAAGAAACTGAAGGTATATGTTGGAATGTTCACAATATGTGTAACACACATATTGATAACATAGCCACAAGGATGACAAAACAATATTATCATCTGTGTGAAGTAGTTGAACTTGCTTGAGTCAAGAGCTGCATTCAGAAACTTGTGGTTATTCAGGAGTAGGAATTTGCAACATTGGCTTGCCATCAGTTTTCAAAACAAGTGCCTTTTCCTTCAGCCCTGGAAAAGTATCTCCAGAATCATTGCCTAGAGGAATTCTTTTGTTCGGTTTTCTGATAATGATAATGGTCTGGCATCATTAGGAGAGAAAACTGTTCCCTTTAAAGGGTGATAACACATCCTGGAGGGAAAAGAGAATGCACATATTCATCCCAAAATCTTAGGATGTTGGTTCTACCTGCACCTGGGAGAGGGATGTGTGGAGTCATGTGCATCGATGGACAAACTCAGTTTAATTTTTATTAAAGGTACACTTTATTTTGGTAACATGCCGCTGAGACCTGAGATTTTTTTATATTTTTTTCGTTTTTTTTCTAGCCTGTCCTGCAGCTAAGTGTATGAAAATCCTGCTTTGCTGCCAGAAGCAGAAAGTGACGTTTGGCTCAACCTCTTTCCAATGGGTGAATCACAGCCAGTTCACATCATGGCTTGCATTGCTGGAAAAACATCAACAGACTGACATAACAGAAGTAGGTTAAGCTTCTGTTTAGTTTGCAGATTGGCAAACAGATGAGGATCACTGGTATTTCAATTATCGATGAGTCAATGGCCTCTTCTGCGTACAAAAGATACTGAAATATGTTCAATCCTGGAAAACCTCAATGGCAGTGTAATGTTTGCTCTCAATTACTCCTTGTATGACAGGATTTCTGATGGAAATAGAGTTCAGAAAATATCAACATACTATGATTATGTTACTGTAATCTGTCAGGTAGTCATAAGGCTGGAAAAAGTTGCGCTATTTCAACCACAGAACAATTTTCTGCTTGTTAGAAACAATGTGTACTTTTAGAGAGGAGAGATTTATAACGTGCACATTTATAATGGGCACTTTGAAGAGATGCGTTTTTGTGGCTAATTTTGTGCAATTAAATTTCAGGCAAGGATATGGTTTGAACCTGAGTTTGCCAGAATGAATCTACTACCCTGACAGTAAAGGAAAACAAAAGTAAGCCAGCAAAACTCCTTGCTTGATCTACAAATCTTACTTAGGTTTCATGCCTGTGGGGGAAAAAAAGTCAACCAAAGGTTACAGGAAAAACATTATTTGCTATGGTAGGCTTACGTGTTTATGCCTACCTGGTTTCATCTGACAGAAATAGCTGGTGCATTGCTCCATTCATGTTCAATATTTTAAACATGAATTTGTTTCAGCTGTAAGTCAGCAAATAGGCAACCTTCTTGTCAAGGAATGCATGACACGGGGCTGTGGTATGATGAAGCTGAAGATAGCTTGTCTCAGAAGAAAGGAGGGGAGTAGCCTAGGAAGGTGAAGACTGAGTGTGAGCATACCTGTGGGACTTCAGGATGCTGCTGATTTGACGATAGGCTGAAAAAGAGCAGCTATGTTTGCATTTACAGGTGATTATGTCAACAAGGTTCAAAAGAAGGTGGGGGGATGAAATTAAACTGGTTTTTGACATGTATGTCCCGGATAAAACAAAATAAGTGACTTGTATTTTCATTAAATCTTGAATTTCAGTGAAGTACCAATGGAACAGGTTTACTTGGGCTTCATTCCAAGGGGGGATTATATTTTTTAGCCTACATAAAATAGTAATTTATAAAAGAGACTTTTATCACCCTTAACACTAAATGATATCACCTAATGGCATAAGTTAAGATTTCTGTATGTTAAGCACATTAATATTTTAAATTCAAGCTTAAGCATGCATTTTTCTTTTTCATTTTCCACTCAAGATTAACAACCTGCCAGAATTTGTTTTGTTGCATGGTATATCAGTTTTGTCTAAAATGCTTTCCTAGGTTTAAATCTAAGATCTTTTGTGCAATATTTTCTTAACTAGCAGAATTTCCATTGGAAAATTTCTCTTTATGCATTAGATCAGCCATTCAGCATGAAATGTTTCAAAGAATTAAAAGTATTAGTAATGAATTCGCTGAACTATATAAATAATAGTTCATCCAGAAAACTTCAGAATAACGAAGAAACTATTAAAAGGGCCAGGGGAAGCAAACGCTCCACTCCTTTCACAAGAAATATTGCATGATGATATTTTTAGTAAACCCTTCTTTTACTGCTGAAACAATAGAAAAAAACTAAACTATGAAGAGCTAATAAAAAACTTGGACATTTTTCATTGATGTTTATTGAGCTTACAGGTAGCCTGTCAATATTAGTACTAGTATCGGGAAGGAGAACCTAAAAAAGCAAGTAAAGTAGTCTCATGAAAAGATCCTGTCAGTCACCCAGTATTTTAAATTAAATAAAAGAGCTGTTATATGGCAGAAAACAGTTCCAGGTAGTTAAGTGAAGATTTAGACATACATATGGATTTCAGATACCAATTTTCTCTGAATTTTTAATGTGAAAATATTACAGAGAAAACTACAAAGGATGAAAAGTTGAAGAAGCCTCAGTACTAAATTGCAAGGAGGTATTTATTGGGACACAGAAGATAGTTAAATTCGGACATTCTTTAATGGACTAATGATGTGGAAGAGGAAATACATGAACTAATTACATCATGATTTGATGATAAATTGAGGAGAGAGAAAGATAGCAAAATGTGAGTCAGAGACAGTCTAATACGTAAAGAAAAATCTGTGCTTACAAGCAAAGAAAACCCCAAGGAATTCATTCACTAATCCAGGCTTCATCATGCGCAATGGTTACTTAGGGATATAAACACCATAATTCTGAGAATGCCTCCTTTCTTCTCTCCTGCAGCTCTTATTGCTGAGCACAATCTCATGGTCTGGGATACCCCTTCGGACACTTGGGGTCTGCTTTCCTGTCTGTGTCCCCTTTCATCTCCTTCTGCACTCCCAGCCAACTCACTGGTGGGGCCGTATGAGAAGCTGAAAAAGCCTTGACCTTGCGCAAGTAATGTTCAGCAACCCATAACACACCGCTGTCTTATCAACACCATTTTCATCAGAAATCCAAACCACAGCATCATACCAACAACTATGATGAAATTTATCTGTATCCCAGCCCAAACCACTACATCAAGCTAGCATTTTGAGAACCTGATTTAAAACAAATGAAATTTTTAAAAAAATTAAACCAGCTACTATTATTACAAATAATAATAATAATAACTAAAAAACCCTAATGATTGTTTTTTATGCGGGTTGTTTTTAAAGTTTTTTATGAGGGTGCTGTAAACGTCTCATGAAGTACCTCACCTTCCTCTTATAATGACTACAATTGGAGTTAAAAAAAAGTGGATAAAAGAGGTAATGGCTTCAGCAGGAACCTTTAAAAAGCTAAACATCACTGTGGTCTTCTCTGAGGTAGAGTTAATTTCCTTCACAGTGACTAGTAAAAGTCCATGTTTTGAATTTGTGCTGAACACTGTGATAGTAATATAGAGATGTTTTAGTTGTTGCTGGGCAGGGCTTATACAGAGCCAAGGCTTTCTCTGCTTTTCATACTGCCATGCTGGCATGGAAGTTGGGGGTACATGGCAGACTGGGAGGAGACATAGCCAGGACAGCTGATCTTGACTGACCAAAGGGATATTCCAGACCATAAGAAATCATGCTCAGTATATATAGTGGGGGGACAAAAAGGGGGGAATGTTGGAGTGATGACATCTGTCTTCCCTAGTCACCATTATGTGTAATAGAGTTCTGCTCTCCTGGAGATGGCTGAACACCTGCCTGCCCATAGGAAGCACTGAATTCATTCCTTGTTTTGCTTTGCTCACATGGGCAGCTTTTTCTTTATCTATTAAACTGTTTTTATCTCAACCCATAAATTTTCTAGATTTCACATTTCCTTTCTCTCTAATCCCACTTGTGGGGGGAGTGAGCGAGCAGCTGCACAGTGCTTGGTTGCTGGCTGGGGTTAAACCACATCAAAAACCAGAGTTTCTAACACAATATATTTTTGCGGCACCAAAGTAGGCAACGAATTACTGGAAAACAGAAGAAATCCCTATGAGGAAATAAAACCTGAAATGTTTGTTTTCCCACATATGTAACACAGACTATCCCTGTCACTTACTCAGGAACCAAAAAAAAATATTTAGAAAAACCCTCATATATTAAAGCAAACTTATATTGTGTTTTAATGAGTGATGAAGAATGAAATGTTACCATTCTTTACCCCTCTATCAAGCCTATGCTTAAAAACTTTTCCCATTGCTTTCACTTTTAATCATTTGCATTGTGGAAGTTGGCAAGAGCTATCAAAACCCAAGTAGTGTAACTTGAAAGCCAACTGCACAAAACAATCAAGGTCTAGCGGGATGTATAATAAAATATGCCAGATTGTGTCATTATAATGCAATTTTGGAAAAATTATACATATTCATTCTTCTCATTTAGCAGCTGAATGACAACAAGCAGGTGAGAACATCTATATGATACATCAAGCAAGACAGTTGCCATTATGAACAAAACATAAAAGAGTGTGACAGAGTTGAAAAATGGAAGGAATGTTCTGTTTATACCTTGCAGGCATTGTTATTCTTTGATAGTGAAATGAAGCTTGCTGTGGAGAGGGGTATGTCTTGTTGTCATTGTAGGTAACATTTCTGTGACAAACTGCAAGAAGTATATATTTCCTATTAAAATTCTCAATAAGTTATTTAAAGGTATTCTTAGTTTAAGGAAACTGCCTGTTTCTTTTCATTTCTTCTATTATGTACATGATTTTTTTCTTTCTGTAAAATGAAGGCTAGATTCACTAATGAACTCCAAAACCATGACTTTTTGTTGTAATAGTGAAAAATAAAATTATACCATGACATTACTGAATGACAAAATAATCAACTCCTTTCCCTACTTCTTAAATGTGTTTTTGGATTGCAAAATGCTTCTTTGTGTCTGTAAAACAAACAACTAAAAGGTCCTTTCTGAACTCTGATTTTTCCCTTCCTCTCCAAAGTTTTTCAGTGCAATACTGACAAGTTGCTCTCTCTTGTCCTTCAAGCCACAGTCATTCTCTGACAAATTATATCAAAATAGATCTGCCTCTAAAGAATTAAGACTTGTTGTTTTGTACAAGATTATATTAAAAATCATAAATTTACAAAGGCGTGTCAAATATTCTAGAAAAAGCAAAAATATGTTTGATGTTTTGGTCTGGGCCATATTTTCAATAACAGGTATTCTGGAAAAAAGAAGTGCTTACACAGTTGAAATGACAAGGATGGCATCCAGAACATTGTTTGCTTTTTATTCTGCAGTAAGACATTAAATTGTACAATTTTATTTGGGATTATGCACATTTCTTCAGGAGAAAAACAACATTAGATGTTAATGGCTGGTTGTCCATGACACCTGAAACATTGCAAGACATCCTCTTTCATGGCAGAAAGATTAATTCTGATGTGTGGTAGATTTATTTTGGATAAATCTTGAACAATATACAAAATCTGATTGGACATGAAAGTATGTGTTATTATAATTTAGATTATAAATTATAATCAGTGATCACTGAAACTTAGTTTAACCTTTTTTCCTTCCAATATTAAAAATAATTTGGCATGTGTTTATAGATAAACCTATTTATTAGATTTTTAACACCTTTACAAAACTAGCCATTTTAGTGACTGTGAAAGACTGTGAGAGAAAGACTTTCATGGACTTTTATTGGAAGAGGCACAAAAAGTAAAATGCCTTTTTATTTGGCATCAAACACCATTAACTGCGTCTTTTCAAAACAGAGGAGTATGGTGGGGTCCATCCTTTGGTAGCCTTTAAAACCTATACAAGTAAGATTTGCAGAATTTTTTAAAATTGAAATAATGTCTGAGAATAAATATGACTTTAAGATCTTACTCTCTGTTCTTGACATTATCACCTAAGATTTCTCCCTTCAGTAAAAGATAGTTTTCTCTCTTGATCTACAATTAATTTTCTATGGATGGAAACATTTGCTTTTCTTTTCATCTCATTTCTTATCTTCCTAAATCTTAAGTGCAGATAAGTGCAATTTCCCCTTCATATTTGTTGTGCCTTTAATTTTTCATTCTTTACATTAATGACAGACAATCTTAAGCATTAAATCTGATTGCATATTGACTGTGTTTGGTCTTTGGGCTTAAGTGGCAATTATAAGATCTGCAAACAGCAGATGGGTAGAAAAATTTGAATTGTTTTGCCATACCAGAGATGTGCTGAGAATTTTGGCAAGCATATGAACTTTTTGAATGGATAATGAAAACACCGGGCATGGGACAAATGAAACAAAATACTGTGAGATAAAACAAGCTACTCAGTCTACTCAGTATATGTATCTGTGGTGAAGGAAAACAAAAGCAGTACTGAGAGCAACTGCATAGAATATAGGGTCCTGATAGGACTCAGGATATATATTTCAGGACAATGTTTGTGGTGGAATTTCCAGACAGTAAAGGAAATGATTATAAAACTTATCATAGGTTTATAGAATCATTTAGGTTGAAAAAGATCATTCATATTAAGTCCAACAATAAACCTAACACTGCCAAGTCCACCACTAATACCTACGTAGAAAATGATTGACATATATCATGTCCCACCTAACCATTCATATGTAATGGTGCACATCAATACATAATGGAAGTCTGCGGGTAACAAAAATCAGTTTCAAAACTTGATAGCTCAAGTCCAGAAACTGCCTTTGAAAGAAAAGTAATGTGTTTCTGTGTTCTACATGATGGGCACAAAATCACCTTGATTTTCTGAAATATTCAAGAATATACAGGCTACTGCTGTATTCATTTCTGTATTTCATTTATATGCTTGCAGCACTTAGTTGATAGAAATATTTTTAATTTAATATATTTCATTCCTTTTAACTGCCACTGATTTTTCATTGTGCTCTCAGTTGACCTCCAGTGTCTATAAGATATTTTGTCTTTACATAGCAGGTATGTAATTTTTTAGATCAATATTGGTTTGTCTCAGCATTTTTCATTCTTTTTACACCAAATTTTCTTCTTTATTTCTGTAGATTTCAGCTAAAAATACATATGGTTACTGAAAAGAATAATTCCTAATATGCAGGATTGTAGCATAAGGTTAAACAAATGTTGATTAGGACACAGTCACTTAGAAGATCCTTTTATCACTCAGCAAGAACAGTAATGAATTCATTACAAACATTAAAATTATAAAATAACAGCTGATATGTTGATAGAATTTTCCAATTCTTTGTTTTACATGCATGAGTCACACATTTATTTTAATTATGTTTATGTTTTCTATGGGTCTTCGATTTGGTAGATTGATTTAATTTGCAAATAAAAGCTAAATTTTTAGTGTTATTTTGGAATTATGGCAGTTCTGTCCACTGGGTACTTCATCAGTCGCAGACTAAGGATCTGCAGAATATATTCTAATCTCTACCTGCCCCTTTGACATTTTGGAAGGATTAATATAAGGTCAATATATCTCAGCATAGAAACTATTTGATATCTTACTCAAATCTCTAATCTATCACTTATACTCTACCTATTCAGATTAAGTACATTTATTATATTACTTTTTGTATGCACTGGCAATTGTTGGAATATTTCTGTAAATGCATTACTGGGAACGCTGTACACACATCAGCCAAGTGCTACACTCCTCAAATCAGCCTCTGGATAGTGTGGAGCTAATAGAACTAGTGACTTTACAGTTAAAGCTTATTAATTCTGCACTTCAAGAATGACCACTGTTATGTATCTTCTGCCAGTGAGTATCAGGTGTGCAGACTTAAAGGAGAAAAGGTAGCTACATATTATAACATTTGTATCTACAACCTGCAATCATATTTTCTATTACAGTAAGATTTTCTGGATTAACTTGAAGAACTGGAATGATTTAGGGAAGTATGTCATTTTAGTCCTTGACGTAAAAGCAGGCAAAAATAAATGACTCCAAAAGTTCCCATTTGGCAGGAAGCATGCAAGCAAATATTCTGGATGTATTTTTCCAACAGTTCAATGATTTATTATAATAATTTATTTCCTCACATGATTTCTGTATGCCACACCCCCTTGGACTTGTTTTACAGCTGAAGAAGACAGGAAGGCCAATGGCTCCATTGAAAGGAAACCTGAAGAAAATTGAAACCTGATCTGTGGTTTCCTTATCCCCTTGCCAGAATATATGGCCACCACAGCTGAACTGGTCATCTTGGAAGCTTCCAAACTTGTTAGAGACTTATGAACTAAATGTCTTTATACCTAAACCCTTTAAGGACTTTTATCACTAGACGTGTTTGGAGCATGTTATTATGGGTGAGGAACAGACTAGCATCCACAATCATTTTCATGCAAAGACATGCAGACCTCCATTAAAGAACTCTGGCTGCTGGCAAATATATTCCAAAGGCAATTTCTGGCTATAAACTTAATGCAAGAAAGACAAAGGGTAAAAAAACCCCAAAGTAATGGAATAAAATAAAACTGAAATTAGTTTCAGACCATGATTGAAGATGTGCACATGAACAAGGTAAATTCAACAGTTTTTATGGACTTATGCATGTCATATACTGAGTAAATAGGTATTCTGAATGGCTCTTGTGCCTCAAAACATTTTTCTGGACAGATTATCCAGTGCTGTAACAAAAATAATATATTTGTTTCTCTTTTCTTGGCTAGAGCTATCTTTTCTGGACTTTCTGGAATTGTACATGTTGAACACTAGTGGAGAATTTACAGTACCTTCTGGAGCCAAAGAATACATGTAGAGAAAAGGAAAATATAGTAGAAAACAACCAAGTTTCTTCAAGAAAGTTTGAAGAAAAGAGTATATCAATGTCCTGAATAATTGGAATTTTTTTTTCACTTTTTCAGAAGAATGTTTGATCAGAAACCTATTGGAAATATCTATGATAATTTATTTCTGTTCATCATACTAGTCATAATCTCATTAGTGCAGAAAACAGTGATTGATGGTTTTGAGTTGAGAACAACAGTGTAGCATCTACCTGAAAGTTGCTGTCAGGGCATTAAAGAAGCCAGGAACAACAATAAAACTTATATTTTTAACATATGTGAAGTCTATTTTTGGTTACTTTGCTGAGAAGCAGCTCACATCTTCCCAGCCTATAATATAAAACTTGACCAGTATTTTTTTTTCATCACTGAACTTATATGTGTTTTGAGGGAACAAAGTATCTTACACCAGTCCTGACTTATCAACAAGATATACCGTATTTTGAAATGGAAAATAAAATAATGTGAAGATGTGAATCACCTTGGAGATGAATTAAATTGCTGTAAAACAAATAATTTACATTTAAATAACTTATCTCCTTTTCACCTAATTTTAAAGTAATCTTTACTCTTTCTCAACTAATCCCTGAATTTATGAGCTAGTTTGATCATATTTGTGCAATAAAATTGAAAATTTTAGATATGGTAGGTAATCAGTTTTAGTCTCCTCATCTGTGTTTCCAATCTCATTACAGATTGCAATTTTCAGTGTAGATTACATGATGACCCATCAGAGGCTTTGTTGTTTCTGAATTACTGATTCCTCTACTATTGCCAGATAAGAACAAAGACTATGCATCAGTCTGACAGCTTGCAAAGAGAAAATGGGCTTGTAGGATTGGATTTAAATCCCAGGTGTAGGGGATAATTACCACATCAGTCATGCAGTAACTGAAAAATGGTATTTCAACAAGAAAAATTGCGTTCCTTTTATAGTGCCAACAGAAATCATTTTTTGAGGCTTCATACTGATTCAGTGCATCATTACATGTGCACTGTACTCATTAAATGTAATGTTTGTTACAACCTTAAAAACTTATTGTTTCAGATACTTTTGTGGCTGAGTTAGCTCAAATCAAGATTTGTGAAACCTTGACAATGCTGAGGTCATTCAAAGGTACAATATACATTATACAAGTGAAACAACAGCAGAGCTCAAAACATCCAAAACCTTTTCTGCTTCAGAGAAAAAAAAGGAGACTAAAGTAGAAAAGCATAAATCCTACTTTAGAAAATCCTCTGGGGTTAGACCCTTTGATGCAGGCCTTTCATTAAACCAAATAGAATGATAATAAGAGGCTATCATCATTTGTGTGGGCTTCTTTACTTTATATTTTTCAGTAAACAAGATACTGTTATCAATTAATTATTTTCTAGGCTAACAAATCAAAAGCATGATAAAAATAAACCATAAGCAAACTAAATCTTTAATGCCACCCTATCGAAGCAGAGATTTACTATATCATTTATTTTATAGGTTGACTATGGTCAATTTTAATTTATTATTAAACAGACAGTAAAGCAATAAGTAGGTTTAACAGAGTACTCTGTGGGTCCAGAAAATTAGCAACTGGCAGTTTGAAGGAAGGAGAGGGAAGATAGACTTGTTTGTTATCTCAAATGGAAATACTTTCCCTTGTATCAACACTGAATGTCTGAATTTTGCCAGCTGGGCCATCAGTGCTCTGGATTTCCCATGGATAACTTTGGCAAGCAGGAATACTTGGATTATTTAAGGGAACATAAAAGGAAGACTCAACCAGTTCCAGGCTAGGTAAAAGGATCATCTCAATGAGAGGAAACATGAACATACCATCCCCAGAGCTTTTAATGTAGCTTCCCATGCCTATATTCTCATGTCATTTGCCTGGTTTATCTTTGGCACTCTAACAATTGTGTTGGATACACATTAACTACTGGAGAAGCTGTGAGCAAAGGCAACAGTTTACAAACAACTACCAGTATTTAGACACCATTATTAGATTTGTAGAAAGTCAGCCTGGGTCCAACTTCTCTTTATCTCTACTACAGAAAGAAACCATGTCTTTTCATCCACCTAAAATTCATCTTCCTCATTGATTTGGGCTTTTCAAACACATGGGGAATGAACCCTTGGCCTACAGAAGATTTCAGGGCTATATACTTTTACCTCGAATGAGTATCATGCAAAAGGTTTAACGTCCCCCAAGGTACTTTTTGTATTCAGCACTGCTATTCTCACAGAGGGCCTCTGCTAAATTGTCTCCAAAACTGGCTTCCATATAGGTTCAGAAAAAATATAGAATGCTGGAAAAAGCAGTCAGGAGATTTGCAAAACACTGGCAAGACTTTTAAGCCCAGCGAAAATTTTGGATGGTTTTTTCCAGTGTATTACATTCTTTAAGAGACGGGTCCATAACACTTTCTTCAAGGGTCTGTTCTTGTAGAAATTGAGCAAATTAAAACTTTCTTTTATTGTTTGGTACTGGTAACTGAGCATTGCTCATGATGCCACTTATATAAGTTTTGAGGGGAAGGGGAAGACCTGTGTCAGATATTTTGTGTCTGAACCCTTAGAAAGGATATCAAAGACCCCTTGACATAAATCTTCGTCGGTATTTTCAGCGGGAGTACTTCAAGACACTTTAAGAGAAGTAAAAAAGAGACTGTCTCAACTTTAATTAATTCGGTGTCCTGAATGTATAAAATGAAGATTTGTAGGTAATAATACTGCCATCTACTTCAACAGGAAGAACACAAGATGAGCACTATTGATTTCCAACTTATTATTTATCTTTGTAGCTAGCATTAATTTGCACTCTCTTCTGAGGAGTACTCTAACAGTTGAGCATAAAGAAAATTAGTTACACAGCAATAGTTTCAAAGGATACTAAGGAAAACCTGAAATGGTAGAGCGTGATCCTCACAATAGTAATGCATAATTACTTGCAGATCAGGTGGCAGCATTACTGCATTGTTATCTTACCAAGAATGAAACTAGAAATCAGTATTTTGTTCTGGTCTGGAAATGCCAGCTCCTGTAATGCTGCGGAGAATGGAATTTAACTGCATGATTGCTATAAGTGACTTTCATGTCATAGATAAATTGTGGGGTCAATACAAAGCAGATCTAGGGATTATAAAATATTTTGCAATTGTACAGCATTTTGAAGACAAATGTGTTTTATATCTGACTTTCTTTTTTAGTTTTCATGGAATTTTTTTATCTCAAGCATCTTAACTATTTTGAGTTCTCTTTGTTCTAAATGAAATATATTTTAAAAATTTAGCATTAAAATGACAGTCATGCTCTTCTTGCAATTTTTAGTTATTTTAACTGTGCAACAAACTGCATCAATCTTCATGCATATGTTCTGAAGCATTGGCTGTTCTGGAGGATAGCACTAACACCATATGATTTTAATATATCCTACAAATATGTCTTGAAGATATTCAATGACATGAATATTACCTCCCTAGTATAGGAATGAAAAATATTTTCATTTTTATTTCTTCTCAAGATTAATATTGGTTTTTTTTTCATTTCATTCTTTTGTTTGTACCCTAAGACACAAATTATCAGTCAGTCAGTTAACTTGAACACAACAAATAAAAGGACAGCAAACAGGTAAATGGGCATGCAAAACACTAATTTACACTTGCAAAACAGGTAATTTCACGCACTGGTGGTAGCCTGCACATGCAATTATTCATCTTGTTCATGCATATGCATAGCTTCAGCACAATTGCCTTTTTACATATGTGCATATATTTCGCAGGCATAGTTTAGTCACCGATATTTAGTCATTATGACTTGTGTGCATGTTTAAACCCTGCTGTGTTCATTCAGAATAGAATATAGGTTCATGATCCTTTTGCATCAGGTAGCTATATCATATAAGTATATACTGATCTGCCAAGAAAGGCAGCTTCAACAAACCTTAAGGCTCAGTGCATTCCATACTAGTCAATCTTTTTTCAGTAGCAAATCTCACTTTCACAAAACATGCACCTCTGTATTTACGCACTAGACTTTCAGTATTTTCAAGGAAAATATATGAAACAAAAGCATAGGGTGTGGTGGGGTAACAAATAAAATATTTAAAATATGTTATACTGCCATTTTCACTATGTAACCTTATTAAAAAGAAGAGCTACAGTCTAATCGCAGATTCTTAAAATTTCAAGCGTTGCCATTTTATATTGCAAAATGAGAAATGCCAAAGAAGTATTATCAGACCCATTTCAACAAAAAAGGTCATATATAACTTCTCTTATAGTGAAAATTGCACTGTTATTCTGACTCCTTCCACATAATAGATGTGGAAAAGCCGGAGGTCTCCCTCTGAAATGTGCCTGAAATACAGTTCAAACCATGTCACAGTCATGTGCCCTGTTGATCTGGACCCTGAACTTGATGCAGATAATGAACTCCCCAGCTTGAACTTGGATGTGCCTATAGACTTGCCCAGAAATTGTGGTGTTGTGTCTGACCCTCATTATGGTCTCCAGGACTGGTTCTAACCCGGATCCCGTGACTGAATTTCCCAGCTTTTTCTCAGACAGATCTCATCACTATGGATTTTTATTAACAATCTGTCTGTCCTAATTTGTCCCCCCTACCCTGCTCGTGGCTGGGACAATGGGACAGGCCCTGGCTACAAGACACACATGGGGAGTCCATATGGTTTGTAACGTCCAGACTGTAGAGAGACACCAGCTTGCACAGCCCCCGAGTCTGCATAATTCAGCACTCATGGGCTAGTAGCATTCTCTGTGCCTATGTCAAACACCAGGCTAGGGGAAAAAAACAAAGGTCTAGGAAATGTAATAGGTGTTAAACTCAACAGGCATGACAGCACTCTTGTCAGCTAGAGATACTGTTTTTAGATCAGAAAGAGGTCTACCTTATACACAAAGAATCTGTTCTATATTTTACTATGCCTAAATTCAGGCACAAGAAGAATACACTGAAGAGGACTTACAGATTGCAGAGGAGATCAATCCATCCTCAGACTGTGAACCTATAAAGTTTGAATGACATACCTATTCCTTTAAACATGGGTCTATTTATGAAAACAGCAGTACATTTCTTGTTTTAAAATGGGAAACTGGGGTTAAGCTCTCTCCCTATTCCTCTCTGTTCCCATCAAATTATGTTCTTTAACAGCTAGTCACATATTTCAGTGTTTCCAAAACTCAAACAATCACTTCTGGGTCATTACAAGAATGGAAGCTTTCAGCCTGAGAAATAACTGCTTTGGAAAAAAAGTGAAAAATGAAAAAAGCAGATTGAATGGTGCAAATAATTTTTCGTCAATTTTCAGAGGAAGAAAAAGGCAAATCTATTGCCATACTTTGGTTAAACAGCTTCAGATATGAAAAAGTGGGAAAAAAATAAAATTATTCTATAATTATGATATTGGATGGGATTTTGAAAGTCATCATATATTTCCACCATCCAAGAATTATTGTATGCCAACAGAACTTGGGCACTTCCTTCCTTTCTGTGAATGAAAACTGACTAATTGCATTTGAGCTAAAGGAATGTAAATTTAGTGGCCTAATGCAGTGTTTTAAAGGGGCCTACAAGACTGCTAGAGACGGATAATTTATCAGGGAGCGTAGTGATAGGACAAGGGGTACTGGTTTTAAACTGATGGAGGGTAGATTCTGGTTCATATTAGAAAGATATCTTTTACTCTGAGAATGGTGGGAGAGTGGAACAGGTTTGCCAGAGAAGCTGTGTATGCTGCATTTGTGCAGATACACAAGGCCAGGACGGATGGGGCTTTGAGGAATCTCATGTAGTAGAAGATGTCCCTGACCATGGCACGGCATTGAAACAAAAAGTTTTTTAAGGTCCTTTCCAATCCAAACCATTCTATGATGAAAATTATATTCTACTAAAACTCATATTCAAAATAATCACTGTATTTTTTAAATAAGGCCAAATCTGTTTATACCTAAATAAGTTTTGTTAAAAAAGAACCCAGGTAAAGGCCCTCTAGTTCTTTCTTATTTTATGAGTCCATGAAAAATTGATTTTAAAAATTTGTGTTCCTGAGACTTCTTTTTTTTTCCCCAGACTTCTTTTTTTTTCCCCAGACTGAACCGTGCCCAGAAGACCAATGGAAAGAAGAGGAAGAAGAAAAGAAATTCTTGACTTTAAGCAGTATGCACACTCTTGTCTGCTTGCCCTTGTCTTAACTTTAGCTATAACTAGAAGAAATATTACACCATCAAAAATAGTAACAGAAGTTCTTGGTGCCAATCAACACCCGATCTCTTCCTGTATTTGGGGGTGTATAGCATAAAGCAATAAACTAGGCAGATATATATATATTCCAAACACTAATCCCAAACCCTAATCTTGTTTTATGGTTAGAAAACTCCTCAGTAGAACAATAGAGAATATAAGTCCTTGGCTTCAGCTGACACCAGCATTCTTTCTCTGATAAGCCAGTATCTTTTGTCATTTATTTTGCGTAGATGGGGCTTTTAATTTTGTCTATATGTTAGGATTAGGCTTGGTGTTACAGTTATGGACTGGAAATCCAGCACTTCAAATGACCAGTTTATTCTGGATACTGCCATGACTTCAAAGGTATGGCAAAAAAAAAACCTTTTGAAATGGAAATGGAAAGTGTTGTAAGAGTATCTTATTCCAGAGTCCACGGCCCTCAGAAAAAGGTGATAACAATGCAGACAACTTTGTTTTTCTTTTTTCTAATTGGAGTAGGTTTCTTCTGTTGGATTAATATTAGGGTTTATCTGGAGGTTAACTTTCAGTTTTAGAAACTAAAGCATCAAGATCATTATTTCCTTTCAGTGTCCCCAAAATCTGTACAATTATAAAGAGGTCTGGAAAACTAAGATATCAATGACCTAAGCCCTTTTTTACTAACTTAATAATATGAAGACTTTGCCACAGCCTGTTTGTTTGGTGTTGTGATCGCGGGACCTCAAGAGTATATGTTACATGCTTTTGAGATGTAGTATGAAAATATAAGGGAGTTTCAAAGGATAAAAGTCTACAGATCCAAGAGAACCAAAACAAATATAAATTTTCTGGAAAAAATAAGGCTTACTGTTGAATACAATTAAACTAGATAGCCTGAGCATTAAAGGCGGCCTTGAAATTCATATTTTATGATTTTATAAAGCAAACTGGGAATACATTTGAGGTTAGGGTTTATATTTGCTGCATCCAAACATGTTTTCTTCTCCTTCAGATTAAATGACAATCATAAGACACTAAGTTATGGAGGAGTGACATCTGGCTTCTCGGCAGACACCTCCGGCAACTGTAGTAATAGCTTTGGAGATGGCTGTGTATCTGTAATAGAGTTACGTTTGTTGTTTGGATTGTATTACCCTCTTACTCCCTTAGACATTTTGTCCTATAGCTCATATTGGAATTACTGAACCACTGTTATAACCCTGATTTATAAGCCTTTTCTTGTGTTTCCATCTGCTCCTGTTGTGTTGGTTTTGTTGTTTGGTTTTTTTGCCCCTCAGGAATCTGTGAGTATACTTTGAGAAAACTTCTGAAGGGAGGTTTTTTCAATTGGAAAGAAAGGAATAATTCTAATAATAAAAGTTAAAAAGCAAGCAAAAAGAAATATTTCTTATGAGATGAGTCTGTATGAAAGTATAAGGGGAAGCATAGCAGGCAGTATTTCTAACTCGGAGCTGAAATATTCATGAATGCTATCAGGTCAAAATAGTTGCCAATTTAATGGGGAAAATAAAATTTCTTCACTTTTTTTTTTGAGGCATATAATAAAATCTGTGTGATCTATTAAAATGCCAGTTAGAAATCCTGCATTTTGAAACAAAATCACTTTTTAGCTTTCTATCTTACATTGTAGCTGATTGATCTATGTGATGTGTAAAACCTAGAAATCCTGATTGGGTCCATTCATTTCCTGGAGAAGAATTGTACATACCTCATACAGAATTGTACGTACCTCCTCAGTGTATAAGAATCATCTATATGGCATAAAAAATTACTATTTTCATATTTGCAGCCATTAGATCTGGAGCGCTTTAAGCTTTCCTTGCTGGTATACAACTTATGCTTCAAATGTTGTCAGCTGGTAAAAATCAATTTAACCCTTAGGCAACATCTTCTGTGCTGATTATGAGGTAATTTGCCTTCAGAAGGCACCTGAACACAGCAGAGAGGCGCAGCACAGCACCTATACAGTCAGATAGCAACAGATCCAGTGTGATTCCTGATCTCCTCTGGGACAAAAGACCATGAGGAGATACCTTCATGTTTTCCTTTTGATCTTAAAAGCACTATGAAGTTAGAAACCTATCTGCCCTGTGATTCTATCTTCTATAAATTGTATGACAACACTATGATTCATCCACTTTTGTGTCTGAACATGAACATGGACTATGTTCTATGGTGGCGGAAATGACATATTATGCAACTGGTAATGTGGCTTTCATGTCAGCTTAGTACTTATACCATCTAGAATATCACCTTCACCAAGAAAATAGCTATCAGTGATAGTCAATCTGGTAATTCAGATGCATTAATGAGACAAGTATAAACAATTTTAAGTTCTGACCCTTAGACAGAAAGATTACACATCTTGTCTGAAATGTATTAAAGTACACAGATCCTACTTGTAATCTGTACTACAGTTGTGCTGCATGTAGATCATTTTGCCTCCTTTTGAACTATTTAAAAAATAAAATAAATTTTAAAAAAATAAAGTATTTGATTATCTAACCACTGGGAACTTACAAGGAAATTGCTAAGTTAGAAGAAACTTCTTACAAAGTTCAAGATGCCTAATGTTGAAGATACACATTATCATTTACAAGAGTCTCAACAATTCGTACACAGATCCCAAAACATAATAAAAATGTCTAATTGAATTTGTCAAAGTTTTCATAATGCTGGAAAATTGTTTTCTTTTTTTTCAAGTCAAAAGAAGCACCGTATAGATATTATTGCCAACATTAAATGCCTTTCAGTTACGAGTTATTCTCAGAAAGAGTGAAATCTTTTCAAAAGCTGTCAGTCTCTTGCGCCTTCCTCAACACAAACTTCAACCTTATTAAAGAATCAGGGCTGCTAGTAAAGGTGTGAACAGATGTTTTATCTGCACATTTTGTGCATAAATGCAAGTACTTGGATGTAAATTGATCAAACTGTTGAAACAAATCATTTAAGATTTGTGCAGTGATTAATAATAGGTGCCAGTAATCAAATCTCCCTGCCACCAGCACATCTGTTACAGAGAGTTTCTGGTTTGTCCTATTATGCAAATGTGCAATAAAACAAATAAATTACTTGATTTAACAGCTGGTTGAAAAACATTATTTTTAGGTGATTTTTTTAATGTATTGTTTTTACCATTGATAGCCACTTGATGTAGACTAATTCAATTATGCTATGTAGAGTGTCACAGAATGGGGCTCGGGGGGGGAACCTACCAACACTACTCAGAAACTGCTGCAGAATTTTAAAGGTATTTAGAATTTCTCAGGCACTCACAGCTTCTAAAAGAACAAAGGACACAGGAGATTTTTCCTTGAATTTAACACTTAAAAAATACCTTCATATAATTTGTTTCTTCAATACCAGAAGTGTCACTTGCATAAGTAAACCTCTGTGGGACCTTGAAAAGACCAGCATTTGATTCACACAAAAATGAATATGATCTCAAAAAACTGTTTCTGGACATTTTGGTTGATAGGCTCGTGAACTGAAGAGGGAAATATCAGCACAGAATTATCCTTGATTTAAGATACGCTGAGACCACATTGTTTGGTCATGGATACTGCAGATTTCAGGAGCCTTTAGCACCAAGATCATGGAATCATAGAATTGTAGAGGTTGGAAAAGACTTTCAAGATCACCAATCTAACCATTAACCTAACACTGCCAACTCCACCACTAAACTCTATGTCTTTTGAATGCTTACAGGAATGGATGAACCACAATCTGTTCCAAAGATTGACTGCCCTTTTAGGGAAGATATTTTTCCTAATATACACTCTAAATCTCTCCTGGTGCAACTTGAGGACATTTCCTATTGTTCTATCACTTGTTACTGAAAGAACTTCCAATTTTTTGAAGTAAGCAACATAATTTTCTCCCTTTCCTGTCTCAGGGGTGTATGACACATTGTGTGAAACTTGTCTTTTTTTTTCTGCTGTTCCCCAAGTGTATATAACTAAGATTACTTTTATTTCCGTAGGATGGAAGAAAAACCAAAGATGGGAAAAACAGCTAAGAGAACTTAGCTCTGAAAATGTAAAATGTTTGTTCCTTTTTTTTTTATACTACCAAACGTGTTGCTCCCAAAATTTTATATGCTGAATTACACATTTTATGGAGTAGTGCTATAAAACCAGACAAACATCAATTTCAAACAAACGTCATCTTTCAGCTCCCTGGGTTACCAAACAACCAGCTGTGTCAGCAACGTATATTGCTCTAGAGGGATGCATTTTAATATAGTCACCTCAGAGCAGAATACGTTGCTTTATAAACCAGATTCAAAAATAGCCGAACAGATAGGGAGAGGTACATAAAACTCACCCATTAAAGGGAGATGAAGTATAAATATTTTGCCATTCTCAATGACTACCCAGAAAAGTTGTGAAAAAATTTTCATGTCCTTTCATTCTGCATGACAAAGATGTAGGTATACAGGAAGTATATAAGAATATGACACACAGTCCTGGTTCCATTTTGCTGGAACTAGAAATTCAACTTGTGTAGTACAATGTATCTTTCTCTCTTGAAAAAGTGATTATCAGAACATGTTAATAAACATTTTGATCCAAATGTCAAAGTCTGTCAGGGTGTTTTTTCTTCTCTACTCATTTTTTTCTGTCTTTTTATATGTGTAGCGGAAAAGAGAACTGATTCAAAAGAGATGTTTGAGAGAAGGCATTACAATTAGCAGAAATAAAGACATTTAGAATATTGTCAATTATTCACTAAGAAAAAAACCTGAAAAATATCTGGACTAGTTTGAATTCCAATAGATCTCCTCAGCTGAGGAACCAAGTTTCAGAAATAAGAGGAATGGAATTCCTCTAAGTCCTTGTCTTGACTGTCCTGATTTTGGGAAGTCAAAAATCTCAAGTAAAATCTTCCCGCCAATATACTTTGTACAGTCCTAAATGAAAGCCAAGAGTATAAAAAGGGTTAAACATTTTAAAGTACCACTAAGTATGTGTATGTGTGTGTTTCCATTTTGTATTTTCAGCATGATGTGTAAAGCAATGATACTTCTTTTTATGAAAAGAGGTTGGCAAAGCAAGGAAATAAAATTTCTTCTTGAAAAGCACAGAATGGATCATGGTCTCTGTAGAGCTCTTTAGTGTCAAAAAGTAGGTGTCCAGTAGTATTTCAGACGCCTTAATGTATTCGATCACATTGGATTGTGGCTTATGGAACTGACACAAATCAGTCTTTCTCCCTTCTGGAAAGTCAGCTGAAGAGCAGACATTAGGTCTTCTAAAATAGTATTTGATGCTTGTGTTACCTGATTTGTTCCCTAGTAATCTTATGCTTGATACATCATAGAAAACTTCAAATTATTATGTAGTTCCTTTTCTGCATTCTTTCTCCTAGGGCCTCATTTTCCAGATTACTGAATGGATTCCATCTTTCAGACAGTCTTTGCAGTCAAAAGAATTCTGAGAAAATACACACAAGCATATAGAGTTTTACATTGTTCATGTAAAACATAATGGATTACGTAGGGGGGAAAAGTACATTGTCCAGACCTCCTCAACCAACTTCATGTATCACTCCTGCCAGCAAATAAGATGATAGTATTTAAGATGAAAAGATTAGTATTTAAAATTGCAAATGTAACCAATTACATTAGTTTGTAAATATTCAGTTAATTTTAAGACAGTTGTGTAACTTTGAGAGTTTAACAGTACTTTCCATCTCTGTTTGTAGCTGTGTGAACAAAAAATTACTTATAATAGCAAACCTTTGGCGTAAAAGCAGTTTTTAGGAGAATTTATCAATATCAAGATTCAGAGTACAAATTCATTTGATCTGCTTTAACAAGGACATTATTATCATTGTATTCTAGGACAAGAATGTGGAGAGGAAGATATGTGACCTGAGAATTCTTATATACTTACAGTTTTGCATCTGTACAGTGGTGTAGAGACAGCATTTACATCAGTTTTGGAAGCTTGTACAGTCTTCAAGGAAATCTTACGTGAACCAGAGACTGACTCAACTTAATACAAAAAACAGAGTTGCCATTCCCACATTCCTGTATAGATGGGGTTTGAAAAACTCACCACTCCCTTTGATAAGTAATTAATAAATATTTATCAAGCAACATAAGTAATCAGCAGGTTGACAATAATCCTTCATGCCAACACTTGAGATCTGCTAAAAAAAAAACAAAACAACATTTGTAATTCAGTAAATTAGCAGGAATTGAACAACAGGAAATATAAAATAATACCTTTGTGGAGTTGCACCAAAACAGAATGAAAAAGAATGTGCATTTGTAGTGACAAAGTACAGCAAAAACAATGATATAGGAAGGGGAATGGAAATAAATCACTAGATCAGAGAACAGGATTACTTTGATAGGATCAGTGGAATTACAGGAAACAAATGAACTAAAGTTACAGATAAAACAAAAATTTTGTATGTATGTAAAAGATACCTACTGTGTAACTGGGGAGGGCACTGGTATCACAAAAACGGCCACAGAAGCCCGTGGTAATAGAAATTGTAAAGAAATAAAATAAAAATGAAACCTTTTTTTTAAAAAAATACAATGAAATCTGTGAATCAGAGACAGTTGAATACTGTTCAACTGTCCTCACCCAACCATCCCCCTCCTCCCTGGCCTCAGCCATTCACAGATGTCAGTCAGCTGCTCTACATACCCTCCATAAAATACATTAAAAAACCCATATGGATTTTATTTTTTTTCTCCGTTAGCAAAGCAGAAATACAAAGGTGTTGTTTAGCTAAAACTCTCATGAACTGATTGTATCTTGTTCACCTTAAGTAGCTCTTGATTTAAGCACTGTGTCCTGTCTTGCTTATTGTTCTTCAGACTACTCTCCTTCACTGGTATCTGCAGGTTTACAAGGGAAAAAGCAGTTACCATGTCCTCAGAAGTTGTACATTAAAAACAGCAAGGTCAGTTTTACCCTCCTACCTAAGTGCAGGTCAGTATATGAAATGTAATCAGCTGTTTGATACTCTTTTCCCATGGAAGAAATGGTCAGGCTCTCATTTTTTCTGTTCTCTATATAAATTTTAGCGACAATTTAAACCACCTATCACCACAAAACACCCTTTTGCAAAACAAGCTGAGTTTGGATAGAGAAGCCATGTATTGATCTGATGCTAACCATCACACGGCTTCTTAATGGTGGAGAGGATATCATGTTTGCAGATCCTCCCCAGCATTTGGCATAATAAGGCACTAGTGGCTGCTAGCTGTAACACATAGCAAGATCAAATACCATTCTGTGGTAAGACTGACACAGCCCCTGCAAGAACAATCAATATTTTTTCAGTGAAATCTACAACAATCCAACTGGTGGCAGAGACAGTGAAATAGACTGCCATAAAGAGACCACCTGTGTGTATGTTTTGTAACATCATTGCAAGAAGCCAAATAATCCTCTTTGGTACAAGTAATATTATCTATGCAGCTGACATGCACCGCTACCCAAAACAAAACGTATAGTTAAGATGAATCAGATTATCACTATTTTCCCTGTGCTCTGAGATGTATATAATTGAAATAAAAATAGCTTTTCTTCAGTTCCATAATGTAAGAGATTTTCTTTCACCAAAAAATGAGGCCAGTAAGCTTCTTCGAACAAGTTCAAAACTTTCAACACAGTGCACCTCTTAGAAAATTCAGTTTAATATTGCTTCCGATAGCTTCCTTTAAAGCAAAATACCAAAAATACCAAGCGTAAAGAGTGTTCAAAACAATATACTTCAGAACGTAAGCATTGTTCTGCAGAATGCCATTGATTCCAAAATGAGGCTTTGGAAACAGTATTTAAAAATGTTCATTTCCTGCTGAGTTTTGGCATCATTGCACTTGTTTGGGAATGGATAGCTCACACGGAGAAATTTCACGTTACATTGAATGAAAGTTACCAGTGAATCACAGGATGCCCTTGACCACGTAATGGAAACAATCACTGTTCTATTAGGGACAATCCTAGAAGACATCAAGAAGGCAGTCACTGCTAAGGCAGAAAGCACACAACAGATTGAAGAAGCAAGATGGTCTTTTATGGACAAATGACTGACTTGGCTGACTGAAACAATGAAAAAAAGTCTCATTACAGTGGAATACTTTAGAAAACATCAACCATACAATTGCAAAAGTTAAACTTGTTGCTTAGGTAATGATTCGAAGGAATGAGCACTTCTGATATTACTGAAAACTTCCTGTAGTAGACTATAGTGACAGCAGCAGTGTTTAACCACCTGTCAATAAAAAATGACAGACCACAATATAATATGCGGAAATGGACTGCTCCAAGGATAGATTTAGGACAACCTTGAGAATGGTAGAACTATGATACTAATAAAAAAGAAAGATGATGCCAGTGATAGAATTAGGAGTATAGAGCAGCCTAAAACATTAACTTCCTTACAGAAATTATTATACAGTGATGTCTGTTGGAGGGACAACATAGAGGGGCATAAACAACGCAGGAGGTTCCTGGACTATGCTGATGGTAACTTCCTTCTCAAAGTGATAGGGGAGATAACAAGGAGAGGTGTGATGCCAGACCTTGTTCTCATCAACAAGGAGGGACTGGGTAGGAGTTTGAAACACAAAGACAGCATTGGGTGCAGTGACCATGAAATGTTGAAGTTCAAGATCTTTAGGGCAGCAAGGACGATGCACAGCAAATGAATCCTGCAGCTCAGGAGAACAGGTTTGTCCTCTTCTGGGATCTACTTGATTCACAGCAAAAGCCTAGGAGAACAGAGGAGTCCAAGAAAACTGGTCACCTCATTCAAGGGTCACCTCGTCCAAGCTCAGGAGTGATGCCTCTCAACAAGGGGGAAGTCAGCAAAAATGCCTTGAGGCCTGCATGGAAGAGCAAGGAGCTCCTGAAAAATTCCAGCAGAAGAAGGAAGCCTAGAGAGGGTGGAAGCAGGGACAGGTAGCCTGGGAGGAACACAAAGAGATTGTCTGAGCAGCCAGGGATCAGGATGGTAAAGCTAAAGCCCTGATACAATTAAACCTGGCCAGGGATGTCGAGGGCAATAAGAAAAGCTTCTATAGGTACATTGGTTATAAAACAAAGACTAAGAAAAATGTGGACCAGGCCTGGAAGGAAATGCGATATCTGGGTAATTCGGATATGGAGAAGGCTGAGGTATTTAAGATTTTTTTGCCTCGGTCTTCAAAGACAAGTGCTCCAGACACACAGGCAAGACACAGAAGGCAAAGGCAGGGACTGGGAACAGCCTCAGCAAGTTTTCCAACAACACCAAGCTGTGTGCTGAGGTTGGCATGCTGGAGGGAAGGGATACCATCCAAAGAGATCTTGACAAGTTTGAGAGATGGGCCCATGAGACCCTCATAATATTCAACAAGGTCAAGTGCAAGGTCCTGCAGCCAGGTCAGGGCAATCCCAAAAATGGACACAGGTTTTGCAAAAAAATAGGTTGAAAGAAGCCCTGCGGAGAGTGACTTGGGGGGTGTTGGCTGATGTGAAGCTCAACACAATGCAACAGTGTGCACTTGCAGCCCAGAAAGCCAACCCTGTCCTGGGCTGTATCAAAAGCAGCGTGGCCAGCAGGTCACGAGAGGTTATTCTTGTCCTCTACTCCGCTCTTGTGGCACCCCACCTTGAGTACTGCATCCAGCTCTGTTGCCCCCAGCATAAGAAGATCTGGAGCACCTTTCCTATGAAGACAGGCTGAGAGTTGGGTCTGTTCAGCCTGGAGAAGAGAAGGCTCCAGAAAGACTTTAAAATGTCTTTCCATTAACTAAAGTGGGCCTACAAGAAAGATGGAGAGGTATTTTTTACATGGGCATCTAGTACAAGGGGGAATGGCTTTAAACCAAAAGGGCACAGTTTTAGATTAGTTATTAGGAAGAAATTCTGTACTGTGAGGGTGGTGAGGCACTGCAACAGGTTGCCCAAAGAAATTGAGAATGTCCCATCTCTGGGAGTGTTCATGATCTCATTGGATGGGGTTCTGTTTCAATGGAAGAATTATTTCACATATATATTTTAATTTTTTGAAAAGTGACTTTTTTTGTTGACTTATCCTAATAACACAGGTAATTCTACTATGCAACAACATGTCATGAGTAATCTAAAAAATTTGGGCAAATAAATATAAATCAAATAACAATATTATCATCTTTACTTTAAACCAACATTTGAATTAAAAATTAATGATGACAGAGGGGATTTAGGGCATGATTTTTATGAAAAGATGATGAGAGGAAAACTTGTGATTATTTTAAAAATTTGAATGACAAAAAATAATAGGATTGTTTTGCTGCTTTCTCAGACAAAGACAAGTGTTTCTTCTCATCTTTACAGGATGAATTTACATATTTAAATACTAAAGCAGCCTCAGTTGCTCATTTATGAAGAAGTATGTCTGAAGAATTAAAAGCCTCATCACTTGCATTGAACCTACCACCTGTTCGAACATTATCCATTTTATCTCAAAAATTTAAATTCAGAGCCATAGTAAGAAGTGAGAAATAAAAACCAGAATAAATTGTGAAAAACTTACCCTGTTATGTCCTCCTTTCTTAAGTGCCTTCTCATGGCACTAATTCATAAACACAGATTTTTGCCTTGAAAAATGCAAGGCATTTCCTACTTTATATACAGGGCAGGAAGAAAGAAACACTGACAGGTAGAGCATAAAGCACCACATATTTTATACAGCACAATAAAATTCTACCCATTGTCATTTCAGTTCTATGTATATCGACCAATTCGTGAACTACAGATTCAGGTTAAGTATACCAGGTAAGTTGCCTCTGGTGAACTTTAATCCACCGAGTTCTGTTTTCAGAAGCATGTTTGCATCTTTCCAAAGAAAACTACAAAACATTTTCTAAAGGAGGCCTTTCTCTATTGCATGAGGACTTACAGATTTATTTCTCAAAGGCATTTGGCGCTATTTTTAAATGCTGAATATATTATTTCATAGTGATCTCATTTCACAAGCTTGGCCTCTAAAGAACATTCATCATCTCTCATGTGTAAAAGATCCTGTGACTCATTCTGGTTTAGAAATAAAAGAATATTGATTATTCATTAAGCAAATTTAGTGCATGTAATACGATCCTCAAGGTGGAGATAAGGAGATATGCAACACAGAGACAATAACACTACTTAATATTCTAATCTTAATCACTTATCTACTGCCTGTATTTGGAACATTGCTCTCAGTGGACATGTTCTTTTGTCCTGAACTATCACTCGGGGGTGTTTTATTGTAATTCCTTGGAGACTATTTGGTTGGTTTACACTCTAACTTGAACTTGGTACAGATTGATAAAGTTTTACAACCGAGATTACAGAAAGCATTGTTACCATTTCATACAAGTCTGAAATGGAAGTTAGACTGGCCTTAGTCTCATACACAGTGATTTGGTGAAAAGATAAATGCAACTGTATTTCATTTCAGCAGCAACTCTTTCAATGTTATATTATTCCATTGGCGCATCTGTGGTTTATTCTTTATCTGTTCATTCTGAATAAGATCCTGTGAATGGAGTTAAGGGTCCCACTTCTGGTATTAGAAGTCTGGCATAAAGGAATTAATTTCTTATTTTTCCTTCCATGGGGGTAGAAATTGGTTTGTAGGTTACTATTCACTGGAACACCCCACAGCCTTGACAATAAACAAAGCAGTTATAGTTGCACTTCACTAGGCAGCAGAAAATCAGATTCACAGAAAAACACTTGTCCCTAAAAAACACAGGACATTTATGAGCATAAAAAATATTTACAGAAATTTTCAATGATTGAGCATTGCCTAACATTAGTGCTCAGTTAAACTGAGATTTCTAATCTATATGCTATATATTCTGGCATTTTAATTTTGTTTGCACGATAACAGTTATTTTCAATTAACTTTTATATTAAAAGCACTAAAATTTACAGGACTTTTGATATTATTTCCTTATTTCCGGATAATTTTTTCCACAGTTTATTTTCAAATATTCTAGCACATGTAAATGTCATCAGATCTGACTCACAGTGAGCTGAGGCTCTTGCTCATAAAACCTGTATGTGAATAAAGCATGACTTAACAGCCATTGTAGAGTTCAGTGAATACACAAAGAGATGGGGTGCTTAATTCAAGAATCCATTTGGTATGAGAATATGGTAGACTGTGTAGACATCACTAGAGGGAGTCACGACCACACAAACCAGATGGGTGTAATTCATAAACACTACTGAGCAGGAATCTGGGCTCAGAGTATGAAATCTGTGCCATATTATACAACAGTAACCTCTCTTTTTTTTTTTTTTTTTTTGAGAAAGTCACAAAGACAACTTTTTGAAACAAATTTTAAAGGGTTTAGCAGAATTTACCAATTTCAGAAATAAGTCAAAGAGATTTTTGGGGATGACTCCATGTCTTTCAAGGATGGAGACTCCATAACCTTTGTGGACAACCTGTGCCAGTGCTCAGTCAACCTTTCAGTGAAATATTCTTGGTATGTTTAAACTGAATCTCATCTCTTTCACTTTACAGCCCTTTGCCTCTTGTCCTGTCACTAGACACCACTGAAAAGAGCCTATCTCAGTCTTGTTCACACACTTCCTCCAGGTATGTACATCAACAAGGCCCCCTGAGCCATCTTGTCTCCAGGCTACAGTCCCATCTCCCTCAGCCTTTCCTCATAGGAGAGACGCTCCAGTCCCTTAATTACCTTCTTCGTCTTCCACTAGAGCCTCTCCAGTAAATTACTGTATCTCCGGTACTGGAGAGCCCAGAACTGGACACAGCACTACAGGTGTGGCCTCACCAGTGTCACCCACAAAGTTTCAGAGACAGTGTAATAAGGATGTGTATTTTCGATGAAACCAAAATCAGAAATATTGATATATGGCTGATATACGGCATATATACTGATATATGGCAACAGATGCAAAGACCTTGATGAAATGAGAAAACATTGCCACCAAAATCCAACTTTTTTTTGTATTTTGAAGAAGTAGACAGCAGTTCCTCCTAAATTCTAGAAACAACTCTAAGTAAAATCATAGCTTTCTGTCACCAACATATAATATGAATTTTATAAGGAAACTTCCTGTTTGAGAGCTTCATTGTAACTAAGGTGTGTTCTTACCAGAGCTAGGCTCTTTCCCATTTTCTGGCTTCAGTAACTGTTGTACTTGTTAGGGCTGACAGCTGCAAGATATCCTCTTGTCTTTGACTTGAAATGACTACTGGCTATACTCCATCTGACCATGTCTGGTCCCATGCAGGTGCCTGTGGGGATGCCTAAAGGATCTGAGGTGATGCCTTGCCTTTAAAATAGCTTTAAGGGTAAGCTAGGAGGGAAAGACCTTAAAAGAAAACCAAGTAGAGTTCTTGTATAGATGTAACTAATAAAATTTGACCTGTATATTGGTAATAGGTATTCACTCAAAGTGAATGTTGTGTTTCTCCTAAACCTGCTTCAATAACACAGATTTTCTTGTAGTAAAATGTCAATCAAACAGCTCTGAAAGGAAGACAAATAAGTGAAGCTGTTAAAATAAGAAGCATTTTAGAATGCACTTACAATTCCTTACGATATGGGCATGTGCCACTCTTCCTAAATTAGTGAAAAGCACATGACTTGACCTAACTCTTTACCAGTTACCAATGTTCATGCAGTAAACAAACAACATAATTTGAGGTCTCTGACCCGTTATTCAAATGATAATGGAAACTAAACACAGGCAGAGGTATCAAACAAAAGACTACAAGCAATTCACAAGTTAAAATTTATTCCAAAAACATCTAAATTTCTGAAAGTTAAAGTAATCTCAGAAACAGACTATGAAGAGGAGACAGAAATGTGCAAATTAAATTTATAACAGAATTCAACAGTTTGGCTACATAGTATTTCTTCCTCTACTTGACCTCTTCAAACAGCCTTTATTGGACTCCACTGGAGACTACAAGGAAAGTAGCTCTGTGTCCTCATAAAGATTTTTTAATTGAGGACTTAAAAATTTTTTTTGTTTGTTTTAGCATACATTTCCTGCATGTATCTTCCCTTGCACTTTTAAATTCTCTTCATACAGCAATAAAAATCAGTGTTTCTCTCCTCTTTCAACTGCATTTCTTTCCCTCCCTACTGTTTCAAAGTTTAACAGGATAGTTGTAAAGTGCCCTTACAGAGGACCCTCAACCAGCATCTCTGCAGAACTGTGTTTGAATAATTCATCAGACTCAATCTTACAGAGTAACTAATGTGCTAATTATAGAGAAGAGTCATTTATAAGGTTGGGTCGGGTGCTCAATGCTAAACATCATTATAAAATATTCATATGGTATTTGGGAATTTTCTGAAAAATGCAGATACGATAGACATCCATAAAGATGGATAATTTCCTCAGCATTATGGTCCTGCTACACAGAAATTATTTATCAGGAATCCAGCATCAAGTCTTGCTTCTTGAAGAGGTAAGATCTATTATGACTGTGTGTTAAAAATATTTTACTATGCGTACTACAAAGATATTTAAAAATAGCTCATCAAATTAAATGACTCCTGTAGTCCAAATGCATCTTTTAATTTACTGTAAAATCTGAATCTTGTATGTGGACTGTCTTTCAGGAGGTCTTGTTAAAACTACTGATGAAATTTCTGTGTGAAGCATGAAATTTGGCTGTATGTTTTGGCCACAGTAGTTTACATAGAACTGTACCTTTAAGTTATGTTTTAAAGGGAAGAAATAGGAAACTTTTTAATTATTAGAGAAAGTGGACCTTAGTGAAAAACAGAAAGTGGTATTTCTTAATAGAATAGGTAAATTTCTTATTTCAGCAACATATTATGTAACACAGAAAGCAATAATGACCAAAAGCCTACCCCAGCAGTAGAAAAGCCAGGAAGGCTACAGACCCAGAGGTTGGATCTACAGCATTTCTGTAGCTAAATGAAATATGGTCCCATCTAAAGTATGTACTCCACCTTATTAGGAATGTTTTTGCTGTCAAGGTAGTATGCCAAACTTCTTTTCATAGGCGATGGAAAAAACGATTTTCTTGTTTCATTTTAAAATCTATAGTTAGGAAAACTCATTATATGTAATTTTGAAGACTAAAGCATACTGCCTCCAGCTGTGAAACAGCATAATTTCACACACTTCAGGCAAAGCAACTGGCTCATACTGGCCATTGTTTTGGTCAGCTCAAACCAACAAAAATATCTTAGAATAACAGACCCAGAAGGATCTCTGGGTTCTGAGCCAACCATGGCCAGTACATTCATGATGTGAAAGGAGACTGCTGGACACAAAAAAATTCCTCCTTTAAAATGTTTCTTGCAGGATCAGACCACGTAAAAGGGAACTAAATGAACCTTATCTTTTCCTCAGAAAAGCTGCTAAATTTTTGTCACTCCAGGTTTCTTTCAGCTTAGGGCAAATATTTTTGCATACTTAGTATCATGGTTCTTTGTTTTTCTCACAGTCTTCTTCCACAGGTCAGTGCTTCTTCAACTATATGAAAGTATCTGTGGCTAGTCTGCAGTTTGAACAAAGACCTTGACTTCTGGTGCCTTTAGGCTGCAACTCCACACCCAGCAGGATCTCCTCTGTCAGACTGAATGCTTCAAAATCCTTGTGAGACTTTGCACATCCTGCAGCCCACAATTATTTTTGAGCTCTGCTGTTATCATACCATCTCTCTTAGTCATGGCTTAAAACTTCAACTTAAAACTAATCTAGAGTGCCTTGTTTTCAATATACCTCTCTGTCATACCATGTCTCATTTTTCTTATCTTGACTGGTTTAGAGATTTGAAAGGTTATGTGAATTGCAAATGGGCTTAGGTAGAAAATATCTGCCAGTAGTAAAAATAGCATAAGTTTCTCATGGACATATATGGACACCAAAAAACTGAATGTCCACAAGAAACAGTTTTAGGAGATGAGGGAGTGAGCTGGTGATGATGAGTGGTGTGAAGATTTTATGTTTGGAAGCATAAGGTTAACTGATAAAAGCTAAGCTCAGTGAAGACAGTCCTAAACCTAATTGGAAAACGAAGAAAAACTGCTGTAAAACCCAGGGCAACAATGATTTTTCAGTGATGAGTTTCACCTACGATTTCTAACAGATTCTCTTGCAAGGAGCCAAGGAAAAACTAGCTATTATAAACAAATGTTCATGAAAAATCTTAATCTGCTTTTACTGACTTTGAGAAGGGAAAAACGTAGCAGGCAGTAAACAATAAATCATTTAAAATACCACAGAAGTAAAAGGCGCTTTGTTTAATACATTTTCCCAAAAAATGAAGCTAAAAGCCACCTAGGTTAATAGAATATTTTGAGAATGTGTATGAGGAGGAAATAGTAATGGTTAATTGGCAGATTCTGGCTGTATAAGCAAAGAGTATGTGTATATTAATTTCAGAGGTAGAGAAAAAGTGTCCTCATCTCAGTAAGAATGGATATTTAACTTTGTTACTTGAGTAGGAGAGAAACAGAACTGTATGTTTGCTGTTGAAAAGAGACTCCCATGTGCTGGGAAATGTATTACGTAAGTATCCACCCTGAAGAGCTCACAAGTGAAGCTGAATCTTACTTCCTCTTTGGAAGAGCCTGTAGTGTCCTTACAACTTAGAGCTCATGAATTTAAACTCACATGTCTCTGTTTAGATTGTTTTGAACACTGATAGCAACTCACGCTGAACATCTTTGGCTGGCATGGATTAGTTTGCTGGGTTTGTTTACACAATATGTTTATTAAATACATGTTTTACATGAATACTTCCTTGCCAGTGAATTACAAATCTTCATTCTGTTAATGCAGTGCAGCCATCCCTTGACAGTGGGCACATGAATGAATGATCATGCAGTGTTCGTTAGAAAATCAGACATTATGGAATGCATTTAAAAACTCAATTTTTTTTCATTGTCTGGTTTAACTGAATCTTTGATTATGCAGATGACTGTATGTGAATATACCATTGACTTCAGCTGGAGCCCTTTTCATATATGACTATGTAAATGACATAAATTTAGATTCCATTATAATTAACAGTCTGTTTCTGGAATTATTCTCTATATTCTGTCTTCATGAGCCATAAAGATTTTTCACTATAATGAGCATTTATATAAACATAGAGTCACAGATTGTGACACGCCAGATGGTTGCACTGCTATTCAGAGAGACCTTGACAGACTAGAGAAAGAGGCAGACGGGAACCTCTTGAAGTTCAACAAAGGGAAAGGCAAGGTCTTGCTGCTCAGAAAGAATAACCTCAGGAACCTCTAAACAATGGGGGACAGTGAGCTGGGAAGCAGCTTTGCAGAAAAGGGTCTTGAGGTTATGGTAGACAACTATCTTACCAGGAGCCGGCAATACACCTTCACAGCAAAAAAGGCCAACAACATCCTAGTTGTGTGAGCATGAGTGATGCCAGCAGACCAAGAGAGGTGATCCTTCCCCATTCCTCAGCGCTGATGAGGCCTCATCTGGAGTCCCAAGACCATCCTAACAATCACACCTCTGCACTGAAAGCACTGTATCACAGATACACAGAATAGCTGACGTTCAAAGACACCTCTAGAGATCACCTTTTCCAACCCCACTGATCCAAGCAGGGTCACCTAAAGCAGCTTTCTCATACTATAAATTCAGTTACTACTTCAAATTTGCTTTTACATTTCTTAATAGAAAGACTTTATGAGGAAGAGGTAAATTACATTATTTCCCTTTAACTGGCCTGGCATATACATGTTTATACTGCATTTAAGCAGCTGAAGCTGGCTGGTATAGTATTTTTTTTTCCCATCTAGAAGAGCTAAACAAATTTGAATTGTTATTGAGCAAGGGTAGATAAAAAACTATTTACAATTTTGTATTGACTGAGGTTCTATACGAAATTTTATACGTGAACATGCACACACATGCAAAAATGCTCAGAAACTGCATATATTAAAACAGGAATTGCAATCCTTTAAAGCATTAAAAGACATAAAAGAGGCGGGTTTTTTTCCATTAATGATTGTAGGAAAAGATTGAAAATTAATTTGACATACTTTGACATAGTGTTGATAAAAAAGAGCCTACAATGCGTAACATGACATTTGTTGGAAGGTATTACCATCCAGGTAGATTCCTGTTTTCCACTCTTGATTAATTGATTAAAATATTCAGAAAAAAACCCAGTGCATATAACAAAATCAACAAAACAAAAACAAGGAGCCAAATCAAACTCCCAAGAGATTAATTCCCAAATATTCAGGGCTCTGAAAAATGCAAAATAATTTAGTAGTTCTGGAAATTTTTCAAACTGCAATATCAGTTTCACAAGAGATGTGAATTTAAAATGTGTTTTACTTAATTAACAACTATACAACTTACATAGCTAAGATGTAACACTTGAATAATTGGAAGAAAACTTTTTCTTCTTGTGACTGGCTGCGCAGCACAGGAAACTGATTAACCTAGAAGACTTGACTATTTGTTTAAAGTAGTGATGCAAGGATAGTAAAAGTAGCTATTCTACTATGTTTGTTTCTCTTCCAGTGATGTTTATTTGTTGCAACAGCCCATTTTGCAGCAGGTGTCTATGACAGAGTAGTCACCATCTGTGAATGCATCTAGGGAACGGCCCCAACAAATGTGCTACTGTGACAGCTTCATGCCCTCGACTGAACACCCAGCCCCATTTTTGTATGTATTTTACACCAGGGACAGTTTTGAGAAGAATCTAAAATTTTGGTAAATGACTTATTCATTTCTGAGAATTCAGAGGGATTTGCAAGGAGAGGGCAAATCTTCCCAGTGGAATTGTTCTGTATTTTGCTGCTTTCAGGGTCTTTGTACGGGAACTTTTTATGCTATCTCACCACATAGCACTGGCCAATGCATCTTGGAAAACAATTTATTCACCTATTCCAGCAGTGAAAATGAGTGAGAAGAGAGTTTAATGTCACTGAAGAATCTGAAGATGAGTGGTAAATCCTGAGGAAAGCTTTAAAACAAAAGGTGATTATGTACTTAGCAAATATACCTCTGCCTTTTGCTTGCTCTGCTCAATGCTACCATCCAATTTCCTCTGAAGGAATCAATGTGCTATTTTTTTTTTCATACACTGTGTGTAGCTTCTCTGTACTCTAAATCCTGCATTTGGGAGATTATGCAATCCT
Source organism: Lycocorax pyrrhopterus obiensis (assembly GCA_014706295.1). Taxonomy (NCBI): domain Eukaryota; kingdom Metazoa; phylum Chordata; class Aves; order Passeriformes; family Paradisaeidae; genus Lycocorax; species Lycocorax pyrrhopterus. The sequence continues at coordinate 35,280,041 of JACSVZ010000007.1, forward strand.
GCAGACTGGTGTAGCTTGTATCTATGGGGTAAGGTCAGCGAAGTTCTCTGAACACTTTTTCTCTTATGTGTAGAGTGCAGTTAAGTCTGGTGGTACTCATAAATACACTACGCTTCTGCAGGTATAACGTTAATTGGCTATAAATAAAGCCAAATGTATCCTGAAATGCTAATGTTTGTAACTGCTGGGTTTAGTGCTTGTTTCTTGCACTATTTCTTCATTGTCTTTTCCTACCTTTTGAGCTGCTGCTTCCATTTCCAACACCTGTGGAGGCTTCATTAAGAGCTTATTATATAATTGTGTTTGCCATAGCTGGGAGTTCCTTGGGGCCCCAAACATTGTCTAATGTGTTTTAAATCACAAAGCCTTCTCTACAAGGAAAGAAATGAGAAGAAATAAAGTGAATTAGTTGAAGAATGGAAAAAGTGAACCCAAATGGAATATAATTATTAATCCCATATGAATTTTCCTTATTCAAATTATTCCCATATTAATAAAGATTTTAATTCATATTGTAAATAATGTCTGGAGAAGTCTTTTCAGATGTTACTCAATGATTTGTTCTGTTTCTGGAGCAAATGAGATAAAATTGTATAATTTAGCTAAGAAGGTCAATACAAAAGATTAAAAAATTGGTGAATTCTGGGTGAAGCCTACTGAAATTTGAAAATACTGTTTTCAACATTACTAACCCCCATCACTATAATTTGGTTGCCTGTCATCTGGCTTTTGTGAAGTAAATATATATTCTCTTAATTCCATGAGTTACCACGCATTCTAGACAAATTAAGTGTTCTCCACATTTATAGTTGAAAATTTTTGGCTTTGGAAAAAGAATCATGAATTTGAGGCTATAAACAGAAGGTGCATACACTATAAAAAAATTCTTTCAAAATTTCTAATTTCTAGTGATCCTAAGTCAAAAGTGTCCTGCCTCCTTCACTTTGTGTTACTTTAACATGAGTGATTCTTCTGAATTGTTGCAGTTAACTACTAAGTCTCAATGTCTGCATTCAGCAAAAGACAAGAACATCAGATGTTCTCTAATCAGAAAGGGCTATTCATTTCTTTGTTTCATTTTAGAGTCATTCTTCCCCACCTACTTTAATTTTTCTTACAGTAAAAAATTGTATTTTTCTGAAGAAAACGAATACAAAAAGAAACTCTCACTACAGAACTTTTGTATTTTCTTTTTTTTTGTTTTTAATATCGTATCACTCATGGAAGAAAAATATCACTTGACATCCGATTTGTAACTGAAGACTCTTCCTAGTTATGATCAGGGTGGACAAAAACTGTTGGATTAAAACCGCTGTTTTTCACTGCTTCTCAATTTATGCTTTCTAGCAAATGTATTACCTTGCTTGTGTGATGACAAATACACACTTTTCCGGTTACAAACTCATATTATATTTATTTTGTACTCTTGTTGTATTTGGTTTTAACTGTTCAGCAGTGTACAAAGCTGGCATATGTCTCTCCATATTATAAATTCTACAAATCTGTTAGCATTTTGTGAAGTATCATAATGTACTCTTGACTGATCTTTTATTACCAAAGGCCTCAGTCAGCCATTGAAGACTGAAACTGGCAGGCAATTCAGCGTGCCCTAAGTGTAACTTTGAGACAGCAGGAGCTAGAGCTCTCTGTAATTATACTCCCTGATTGTGGAATCTGCTCCCTATTGAGACTGGAAGAGCAGCATCTGTTGAGACATTTGAGTTAAATTTAAAGAGGTACACAAGGTTGTTGATGTGTTTAACTGTGGGGAATCCTCTTAAATATTATTTTTAAACTGTTTTGGTTAAAAAAAAACAACAAAAGAACCCCATAAAAATGAAGCTGTGGAAAGGACTTCATGCTGTTATGCTAAAAGACTGTTTCAAATTGTTGGCTAATATTTGTCCACAAATGAAAGGAAAAGAAGAGGTAATCAACACCATGAACACAGTATAAAACACCCAATCTGGATTCTGAGAAAATAGTTATTACTCCCTTACTAGTTCATTTATGCATCCTCCCCACCTCCATCCTACTTGTCAGTACTTTATATTTGTAGAGGGTGATATTAGCTCTAAGATATATAAGATATAAAACCATATTTCTAATTAGTTCTGTCTTTAAAACTAGTGTAAAATCACACAAAAAAAAAATCTCACTTCATTTTATTAGAAGGTAATTGCTTTTCTGGGTTGCCTGGGTCATTTGGCTAGTGTACCATCAATTCATTATATTATCCAATTTTTTTAATATTCCTGTTTTTAAACATTCTGTTTTATAGCTGTTAGCCATAACTTTAGCAAGCAATTTTCTGCTACAGTGTTTCTTTTATTTTAGATCACAACATTCTTCTAGAAGATTTCTTTTCATCATTAGCACTGGCTGAATTTAACATTGGAATTCTTATTACGTCTGTTTAGAATTGTCCACACCAAAAGGAATTAATCTTGGGTGTCCTTATCAGAATATCAACAATTTTTCCTCACAGCATTAACTTGTTAGCATAAATAATTTCTAATATGTTACATTTTTCACGTATGCCATAATAATTAAAGACCATAAACATTTGGTAACTCTAATGCAAATAGAGCTCAAGACTGGATAACGAATTTTGGCCAGGACTGTTGACATCTCATAATCCACAGGAAAACAAAATATAGATTTCCTTCTCTATACAAGTCCCTGAGTTTGGAAAGAATACTCTCTCAAAAGGTTTTAAGAATCCCCTCATGTTATATAGACCTGAAGGGGGAAAAAAACTTGGGGAAAAACACCTAGCAATTTTCTTTCTCTGCTTGGAAGCAGATTGATCTTTCAATCACAGGAAAATGCTTGTAGATTTTCAGGTTTTGGCTGAGTCTGCTCTATTAAAAATAAATTATGCAAGATTTTGTGCATTTTCTAATATCAAAATAATCATTTTCTACTAAAGAATTGTTCCAAAAGATAATTTTAATATATCATATGAAATGAATAAACATGGAAAAGGGGTACAAGTGAGGTCATTTTTCTCTATTGTGGAATGATTCCAGAATTCTTTTCTCAGTTCTGAGGACTATGGAAAGAGTGAGCATAGGCACACATATTTTACTGAAGATTTGCTGATAAACAGCTTCGGAAGTGCATTAGAGCCCTCAACATCTATGATGAGCAACATAGCCAGTCTAAAAAAACACTTGCTTATTCACTTAACAATTAATAACTTCTTTTGTGGAGTAAATGAGCAGTGCCATAGAAAGACTCAGATTTAAGTGCATTGTATTTTAAAACTTGCCATGGATAATTTTGAGATGGATCCCCATCATTTTCCATTCAACTCCAGTCTACGTACTTCTTAAAGAAAATAACTTGCAGAATTCCACCTGTACATAGAGCATTACAGACAAGTTTACGTGACAAGTTTCCGTGACAAGTTTCGAGTGTCTAGAAAGCTGAAGCTCCCAAAAATCTTTCATTTAAGAGAAAGAAATAAGGCATATTGAAAACATCCACTGTTTTTGTCAGCAATATCAATCATCATCACTGATGAGGATGTCAGTCTGAAGCACCTGCTGGGCAAACAGTCACAAGTATGCAGAGTAGTTTATTCTTCAATAATATCCATAAAACCATATTTCCCACTGGTATAGACAAATCTTTAAAAATGAATTTATTTATTCATTTAAAGTAGAAAAAAATGTCCTTTATGTTCTTATATCAAAAAGATTTCCTTTGAATAGAGCAACACATATCTAAGAACATGCAGTGTGTACTTCGGTGGCTCATGCATCTGACCACCAGACAGAAAATTATGAGGTGTAGTGGAAATTCTTGGTTTGAAAACACAGGAAAATTGTCTTTCCTGTCATTCATCCACAACAGGAGAGCAAGCCCGTGGAAAGAAACACAAGGACTGAGAGATGACTGTCTCTCAGTCCTTGAAGGAAAGACTGAGAAACTTCTAGAGAGATTGATGGAATGCTGTCAGTGGCTGGTGGCTCTGTAGATGGCAAATGCCTGCAAGCAGGATAATCACATATTTTTGAAGTCCTAAGAAAACTTAGTGCTAGGAAACTGCTAAAGAGCTGAATAGAGTAACAGTAGTTAAATGAGATAAAAAGTCTTCAATGTGCTGGAGATCTATAGTCCAAAATGAAGTTGATATCTAGAGGTTCTTTCCAGCTTATAAGGATTACACTGTATTTAGTGCTTGCTGTATTTATTACGTACTTACACAACGGAGGAGTAGGATTCTACATTGAGAAACAATTAAAATGAAAACTTTACTCAGAGTTTTGAGTTTTCACTTCTGCCTTCAGTGTTCAGCATTGTACACAGCTTCCACTCCTTATATTGATAAAACAAGTCTATGTGAAATGTACAGTGGGAAGAATTGCATCTGTAGAAGACAAATGGAAGATCAAAGTGACTGAAACAGATCTGTAGCAAGCTCGTAAACTTGGTAGGTGGGTGTGATTCTGCAGGATTTCCATAAGAAAGCCGTACTGGCTCAGGCCAAGGGTCTGTCTCAGGCAGTGGCCACAAGCTACACCAAGGGAAGAATAAGTCAAACAAATTATTGCTCCCTCTCTCACTGTTCTGTCATCTATTATACTGTGCATTGTGGATTCCCTAAACTTAATGTGACTTCTTTAAACTCTTCGTATGTTTTTTCTTTATGGTCACAGATATTTTTACAAGCACCGTAACTGATGGTCAGAAATTCAAAAGGTCTGTTATTTTTCCTATTAAGAACTAAGTTATTTTATTTGGTTTGAGCTTGGTTTTTACTATGTCCATGTAGTAATCTCTTATTTTTGTAATAGGAGTGACAGTGAACAATAATTTCCTATTCACACTCTCTGTGACTATTTTTAAGGCATTTTCTTTATCCGGTGTCCTCTCCAGGCTGCAGAGAATGTTTTGTCAACTATTATACGTAAGACCTTTTAAGCTTTTGAACACTTTTGTCTTTCTCTGTATCTTTTTTGGTTCTATTGAGTACTTTTTAGGGATAAAAAGACCAGTCCTGCACATAGTATTCAGTGTTTGGGAAAAGCACACATTTACACAGTGATTTCACTGTTTTTCTTTCTCTCCCTATATTTCCTAATATTTTCAAATATTTGAGTACATTTTTGATCCAGTACCAAGTATTGAGACTTTATTTTCATGGAAATATGCATCATAATCCCAAGGTTTTATGTCTTTTGTTATGAATTCAGATCCTTCTACTTTACAGATTGACTGGTTTCTTTCGGTATCACTTTATGATTTTCTTTATTGAACTTTTTTTTCTATTTCATTGCTATGACACTCAGTCTTGTAAGGCTTCTGTTCATTGTTTGCAGGTGGCTCCCATCTTTACCATTTTTACCAATTTTTATCATTCCACAGAACCTTCTTTAAAGCTAACATTGAGAGAGTTTGCCAATTTTGGCTGTCTAGTAGACAACTGACATAGGTGAAGTGCACTCCCACAAGCAGCTGTAGGAAAACCACTACCTCTCACAAGCTGATTTCCTTCAGCCACTGTTGCGGTTCAAGCCCAGGTGGAGATGAAACACCACACGGTATCTCGACTCTCTCTCTCTTCCTCCTCCCACAGTGGAATGGGAAGGAGAATCAAAGTAAAAATTGTATGTTGAGATAAGAATAGTTTAATAGTTGCAATCAAAGTAATATACAATAAAACAAAAATAAAAACAAAAATAAAAATAAAAATAAAAAAAATAAAAATATAAAAATAATAATGGAAAAACAAGTGATGCACAATACAGTTCCTTACCACCTGGTGTCTATGGCAGACTCCCCTTCCCAAACACAGATTGGCCCCCTTCCAGGTAAGTCCCTCAGTTTATATACTGGGCATGAAGTTCTATAGTGTGGAATATCCCTTTGGTCAGTTCAGGTCACCCATCCCAGCTATGCTCCCTCCCAGTTTCTTTTGCAAACCTCCTCACTGGCAGAGCATGAGACAAGGGGGAAAAATGTCCTTGACTTAGGACAAAGACGACTTAGCAAAACAACACCATTCCCATTCCGCATCCAAAACACAGCACTGTAACAGCTACTGGGAAGAAGTTAGCTCTACCCTACAAGAAACTGGAACATCTTTGGTGCAGATTTGGTGTAAGGAAAGAAATGACAGGCACTATATTGGAACAGCAGCTGTAAGACTGTGTCCAAATTAATCAAATCTTCTCAGCAAAGATGGATGCCTTCAATGTGTCATTAGGTTATCTCAAAATGAACACAGATCTTTGAAAATCTGGAAATATGAGAACTGGGACAGACACCTCTCTTTTCTCCAGATAAGAAGGGAAAAATAATGTTCTTCTGAGAAGTATCTATTAGTCTGTAACCCTTTAACCTGGCAGGTTAGAAGGACTGAAATTAATAGAAAAAAACTGGGCTTTTCTCTCTCAGTTTAAACATGCAGTTTTGCCTAATAACTAAAAAGATTAATGGTGAAAAAAAAATCAATGAATAAGCAGTAAGGTAGATGAGATGCTTGCAAAATCTTGCCTCGGCTGTCTTAACTTGCACAGATATAAACTCATATTATCTTCTTTTCCAATACTCCTGGCTTTACTGTCTACATAATTTTCTTTCACAATTTCAAGTATAGCTAACACTCAGAGAACAGAGCAAAGGAAAGTACTATGTTTGAAGTACTTGATTTTCCTGGTTTTGCAATTAAATCATATGAAGTAAGAAATATTCCACAGATAAATGACAAATTTCAAAATTAAAGATTTATAATCTGTAAAGAATTTTTTTTATTTAAATCAATACAATCTATTCAATTCAATCTGGAAAACTGTGCATCTTTTCAGGTTTCAAATATACACATTTATTAGATTGCAACTACCAATATCAACAAGAGCATTTAAAAACTTCTAAAAATAACAAAAAGGAAATTGATACTTTCTTACAATGTTGAGTTGTAAAGATGCAAGTTAGTGATAAGAGAAGAAACAGGTGTAATCACAGACTGTGTACCTTTCTTAACATGGAATTTAGCTGTAGCAAGTAAACTGCCTTTAAAACATTCATAACCACCAGTATCTCTGTGCAAATAGTGAAGTGTGTTACTGAGAAAGCAAGAAAATACTGGCTGAGACGACAGATTTTTTGCTGTTGTTTGTATTGATTTAAGGGGATTTATTTGATTTGCTTACTGTTGCTTATACATTTTGACATGGAAAAGTCTATTTTCCTACAAAATATGTAGTCCCATAATAGTGTCAGCTGTTTTCCGTTGCAGTATAATTTACTGAGTTTATTGCAAACCATGCCTTTATGCAAATCAAGCAGTTAATATTTGTTTGGATTTTTTTGTCTGTTTTCTTTTTCACTTTCTTCCTGAAATTAATTTTTCTGTCTACTTGTTAATAGACGTTTGACATACAAGTTCCCCCATGAACAGACAGCGAATGAAGCAGAGCTGGTCAAAGAGGAAGCTCATATCCCCCACATCTTCCATGTGGTGAGAGGCCAGGAGTGCTTTTGCAGGGAATGGTCCACCTTGAGACTTAGAGTAGATGTCATAATTTCCTGTTGTCTGCTTTGTAGGGAAGTTGCTACTGCTTTTGGAGGTCAGCTGTGGTTCTCGGAATTTCATCATGGATACACCTATATGAGTCCTATATCACAGCCATTAAGAAAATCATTTGCCTGGTGTCAGCAGTCCCTGTAGGGAAACCACCCTTGAGCAGTAAAAAAAAAATGTTATTCAGAGCTACTTTAGCGTCTTCATTATCTTCTAAACTCCTGAATTTGAAGATAGCTATAATTTCTTGATTGTTTAATCTGTAACTTCAATCTCTACTTGTTTTAGCCATTCTACATGCATGTTATTTCTATCTGATGCACGACTGTATCAAAAGGACCTCCAAAATGAAGACTGATAATGACAACAGCAACCTACAAGCTTGTCCTGATTCTTTGCTCAGTAGCAACTTAAGTGGAGATTCTAGGAAAGACAGAAATGTTTTTTCCTAAGAAACCGATATTTGTGTTGAGTAGTCATTGGAAGGATTAAGCAGAGCTTCCTGAGAGAAAGTGAGAATTTAGTGGATAATTTAGATTCAGATTACGGGATAGCGAGGGATAATGTAGGCAACCCATAGATATCAGGCATGATACCAGCTAACCCAGAGTCGGGTATAGGAAATAAAGAAAAACAGGAGCCAAAAAAGATGATAGCGAGGTGGACTTGATTAGGAAAGATGGTAGTATCTGCTTACAGAAAGATCCTGTAAACTTAGACAGACTGCACTAAAACAGTCTTTCTTCTCCAATACTACCTACAAAATGAATCTCTTCCTTGTGGGAGAGATAATGTGATAGACATGAATTTCTTCATGGGCCTTCAGTGCCTTTCCTTTCAGTATCATTTTTAGTCCACAGAGAGCTGTCTGTTGTTTGACAGAAGATTTTATGAGTACAATTGTAAAATTAAAAGAAAGTAAGAACTTTGATAATCACTTTGCAAGAGACCTGTATGTGACAGTTACATGAAGGAGGGAGTGAAGAACTCAGAAAAAGTGGATAAAGAAAAATGGGACTTGCTGACTTCTTTCAGTCTTGTGAAGACTTTTCTTGTGAAAATTCATAATTCTTCACATAAGCATCTGAGAATGAAATTGTTTCAGATCAGGCCTAAGCCGTTTGACATATTGAAGCATCCCTAGTTCCATAAAAGGTGAATTAGAAAATCATATTTGAGTAGCCAACTGAATTGAGATAAAATGCAGTTGAAATGAAATACAATTGCCTATAATGAGAAAAGTGGTTGCCCTAAGTACAAATCACTACTTTAAGTCAAATGACTAACAAATTGTGTAAGTTAAGTGTAGGACTGGAATGCATATTGGGGAATATCAAAATCCCTTGAAATGTTTCTTAATAGTATATGCCTTCCTCTTGTTCACATCCTATATGAGATTATAGGAAAGACAGGAATTAGAAAATTTGTTACCATAATTTTTTAATTGAAACACTATCCCTCAATCCTGCTAGGATTGGTTTGTCAAGTCTATAAAATTAAGATATGAGTAAGGAGTTATACCACTGTGTATTGCTGCAGTCTCTAACATGCTTCAGAAGAAAACAACCTATCGCAATACCGTTATACTTGTCATAGTATATACAGAAAAAATAATTACTTTATAATTCGCTACAGAACCCAAGGACACGAGTAAAGTAGAAAATAAGTCAAATTAAATATTGAAGTACTCATGCTTTTTAATCCTTCTTTGTGGTCCAGGAATGTAAGCATACTGTTAGATTCAAAAAAATAAAGAACAAAAACTAGTAGAGAGAATTAAGCACAGCTAGCTAGATATTTTTTTTCTAAAAGCGCAAACGTCATAGTAGAATTACACTGAGATCATATTAAACCTTAAAAATTTATACCCCAGCTTTACCTCTTAAATCACTACCTTTCAGCTTTACTGGTTTTTGTTATGGTTTTTTTTTGTTTGTTTTCCTTTTGGATTTGGAGTTGCCTAGACATCTCTCTTGGTTAATATTTTACCGTAGCAAACTTAGCCTTGGAAGGGACTAAAGCCTAACCTTTCAGAAATCCCTGCAGATCCTGGCCCTCAATGTCAAATATTCTGGCATCATCTACTCGTTTCATACTCACTTTTATGTTTCTCCTTTTTAATGTTTTATTTTCTCCTTATATGTTTTCTTTCTCTTTTCTCCTGCTGTTTCTATTATCTCTAGTCCAACAGGTTCCCAGCTGTAGTTTCCTTTGTTTCCTCTGTTTGCCTACTAGCTCTTTTGAATCCATCCCAGTATTTCTGGACTGTTCTGCTGGTATTTGGTCTCCTTTTAATCAATGCCTTTCTTATTTAAAAGCAAGGTGTTCTCAGAATCGACCTGAAGAGTTCTTTTTTCCTACTGTGACCAAACAGCTAAGTAATTTTCCACCTTTTCTGAAGATCTATAGTACTGCTGTCTATCATTCCAGTGATGATATAATAGACCTAGAATGTCAAAGAAAACAAAGACAGAAAGAATGCAGCCATTGGATTAAATACTGAAAGCAAACATAGTAAAATACTATTTGTTTAACCGTTTTGGAACTTAGAGATTGTATAATGGATTTTGACTTATGATAAAACAGTTTTTTCTTTCGTTAACACAAATCAGTAATTTTAATATACACATAGTTTTTGTTGCAGAGACTCACACGGACATAGATCAACTCAGAAAGACCTTTCATTCCTCTACTACTGAGCTGGGAATTGTACTCTCTCTACAACCTGTAAAAAACTGTTATCTCAAATGTTCAGAACCATGCCTTATGAAACGATCTTCTAAATACCTTTAAACTCAGAATTTTCCTAAATCTATATTCCTTTCACTTTCTTTCAAATAAAGCAAGGTTGAGCAAATAGGTATTTAAATGTGATTTGATTTGAATATCAGATTATTGAGTTAGGAAACAAAGACCTCATGCAGAGAATATCATGCTGCCAGTCTGCTCGTATAGCTAAGCATAAAAAGCATTCCTGTAAAATTATACAGATATATGTCTTCCTAATACAAAATGTTCTAAAGATTTTTAAAAAAATATTTTTCTAAAATTTTCTATTCTGTATCACTGTTTTAACTCTACAGAACATTTCAAACTGCATGCAATAACCTTTTGGCTTTATCACTTCTAGTTTCTTCAGAGTTTTCTCAGAATGTTTAATATTTCAAATGATCTCATCTGCCTGGAGAAAAGCATCAGCCTCTAAGTAACCAGATTTAATGTGTTCATGAATGAGCAGATAAATTTCAACACGTTAAGTTGCAGTTGGGAACAACACGCAAACTGGTTACACTATATAGCAAGTAGGAAATATTTTCAAATATTTGGAGTCTAGCAGTTTCTATCAGCTCTGTAGAAGACGTATTTTATTGTACCTGGGGCCTGCAATATGGGAAAGGTCCTCACAGCAAGAAAGAAATTGCCAGCTTTAACTAATAAAAATCAGACACTGCCATTGCTTTCTGTGTGACAAACAAGACTAAACAGAAATCTTTGTAGGGGCACAATAGATGAGTGAGTTAAACTGCTCTTTTTTGCACTTGATAAACATTCTTTTTAAGTCATTCTGTCATCTCATTCCTCGAATCTCAGTAAAATACTGCCAATCAAACATAAAAAAGACTAAATAAAATGTACAAAATGAGACAAATAGTCAAAGTAATAAGAGCATGTCTTATTGGAAATTTCCTGCCTTTTTTTTTTTTTTGTTTGGTTGGTTGGTTGGTTGGGTTTTTTAAGGAGATACACAGTTGCCCCAAAACTGTCAATACTCGTATTTGGCAATTGTCTTTCTCTGGAGTTGAATAATCTAGAATTCCAACGTTACTGTATATTAAACAGAGGTATTTCTACTCAAGATAGTTTGATACCAAATCTAATAGTTCTGGAGATTTCAATATAATGTTATGTTACTCTTCTTCCTCTTCTGTGTCTGCAATCAGCTGCGTAGCAAAGAAGGCAGAATTCATAGGCTCAGAATAGAAAATGAAGGTACAAGACACCACAACTAAAACTCCCATAACTCACTGGCAGTTCAGACAGATAGGCTTCTAGTATCTCAAACTTATGTTCTACCTTGTTTATAATTTCTGAATATCAATTCAATTCCACAAAATATGAGCTTAGTCTAACCAATACCAAAAGTATGAATTTATGGTAGCATTACCATTCCGCTTTAAAGATCAATGTTAGTGTAGATGTCTCTCAGGTCAGCTCTTCTCATCTCAGAATGAAAGAACAGAGCACCATGTTTTCTATTCCTGGCATACTTTACAAAACAGTATATCAGTAACGCTTCATGGCTAATTGTATCAAAGGCAGCTGCAAGACCCAAACAAATTAGTTTGAAGCCGAAACTCACTGCCATTGCCAAGAGGAGATAAGCAGATAATAAAACATTGAAATTCTCCTGTCATGTGTGCTGATTAAGGTTAAGGATTCCAGATATCAGCAGAGACTGGGTTAATTATATCTATGCCTATAGATTATTTCTTTCTATATGGTCCCCCTAGAGAGGAGCTGGTGTATTGATTTACTAACCCGAGGCTTTAGAAAGGCTGCCTGTTTCCCTTGGAACTCAATGAAAACTTCAGGCGTATTTCCAGGGTGTGAATCAGAAACTAAGGAAAGAAAAACTGGCAAAAAAACCCAGCAGAGCAAGTTCTGCGTTTGTCTTAAACAGATTTGGCCTTGGTCAAGAAACAAGCAGGAAAATGTCTCACAATTTGGTTCAAGATCTGCTGATAGTGTAACCTTATATGAAAAAAGGAAAGAATTACCTATGCTATAATATCCAGTTGATTGGAATTTCCCGTATATTATTATTGCATCTGGTTTTCTTACCAGAAACAGATGCTGTTTAACATTTCAAAATCTACTTGATTCATCAAACAGTGAGGAGAGCTATTGTATCTTATTCCATCCCATTTGGATAGAAATGACACCTTTCACATTGCAAGTAGATTATTTCTATTATATAAACTTTCTTCAAAACTATTAAGGGTATTACTATTACAGGGTATTAAGTGTGCATGTATGACATATTATCAATAGCCTGATTTTGATCTTCGGTCTGTGACTTTACTGTCAATACTGCAGGATCCCATCCCACATTTCACCCACAGTCTTTCCCTAAAAAAAGATGGTTTTAACCATGTTATTAAACATTGTCCATGGTATTGAAAAGCTAAAGGAGTATTTCAAATATTCACATACATGTTATTTACAATGTTTCTTTGAACACAAGAGGAAACAGAGGAAAGGAAGGATTTGGCGAAGGATATCTGTGTGTGAATCAACACATAGAGGTAACCAAGGCAACCACCAAGTCACGGCTGAAATGCAATGAGTGGGTTTATTCCATTACCTCACTAAAATACAGTTTAGGGAAAAAAAGTGAGATTTAGGTTTATCTTCTGTCTCAAAGTTTTTTCATTGTGAAAAACTCCCTCAATACTCCTGGGTTTCCAGGGTTTATTATTTTAATTGATGACAATGCTAATGGCAATGAATACTTTCAGAATGAAAAGTTTTCTTGAATAAGTGGCAATATCACAGGAAAACTAAAAGGTCTAAAACTCAGAGAACATTAAATCAGAAATTAAAATGATTTCTTCTTGATGATGTCAAAGTAGGATTTGAAAACTGAAGATGCAATAGTGAGGATATCTGCACATTAGAAAAAATCGTGTGAATACTCTTATAAAATGAAATGGATTTCTATTTGTAGTTATCTCCCTGAAAAGAAATAAAACTTTTAGATATTCTATTTTGATATATAAAATATATAATATATTATGTATATAAAATGAAACTTTAGGTTACTACATTTAGATATTTTACATTTTATTGTCCTGTGGTTCTTGTATAACCTGGAGATCTTAACCAACTCTCATAAAAATGTAGGTAAAATTTAAATATACAAGAAATACAGGGATTAAATAGATGACCTTTCAAAAAACTTTCCAACACTGTTTTCTTTAAGCCTGTCTTGCTTCCAAATCTTCTGGCGCTACAAGAAGCTTTATTTCTTAAACTCCACATGTTGTCTTGAATCAGGAAGAATTCTGTTTGATTCTGACCTATAAACACTAATTTTTATACATCTGTGAAATTTATATATTATGTTTGCAGGTAAAATACTGCAAAATGTGTGGCAGCTATCTCTTGAAAATAACTACAAACAAAGATATTTATGATTGGTCAGTAGAAAAAATAAAATTGAGTGGTAGTTTGTCAGGACTGAAAATTCAAGTGGGTATTCACAAACACAAATGTGCTGCATTTAACCAAGGTTTAATTTAAAAATGATGCTGCTTGCTTGCTTGTTAATATTAATATTCACACATCTTCCTGAACTGTCATAACATTTATCTTTTTAACAAATCAAAAAGGCTAGCAAAATTAAGTATCAAATATTCTAGCCTTTGATTCTAACACCTGAAAAAGAATTTGAATTAACACAATCTGTATTTCATGAAAACCTGTATTATGTAACCAGAGCCTTAACCCACAATAAAAAGACTTTAAGCTATTCTTGCATTAACACATAACATGGCAATAATATTTTTTTTTACTGAGAAAAATCTAAGTTTTTAGCTGGCGGTGAATGGGAATCTAACAAACTCTGTTTCCAAAGGTTCATTTTCATCATTGCTGATATCACTGTTTATGCTTTTACAAAGTAGGTGAGTAAATATTCCATTGCCTGTAGTCCACGCATCACTTCAAACAGAGAAGAGGATGGAAAATTCAATATTTGCAAAATGGAAGAGAACAAAACTTGCGAGGAAAAAAATGTTGTGCTTCTTTTTCACTGAAAGATTCTGAAAGACAGAATGAAAAGAAGAAATGAAAGATTTTGGTGTTGACAGCATGGTTTGACTAACAAAAATCAATTCTAAAAGCAAGCGTTTCTTATTGTATCTTAATTTTGCAGTAAAATTATAGACACAGGTACGAACCATATTTTTAACTGAAAGTGATAATTGTGTACATATGTGCATATGATTTTAGAGTGAAATATTCAAAATTAATATCTTACAGTAATTTATGTGAAAACAGGACTGACCTATGAGCTCAGGATGACTGACCCTGAGATGATGGCAATCTGGTGTCACACACCTGCGTCATCAACTGCTGGTCCCCATGACATTATTTCTGAGTTATCTGTAACGCTATGCCAAGGGAATATTTTAAATATCAGAGTCTAAAGGAGATTGCAGCATCTCTTTCCTCTATACAAGTGGAATTTGTTTTCCCTTCAGATTTCTATCTTCTTCCACATGTAATGAGAAAGCCATTTCTGCAGTTCTGTACTGTCAGAGTTTCCTTGTGCTACGTTTGGAGGTAAGACTCCTGGAAGAAATAGGACTTGGTCCCTGTGTTCTGTGCCACAACTTCTCGAGAATGAGGTTAGATAAAAGATGTATTAATACAGAATGTTAATTAATATGGTATGTCCCTCACCTCCCCAGATGGGGAATTTCTCTAACAGTAATAGGCACCTACCCAAATACTGTCTGAGAAGGAGAAGACCCAAGATCTAGGGAAAAGAAGCCTCTCTACAGGTGATAAATTTGGGGGTTTTTGTGGGCACTGTGTGATTTTCTACAGTATTTTGAGGGCTTTTCAGTTTCAGACTAATGCAATTATTAAAGTACAGTGTTGCTAAGGCAACCTCCTAGAACATTCCTTCCCTGAGGTCCACAGAAAATCCCAAGGAGCAAAGAAAGCAGTTAATTCCTACCTACTGTGTACTAAAAGTTTAATTTTTTCTAGAATCTAATTTCTTTTCTCACATCTTTGAGCTCATTTACTTGCAAAGAAAAATAAGGAGAAAAAAAAATCCTTCTTAACATTCAGGACCATGTCTCACATACTATCACATCCCTGAATGTTCACTATTGTAAAAATCATACATGTCTTTTGACCTTGTTGTCTTTGTTTTGTTACATAAATTACTCAGTTTTGACATGTGTATAGGTCAGACACTGAACAAAAACCATTTCAGAGACTTAAAAAACCAGAAGAAACTTTGCTTTTTTTTTTCCTCTGCAATCTGTTCAAATACAGGCTACTTCAGAAGTTGATTAAACACGCAATATCCAAATAAAGTATGCACTTTGGAATGAATTAAGTCTGTGTTAAAGCTAGACTACTCTAGGGGTTTGCAACTCAAAGAAGGAAAATTAGCCTGGAATGGATATTCCCTGCTTGGATGTGAAAAAAATAATTAGAATTATCATTAGCAAACCAGCTCAAAGGATAGTACCTAAATTAGGTAATCTCATACGGTTTCTGACACACATTTGCCTGTCAGAAAGACACCTTTGCTTTTTTATAACTCGTAATTTTTTTATTTAACCAGTCCAGGCAATGGAGCTCGTTCAGTATGTGACATTTTCAGTTTGCTTATTTTAAATGAAGCACAGTGGAAAACAGATTTTTATTGAACTGCTTAGAGACTGCAATACATAGAGATTCATTTTAGTGAGTTTGCAGATGTCTTTTTTATACATCTCTCCTCTTCTTACACTCCTTCAGCTGCTGCTCAGGAGAAAACATCCATTTAGGGAAAAAAATTCAGGTTTTATTTTCACATTAGTTTTAAAATGCCCATTAAAGTCTATGGTACATTAAATACATTGAGAGTTTGAAAACAGTAGTTTGTAGCCTCAATGAACTCCTGAACAAGGCAGTATAACCATGGTAGATTTCCTGGTTTCAATTAGCTTTGCTATTTTTTTTCCTCCATTTTATCATCTGACACTTCTCAAACTGTCACCACCCCTAGTATCTTTAGTGCCTTACTTTTTTCAGGACAGACTCATAAACGATGCATACCTTTACCAGCCTTATTAACAGACCCTTCCCAGATCTTCCCCCCCGCCCCCGCCCCACTCCAATTAGGCAATTTCTCATCTATATTTTACATGCCTCCACTGTAAAAAAAAAATAGTTAACAAGTATGTTAGAAATCAAGTATGTTAATTTGCACAAATTCTAGAAAATACTAGTTCCTTAGATGTTTTTGTAGAAAGCAAGGAGAAAAAGCACTAGTATTTACAAACTCATAATCTTCTATTTTATCATGTTCTTGTTCTATTTTATTCTATTATCTATTTTTATTCTATTCTTATTCCGTTATCTTCATATTCTTGATAAGAACACAAATCATTTAGCTTTGTTGTTATCACAGATTCAATTCAGATAAAAGGCAGAGAAAATAAACTATAAAGTTGTTGTTAAAGTGAAAATATAAACAAAGTAATAAAAAGATGCAAAAGGTATCCTCTTCCTTCATATTGTTCTTTTTTCTATCTATAATTTGAATTTCCATCCCGTGATGTTTAAGGATGTCTTCCCCTTCCCTGCCTTCTCTCTCTCTTGCCTACTCAAAGGAAAGAGCCAAAGAGAAGGAGAAAATTTAAAATTTGTTTATGAATATTTACAACTATGTTTGTGTCAAAATCTGAAAAATCAGAAATTTTACAGAATTGACCATGGAAAGGAAAGATGTAGTGAATTAACTAGAGGATAGGTTGTTCTTCTCTGTCCCAAATAACAAACATACTCTGTTAATCTATCTGGGAGTTCCACCAAATTACTTGATAATTTTGGTTATGTTGTTTCTTGTTGCTGTTGGTTGTGCTTGTTTCTTTTTTGGAGTATTTTGTTCCTTTTGGTTTGGTTTGGTTTTTTTGCTTGGTTGAGTTTTTTGCCTTTACAGTCCATTTCATTCTCCTACTTAATCTTTTATTGCAGTCATGATCTGGAATGTGCAACATCCCAATAACAACCAAATTAGGTACGTCCTCAATAAGCGATATATCAGTAGCACAACTAAGAAGAAGAAGATGAACAGATTAAAAAAGTCAAACAAGAATTACCTTGATAAAGTTGTGCTGAAAACTGCAGAAGCTACAGTAATTTAATGGGTAGAGCAGGGTCCATGTTCAAAGAGAAAATGGTAAGCATTTTTTTAGAAGTTCAAAACAACATTCCTCAGCAGCTGGAATCAACGACCCTTCATCCTGATGGCACCTGAAAGTTTTCTCTGTTATATAATCTGGGTTTTGTAAAGCCAAGGTAAGAGATTTGGAAATGAGAATTTAAGTTTTATTCTTCTAGGTTTATCACTCCATAAAATCTGTACTCCACAGCAATGGCTTTGAGTTGCTTCACTAGTTTTTGTATGGGACTTAGATGTCTCATATGAAAGTTCTGAGAATAGATGCCAAATAAATTATCATGATATGGTCTCCAACTTATCCCTCAATAAAAAAATACAATAAATAAATAAAATATTAAAATAAATCCCCTTAGGTTACTCTTAGGTTACTTGAGAAACCCCTCTAAGAAAGAAACATTGTGGTGAGGACTCATTTCTTTCTGTTTTCAGGTTAGGATCTTCAGATTGATTACAGCTTCTCAAGGAAAGAAGGGATTTGGGAAAGCATGGGGAAAGGAATGAAAGAAAACTAAATCATCACACCGAATTCATTATTTATTTTGAATGGGAAGGGCTTCTGTCCACAAAGACAAAGCAGGATTTTAACTCTTAAAATTTGTATCACTGTTGTTGGGTAAGTTTAATGAAGTGGTACAACTTCTACAACAGAGAAAGCTAAATTATTTCAAGGATTATGAAAATAAAGGAAATGCTGAAAATAAGAAAAATGGATATAGTGTTTTATGTATGCTGCAAGTGTGCGTTGTTAATAAAAAGCAAAGCATTTTAAATTTTTTTTTCTGATATATATATATATAAACAGTGTTCCTTCTTTTGCAAAGGTAGTTTATATTTGGAGATGGGTAGTTTTTACCTATAAATTCCAACTTTGCTAAACCCACTATATAATTTTAATTTTAATTTTATTGCATGCAAGATAGATGGATGAAAAGGATATGACATCAGATCGAAAGCTAGCAGGTTTGGACTTACTGACTGAAATCAAGTGACATAAGGTGTCAAATGAGAAACCTTTTGAATTTATTTAAAAATCTATTGTTGATTATCTTGTTTAAAGTCCAGAGGCGAGGCTGTTTGATTCTGGGTCTCAGGTAAAAGATTGGAGTCCAAGTCTTTACCTCGACCCAGGTGATGCACAGAGCTTCACCATGAGCAACATTCCTTCCAAGAGAAGGAAACCTCTTCAGGGAGGCTCAGGTTCTAAATCATGTCAAAATTTGAAATTCTTTTTCAAGCTCTTCTTTAGTGTCAGTTTGCTTAATTCTCAGGAAAATACAGTGAAGGTTATCTCACTCGGTTACTTGAGATAGTTTGCATTGGAAATGCTTGGCAGTCAAAGCATGCAAGACAGGTAATAATGTAAACTCCTGATATTTCAACCTCTGATTGTTTAAGGCTTTTAAACTGCTGCCTAACAAAATCTGACATCTACTGGGATGATGAGGATGGGAAATGTCAGTTTTTACACAGCTGTGCCTATATTTTGCTGGATGTTACTCTGCCATTATTCATCCTCACCGTGGATTTTTGGCAATCATGTCTCATATTAGGCCCTTTTGTACACCAGTTTTCAAAGGCATTAGAGCTGTGTTTAATCTCCTCAGACATATCCCACCATGTCATGATCCTCTCTAGAGGGTCTTCATTTCAGCAGCAAACAGGAAAGGACTAAGAATTCCAGCTACATCTAAGGATCCCTGTCTCCTCTTTCATTCTTTAAGATAATGACACTCTTTCTGGAGTTTCCATCTACTTCAATGTCTGCAGTAGAATGAAGCACATCAACCTTTTTTAATTGTGTTCTTCAAATATTTACTTCTAAAGCTGTGGAAATGAGATTTCTGGTATGTTGAGGATTGCTTTGACCATTTGCTATGGTCGAGAGCACAAGCCTTCATATAAATAGATTTATCTATTATGTAGATTATTGCTATCTGCATGTTGAAGCATTTGACCCAGTAGACAAAACGTTACTATTCTTATATGAATCACCATAAAAAAGGTTACTGTTCTTAGATGAACCAGCAAATTTACTGAAAAGTAGTCTTTAAAATCTTTTTAGAAAACGAAATGCAAGTTTCCCTTACCTATAAAAATATCCTCTCTGAGTAAAGAGAAGGTGAATGCATAACACAAAGACAAGACAGTAAGCTTCCTATAGGTTATAAAATACTAATTTTAAAAAATATCATTAAATGGGTAGAACAGACAACTCCAGAATACTTGAGACACTTGTTCACATGCAGTCAGTAAAAGAATTTTATCTGTAGATGTTAAATTGTTACAGTTAAATGCTGTGAGTTAAATAAAGTAATGTGCATACTCAAGTGTGGGGGTAGGAGCACTCTCCTTTCTAATTTTTCATTTACAGTCCAGCTATAATTCACTGTGTCATTGAATTTTACATTTTTATAATAATATTTTTTCAGGTAGTCCTTCAATCATTAAGTACCAGTAAACACTACATAAGTAGATATTATTTTTACCTACTTTGAGAGTCAATGACAGAAAAAAATGGTGTATTTGATAAAGGGCAGTTGACAGAGTTTGTCAGAATCTAATAGAACAAGCCTTACCTGATCCTCAGTCCTACCTGGCAGCAGCAGGCAACCTCATGTTCTTCTGAAGGTTCTCAGAAGTTCCCAGGTTTCTGACAAACTGCACAGAAACTCAACAACACATCAAAGAAGTAGCACCCAGAAACTGCTTTGCAAACCACTACATCTGCTGGCTGCCTGCCTCTGATAGTTGTGCTCTGTCCCTGATTGTTTTGTAGAGCCATACAGAGGAAGGAAACAAGCATATACAGCAACACAGTCAGATATCCTGCTGAACTCAAACCTCTGGTCAAGCTTCCTGAAAAGGGGCCATGCAAGCTGAGGGCAGATTTCAAGTCAATCTGTAATCAATTCTGAGTGAAACATAAGCCAGTTTATACAATTATGGTAGAAATCAGGGCAACGAAATTAGATCTTTGAGAAACTTCAATATTTCCACTAGGCTCTGTAGGCTTTGGACTGAGTCCCAAAAACTCTGAGTTTCACCAGCTGTTCTATTAGAATTGCAATATTCAAACACATTCAGTCTTTTGTTCCATTACATTTAGATATATTTGAGCTATTTATAGATGTGGTGCATCCCTACATCTTCAGATCAAATTCATACAGGTAAAATGTTGAGAAGCACAATTTAGATTGAGACTAAAATAGATGGCAACTTTCATTTTTGGAAGATGCCGCATAACTGGAGGTGCTGTTATTGAGAAGACATATGAAACTGATGTCATACATTAAGTGGGAAAGGGCCAGTGGTCATGCTGGAGTGAGGTATATTTCAAAGCATATATATTATTAGCTGCTTTGTATGAAGGCCAGCGGCACTCCATCCAGGTATGTAATCTATACAGTATTCCCAAAATGCTTTGACTTACACTAAAAAGTATAAATGCCTTTATAAGCCAACATAATAGAAGCCTTCACAGAGTGTATTTATTTTTGGATTACCAAGACTTTTAAATGTTCACTGAATGCCAGCCTTGGTCATATGGTAAAAATGAGGATGTGCCAATAATTAGTTATTTTCCCCTCTCTGAAGTGTTATCCTTTGTGTTATCCTTTGTTACCCAAACTGTACAGTTCCAATTAGGTTTGTTGTTTTGGTTTTTTTTTTTTTTTTTGGTGTCTCTACTCTTTAGACTGAGTGTATTCCTTCCTATAGCATTGAGGGGTTCTGCTTGACTTGTGTTTCCTCAGTTGCTGATGATTTCTCATTCTGTTTGGACAACCACAACAGGAAAGATCTTTTTCATCCATGTAAAGTCAGTCATCAACTGAACCATAATCACTCACAACTTGATATCAAAAAGGGACTTAAAATTGTTTGTCGCAGAAAGACCTGGAATGAGGACTGCCTTTAGATTTTTTTCACCTATTTTTTAAAACCTTTGAACAGAAGGTGTTTTTCTCGCAAAACTCCTCTCTACTTTAGAAAGTCTGTAAGAAACTGGGACACTCCTTAGCTCTCTGTTTGGTTTGCTGATCTCCATTGGACTTTCAAAAAAATCCAGACCTCCATAGTTGTGTTCACAATTCCCAGTGAAACTGTAAGTCCTAAGGAATCTTCTAAAACTTGGGTCTTACAGGTTTTGTAAACGTATTATTTATTACATGTCTGCTCAAGTTCCTTACTTTTCAAAATCTAATTGTTTGTATGACCTAGCTTCTTTAGGCAAAAATGGTCAGATACAGACTTATGATTTTGAACAAGGATCTAGGAGATGTTTGAAATTAATATATGCTTTACATGGTTAGAGTTCTGAAATAAAAAGTCTAGGTGTCTTTATGAAAAATCACTTTCTAAAAATGACAAACTAAGAAAGGCTCTGGATTCTTTGTTTTCTCAAACAAGGTCACAGGTCTAACAAAATATGAATGAACAGAAAAATCTAAATCAAATCCCTGGATGCCATTCTGCTGGTGCAGAGTTTGGAGCAGGAAAGGCAAAGCAAACATTGCAGCAAATCATTCTCTGTTGGTGGATTCAGCTCTTGCCATTAGAACCCTACATTTTAAGTCTTCCAGGTATTTGGTGTGGAAAGAAATAATGGGAAGGCATAGGCGCCGGGGTGAATGTGGGCTACACAAAAGACACAAGCATGGGGAAAGAGGAAGGAGAGGAAAACCAAGAGAGAATTACGAACTGTACCCTTCCAAGGCTTGATCAAACTTTATATCATCTTTTAGAAGGAAATAAATTGAAAATATTTCATGGAAATGAAATTTTACCACAATATGAAATTATTCAAAACTGGCTCAATATCTTCTCAGAAATATCAGGAAAGAAGTTTGGAAGCTTTTGCACATCTCTATTAGGCAAATTTCTACGCATTACAGTCTTGACCCTACCCCACTGAAAAAATGTTTGCAGCATTATCATCTTAAGTTCATATTTATAATACAAAGAATGGATCTGAAAAAAACCAA
Organism: Lycocorax pyrrhopterus obiensis; assembly: GCA_014706295.1. Lineage (NCBI taxonomy): Eukaryota > Metazoa > Chordata > Aves > Passeriformes > Paradisaeidae > Lycocorax > Lycocorax pyrrhopterus. The sequence goes on from JACSVZ010000007.1 coordinate 35,302,530, forward strand.
AAAAGAGGAAAATTAATGTCAAAAGGAACTTTACAGTGTTTGCTGTTACTGTGAATTAATTAAGATCCAATCCAAGACAGAACCTCAAGCTGAGATGTCTAGTAATGGATAAGAGTTGAATTTGCAAGGTATTCTGAAGATTATCCAGAGTAATCAGAATGGCATACAGTCTAGTTTCTTTTAGGCAAGAACTATAAACTCACCAGGCTAGACTTAAGTGTTAGGTGCCTTCTTCTTACCTTACCTGTTCGTAAATGGTAATACAAAGAGAAAATAAATTGTGAGGGGTTTTGGTTCTTGCAACAGCAATGCCAGGGAGAGGAGGGGGAAAAGAGTACAAGAAGATAAGAAGGACTAATAGCCAAGTCATCAAAAATGAATAAGGACAGTAAAGGAGAAGAGCAGAAAGTGCAGTGATGAAAACAGAATGGTGATACCTATGTGTATTTCCTGTTTTTCTTCTCTACGATAGGAGACTGCTGACTGCAATCATACATTCAATTAACCTTCCACTTTATCCCATTATTTACATTGAAGTTCGTATTTCACTTCACTTGATGTTGACAGCAATTTATATATACATGTAGTTATAAATTAGTATGGAATTATTGCATAATTATCTACTTGTTTAAACACAATGAAACAATGTTTAATATTCAAAAGAAATCCAATTTAACTTTTGTTATGGAAAAGAAATTACTGGCAATATTTCTGCTTTTTTAAGGAGAGGTTTCTGTTTTACTGACATTGGAAATACCAGACATAAGAAAGTAGCTCTGACAAATATACAAAATTTACATTTATGTGTTTAGACCTGTAAAGGAAACCTGTATTTAGCCTGAATGCATATGTGTGTGTGAATATGGAAATGGTTTGCATCATTAAATTAGTTTTTGTTAAGACTTTCAAATGAACTGCAGTTAGAAACCCCCAGTTCAGAAGCACTGTATATTAAAGCAAAAAATATAAGTCCAGAGTCAAGGAAAACAATGTGATTTGTAAATTTATTTTACTGTGAAATATTCTCCAAAACACTTGAATTATTTCCATGTACAGACTCAGACCTTCACAGCTCATGAATATAGGTTCTGTATTTCAAAGATTTAAGAGACCGTACATCAAAATCGGATTGAAATGACTATGTGAAGGTAGGAAAGCTGGTGTGAGCCTTGAATGTGGTGACTGCCTCGTGTGTTTGTTCAGCAGTTACTTTGCTTAAAGTGAAGAATCTTTACTGTATTACTAACGAGTTCAAGCACCTCTACAAATAGAAAAGAAATGGGACCTGAAGCATAAAGTGATTTTGAAAAAAATACTTGGAGTTAATCTAAATCTGAACTTACTGTTCAAATGAGAAAGCTAGTTTGAATTATTTATATTTTGTTTTATATTTCATCAGAAAATTTTTAACTCTACGTAGGTGTTTTTTAAAGGATTAGCTCTACAGTCACTGCCTCCAGTGCGAATATTGACCTCAGTAGAGTATACGACTGGAGATCTACGTCCTTCTAGGAGTAGTATTTACTGTTAAATTGGCAGAGCAATGACAGCTTACATCATGTGATAGGGAGCAAGATAAAATGGACTCGTATTTCAGCACGAGACATGTTAGAGTAAACCACCGTAGTTCTCTGAGTGTTTATCCAGTTGCCTGAAATCCTTCGGACTCTTCTTTCTCTTAAATCCACGTCCTTTCTTTGTCTCAAAGCTTCAGTGCTTTTTTCCAGTCCATTTCTACACAATTTCTGTGTCCCTTCCCAGTTCTTTTGCTCCACATATATCCATGAAAAACCTTTGCTGCTGCTGAATGCTGGCAAAATTAATGCCAGCGCTGGTATCATAACCCTTAACTGCCTGGTACCATAATTATTCTCTAGTGAAAAATAGAGGAGCGAAATTTTGATTTTATTGGATAATCTTTTGGATTTTGGAAGCTCCTAGCTCTATTCCTAACAGGTGGCCAGTTTTTTGGCTGTAGCCACACCTGGTGATGAGTTGAAGACAATATGGACTAGAAAAATAAGCTGCCCTGAACCTGGAACATTTGTCGAGTTTTTAATGCTAAGAACTAAAAAAAAAAAGAGAGATTTATTGCATTTAATATACTTAGTAAAGCCTGAGAGACTTTTTCTAGTATAGAAAATAGCAATTACCAAAATAAAAATTTTGGTTAGTAATTAACCTGTTGTGGGTTGAGCCCTTGAGGTAACTAAGCAGCACTTAGTTGCTCACCCACTCCCCTGCCCCCAGTGGGACAGGAAAAGAGGAACAGAAGAGTAAAAGCAATAAAACTTACGGGTCCAGATAAAATTTATTTAATAAAAAAAGAAGTGGAAGAAAGAAGAAAGAAAATAAAACAAAAATAGTGTTGCAAAGGGAGTCACCACCTTCCAAGGGCAGACTAATTCTCTCCCAAGCAAAAGATGGCTAATTCTCCTAAAACCTCCTCTTTTTCCTTTCTATTGCTGAGGATGACATTATATGGTAGGAAATACCTGGTTTGTTTAGGTTATCTTCCTGGTTGTGTACCCTCACAAAATCTTACTTATCCCCCTCACAATACCTTGCATATCTATTCACGGAGGGAAGCGCGGCAGAGTGAGAAAAAGCCTTGATGTTGTGCAAGCACTGTTCAGAAACAGCTGAAATATTGGTGTTATCAGCATTGCTTTAGGCACAAATCTAAAAACCCATTACGGTACAAGCTGTGTGAAGGAAATTAACTCCACCCCAGACAGGCATAACCATAATTTCCTTAGGAATTTTACACATTTTTGGGCACATGTTAAAATAATTTGCAAACTAGAAAACTATAATGATTTTGATAATAGATCTTAGTTGAAAGAACTAAAAATGTGGCAGTCTTCTTGTGGCTGACTGGGATACTGACTTAAATTTCATCAGATCACTTCACTGAGAATTGTTGTCTTACTTTGGTCTCATGAAGCTTAGAAAAATTACCAGAATATGGCTCATTAAAGTAGTACTTATACTACTACTTGATGCTCTGTAATTTTTGATTTTAGAATCCTCAGGATTTTCTTAAAATTAAAAATATATGTGCACATACTAATATGTATGCACACACACACACACGTTCTCTCATATATATATATATATATATATAGTATCTCTTAATGTTCACCCCAAAACTCAGAATTTATTCAGGGATACTGAAGATCTTGTTTTGTCATTTGAAATGCAAGTAAAGAGTTTAAAAACAGTTTTACAATAATGTTCTGGTGCTAGTCCTGAGGAAACTAAGGAATTGTGACAGATTTGCATGAGTGCCAGCAGGTTTGAACTTAATCCAGTAGTATTTGTAAAGCATTCAACTGGCCAAATGATCAAAATTCTGAGATAATCCAATAGAATAAATTAACAGAGGATTCTGAGTGTCAGTGGTGTGCTGGGAGGAAATTGTGACTTTTGAGAAACCATGATGCCTGAACATTTTAGAGCCTGACTAATCTGTGTTGTCATCATTAAAAACTGTATTACTGGAAGGATTTTAACAGATGTCAATCCTCTTAATTTTCTATCTCACTGCTGTTAACAGCTTACCTTGATCTTAACCAGTGTTGCATGGTCAACAACTAATAAAGCCAATGACATCACTAAGAAATTGTGTGGAGTTTTATATTTCATTCTTTATTTTAAATTCTTGAACTTATTACATAAATCCCATTTACAGTCATAGAGCACAGAAGTCAATCCTTCTCTACTCTTGTGCAATCCCTAAAGCTGTCTATGGAGTAGCCATGCCACTTCAGTGGAAATAATTGTTCATACACAAGATTATTACAGATGACATCTGGGGTAGTGGCAGAAAATGACATAGTTTAAACGATGGACAAGAATGTACTGCAGGACAGGTGAAAATTTAAACGTAATATAGCATTGTGAGTCATTTGCTTTAAGTGTTAAAGATCCTCTGGTATAAATTCCCTTGCCAAGTTTAGAAGGACATTATGTTTGGCTACCTTCAGCTACTGGTATGGAAACCAGCTGCAAGAAAAACATATGATTTAAAAACATTTTAAATGGGTATTAGTTTCAATGCTCTATGGTGTGTTATTTCAGAGATGAGTAGTGGTGTTCCCTGGTGATTTTCCACCATTATAAATCCCCATGACTGAAAGCAAGTAGCTTGTAATGAATGACACATTCAAGGTAAAGTGAGATTGTTACCTGCTGTTACAGCTGGTAAAAAAGAAAAACTACTAATTTATCTCATTTTCTTTCCCACACATCTTAACAGATGAACAACTGACCCAAAACTTATGATAAAAAAGGCATTTTCTTGAAGTTAGATTTTTTTATTCGCAATCCAGCTGGTACTGCAGTTCTGAAATATTATTTTTACTTCATCAAAATTCTTAAGTACTTCCATTTCCTTTGAAAATCTATATTCCCTTTAGCACCTGGCAGAAGAATCACGCTAGGTTCTTTGGAAGGCAAAAAGAGGAAAGAATTTATCCTACGAAGGAAAAAAGTATAGAAGAGGTGCTTTTTGAAGACAGAAGTGTTTTGGGGATCCTTGAATACTTCTCTCCTTGACCTGAATACTCCTTTCTCGCTGTTAGAAAGATTAAAAGGTTGAGAGGAATGTGGAAACTCTGTCCAATATTTATCCCCATGCCTATTTTTTTCTCTGTCTCCAGTACTGCTGAGATCAGTTACAAAACAAAGTTTACACTGAATCACTGGGAAAGACACATCCTACAGCCCCTTTGCACAGATGAATTTAATGAAATGTTTTGCCAAATGGTTCATCACCCTTCAAAAAATGGGACTGTTGAACTCTATGACTTCGGTATTGTCAACAGCAAACATTCAAAAGCATGCACCAGGTAATCTTCACAAAAGGAGTTACAAAAAACCTTATAGAATTCACAAGCAATATTTTTCTGCTTTTCAGAATATTAAAGATCATATTTTCCAGCCTCGATTACAAGAGTCACAATAAAAAGTCCTTATTTTAAAAAATATATTTGCATGTAAAGTACAGAATATCATATATTATTATAGATTAAATGAAATATTTTTAAAGAAAAATGTTAAATATGTTGAGACTTATGATAAAGTCACAAAAAATAATGAATAGAAATCAGTATTTCTACTGGTTTTCTACTTCACAAAGAGTTAATTCTGATATATTATCATAAAAAAGTACTGCTTTTCTGGAAATTAAGAATTATGGGAGTCACTGGATTCAACAAAAAATTGTTTTTAAGTAGTTCAAACAAAACTTGTTAAACAGGAATCTGGTATTTTGATTAATTTGAGAGTATTGCAAAAAAAAAGAATAGAAATACCATCTTCTTTCTCTCACACCAGAAAAGAAGTTGAAGAGTGAATTTTGGGAGTGCTTGCTGTATTACTATGAGGGAAGAAAATATGAGAATGATAAACACCGGAACAGTAACAATTTGTCTTGTTTAGCCTACATCCAGGAAATACATAATCTGAAGCTCAAAACACACAGGTTTGTAATTTATGCAGCAGGTTTCTATAGTGTTCACTGTTGTTGACAAGAATCAGGGTGAAATTTTGATGAAGACTGAACCACCACTGACGAAGCACAAAACCAGAGACTTCCTATAACTTCTCCTTTTAGCGCGTGCTTGAAAATAAAGACATTTTTAAATTTTTATTAATATGAAAGAAGAGCACATTATTTTGAAAATTATAATCCAATCTTATTTTTTTTTTAGTAGCAGGATAATTGTAATGAAATTTACTGCCTATCCAGTGGCTGTGTAAAAAGCAATGCATTGACAAAACATCACTGCAGAAGAAAAAGTAGCAGTATAATTAAACCTCCATAAGTAGTAGCAGCTATCGTAAAACTGTCTGTCTTCCATTTACTCTCCTCCTCCTAACTTGCAGCAAAGGTTTATAAATGTGAATTTTAAAAGCATTTCCACAGCATTCCTTGGTAGTAATAGTATTCACCACTACTGACAGTAACTCTGCATCAGTACAGAATATACAAGAATGCTATTTCTTTGAATGCCTCTTCCTTTGATCACTGCTTCTCTAAATAATATAGATTACCAAGATTTTCTTCTTTAGCGTCAATTTATCACAAAGAAAGCACCATTGCTTCTTACTGGGTTTAACCGACGCATTCCTGTTGAAGTCTGCTTTTATACCACAACTCTTGCTAAAATAGAGCATCACCAGGCTGGAAGAGTGGATTCTCGTACATAGAATAGATTTACAAAATTGATTCACTGACCTGTTGACATTAAAAATTCCTTAAAATGTGTAAGCTCATATTGACCTAGCACCTTTGAATTATAGTATGTCTCAGATACTATCACACTTTTTATGTTGTGGTGGTTTCCTTATTATTTTTATTATTTTCTAAACCTCCCCTCCCCCCCTTTTTAAGACTGTTCTCTTCACTGCAGAGCTTTCAGAGGGAGACATCTATTTTACATTTTATGGCCCAGTACGTGACATGGAAGCCAAACTACAACAACATTCTCAAAGAAAGCTTCTGCTGTTTGTCTACATTATTTAGCTTTAACCTCTGCACGGGAAATTATCCCGTAACTGCCTGGAACTTTAAAAGCAAAGCAATTAACATGAAATCAAAAATGAATAGTAACTCAATAAGTGAAAAACACAAAGCCAAATAAATAGACAAACAAACCTATATAAGGACTTCATACTTTCAAAGCTTCAGTCTCTGGTTACCAGACAACAGCATGGAGCATTAAGAAATCTCCAGGAAAAGAAATCCTTCTATTTCTAAGTATACATTTGTGTTAAGTCCAATGGGTTAGTGCAATATGGGTAGCTGAAACAGGTACATAAAATTCATTTAACTTCACATAGATTTAAAAATTCACTAACCCCAGTTGGTACAAAAGGTTAAGAAAATTTATATCTGAATTTATATCAAAACATACACTTTTTTCATACTACTGCTATAAGTTTATTTTGATATCCACTCATAAACTACATAATACATATACAGATATATGTATTTTCCTTATCTGTTGATACAATTCAAAAAAAAAGAAAATGCAGAAATTGCAAATATAAAGACATATTAAGTTAATTAATTGTTATGTCACTCTTTCTCTAAGAAACTTCGAGAAAACCGAAGTGATTAGAAGCTTGCCACTTAAATTCCATTAATTCTTCTGTGAAACTGCACATGTAGTCAGGAACACTGCTTAATTTAAATATTTTATGTATGTTTTATCGTACATCTTCACTGATATAAGGGAATAAGGGCCAATATTTTCAATCTCCACAAAGTTCAAGTGCTGAGTAGTTAAAATGTTTTGCCTAAAAATGGAATGAAGGAAATTAAATTCAATATGACATATAATGTCTGTGATAAGGAGACATAGAAAGGAATTTGCGCTTAATTAGAAATGGAACCACCTGATCAGAAATTGATTTTATTGAATCATAGAATGGTTAGGGATCTTAAAGATCATTTGGCTCCAACTCCCTGCCACGGACAGGGGCACTTTCTAGTGCCAGGTTTGGGGAATCACAAACTTTCCTGACAGTTCAATTTTTCCTTTGAAATGCTTGAACTATACCTTTGAGTTAAGGTATGCGGGAGAACAACTTGCTTTAGTAAAAGTGCTTGTATCAGCTGCATATAGCTGAGAAAATGCAGAGGAAATGCAGTTCAGCTGTGTATCTAAACTGAAAAAAATTCTCTCAGAAATGTGGAATTAAATCTGGCCAAGTATGTCAAGGAAAACAACAAGGGTTTCTTCAAATACTTCAATAACAAAAGAAAAACAAAGGATAATGCGAGACCCGGACTAAATGGAGGAGATACCCTGGTAACAGAGGATGCAGACACAGCAGAGCAACCAAATGCCTTTTTTGTGTTGTTCTTCAATGACAAGACCAGCCCTCAGGGATCTCTGAAACAGGAGACCGGGGTAAAGAATGTTGGAAGACTTTCACTTGGTCAAGGAAAAGTGGATTAGAGAACATCTAGGAGAACTTGACATCCGCAAGTTGTTCTCACACTGCTGTTTTCCTCTTAGTAACACAGAAGGCTTTGACAACATGGAAAAATGTAGTCCTAATGAATTAGGAGGATTTTAAAAGTACTTACAAATGTTTGTCCTTCCCATATGCTTTGCATTTATTCCATTAGCATTCAGACCTTGCAGACACTAGAGGCATCAAAGACAAGTGGTGTTTGACAGAGGACAAGTGGGTAACACCTTGGGGTGGTGAACTAACACACCTTTGAGTATTGCGAGTGGTAGAACAGCTTTCAGAAAGAACAGATCCCAGAAGCTTCAGCACTGACTATCATATAGGTTTGATATCATCCGTGCATAAAGAGTCAATAAAAATAAAAATGTATCTTCCCTTCTCACTGATCAGGTCCTTCAACTGAGGTGGGAGCTTGTGGTAGTTCCTTCCTATACAACAGTTTAAAGATTAAAGGTTGACTATTTTTTAATTAATAATATGCTGTCAAACTAATTTTCTGTGATGAGCTGCAAACTTGTTGAAAATGGTAGCAAAGGTAAATCAAGTTTTCAGTTCTCCTGTAATATTACCAGAGAGACATTTCAGATACATCCACATAGCACTTTATACGCACAAAGTATGAGAACCCTGCATGAAAACTCAAGCACATGCAACAAAGATCTGAAAAAACTTAGCCTGTTTGTCCAGAGAAAGCACAAACTCTTTCTCTGCAGTTTGCATCATAGACGTAAAAATGCATACAATACGTCTATGTACTAAGGAGCAAAACTCCACTTTCTGGGAAAACAGGTTATTGTTGACTTTGGATCATCCTTGTATTTAAAAATGACAAGTGTTGCAACACTGTCCGCTTTATCAGCACGAAGCAGAAGCAACAAGAAGAGCCCCAAGGAGGCGTCTGGCAACAGCTTTTAAACTGGGGAAAAATCAGGGGTGGATCTTAGGGAAGAACCAATGGGGAATTGATGAGGAATGACAAGAAACCAATGGGGAATAACAGGGGGAGGAACTTACATAAACAGGCCAATGGGGTTTACAACTGAGATGAACTTTCTGGAACATAATTAACTAAGCAATGAGGTCATGAATATGCAAAAGCAACCTAACCAATCAAGAAATGAGGACCAAAGAACTTGCTAGGATGGTGGGAGGAGATGCCTCCAAGGGTGACACCCAGGGGGATGAGCCCTCAAACCTCAGTATCGCCCTCAGAGCCACTGTCGTGGGTGGGGAAATTAACCCACTGGATGCTCTCAGGCCTGCCAGTGGGCTGAGTCACTGCAATAGACGAGGATTAAAGATATTTCTAAGACACATCCTGGTATAAGTTCCAGTTCATATGTAGTGCATTTGCTATGATATCATACAAAAGAAAAAAAATCCAGAGTGTAAATAATGGGAAAGGAGAATTATTATATCTGTAAAAAGAAGAGTAATATAAATATTAACAAAAGGAAAGCTGGAAAATGAAAAAATATTCATACCTTTTCTGAGGGATTTTAAATTACATTTGCCTATGTTCTTACATTTTGTTTAATTTTATCCTACAAGTCCCACAGAGTATTATGAAAGGATGATATATAAATATTTCCATAGGATTTAAAAGGTGATCTTGAAACAGCTGCAATTAAACTAATAATAAAAAATCCTGTTAGGATTCTATATTTTTTGCCCAGACTATCATGGTAGTAATACAGATGATGCTTTAGTTACATAAGTTAAAAGAGGTTTTCATTTTTTTGTAAGACAGTCAGAAACTTTCACTATACAAGACTAGAATCTGTTCTCCCTGAGGCCAGTGAAGGCTCTCTTTGCTGGAGATGTCACGATTGTCATTGAATCCTGATTGCACCTACATAAGAGAAACAAGCCTGGTCTTGTTCCATTTAATATCAGCAGTAGTGTTCCCAGCAACTTACAAGGCAGGAGTTGAGATAGGACCTAAGCACTGCCTTCATGGTGTTGTCTTCCCTCAGTTCCTGCTACCTGCTAAAAAATCCATGAAATTTTATGTCCATAAATCCTACAGGACTCATTCCTACACAGGAAAGCAAGATTTGGTTATGCATATAACAGCTCTATACAAAGGCTTCTACTGAATGTGCAAACCCTGGAACTGGAGTGGTTCTTGGCTGAGTATCTTCTAACAGATATTTGTCCGTAGCCATTGAGAGAATTTCATTTCTGAGAATGAAATTATTGACGTCATCAAAGGAGCTTTAAACTCAAAGATAACCAGTGTAAAAGGTCCTTTATGCAGAATAACTTGGCTGACAACAATAATTGACAAAAAAAATATATCTTTCTAAGTCAGCTGTCCCCCTTCCATAAGACACCAAGGATATATGATTATAGATTCTGTAAATCGTAGAATGGATAAGACAAGGAAACCTGATGTGTCACCAAAATAAGGTTTCTGGTATCTCCACCTTCCACGGGTACAAAGTAGCTCCAATTCAAATACCTTCAATAACCTTGATTTTCCATGTCAGTAGTCTACATTATTTGAGGTGCAAGACAGACTATCTGTCCTCCATAAATGGGAGGCTTCTCCGTTAGCTGTGTGTCTGGTCAAAAGGTACCACCTGCACTCTCTTTGGAGTGATGTCAATGTCTAGAGAAGAAAATGATTATAAATTAATCTTAGAAAAGAGCATGAAGTAAAATGTTGTACATATAGCATTGAGTTGAAAGAGTTCTGAAATATTATTTTATGACAGACTTCTGAAAATGGCGAGGGATTCCAAAACACACTGAATAGATTTTATTTGAGCCAACGTATCAGCTTATAAGGATGAGGAAGGGTAGGGTGAACATTGCTTTTTAGCTGCTCTGAGCACTTTATCTTTTTGCTTTAATCTGACTCACACCAAGCATTAGATTCTCTGATTTAATTTCTTATTAACAGCAGTGAATGATGAAAAGCACAGTGGCCTTCACAGACATTTCAGAGCTGACAGCTCTGTTCTTTGTGGACAAGATACATTATTACTGATAAAATTTTGACTTTCACCTTAGTCAGATTTTCTGAAAAGTGTGCTAAAAAATAATTTGAGTAATTTGGGATCTTCACTGCAATTTTGAATAGGATTCAAACAATCTCTGAATTATGCTTTGCTTGTTCTACACGGCTCTGCTCCATAGGTACGACATGTATCTGCAATATGATTCTATATTGTGAAGTTTAACATGGGAGTACAAGGACTAAAATATGCTATCATGTAGTTAACAGTGAGGTAAGTATAGGGAGGTCAGAATATTTTGTGTGGTTTGCCATTTTGTTTGGTTTCATTCTTCCAGTCTAACCTGAATAATGTGTTACCTTACTGGTGTACTTTCGTTTGAATTATCGTGAGGTACACATAGGTCTCCAAGTATTGACACTGAGAAATTGCAATTATTATTGAGTTGGACTTGGATGTATTTCATTACACTGATATTTATTTTTCTCTCATGAACTGCAATATATAGCTGTCTTCAACTCAAAACACACCAAAGTTTTTAAAGAACTCGAGCCCATTACTGAAGTCACATTGCAATAACTCTAATAAATTGCACCTGTGAACTCCTCTCTGGTTTATTTATATACTGTATCACAGGTTATTAACAGAAAGTAACCCACTGAGATACAACATACTTGTTTACAGTGAGATGCTGGTAGTGACAGCAGGAATATAAAACATAAAATCAACAGGGAACATAGAACTAATAAAAAGACAAGGGTCTATAAAGCAGAAAAAAAGCCCCACAGCCAACTGTGAAGGCAAAAATAAAATAAAATAAACTTCCATCATAAAACAATCAAAAATCTGCAGTGTATTTATAGATACTAGAGAGCACAAATACCCACTGAGCTTGAATACTTATGGCTGTCAGGAAATCGGTGAGCTACTCAGAATCAAAATTTGGTCAGCAGAACATATCTCTCAAAAAGCTGGTTGTGTCCACTTCACTATAGCACATGAAAAGTATGAAAAGGAGGAGGGGAGGGGAGGGAGGGGAGGGGAGGGGAGGGGAGGGGAGGGGAGGGGAGGGGAGGGGAGGGGAGGGGAGGGGAGGGGAGGGGAGGGGAGGGGAGGGGAGGGGAGGGGAGGGGAGGGGAGGGGAGGGAAATTGCCCAGGGAGAAAATTATGTTTAATGATAAAAAAATAAAAATAATTTTAAAAATATTTGAGAAACTGAGAATATTTTGGAACTCTTTGGACTCATTATTTCCCTTAAAATTGCTTTCAGATGAACATCTAGTATCTTTAAAGTATCCTGATACATACAATGGATAAGTTCCATGAATATATTAACCATTCTGTTGCTCAGTACCAAAATTTCTCTTTGTGGTACCAAGAGAAGAATCATGTGAGACAAGAATGATAACCTGAAAGTGGTGAGGATATGATAATTATTTTATATATCATATTATATTGTGTGAGATGTAGTCTGTAGAGATCTGCAGAACTCTGTGTTGTTCTACAATTCTCCACATCAAGTTTTACATCCCTTATACCTGCATTTGGTGTCACCTTATTTTCAAAAGGACAGAGGGATTTTTCAAAATAAAGAGAAAATAAAGTGATAGATAGGTAGATAGGGAGAGAGGTAGATAGGTAGATAGATAGATAGATACATAGATAGATAGATAGATAGATAGATAGAGGTTTGGGGTTTTTTTAAGAAAGGTGAGAGGTGGGGAATAATTCTTGCTACTCCTGGCTGTGGAAAACAAGAAATGTTACAATTCTTAGCACTCATTAGTTGACAAATTCAAAAGTGACATCTATCAAAATAAATGAAAGGCAGAAATATTTCCTACCTATGAGTACCATATGTTCAGGCTGGAAAACATAGCCACAAAGTGCTGGTGGGGTTGGAAAACGCTAAACTTTGGTATAAGGCACACAATTACATTCTCATCTCATGTGGAAGTGCATCTTCACATTTATGTCATAGTGAATAGTACATTTCTGGGACAAAGCCAGTTTGCATGTCACTCAGTCCCAGAGAGCACTGCCAGGCACAGAGTAATAGAGTCCTGAGGCTTGGAGATGGGACAAAAAGTTAATGTTTATGTCACCAGGGGAAAAACAGCAAGAGCAATAGGTAAGACAAAAACGTTGCTGGCTAGCTCTTGAAAATTTAGTCCTGGTTCTCTTCCTCTGAACCAAGATTGTCTGGTTCATACAATGAACTCTGAAATTATTTCCTCATTCCTCAGACCTATTTCATTATCCATGCACAGAATAGCTACAGAATTGCTCTGAAAACCTTATCTGCCCTTACCAGCAGGATGTGGCTTATATCAGTCAACATGGAGTCACACAGCACCCTTTCCGAGTAGTGTGGACTCTTCAGGGGTGTGAAGGTTTTACAATGTAAATAATATTATTCCTTATTCCTCTCCTAATTCTGGCTGTCCACAGTAAAGTGCGATAAACTAATTCCTGTCAGGACAGTCACTGCTGTCTGGACTAGTCACTGACCCACTGCATTAATTCTCCATAGCATGCAGCAAGGTTAAATGAAATCACCAGATTCCCAAGAGCTGCATATCTTGTGGGGTTATTTCACTGAGGGTCTACTCTAGCTGGATATCTTTCTGTCATTCTGCACCTTTAGCAAGCAGTATTCCTGTATTGTTAGTTGTCTGGTGGGGTTTTTTTTCTTTTTTTTATTCTTTTTTTTTCCTGCTTCATTCTGAACACCAAAATACTTCACAGGGTTGTCAAGAAGGCTGAAGTAGACAACCACCTGTGTTATTTTTTCAGCTGAAGGGAATCATCATTGTTACAAATAGTTTCCGTTTATGCATCAGCTTCATGCTCACCCCTCCTAATGAGCAGAGATACCTGATTTATTCACTTGTTTCTGGGTTTGAAGTCGTTGACTATAACAGTTGCAGTGGAAGTGATATATAGCCTGTAAGTCATACACATCCCTTGTGATATTTTCCAAGGAGAATATCAGCATTTTTGTATGTTTTTGAGGAAAATCTTCCCCAAATATTTACTAAAAAATAGTGGGCAACAATTCTTTGCACTATTTCCTGTGCACCTATATGCAACCAATCTGTACAGGCCGATTAGCATTCACAATCTAAGAATTAAATATTAAGATGATTAGGATCATCTGATTTTTTGCCACTCTACCAAACTGTCATCAGAAAATCTTAGAAATTAACTGGTCTGATCTGCCTTGGGATAATGTTAATATGCAGTGTAACCTGTGCTGTGTTCCACTTCATCCTATATAAATTGCTCTGAATGTAGAATTGTCTATTTAATTATCAGTAATAATTTTATTTGTATAAAAAGTAACAAATAAAACATATTTTTGTCTGTTGTTTGTAGTAATGTACATTGAACTTTAATGCAAAGCAGTAATGTAAATTGAACTTGCGAAATCAGAAGTGGCCACCTAATCTACAGTACAAAGCTATTTTAATTTATAATGGAAATTTTTGCTTAGCTCACATGTATCTGATGTATTTAAAAGAAAATATAAAAAAAAAAGCATTTATAAAAGGGTAAAATGGTCCCTGCAGACACAACATCTCATTTTCAATTCAGTTGGCAAGAATACTAATTGCATTATCACGTATTCAGCAGCATTCAGCAAAGTTATTTATTCATTCATCCTTAAGACCTGGGATGTCTGGCAGGTCACTGCCAATAAGCACTACCTTGAGAATCTCAAACTATGGTATACAAAGAAAATTAGATGTAGAGCTGCTGGAAAAAGAATTTCCCACAAAGAAGTTAAACCTCTGAGACTTCAATCTTTGCCAGCTTCATGACTGAGTGAAAAAATGTATTTGTCTCCATGAACTAAACAAAACAAACAGGCCCATAACTTTTATGACCATAAAAGAGAAAGGAGGAAAAAAAGCAAGGGAAAATATAGAGGATGATCTGCAAATAATAAAGCCTGAGATTACAAAGGATATAGAGGAATCAGAAGTCAACATGCCAAATAAGAAGCTGCATCCCCCAGTCATACTCTATCATGTATGTGTTGTACTCAATTTCACTGATTCTGAAATAAGAAAATGAAATTCTAAAATTATTTTTAATTTTTTTTGTTTCCTTTTTTCAGTAAGTTTGGCACTAAATTAAAGCCTACGTATTTCACAGCATGAAGAGAGAAATCAGGAAAACAAGGAGGAAAGACAGGAAAAATCAGGACATGTAGTGATATTTATTATGAGGCATAGGAACTTCAACAATATGCTGTTTAAACATGACAGGAACAAATTAAGACTCAAATAATAAGTTTAAACAGCAGTCATACTGGATGGCATCCTGTCTTTCGGGTATGTCAATGGCACCACTCAGCTTAGTGTCATCTGCAAATGTGCTGTCTGTGCACTTGCTTCTTTCTCTTTAGTTTGACCCGCAGTCCCCTACTCAGCCGTGCCAGTCTTGCCTCCCTTGTCCAATTTCTTTCTCCTGGGGATTGCTAGCTCTTGTGCTGTATGGAAGGTTTCCTCAAAGATCTGCTACCTCTGTTACACTCCCTTGACACCAAGGGCAGTCTGCCAGGGGATCCTATTGACTATCTCCTTGCAAAGCTGGGGGCTTGCTTTCCTGAAGTTCAGGAGCCTAACTTTACTCCTTACCTGACCCCTATTCCTCAGCACTGTGAAATCCACCAATATATTATCACTGCAGCCCAGGCTGCCTCATCTTGTTGTCCCCAATTACCTCGCTTACATTGGTGACCATCACATCCAGTATTGTATCCACTCTAGTAGGGTTGTCTATTACCCGGCTCAAGAACTTATTCTCCATGTATTCCAGGAGTCTCCTGGATTGGCTACAGCTCACTGTGCTACTTTTCCAGCAGATGTCAGGGTGGTTGAAGTCTCCCCATAGGACAAGAGTCTGCAAGTGTGAGGCTTCCAGCTACAGGAGGCTGCAGGTGTGCTGCAGTGTGACTAGCACACGTCAGAGTCACTGGCAAAAGTCCCTCATTGATGATCACGTAAAAAATTCCTCAGAAACAGCTCTAACATGACTCAGTTGCCATGCTTAAATACTAAACCAATATCCCTTTAAAGCACAGCGCTGTCTAAAAAGGTCACTTTCTACTGTCTCAGTGATAGTGTGTTCCTTTGCATTGTGGCTGATTGTAGGATACTGTTTTCCGTCTAATGAAGTGTGACATAAGTGGCTTTTTGTTTGGTTAGGTTTGTTCATTTTGATTTTGGTACTTGTTGTTTTGGTTTTTTGTTTTTTTGGGGTTTTTTTCCTTTTAAGCTATGTGAACATGAATTTGGCTATATAAAAATTAACAGTTCAGATTAACAACTTCCAGCAAACAAGTCAGAGTGGTCAGTTTAGTGTATTTGTACATACTGTTATTTATCGCTTCATTAACTTTTGCTGTCATACAAGTGATTGGTTTGGGTTTGTTGGGTTTTTTTATACACATGGTAATTTTTTTTATATTTTCAGTGGTAGAAGTATTCCTGAGGTGCAAACATCAGTAGTCTGGACCTCGATATTAATTTCATTTAACTTAATTGACCTATACAGTATCTCTGCATTAATCCAAATCACTGGACAGTATTCAAATACATTTTCCAGTGTTTGAGCAACAGGTTCAGATTTGTTACCCAGTACTCCACCCTCTCCCCCAACATCCTCAATGTATTTTAACTTAGCTATAGCCTTCTTTCCCTAATATCTTTGCCACTTCATCTCTCAGTATTAGTTCAGTCTAACTTGACTATCAACAATTTTAGGATCTTCAAGCAATCTTTCTAGAATCCATTAAATCTCATAATTAATGGTTTTCACAGCAATGCAGTATAAGCTAAATTTGCTAAGTAGAATAGAGTTCGTCTTTCAAACAGGTCTCAATGGGGATATTGTGTCTTCATAACTGACAACCAAAAAGGCAGTGAAGCAGAACTTAAAACAAGTGCTGTGTCTTGGCCTTGCTCTATATTACTAACAATAACACCAGAGCTGAGGAAAGGGCTCACTGTATTTCCGTGGGGTTATTTGTGGAGCGAGCTACCGTCAATGTAAGGGCAGCAATGTCAAATTCACGGACTATGTTTACACTGTGCTACATTGTTATGTCAAATGCGGTAAAGTTCCATCAAGATTACTTTCGTAGGAGAATGCAGGATGAAGTATCCTCCAAAGTGAAAGTATTTTTAAATTCACCTTTTTGATCTCTTATAACAGCCCAGCACAGGATCTGAAACAGAAGAAATCTCATTTCCAGGCTGCCAGTTCAGTCTATGTACAGGTGGGTGTCTCTCTGCTGGTCTCCACTGGTTTTGATACAGCTGTTTGGCATTAGTGGGTCTGCTAGAAGTGACATTGTCAACAAAATATAGTGGGATTTTAATATATTCCCATCTCCTTCTGGCTGTCCATCTAGCTCATGTTCTTCTGACACTGCTTTCAGAAGAGAACCAACACTAGTGTGAACAGGGCTGTCACGGCCAGGATGGCCTGCATGGCATTATCCAGTTTGTGCAAGGACAGTGGGATGCCGTCCCCAGCAGAGAAGCTCTTACATTACTGTACAAGGCGGTAGAGCTGACAGATCACTGCTTCTAGGAGGGAACGCAGAATGCCATTTTCTCATCTATAACCTTTATACTTTGAAAGTTAAGAATCTTCCCAAAGAGTATCATATTAAGAGCAGAAATATTTCTAAAAAGAGAAACCAAATCCAACCAAACTCCTTTGTTTTTAAAAGACCTGAGCCAAAAATCATTTACTAGTATAAGTTAATGAACTTTATAGGTCTTTATAAAGAAACTGTGACTACAGAGCACACCTTATGAAAAATCACAAAACATACATTCTTTCACTACTCTCTGCCTCACAGACATACACACACACCCAAAAAAGGACATTTGTGCATTTGTGTATACAAAGAGTGTCATTTCTAACTCAGGCCTTTTGAAACTACTCAATTCACAGCTAGAGAATATTTCCATACAGACCACATTTGATTAATGAGGCCAGCTCACATTAGTCACAGTTCTTTCAAGAAAAACTTTGACACAGGCCATCTGTTGGAGTCTAGTAAGTCTATACGCACATCCAGGCTGAAGCATTAAGCAAAGTATCCAAAGAGAGATTAAGAACACAAAAACAGGCTGTGTTCTGAATTAGTTCCTCTAATCTGCTAAAAAGTGATTTGACATCAATAAAAACAAAACCAGAGCAATTTGTTCTCCACTGCTTCTCAGATAAACTTGAAATTCAGATCCTGAAATTTTTTCCAGATATTCAATAAAATGGACTCATTGTCAGTTCTTTTTTTTTTTCCTTTTTTCTTTTTTTTAAATTTTTTTTAAGTACAGCGTCAAGTGCATGCAGTCTCTGTTAAAAAAGACTGGGAATTCCCAGCTTCATGCCTTTAATTTCCTTCCAAGTCAATAAAAGTGAAGGCAGATGTGAGCTGCAATATGCTGCATGGAAGTCACCTTCCTGTCTTCCTGTTGACGGCAGTCTTCGTAAAAGTCATGACCCAGATAACAGTCTCCAGGTTCCTGTGAACCCTAGAAATTTGATTGTCATCTTACAGTGAGAAGCTTGCTCATCTTGGTCTGCTATAAGCTTTTAGAAAAAATATGCCATGTCTGGCAGCTTGTGGAGGGTGAGAAGAGGAATGAACTAACTTTTTATGTGGAGCAGGTTCTGTGATTTTCTGTCTTGGACCTTCTGTAAGACAGACTTATAGAACTCCACCAGTGCACATGTTGCATGCGGATGTCCAGGAGGGAGATCAAAAAGCCAGAGTTTTCAGCTTTTGGTACACAACAGGTAGAATGTTACCAGTAACCTGGAAGGCACTCTTAGATCTTATGTAAAAACTGATGAGACAATTTGGGTGTGGGAGTACTTGTGTACAAAGTATAAAAGCAGAGAATAAACACATGTTGGATTTTTCCCTTTCAGTTCCCAAAGGTTCTGCAAGAAGCTTATCACCCTGAATATTCTTGTCAAAACTTCTGCCATAATCATGTCATTTCTGAACAACATACTGTGAGTGCTCAATTTTGAATTGCCGGATAAATAGCTTAGTTGTGAATGTACATAGAGGCCACAGGGGCAAGGCTCTGTTCTGTCTTAAACTTATTAGTTCTTCAAATCAAGATCATAATTTTCTGTGAGAATTTCTCAACAAGTGAAAATTCTGATTAGTACAATATTTTGGACAAGAAGTATTAAATTAATATGAATGCACTGAACAGATGTTCCATGTAAATTTTGATCATTACTCCTCTATGGCATTGTTTCTGTATCACGTGATCATAGTTTACTGTGAAAATGCTTCTTTTTTTTGTTCCTGCCTTCCAGATGCTAGTACCTGCAATGAAATGAACTAGATGCTTGGTTGTCATCCTTGATATTTTTTGTTCAAATAAAAACTAACATCTTAAACCTCCTTTAGGATATATTTTTTACATGGGACAGCTGGTGGAAAAAAAGGGAAAATTGGTTGGAGAGATGCAGTGTCTAGAAGGGGGCTGAAGAATTATGCATTAAGCATAAGATTTCCCAACATTTTAAAAGTAGTATCTCATGGAAAGTACATAGCATTAATCAAACTTGGTGGGAGAGAAAAAGAAAAACAACATGGAAAAACTATCTAAGCAACAGCTGTGGCTTGGGTAGCCAGGAGGATTTAGATCTATAAAGGTTACAAGTCGTTTAAACAAATGGTGGGCATACCTTGTCAGCTGTATGAATACATCCATTTTTTTCTGCCTGTTTCTTCCACTCATAAGGTAGTTCTTTAAACAATTCTTGCATCTTAGTAAAACAAAACACCATATATTACTGCTTCTATTTTTCTTAATAATATTTCTTTCTTTCTCCTTGGGCATCTACTGATACACTCTTATTGAGGAGGGAAACAAGGGACAAAAGTACTGAACTTGACACTATTAGTTAGTGTAAGATTCTTAAGTATTTCTCCAACAATCTTGGCAACTTTGGAAATGAACTAAGGCTGATTCAGAGAGGAGACTTTATCTGGATAGATTACACCACTGCACCATCTCAGACACAAAAGTAAATTCTTAATATATCCACTGTATTTCAAAACAAGCAAATACCTTGTGACCAAAAATACAGAGAGGTCAGTGCGGACACCTGTTTCTATTCTATGCCAGAAAGAGAATATGCTGAAATGTGCTGTAGTTCCCTGTGCTCATGGTATATGCCCAAAGAAGGAACAGCTATAGTTTTGCTTTTCTCCTCGCCTCCTCCATACCCTGTTAAATTCTGTATGCTCCTATACAGTCATTCATCAATCCTAATCCTCATCTTAGTGAATTTCCTGAGCTCATCTGGCAGCTACTTTCCCAAGACCAAGTCTTCAATGTATTCAGATAAGAATGGACTGGTTCCGAGAGTTCAGGTAGTTTCATAAATTCTCTACAAAGCTATAAATCATATTCCTTGATAGCAGTCAGAGCCACAGTATGCTTGATAACAGGAGAGACACAGTATGCTCTGCCTTATTAAGAGTTCCCATGTGGCAAGACAAATTTTCATACTCTACAATAGAAATACACAGGTACAGGCTGGCAGCTGACCTACTGGAAAACAGCTCTGTGAAGAAGGACCTGGGGGTCTTGGTGGACAGCAAGCTGTCCATGAGCCAGCAGAGTGCCCTGGTGGCCAAGAAGGACAATGATATCTTGGGCTGAATTGGGAAGAGCATTGCCAGCAGGTCGAGGCAGGTGGTCCTGTCTCTGGTGAGATCACATTTGGAGTGCTGTGTCCAGTTCTGGGTTCTTCAGTACAAGAGACATGGAGCTCCTGGAATGAGTGCAATGGAGGGTGTCAAAGATGATAAAGGGACTTTCCTCTTGTGAGGAAAGGCTCAGAGAATTGGGCCTGCTCAAGAAGATACAAATGAGAGACGACCTCATCAACGTTTATGTGTCTGAAGGGAGGGTGTCAAGAGGCTGGATCCAGGCTCTTCTCGGTGGTGCCAAGCAATAGGAAAAGAGACAATGAGCAGAAACTGATGCACAAGGAAGTTCCACCTGAATTTGAGGAAGAACATTTTAACTGTGTGGGTGACCGAGCCCTGCAACAGATTGCCCAGAAAGTTTGTGGAGTATCCCTCACCAGAGATATTCAAGAAACATTTGGACACAGTGCTGTGCAATGTGCTGTTGAATGACCCTGCTTGAATAGGGAGATTGGAGCAGATGACCCTCTGCTGTCCTTTCCAACCTGAGCCATTCTATGTTTCTGTGAGCAAAATGTGGGAGAAAGAGCCCTGTAATACCCCAAGGTCAGGAAGGAAGGATGGGAAGAAGAAGAGAAGAAGCTACAAGCATCAGAGATTTCACTGCAGTCTGTAGAGAATGTAGTGGTGAAGCAGGTTGTCCCCCCTCCATCCAGCAGACAACCCTGTGCTGCAGCAGGAGGCAATGCCTGAAGGAAATTACCGTCCATGGAGAACCCAAATTAGAGTTTCCTCTTGACAGAAAATGTAGACTGTAAAGAGAAGGCTGTGTAGGAGAAGATATCCTGACAAGATCTGTGACTCCTGTAGGTCAGGATGGGAAGAAAGTGGAAGAGACCGGAACAGTTAAAGTCCATGCAAATTTTAGCCAAATAAGGAAAATCCATTTTCTTTCTGAGAGATGTAGCTTTGATGCTATTAGAACTAATCTGAATATGAACTTCCAACATTGCACAAAAACAGAAGAGAAGCCCAAATTTATTTCTATTTTATTAATCTTTTTCACACTTGTTGGATTAGATAAACTAAAATTACTACAGAAAGGGTATTGTAGCTATTCTGAAACAGAAATGAAAAGAAAATCACATAAGAAAATTTGAACACAAAAAAATTTGCCTAAGAACGTGAATGCCTATGCTAATATAAACAGTACAGTGAACTTAAAATTCGGTTCATATGCAATCATAATTGTTTTTTGGAATAAGCAGCATTTTAAGGAAACTTACGAATAGGAATATCCATTTTTTTTGGTTTCTGTATGTGGCCCTGTGTTAGACGGACATCTTCTTCTGCTAAAAGGAAATCAGAAACTAAGTAATAAGTATATCTATGTTCACGCATTCAACTTTATGAATGAGTAGAGATGTATTTGAAAAAGTATGCAGAACACGAAAATGCTCAATCCTGATGTAGCACCAACCACTGCAACTTGAATTCGTCTCTTATGTGCCAAGGGAAATCTTTCATTTAAGGCAAGGATTCTAAAGAACTGAAATCCTTGAGTCATTGTGTCATTGTGTTGTCTCACTGAGCTCTTGTTATTTGAACTCTGTCTTCTCAGAGTTAGAAACAAGGTATCAGGCCTGCAAAATTTCTAGAATTCCCAACTTCCCTTTTCTTTTTCTTTCACTTTGAAATAATGTACTTTAAACAATAAAATCAAAAGGAAATTATCAAGTCAAATTATCTTTTGAAGTTCACTCTGAGATATTGTGTTAGACTGTGGCCTTGAAACTCTATGTTTCTGTGGGGAAATAATGGCATTGGTGACGGTAGAATATTTTATCCAATAACAATACTACTAATGCTTATCACCAGTGTGTGCTCACCATGACTTGGTTTGGCTTTTAAGACTGTTCAGCACTGTTAAAATGAACTCCAGATATCTTATCTAGCTTAGAATATATTATGTTTTTGTATTAATTTGCTTCTGCCAGACAGCTGTCTATTCACAATAAGTAATGTAATTCAGTAATTGTTAGATCTTACTCTATTCAGGCTATTGTTTCTTCCACTGATCTGTCAGAGAAAAATAATCAGAAATCTAACTAGCTGACAATTCTCTCAATAAAAATGTTTGCAGTGGTGGAAGCCACCAGTGAAACAATTTGAAGAGAATTTCTTATTCACAACCAAACTCCATGTGGGACTATTGCACTGCAGAGACTGCTAGTTACTTGCAAAATTTAAATTAACATCAGAAGCAGGGGAACTCACAGAGGAAAGAAAATCCTCCTTCCTCGTTCCTTTATAATAAACGTATTGTAGTGAAAACTAGGTGTCCTAGGTTACAGTGTAAGATGTAACCAAACATATGTATTCTATCATCATCTTCACAAGCTGTTAAAGCAGGTGGGGCCGTGCTCGTTATCTCCTACCATGACTCATCCTGGTAACTCCCTCCTGGGGCTATCTCTGTTAATGGGCTATCAAGCACCCACCCCGGGACTCACTGAATTACATCATCCCATTGGGAGATGCTCCACCCAGGGGGAGGAGCCAAGCACTCCCACCTGGATATAATGTGGGGTTTGGAGCAACACAAGTAGCCCTTGCCTACTGGATTTCCAGAGGACAAGGGCTGCCATTGGACCTTCTGGTGAGGACCAGACCTTTCTACAGGATCACTACTTCATCTGGACTGCTACCACTACCTTGACTAACAGGGTGTCAGGTTGTGTCCTGACTGTCAGTGTTCTTGTACTATTGAATTTATTTTAATTTTCCTATTAAGTTATAATTCTGATTTGTGGTCTCCCACTGGTTTGTTTTCAAACTAGTACACTAAGGCTGTGCTCTCTAAAATGACCTTGTCTTTATCATTATTTCCTCTGGGAATGATCAATGTATATAATAGCCAGTTTCTAGAATGTATTTATTTGATCATAAATGCCCATGGAACTATGCAGATTCATGAAAAATAAAGATATGGTCCTGTAGAGTATTCGTTTATGAAGCGCTCAAATTTTACATGTGTAGTGTCCTAGCGTTTCCTTTATAACAGAACAAATCATAAAACAAAGAAATTGTGCAACCAGAGAGGTGATACACATTTGCAGAAAAACAAAACATGCACAAGTACAAACACAGAAGTTTTTTTAACAAGGATGTAAAATGTCTTTGCATGAAGAGACCAGGAATTAGTAAGAGTGAGAATGCATTGTCTGTTTCCAATCAAATAGACACAGAATTGGAAAGAAGTGCCAGAAGCTGATGTCATTATAAAAAGTGAACAAGACTCATCTGTGTACTCTGTTACTCTTGGGCTGTAATTTGCTTAATTTGCTGTTTCTACCTGTCTGGTTTTTTTTTTTTCTCTTGACTATTAACATGGAGTTTTGATGAGAGATGTGAAAAAATTGTTCTTTCACGTCATCTCTCTAATTCAGTTTGCCGTATGAGGTACAAGTGTATTTGGGGTGAAAAAAATATACCCTCTCATTAAAAGTATAGAATAGTCTTTCATGGTAATTCAGAAAGAGGCAATGAAATCCAGATGAAATTATGTAACCAATAGTAGGTAGAAATTACAAGAAAAATGTCTTCTCAGAAAAAGTAAAGAAAGTACCCATTGGGGTAAATCTAAAACACGTAATAATCCTTTCCATATACAGTTTTTGTTCCTATGGGTTCATAAAAGGAAACAATTTGCATTATGCTAGCACAGCGATTAGACCCTTTTATGCCACTGAAAACAATGATGCCCATATAATCAAGGTTATTACAAGCCAAACTATGAGTAATAGTGTCCCTGAATCTCCCTGGAATGCATACTCAGCTGCCTTTTTTGCAGTAAAAAATACGCTGTAAAGGGAAGAATCTACAATAAGTGGGTAGATTTAAACTACAGTTTAGTGTTCAAAAAATCTAACGACCTTTGGGAAATGTTGCAAGACTGATCTCTTTCTACAGGCATTTCCTCATTCATAAATCTATTTTAATTATGGTCCATGGGCAAAAGTGCAAACTTGGCCTTGATCCACAGCCGTGCTCACCACTGTCACTTTGGGAGATTCATGGAAAGATCAAGGATAGTAACTGTAGCAACTAAATATTTAGTCATTATTATTCCTTCAGTACCCTATGGTTACACTCAGCATCATTAATAAGTGAATGTACTCATTGTTAGCTTACCGTTTCTGTTCCTTTTTCTCTCAGTATCTCTTTTTCTTTCTCCTTAGGGAACTTTGCCTCTTCTTCTTTAGGAAACTGCCCTTTACTCTTCTTTATTAGATTTTGTCAGCACCATTGGTGAAAACCATATTACTAACCGGGTCTGAAGCAGAATTATTGCAATTGCTTAACACTGAAAATGAAATGTCTTTAATTGGTCTGGTTCCTTTTAGGAATCAACAGGATATAGTAACAATTCACCATTTTTTGAATGTGCTACTTTGTAAGGCTACAGGAAAAAGTTGTTATATTCCATGTAATACGCTGTATGTGGAATGAATTACCTATTGAACCTTATGGTTAGAAACACACTATTGTTTTTAAATAAATGACAAATCTGAAGGTATACAGTGAGCCACATAAATATGCCACAAATTTTTGGCTGATAAAAATAAGGATTTTAACAATAATACTTCCAAAAGTTATTTAAAAGATTTTGTGAATAAGTTATCTTTATCTTTACCAACTGTAGGAGGTTTAAGAAGGGCAAGTGCTGGATTCTGTGATGGAGCAACCCTGGATATACATTCAGACTGAGGAATGACAGGCTGGAGAGAAGCACTGAGGAAAGGGACCTGGGGGTCCTGGTTGATAGCAAGTTGAATATGAGTCAGCAGTGACTAGCAGCCAGAAATGCAACAGGTAGCCAACCCTGTCCTGGACTACATCACCAAACAGCTGAGGGAGGTGATTGTCCCACTCTACTCTGAGCATCTTGAGGTATGTCCTTACCTCAAGTCCTGTGTACAGTTTTGACCATCACCACCTAAGAAGGACATTAAGCTATTAGAGAGAATTAAAAGGAGGACTATAAAGATGATGAAGAGCCTTAAGGCGAAGCCACATGAGGGATGGCTTCTTCTGTTCAGTCCGGAAAGGAGTAGATGGAGGGGAGACCTCATTGCCGTCTACAACTTCCTCATGAGGGGAAGAGGAGGGGCAGGTACTGATTTCTCTGTGATGACCAGTGACAGGACTGAGAGAATGGCCTGAAGTGTTGTTAGGGGAGATTTAGGTCTAATATTAGAAAAAGGTTGTTCAACCAGAGGGTGGTTGGTCACTGGAACAGGCTCCCCAAGGAAGTGGTCACAGCACTGAGCCTGACAGAGTTCAAGAATTTGGAAAATTCTCTCAGGCACATGGTGTGATTTTTAGGTTTGTCCTGTGCAGGGCCGGCAGTTGGACTTCAGTGATGCTTGGGGGTCCTTTCTAACTCAGGATATTCTATGATTTATCATCAGTAATGTTTAAATTCACCCGACTTCAGTCAATGGGGCCAAAAATCAGTCACTTTGAAGGTTAATGATTTGCCATCCTGTTCAAGCTGAGGAGGAGATAAAAGATAGCCCATGAGCTGTCTTATATTTAAGCCTTTTGGATACTCTTGAGAGATAGTTAGCAACTTGTTTGAAGCTACATCTTTGTGTCTAGTTCCATCCTTTGGCCTAAATCCCTTTCTCAGTACAGGCTCACTGATTTTTCAATCTCGTAATCACATTTCTTGACCAATGTCTTGACATTACTACACTTCTTTATTTGAAGCTCAGGTGACAAACTACTTTAATCTCTAGTAACTGCTTGTGGTTTTTTATTCTGATAGTGAATACCTAAATCATCCTCAAAGTCCTTACCAACATAATTTTAATTCAATCTTTGGAATTTTTATTCTAGAAAAAAAAATTTAAAAGTTACTAAAAAGTGCTTTAAAAGTGTGAGTAACAATAAAGTATAAAATTGATTTATAGATCAGATTAAATAAAAAATTAACCAATTCTTCTCATTGCTGTCTCAGAGGGTTGCTTTTCCTGGGAGCCAATAGTATACAGGGACAGAGATTTATCTCTAGAAATACTACTCTGAAAGCAAATAATTTTGGATGTGTAGCATAATGAACTTCTCATGCTGGCAACTTGAGGGTGCTTATGTGCTCAGGAGGGTCTACGAAAAATATTTCTCTATAAAGAATTCTTAGTTTATGTACCTAAATCTACTTACATGGCATTTTAGAACAAAATGAGTGGACTGTTTTACTTGTGTATCATATTTTTGTAAATCTCAAAGCAGACACTCCTCTTTTTTTCCCAAATAAAGCAGATTGAAATCCAGTGGGAACAGCCTGAACTTTTCAGTTTGTTTGCTTTTCATGAAAACTGTTGCCCTTAGACACAAGAGTTAAGAAATAAGGAATATTCCAGCAGTAAAATTCTTTTCAACTTGCAGTTTCATAATGTTATTCCATGTGCATGTTATTTGATGAACATTCATCATCCATTTTCCAAAATTAATTATTTTGGTATGACAGAAGGGGAAAGGAGAAAAAATACTACTAAATTCCAGGACCATGAAACTTTTCAAACTAAAAGTCTTTTCAAGTCTGTTTTAATGGTAAGTATCAGACAGGAAAAAAAAGGAATAAATATTTATGTATACTACAACAGCTGTTTGACTTGAATTTCTTCATGTACCTTGCAGACAAGTTAAGAAAACAATCATAAATAATAAATAAGACATTAAATAAACCCTGTGACAATCTTCTTACTCTATTGCTGTGCTCCAGCCTGGTAATAATTTCTTTTCTTGGTTTGTGTTTACGCTGGGTTTGGCTGGGGTAGAGTTAATTTCCTTCGCAGTAGCTCGTATGCGTCTAAGTTTCGGATTTGTGCTGAAAACAGTGTAGATAATACTGGGAAATTTTTGTTATTGCCGAGGAGCTCTCAAACAGAATCAAGGCTTTTTTTTGCTTTTCACCCCACCCCACCAGTGAGCAGGCTTGGGGTACACAGGAATTGGGAGGGGACACAGTTAGGACAGCTGACCCCAAGTTATGAAAGGGATATCCCACAAAATATGGTATCATGCTCAGTGTATAAAGCTGGGAGAAGAAGAAGGGAGTGGGGGAGTTTAGGGTGATGGTGTTTGACTTCTCAAGTAACTGTTACACACGATGGAGCCCTGCTTTCCTGAGGGTGGCTGAACACCTGCCTGCCCATGGGAAGTGGTGAATGAATTCCTTGTTTTGCATTGCTTGCATATGTGCCTTTTTCTTTCCCTATTAAACTGTCTTTATCTCAACCCACAAGTTTGTCACTTTTACCCTGCTGTTTCTCTGCCACACTCCCACCATGGGACAATGAGTTAGCAGCTCTGTGGGGTTGAGCTGCTGGCTGGGATTAAACCTTGAAAGCTTTTTGTGGTTTTCTTTTATTTATTTCCTTTTTTTGTGCAGTATGCTTCTGTAAATAACATGAAAAAGAAAAGCAACAGTGAACACTACAACATTTAAGGTATGTGAAAATAGGATTGGAAAAATATGTACAATGGAGATTAAGTTATTTTCTATTCCTTTTTACCAAGATAGGACTGTATCATCATAATTAGTCAGTTCTATTGTGATACTCAGACAGAGATATTTAAAATTTATTCTAAGACTCTTTTTCTGTAGAGCCTAGAGTAAATTAAATCTTATCTCTTAACTTTTTACCTTCTTCTTGAGTTTTCTTTCTGTTTGATGTCCTAGTTTTACTTAACCTTAAATTAAGATCTAAGTAGAAATATACTTCCATCTTAACTTTTTTTGAGATCTTGTGAAGGGTTTCAGCCCTTCTAGCTCCAGTTTTTTTATCATATGTTCCCATATTTTCATGAATTTCACCTTTGAGTTCTTTTTATGCCTTTCCAGACAGTATCCTTCATCCAGAAGAAAACTAAAATACGTGTTTTAAACATTGCATTGCTTAAGGAATTTGTGTGTTCTATACATTTTGTCAGGAAGAAAGGATCAAATACTAGTTTGCATTTGTCAGTACCTTGCATATGCAGATGTTTATTAATTGCATTTTTGTATTTGATGATTTAAACGAATTATTATTTGAATAATATTAGAGTAACCAGGTGGTGTTCTCTGGTAAATTTTGAATAACAGATCTTCTGATACTATTACTCAGTCTGAAATGTAACACATTCTTTGAAGAAAACTGAAATTATTCCCGATGTACACAATTGTTGAATTTGAGCTAATATGTCAAAAAATCACGGTATCATGAGTTAATGGGACCAATATTCCACTCTTTCTTATGGTGAATGCAACACTCAATTTAATATAAGTAAGAATGGAAATACTGGTTTCCTGAATTTTTTGTGTCTGCTCTTGCAAACATACAGTAAAATTATCTTGTAATATCTCAATATCTTTTCCTGTTAGAGATTGCCAGAAAAAAATGATACTGATAACCTTCTGCTGTCCCTGAATACTCAGATATACCTTCCTGATGATTGTGTGAGAATTACATGTACAATATAAGTGTCAGCACAAAAAATATTCATTGCAGGATACACCAATTTAAATCCATTATCCTATATTACAACTCTCAGGTCATATGTACTTCCTAATTTTTTTACTTTATTTTTGAATTATAAAAAAACATGACAAATTACGTAGCAACTCATGGCTTTCTGTCCCATCCGGAAGATTGAAACAAATCTGATGTTCTTAAATTTCTTCCAATTAACTATAAGAAGTGTTCATTGCATTACTTTTCTGAATTTCCTAAGCTTTCCTGATAACATTTCACCACATGACATGTAAGCAGTTTGTGTACTTACATTTTGTTTACAAGTTTTTCTATTTAGATCTTGCTAATGCTCTCATTTTAATAACAAGAAGATTTTGATTTCTGCTCAGTGAATTCAGCCTTTCCTTAGCCTAATCTGCATATGAGAGATTAAAGGGATTTCTTTGAAATGACAACAAAGAGAACATAATATTCCATACCTAAGGACTAAGGATTAAAGAAATGTGCTAATTCCATTTGGGAGAAAAAAAAGAAGTGATTTTCCTGTGCTAGTATGTATACATCTCAGTATAATTATTTCAAATCAATGACTCAGTGTGTTTCTGGTATTTAGCCAAATCATTATTTTTACAGAAAAACTGATTTTACATTAACAGCAAAACTTAAATATTTTCCTATAAATTATTGCTTTAAAACCTATGAAATACAGTGTAGCTGGACTGAACAGAATTTAATAACCCCATATAATTTCCTGTGTCCTTGAAAGATTCAACTTCTGTTGGAGACAGAATCTATCAAATCTCTAAATTCATGCATTTCTATTTCTTGTCCAAAGCCAGCCAACACACAATGCAGAAGGCTAGTGTTATGAAGTATCATTTAACCCTGCTGAATTCTCTAAGTCAGCCCATCAACATTGATATGTTTCTTTAAAAATGTGGTAAGTTTACAAATACTTAGGTCTCACTTTAGAGCAAAGACTCATTTTTAATCTTTTGAAAGTTGTCTACAATTTATGTAGAAGTATTTTCAAGTTTTCTTCTTCCCTAGGTTGTTTTACGAAAAGATTTTTTTTTTAAATCAAAATTGATATAAGCATGATGGTCAGTTTCAATGTTATCATTGAAGACAAAGTGGATTTCCTTAGGAACAAATAAATTACCTTGCATCAAAAAGCTTCGAAATACTCTTCTACTACTTAATCTAATATTGCTGTAAATTTAGTGTTGCTTTTTGTGTCACCTAGAATTGACAGTGGAGTAGCACAGAGTAAGAAAGGTTATGAACCAAGAACTGATAAAACAAGCAATAAAGAAAGAGGGAACCTTCTGAACATCTGTAGAGGAGTATTCGCACATGAAATATCACCAGACCACCGGTTCTAGTTACTTACATTTCACATTGAAATATCACCCGTTTTGACAAATGCAGTCCAGTTTCTACAAATGCTCCTGTTCATTATTGATGTAGGCAGCTTATGGGTGGCAGTTTCTGTTGCCTTCCGGGTCCAAGATTCAGCTCATTCATTTGTTTCAGAAAAAAGGGAAACGGCGGCTGCTCACCACCTAGGCAAACCTCGTCAGGCCATGTGGGTCCTAGCAGCCCATGTCTTCTGCAGCAGCAAAACCAGCAAAGGCACTGTTGTGCCATGCTCACTTCACTTTCTGGCCCAAAAAGGCACATTTTGTTCCCTGTAGTGAGAGGTTTCATAGTTCACAAAATGTATATGGGTATCCCTTTAATGTCAGTTTAAATTAATGGGATTAGCACAGGCACCTTCAATAGTTATTGCACAGAGCAACCGCAGGCTTTCACAGACTGTTTTTGGTGTTGGATTTGCAAACCTTTGAAAACATTATTCTTTAAATCTTTAATTAAAATGACTGGCTAAATGTTATATGAACATACATTTGTGTCCATATAAAAACACACAAAATTCGTGAGGATTCTTTTCTGGCAAGGAATGTAAACTGTAGGTTTGCCACAGGGTTAATATCAAGAGTGCTTATATAACTACTGGTGTCCCATTCCTTGGCATAGAGGCATCCAAATTTATCATTTAATTTTCCTTATCTTAAAAATAAACACATGTAATTATTATTTTTTAATTTATGACATAAGGGCAATTAACACATTCAAACAAAGTAAAGACAATATTTATCCCATTGAGTTTTATTAAATATTAAGAAAGGAGTTATTTTTTTTAATTTCTTATATTTAATTCTTAAAAATAAACCCAGGAAAATATATATGCAAATATATTAGTATAAAAATATATTTTTCACCCATTATTTCTAGTCCCTGAGAAATAAAACAAATTCCAAGGTTAATTATGTTTGTGTAGCAAAGTCTACAGAGTAGATTAAATTTCAGTTGCTACATGTAATGCCCAAGAAGAAATCAGAGATAAATGAAAAATACCCAGTAGCATCAAGACCAGTTAATAAAATTTCTGTCCTGCTGGTGTACTTCTGAAAGAAATGAACTGCCCTATGTATGGAAGTAGCTAAAAGACCTGTCAGCAAAGCATCCCAGTGAGCTGTCTGTGCACATAACACAGTTTTTCCCCTCCCCTTACTTTCTCACTCCTTCCTATAGATCAACTTAAATGGGTAGGTAGGATTGAACCTGCCTCCTAAGAACTTGAGGTTAAGTTCAAGTTCAATTCCATTATTATTTGGACTAATATGTTAAATCAATTTTAAACACGGAACTCTGTCATAATAATATGAAGTACAAAATGTGCTGTGTTCTGTAAGTCTACTTTGCATGTTTTGCTGCGAATCTAGCAGTAACTTGTATCTAGACTAGTAAGAAATATTACAATAAAAATTCTATGGTCTATTAAACAAATTGAAGCTAAATGGATGGGCATTGCCATGTGTTATGTGGCTTAGTTTCTGGTACTGATATAAAGCTGCCTGAAGACCTGAAGATAGAAGACTGAACCAGCAGTATGTCTTTTAGTTTTTATGACTATCCTCTACATGAAATATTATGCCACTGAAACTTTATTACACACAGAGAAAAGGCTGGAACTTAGTAATGTATGTCGGACAAAGTACAACCTATCCCAACTTGCTTCATAGTATGTTATGAGTAACACATACTAGCAGAATGCTAGCCATGATCTGTATCCTCCACGATTCTTTGTGATGTTATCAGGGTCTTTCATCAGCAGGGTCATAACATTATGAAATGGATATAAGTTAATTTCTCCATGTGTATATAAAGTTTGTTCAGTTAAGAAATTTTACTCTACCGTCAGTGGGAATGACCCCAGCATGGTGATTGCAGTTCTCTGCTGCCTTAAATAATGGATCTGTTTTGTGATTTCTAGCCAAATGTTTTTATCAAATTCTGATGCATAAATTAATTTCCTATTAAAATTTATCTCTTCCTGTGGCTAGAAGTTGAGTGGCCTGTTTCCGTAATGACAGAAAAATATGTCCGATCAACCATTTCAGAATTCAAGACTGAAAGCAATCCTCACATAAGCCATGCACAGAAATGAGCACCTAGCTCTCCACTGCCAAGTCAATTTGTTACTTTTTCACTTTTCACTGTGTCCACTTACAGGCTGACAAGCCAGTTTAAAGAGACACAGGCGTACACTGCTTCTTAGCTTGCATAAGCTGTCTGCATAATCTATCAAATATCATCATTCTGCACAAGTTAGGACCATAAAACTACCTTGGAAAACAAACAAAACACAGGTAACACCACAGCAATCCCACAGTAGCAAGGAAAAGGACTTGACAAGATTATAAGTCTGAAATTCCTAAAAATTAGTCATGTCCCTAGAAAAGAAATGTGAAAAATAAAGCACGTATTATGTTCAGCATGTAATCAGCTGGATGGTTCTTTAAAGAACTGAATTTTTATGTTGACTTTCTAGTGGGCGTTCTCCTTGGAATGAGACCCTTTGTACCTTTTTATTCTGGGAAAGGAAAAAAAACCCTCTTTCTTGTGCTATTTGCTAAAGCTGGATATACACAACCTTTCTTTTTTCTTCTCCCCCTGTCCCCCACTTTTGGTTGTTGTTGTTTAATAAAAATGGTAGAGCAAATAGTGAGCTTCCGGTGTCCAGCAGAGCTGTTTTAGCGAGCACAGTTAGCATCTGTAGGTGACCAGCTGAGAGATTAATAAAGCCATCTGAAATAGGAAATTTAAAACCATAGGTATAGCACTATATGGGTCTCTTACCTCCACAAAAAGAAACAGGCACAACCAGTGGGTTTTGCATAGGGGAAGGAAAAGGGAAATGCTTTAGAGCATAAAGTGGCTTGCTTTCAATGCAGCTGCTGAAATTTTGCGAAGCTGTCTTCCTCTGACAACTCATGTGTCTTATCTTTCTTATTTTCTATTTATTTGCACTGTGAGAATGCTGTGAGAACAAAGCAAATATTATTAGCTTTTTGTTGACTTTCTGCTATAGTTATATATTGTAAGAAAGGAAGAATCTGATAGGAACAAATGTTACTCATAGACTTTTCCAGATGCAGAAAATCCTATATGATCCCTTTTTAGTAGGTCCAGCCACTTCAGCTACACTACTTTCACATCTTTCCTTCCTTTTTGTCACATGGTAAGGCTCTCCTGAGTTGCAAAGAGGCGTTTCAAACTCCCATTGTTTAAGTAAAATTCTGTGTAGTAATATGCATCATGCTGAAAACATGCAACAGTATCTCTCAAAGGCAAACAATTCCTTGATTTTTAAAATTTGAATTTAACTTTGTAAGTAGAAAGTTGTGAAGATTCGTTGACTGCCCATTGCACAGCATTAATGAGTGAACACCAAGCATTAATTATTGCAATTACCATGAGATAGAGAAGAATCAGATATATTCAAAAGCTAGAAATTCCCTGCCCTAAGCTTTCAGTATCATTACCAATCTTTAATATTATGCAAAAAATCCTCTTAATTCAACACAAAATCACACATTCTTATTTCTAAAGAGCCTATAGAATTTAACATGAAAATAAAAGATAAAGGTCAACTGTTAGCCTTTAATTCCAACCCTACTGAGTTCTAGTGGGTCTTCTTTCACAATTACATTGTCTGAAATCTTAAGTGGACGCAAATAAGCAACAGCAATCAGTCATGAAAAGTGGGATGTCCTTTAAAGCCTATATTTTCATAGTATTTTTCTCTAAATAACATATTGGTGCCCAAATAGCTGTGCAAAACACTTTGCCCTAGTCCCCAAAACAGTGGGGTTTTAGGGGTTTCTATACATCACAAATATTCTATCGATGGAGGCACAGGGCGAGCTGTATGAGAGGCCATGAGTCAGTGCTGTTGCAGGAGGACAGACACTATTTCTTAGAACTAGGAAGAAAGTAGATTTAAGATCAGATCTATTTGCAGGACCTATCTGTGGACATGCATAGTTTATGTGAGAAGGAAACTTGCTAATTTATGGACTAATATTGAATGAGATTTGATCTGTATCTCTAGTTGGACCCTTAGTATCTCATATGGGTAAGTTTCAGGAATTTGTTGTCAAAGTTGTCAGTTTGGGTCCTCAGAAATACAAACACAATACATATGTGTATTGTAGAAGGAAACCTGAAGCTAGATGGACATGCTGAACATCATAAAAATTACTGTCTGTAAGGCTGAAATTACTTTATTCTTCACTTATTGATGACTTAGTCGTATCTGTTTCTGGAGAGATCTGTAGGCCCCAAAAGTCTGAAGTCTGATGTTGGAGTTAACATTGACATTTCTGCTCTGAATGTAGATAAGATAGTACATGTACAAATCATAAAACTCTGTAGAAAGCTTGCAAAGACTTGGAAAACAAAAACTCTGTATGGGCATTGGTTTCTGCACATCTTTGTTTTTCAGAAAAAATCTACACTTTAAAAATGACTATATTTATGCTAAATATGATCCAGATTATTGCAGGTGGCAACTCATAGAGACAGGGAAATGAAGGGCTGTAATTATAGTTATAATTATGCATAATGATATGCAGACTGCTGCCTTAATATACAGATCCCTCATTGTGCAAATGGGGCACGAAACACCTTTGTCTCCTTTGGGACAGACAGAATTTCAACTTGAATAGATCCTTTGAGAAACACTTGGGAGATATGTAAATAAATACTGGACCATTTATTTGCCAATGTGGACATTATGGTCTTTTTTTTTCATACTAAAATTAATGCCATACCATAGTCTCCTTGAGAATATGGCATAACAGGAAGGATAATTTGTCAAGTCCCAAGGTGACTTTTCAGACACTGTTAAAAAAAACCCCTGTGCTGTAGGGATAAGGAGGCATAATGAGGCAGGCAAGCCAAATGGAACTCATCCCACACAATACAGCATGTTTGATTTAGAAAGTGAGTTTTCACCTTTGCTGTCAGATTCTGCTCACATGAAAACAATGTGTTGAATTTTTGGATCTTTTCTCTCTCCTGCCTGAATGCTGGAACTTTCACAGCTTTTTTATCATAAAACATTTTCCTTTGGGAAAGATGAGATGTATCTACCATTGATGTTGCAGTGGTTCCAATGGCTGCTCTGGATTAAGGCACATTTGATAGCTCATTGGGTGTGCAAACAGCCAGAAGTGTGTCCTCTTAAAGAGCTCACTGTCTCATATTAGTTTTTAAATATAAAGCACACCATGACTTTAACTGTTAGGGACTACACATCATCAGTATACAAGGAGCTATGGTTGCTTAAAATGGAGGAAATTCTGGTAGAATTTACTCATAACTGTTTTTCTCTACAGTTAGTTTGCTCAAGACCATATTTCCCGTTATGCTGGCAAAGGATATTGTGCCTTGATGTACCAGGTATAAATATAACGTGGAGAGTATGGGACATCTTTATAACATCTGTAATTGACACTTGTTTGACAACATGGTTCCTGACAACATGCCTCCCAGGTATAAAGAAAAATGATCACCTCCCCGTCATCGGAGGTGATGAACCTCACAAAATTTAATTAAGATTCATTGGAACTAAGGGAGACTTTTCACCATGCAAACTGCTTCACAAAGTCAATATCCCCTGCATGCTGAGTGTGATTGCACGTCATATCTGATTGGCAGTGCCTACGGTAAGATTTTACCTATAAGGGATAGCAGTGAGCTCAGACAGAATGAAAAGTAAAATGCTTCCATTAAAAATACTGTAGAATCTCAATAAAGTATCTGGAAATTCTCTTCTTATAGCCTTTGGACTTTTAGACAGTATGGCATTTTCAAATGAAGATCCAGCTGCCATGAGCTTTAATAAAATATAACTGTTAAAAGACACATACCAAGAAAGTTGAAATGTAAAAGACATCACACTCATTATTAAGAAGAGAGAGAAAAGTCTTTTAGGCAGCAGAGACAGAGAGAACCCTTTCTTATATTCACAGAACTATACACAATGTCATAGAGGCAAATTAAAAAAAATAATTTTATCTGTTTTAATTTAATTCCATGATTGTTGATGTATTTTATTCTTGCTGCACCTTTCTCATGTGTTGTCACCTATGTGAGCTGAAGGGTAACCACTGCAAGATTCTTCATATTCTCTTTTTTTAAAAATAAAGACAACTATCCTGGAAACCTGGTCTTCCAGCTGTTAAAGAGTAAAGAGATCACCATCTGCTGAGATGACTCGGTGTAACAATCTCCATTTAGTTTGTCCTTCCAAAGTCAAGAGTGTGATTATTCTATAATTCTCTCACCTGATTAATTCTTAACTATGAGCATAATTACACTCTCCAGAAGGTAAATCACTCTTATAAATCAGCTGCTGCTGACAGTTGCCTCTTCTGCATGCTAGCACACTGCAGCAAAGTCAGTCTCAGATTGTAGAAAGAGATGATTGTTAAAACACATATTTTGCAGAAGCTGTACTCATTAATGAATTACAGGTAACATGATACTGCAAGAAAAAAAAGGAAAAAAGGACAGAGTGTGGCATTTATGAATCCTTCAGCTGCTGCAGGACTGTTTTTTATGACCACGATGAACAAAGAAAGCAGTGCCTGCATATACAGTTGTACTGCAGCAAGCTGACGTGAAGAGACTGCTTGACATTTATGAACTCTAATCTAATATTAAATTGCCAAAGGTGGGCTTGGAACTGTGACTGACTTCAAACAACAAATCAAATAAAAATAAATCAAGTGAAAAAATTGCCCCATACATATTTTTCACGTTCCCTCCACCTCCCTCACCCCCCATCCCTGATTTAGCAAGAATTTTTTTTTTCCTGGTTCTAGCTACTGATCACTTTTTGCCCTAACACATAATTTTTAATAACACCACATGACTGTAGTTTCCAACTGTATGAAAGGCACTCCAAGGGACTTCTCCTCACATGCAGGGAAAGTCAATGTTTGATACATTTTTCCTAATGTCTCCCTGTTTTTCTCAAGCAGCTATAGAGCCCAAGCTTTGCTTAAGAAATCAGAAAATTTTTAAGCAGATTGTCTGAAGCATCTAAGACAAGAAAACCTACATTGTCCCATCATAACACAGAGTAACAGCTCCCACGGTCTAATCCTAAATGGTTTAAGGCCTTGATACCTTTGAATCCAGTAATGTCTTTGCAAGTCACAGAGGGACAAACTAGCATGACATAATCATAGAAATGGAATTGGTTCTGGGCTTGAAATTAATTTTTTTATTTTCCATAGGAGAATATGGACTGACCTTCCTGTATAACCTTACATATTTTTACCACAGTATCAGTGAATTCCATGAAGTGATTCAGATAAATGCAATATATTTTGCCTGTGCCAAATAAATACTCCAATCTACTGATGACACGAATTGTTATTTTAGAAATGATAGAAAAAAGTATGATAAATCTTTTATTCCTTAGCTTTTGATGTATTATTCACTTTATTGAATTTTCTTTTTTCTTTTTCTGTAGTAAGCTAAATAGTAGGTTTTGAACTCTCTTTGGGTACAGAAAAAATTACTATCACATGTACATTTAATTATTTCTGATTCTTTTTCCTAGTTCTTTTGCATGTCTTTGGTTTCCCTAGTGAAATGAAAAATTACTATGAGATAATGAAATCTTTGAAAAATATATTTCCAAATAACTGGGCCATAATTACTTCTGAAATCAGTGACACTACATCGGGGATGAATTTATTATCTTACATTTGTTCTTTGTATACAAGTCCACTATCTCAAACCCACAGTTTGAAAAGAAAATGTGAAATAAATGTGCTATGTTTTCAGTTAAATCCAGTCAAAGAGCTTAGAGAAAGATTTCAGATGAGGCTTGATATACAAGAAAAGATTAAAGGAAATATTTTTATAGGGTGAAATTCTACATAAGACTTATTTTAAAAATTTAAACTCTCCAAACTTTATTTTCTATCTTTTTATCAGAGTTCTATTTGAACTCCTTTAATTGGCTACGGGATGAAAGTTTGAGTAAAAAGAGTGAAAAATCTTCTATTATCTGTGGAGGATAATCTCCCACCAACCTTATCGTGTTCTGGAGGATACCTTCTTTACTTTTACTTTGCTTTACTTCAGCGTACATTCTCTACAGTCTTGTCTCTGAGCTCTACAATGCTGAAACCTAACTGTAGTTGTCATAGCTTGCTTGGTTCAGAATTGCCTTGTACATATAATACCAGAGCTAATTCTTCACTTTAGTCTACATACACATTTAGCTTATATATGGATTTACTTAACCAGAATTTTAGTCATAACTTGTTCTTAAGATCCCTCTCAGTTGTACAGACAGGCTGTGTATAGTGTGTGTTGAAGGAATTGTGAATGTGTTATCCTGCAAACCTTTTTATGACCTTCAGCTTTGTTCTCGTTCCATGTCATTACTGAAATCTCCCGTAATACCCAAAAGCAAAAAGGAAACTTGTGATGAATCTTCAATGAGATTCCTAAATCAGATGTTTAACATTCTCTTGTCTTCTTATAGACACAATGCAGTTATTCTTTTTTTTTTCTCTTAGAAAAGGAGAAGACATTTTGCAAAGCAGTTTTATTCATATAGTTTTTCTTTACAGTTAAGGTTTTGACTCTGCACTCAAATATTTTCTCTGTGTGGGAAGTTTCTATTGAACCAACATACTTATTCTCAAGAAGGGTCACAGAATCACAGAGTGGTTGGAGATGGAAGGGAGTTCTGGAGAGCATCTATTTTAACGCCCCTGCTCAAACAGGTTCTCCCAGACCAGATCGCACACGATTACCTTCAGGCAGGATATGAGTATTTCCAGAGAAGGAGACTCCAAAACCTCTTTGGGCAGCCTGTTCTAGTGTTCTGTCAACCCCAAAGCAGAGAAGTTTTTCGTCATACTTAGATGGAACCTCCTTTGTTCCAGTCTGTGCCCTTTGCTCCTTATCCTGCTGCTTACGACCATGGTAAAGAGTCTGGCTCCACCCTCTTGACACCCGGCCTTAAGATAACTTTGTGCATTGAAAGATCCCATCTGAGCCATCTCTTTTCCAGGCCAAACAAGCTCTGCTCTCCCAGCCTTTCCTCATAAGAGAGATGTTCCTGTTTCCTAATGATCTTCACAGTCCCCCTCTTAACCCTTTCCAGCAGTTCCTTGTCTTTATTGAACTTTAGGGCCCGGAAGTCCACACAGTACTCCAGATGTGACCTCATAGGGCAGAACAGAGTCTTCTACTCTTCCTTCTAACGCCCTCAATGGTGTTGACTTACTGGCTAGAGAAGTTGGAATTCCTCTGTTCTGCACTTCAGGTGTTCTCCTGCTGAACTGTGATCCCTCTCCAGTCATCTCTTGCTAGCCCTTTGCATCAAACTGCTAGGAGTGGGATGGATTGAGATTTCTCTCCCCTGTTTATTTTAGTTTGAAGTCTCTATCACCAGCTTTGCAAGCCTGTGACCAAAAATGCCTCCCCCTTTCTCTGACAGATGGACCCCATCAGTCCCCAGTAGACCAGTTTTCTCAAAGTAAATCCCATGATCTAAGTAACCAAACCCCTGGTTGTGGCACTGCTCCTGCAGCCATTTGGTGATTCTTCAGATTCAGCTGTCCTCTTCAAAACCCTTCCCTGTGATCAGAAGGATTGAGGAAAAAGCTACACGTACTCCAGGGGCCTTTACCGCCACTCCTAGGGTTCTGTGATCCTTCTTGGTGCTGCTTGGACTGCTCATCGCTGTATCACTGGCTCGCAGAAACAACAGAAGTGAATAATAGTCAGTGGACTTTTTGAGTCCTGGTAGTCACTCAGTAGCATCCCTGATACAAGCTCTAAGCATCATGCTTCTCTAGACAGCATCACACTTTTTTATTCTAAAAAGTGTTCGGTTTCCTCTTTCTACAAACTTTCCATGTTTCCACAAAAAAGGGCATAACTACAACATCGGAAAGAGACTGTGGTGAAAAGCTAGACAACAAGTATAGTTTTGATGCATCGAATTTGTGATTCCAAAGGCAAACTACTGAAGTTAATACGTTATTAAAAATTGCCCATCTCTCTCTACTCATATGGGACTCTTCCCTCTGCTTTCATCAAGAGAACGAAGCTTTTTTAGTTCTTAAAGCCAGGTTTTAGAAGTCATCTAGGAAAATGTTATAATTTGTGAGGTTTGTCTCATATATATACATACTTAGATTCACATAGGTGTGCTGTAACTCTGTCTATAAACACCACTACTTTCATTTAAGTGTCTGTATACACAATGCAAAGCAAAATATGCATAGATGTAATGTAGCCAGATTCCCACAACATTTGAAATGTAGTAGGTCTAGGATTAATACAGACAGATGCACTCCTGAGAAGCTTAAGATTCCCTACACACTATTTTTGCAAAAGGAGGTATCCAGTTCAAGGTTTTCATGCAGGCATGTCTTTCATTACAAGGCAAAGCAAGGTGAGCAAAGCCCTTATCCTGCTCATGCTATTGCACACTACAGTGATTTGAATCACATTTTATAAACCACACCTGATTTAGTTCAAGGTTCTAAGATACCATATGTGCTGCATTCACTTGACAGATGGATATTGATATTTTTTCTCATCTGCATGAACACGAGCTGAAGCATATGCGAAACTGTTAATGATATTAACGCTGTGCTGATTAAGATCATATTCAAACCTCTGATGAAACCTGATAGAATGTGTGACAAATACCACTTCTGAATTTTTTATTGTGATATTGATATACCATTTGTTGATACTGTGTAGCTAAAATAAAATTTAATACGGTAGACATACTATGAAAGTATATCCATAATTTGTTCCTCAAATAAATTAGTTCTAAAGAATAGTCAAGACACTAATAGACAAAGGGGAATATACAGGAAAGGTAAAATGTAGGTATGTATAAAAATTTAGAATTAATGGGAGTTTTATCTAGGTCCTGGTACTAAGGAAGTAGTTATACTCAGAACTTCAAATGACAGAGTGTCTTCCAGGGTAAATATAAGAACAAACCTCAGACACGGAGGTGTCTTCCCCACAGAGAAGGTTTGCAACAAAGAGGAACTTCAAAAATAGAAGGTCAAATTCTGCCCCAGACTGCCTAAAGTATTTTTCTAATAAGGAGGCCAGTTTAATGCTGTATTACGCTCTGTTTAAATCTCAGTAACAGAGAAAATATGTTATACTGGAAAACGTAGTAGGAGATTCGCATTCTTTTCCATAACCTAGCAATGTAGGATATTGATGGGCAATTCAGGAAAAATTCTAGGTATCACTCTGCAGACAAATCAGATGCTTCCTTCTATTATCTTCATTTCCTTTCACTAGAAGTTATCTCAGTTGGTCAGAGCAGGGTGCTATCAACACCAAGGCTGTGAGTTCAATCCCTGTATATGCCATTCACTTAAGAGTTGAACTTGATGATCCTTGTGGGTCCTTTTCAACTCAGAATATTCTGTGACCTGTGATCTACAGCAAACTAGGTCGTATACCCACACATGAGTAAAAAGCCTAGCATATTCTTAATGAATAGCTTAGGCCAAAGCAGTTTAGTATAGTGTAACTGAAATATGGGCACTCTTTCCCTTGTGATGACTGCTGGAGACACGGTCATATATAGACAAGAAGAAAGCAGTCATTGATGAGTAGTAATTTTTTTCATATGCTGCAGCAAGAGTCATCGGACCTCAACTGTCAATATGCTGTCAAACAAGATATTCTGGGTCCCACTTTAAAATGAGGATAACGAAAGTTGGTTTGGTTTTTTTGGGATTTTTTTTTGGTTTTTTTTTAAGAACTCTGAGAATTACTGGTGTAGTACAAGATTTTACTATTTCATTTAGCCATACCTTTTTGGCAGCTAACAGCAGTTACTAAATCAGCCACTGAGAAACTGATGACATCCTTATTATCAGATTTGCACAAAAATTATCAGGGCCACAAGACCCCAGTTTCTGCATGTATTTTATTGGGAAATTTATACTACAGATACACTAGGGATACTAAATTTATACTACAGATACACTTCCCTACATATTAGGGAAGAAATCCCACATTAACTACAAATTTCTTTTGCTTTGCTTCCAGAACTCATACCAGAGTTTGATTAGACCTAGAAGGAAGTCTTTTATGACACATGATGCATATACACATTGAAACAATGGCTTAACTTCAAATACAGACAGAAAAAAAGAAAAAAAAAACAGGAGAAGACATTCTGATACAGAAAATACACTTTGTTGCTGAGAGATAAAAAAACCTGAAAAACCAAAATGTCTAGCAAAGCCTCTACTCTCATATTCAGGTCAAACTATTCAGATAATTACATAACATGGCTGAGTTTAGTTCCTGTACTTGTTGTCCCTCTTCTCATTCATATTCACCATTATCTCTCCAGCTATCCAACCCAGTAAAATGTGCCATTCTCCTATTTTCCACAGGAAGTCTTTTCCAGACAGATTACTTAGTCTTTCTGAAACATTAATTCAGTTATGCAAAAATGTCATTCTAGGAAGACCTGGTAAATTTTCCAAGTGTTTTCAAAACTGAACTTTGAACTTCAGATCTTAACAGGCTGAGAAACTTGCAGGCACCTAACTCCTATGGTTCATCTGCCTACCTGTGAAACAAATTATTCTAAAGCCTCCAAAAACCCCATAGCTGAAGTATTCGCAAATATTAATGTACAAGATTGCACAGTGTCGGTCTGTGAAAGTGCAAGTTGCAAACTGAGATATTGAGAAGCAAATAAAATAAATGTCTAGGAAAAAAACACTTATAGGGTTAAAATAAATTTATATTCCATAATGATACATTTGGCTTGTGGAAGAAGAAAAGATATCTGACACTTTCTTAATCCCAGTGTTGGACCTTAGTCACAAGGGTATTCTGTAGGATCACTGTACAGACCACGAAACGGGACTTAAAAAACCTCTTCGTATTTTTCCACAATAAATGTTGACTTACGTGATTACCATTTCTCCAGAATATACTGGGGAAAGAAGAGAGTCTAAAGTAAAATTATCTATCTTCAGAGACTTGGGGGAAGAATTGGAGGAAGAGGTTGGGAGGTGGAAAGAGAATCAGAGAGAGAGAGATTCTTTTGGTCTAGAAATGCTTTTTCTTCCATAGCTTTTGAGAGTAATACAAGAATTGCATCAGCACTTCAGTTCACCATCCAGGAGCCAAATGAAAGTATGAATCTCTGGTATGGACTTTTATCATCTCCACATACCATAAATCTTTTTGCTTCGATTGGTGGTTAAAAGCTGAGGAGGAAAAAGTAGTGAGCTATACAGCTGTCAGTTCAATGAATTTCTACTAGTAGAGATTTACATCTTTATACTGCATAAATGTTAATAAACATCTTTTAAATTCAACACCTAAAGGTTCATCTGTCTGTTTTCAGAAGGTATCCACAAATTCTGTGCCAGCCTTCTGTGCCTTGTCACT
Source organism: Lycocorax pyrrhopterus obiensis (assembly GCA_014706295.1). Classification (NCBI taxonomy): domain Eukaryota; kingdom Metazoa; phylum Chordata; class Aves; order Passeriformes; family Paradisaeidae; genus Lycocorax; species Lycocorax pyrrhopterus. The sequence continues at coordinate 35,346,570 of JACSVZ010000007.1, forward strand.
ACTGTAGATTCCTGGAAAGGGTCTCTTACTACGATGCTTTGTACTATATCCACAGGATATGAGAGACATCTTAATCATGCGCAAAATAATTCACATATAACACAGAAATCTGGTGGAAAAATGAGTCTAGGTAGATAGATTCTAGTCTGAGGTATAGTTTCTAAAGTAGAATTCTGAATAGACACATTTTCAATTTCATTACCTGGTTAACTACTGGCTCATCACTGGAGCATTTTTTGACAAAATAATTGGGCACAACATAAAATTGCCCTTCTACCAACAAAAATGTGAGATATAGATTACATTAGTGACAACAGTGAAATTGTTCAGCATAAGCAAACTTCAGAGACAGATAAAGATGTTTAATCATACACTTTAGCATATATTGCATATGTGACATATTCTAAGATAACTATACTTACCAGTCAATCTGAGTTTGTTTAATAGAAACAGGAATGTAAAAAAAAAATCAATTTTGTCCTTGGTTGCTCTGTATACCTAAAGGGCAACAACTGTAAACCTGAATAATTTTTTTTTAATGCCAGGATGTTTCCAAAGGTAAATCCCTTGGTTGTTATTATTGATTTCCAACAGCCACTTTTTCAAATTTAAATGTAAATTTTTTCAACTTTACCCTTTGTATGAATCAATAACAATTTACCTTGCAGTATTATGCTAGTACAAATGTTTAATACATGGATTATGTCCTTTGACTTGCACCTTGCTATAATAAAAGTGGGTTTGGAATAGATGAAGATCAGGTTGGATAGTGCTAGTACTCTGGCACGGTAGCTTGTATCTATTTATAAAATGAGAAATAAAGATAAAGCAAAACCTCTTCCAATAAATGTTAATTTAAATGGATTTATCTGCAGATATAAAGATACAGAGATTAGAAATTCTGATTGGCTAACATAAGCAGAAATGCAGTTCTCTGTTCCTTTCTTATATGCATTCATTTAAAATTAAAAATGCATTTTACTAGGAATTCTGACAACCGTAAATGTTTCACTTAAAAGACTCACTAGCTAATGGAATGGTAAAGTCAAATCCATTTTACCATATGTCTTTGATAACTGTCCAAAAGTTTAAAATGTTATTCAGTGTTTGATATCAGCTTTTGGGATTTCTTCCTGGTCCTAAAGACCTCCAAAAAGCTAAAAACAGTTATGAATACCTAAGCTTTGCTCTTGTCTTGGAAGATGTCCATGTATGGTTCGCAAAGACAAAACAAATAGTATCATTTTAAAGAACAAGTCACAGAATAATTAATAGATCTAGATGTGAGTATTTTTCTACAATTCCACCTTCTCTGTATAAAAAATATGAATCTTCGAAAATCTGTGCATCTGCTCAATGATGAATTTCGGAAGCCCAGTGGTGTTGACTCAGTTTTGGGCTCCATACCACAAGAGAGACACAGAGCTTCTGGAGAAGATCCAGCGGAGAGCTGCTAGGTTGATTAATAGTCTGGAGAATCTCCTCTTGTAAGGAAAGGCTGCAGGAGCTGGGCCTCTTCAGCATCAAGAAGAGATGACTGAGAGGGGACCTCATCAGTTCATGTAAGTATCGAAAGGGTGGGGGTCAAGAGGATGGAGACGGGCCAACAAAAGGCAATGGGCAGAAACTGATACACAGGAAGTTTCACCTGAATGTGAGGAAGAACTTCATTACTGTGTGAGTGACCAAGTACTGGAACAGATTGCCCAGAGAGGTTGTGGAGTCTCCCTCACTGGAGATATTCAAGAACCATCCGGAGCAATCCTGTGCCATGTGCTCTGGGGTGATCCGGCTTGAGCAGAGAGGTTGGACCAGGTGACCCACTGTGGTCCCTTCCAACCTGACCCATTCTGTGATTCTCACCAGTGCAAAGCCAGAATTGTAACTCGACAATTAAGGTGACTGCATGAAGGCATGACAGTGCTCTTAACTGGAACAATTTCTTATTTTCCGTCATTTGATAACACTTAGAAAGATTGAATTTCTTGTTGATATTCTGGGGTTTTCATTTATTTGTTTTGTCAGGCCTCTTTTATTGTTTCTTTTTCAATGAAACTGGAGATACCAGCATGTTCATTTCAGGTTTTTAATCTGGAATATCCTCTTTCTCTCACAAAGTTTGCTGGAATTCCCAAGTCTTGCGTAACGCAAAAAAATGCTGCTGCTTTAGAAGAACTGCTGTTGAAAAATGGCAGTTTTCCTTAACATCTGGGATGTGTTTGCTGTAGCAAGCATAATGTGAGCAAAATCCCATTTTTTAAAGTAGTTAAGGAACATTTTTATCATAGTTTGAAGCAGAAAAAAATACATACAGGCTTACCATAGACTTAATTTGATGTTCCTCTTGCTTTGAATATACTAGTGGGACTGTCACCACATATAGTGTTGTGACTTTTTGTTTTTCACTTGTGACTCATTTCATAAGAGGATAAAAATTACCAGAAAAAACAGCTGTGAACCATCTATGCCAAAGTACTGTGGACCAAACTTTTCCAAATATTTTTATTACTGCTATGAGAAGAAGATCAAATAGGGTTGGAAAACTCAAGCAAGTAAAACCCACCAAGAAAACCCCAGATCAACAACTAGAAAGGAAAGTAAAACATAAGATGGGAAGAGTGAAATTGTTTTTAAACTCTTTGGACACCTTTTAAATTTCATATTTTATCCAATACTACTGATGTGTTAGAATCTTAATGTACCACTGAGGTCAAGCACAAGTTTCTGCAGGAACAGTGTCATGGCTCACATATATAATATCTTCATTAGCTCACCTGTCCTGGAAAACAATAAAGCTTACATAATCACATGCATAACAAGTTCTGTACCCCTTTTTTTCTGGCTTGGACCAGGACAGAGCTAACTTTCTTCATAAAAGGTCACATATCACTTCCTAGAGTCCTGTCATCGGTCATGAGAGTGAAGAGATCAGTATTTTAATTTAATAAAATAGAGTATTTCCCAATTTTATCAATACAAATTGAAAAATACTAGAAAGAATATTGTGAAATAAAACCTAATAATAATATGGGAAACAGATTATAGGTCCTAAAACCTTTGTAGGATTAGGTAACAAAATATTTTATAGCCGCTTGATTTAAGGCAGATATGTTTTTCATGGTTTATTGCAGAGACAGAGGAGGGATATAACCCTTTGTTTAATAGTAAATGTGAAAGAAAGCACTATACACTATCAATATCCAGTCTTGTATCTGAAGTACTGACAGTGGAAACTCTGCAGGCATGTAATGTAGCTACCTTATTCACTACACAGAAGATAACCAAAGACACTGTTAAATTGGATCAGGTTATAGGAAATGAAACTCCAAAGGTAAAAAGATCAGCAAACCAGAAAAAAGAAATTGAAAAGAGAAAACCCTGTAAAAAGGTAGGGCCTAATAAAATAAGAATTTCCTCATGTAACTGTGCACTAAGCTTTACATTAGCTACAAGTTTTCTACTTTTCATTTATGAAAGGTAATAATTTACAATTTGTGTGAAAATAAATGTTTTTTTAAAAGCTGAATGTCCATCATATGAAGTGAGACCACAATAGGCCTGTGCCAGATTTTGTAGGAAAAATACATTCTTGTTGCTGCATCCTATTTTGCTGGTGTATAGAGGCTGTTAACAACATGCAAGTGTTTTATATCTTCAGAATAAAATCAGTGAAATGAAAGGAACACATGGTAAAAGTCAGTAGAGGTAGGAGAGCTGCTGATTTGCCGCAGTGTCTTTGCTGGATGGGTTGGGCTGCGTGCTGCCTTGAATATTTCATTCCATTTACTGAAATCGTCAATGTCTAGTATAACAACATGCAAGAAGGTAATGAACATATTCTATAACCTGTTCTTTAGCTTGTAAATACATGCAGGGTACAAGATATCTGAAAAGACAGTGGGTATGATAGCTGTCTTGGGCACGTCTGAGTGGTTTAATAATTTCTTATGTATTTCATAGAGGGATACTGATTTGTAAAAAAAAATAGAAACAAACCCAATTTCAAACTTCCTGTGGGAACAATAGAATAGATCATAAGATTACCAATATTCAGTAGAAGAATATTACTCATACCCATCTTTCCAAGTGTGAAATGTCCAAGTATTCCTAAAGAGACCAAAATTGAAATAAATGCAGCACATGTGACCAATTTATACAATACTATTTTTATCAGTAGAGGCAACTTTTAGAAAAAAATTACTAATGACAAGGTCCAGTAAAGGACTGGGGACAAACATTGAAAATTGCAATCTAGAAGTTTCTACTCAACCTGCCACTGAAGGTTTAATGATGCTCAGGCTACGTCCTTGTCCCCCTTTTTGACTGTCCAGTATCTTTGGGACTGGACTGGCACTTCTGCACCTGCCCAGTTGCTCTGGTTTAGGAATTAAGTACCTAGTCTGTCAGAGTCTGGCTTTCTCATTAAGTCAAAGCTGAGGATCTACTCATTTCTGTTCTTAGTGTTCAAGAGAAAGTGATGCTGCTGTTGCATTCTCTCAGTTGCATTTTGCTCCAACACAAATCAAAGAAAATTTTAAAACACAGAAAATGTAAAAACTGAGTCTATAAAATATGCTAAACACCTAACATCTTCACAGTTTGGAAAATACATATATGGATCCCTTTATTCAGAAGTAGGTTTTGGCCTATGGACAGAAACTGAGATCTGAACACTTATATTATTTAGAAGAAAACATAATGTACTTACAAATCTAAATGCCTCTTGAGTTCATGGATTTTCAAAATTATTTTGCTAAAAGAATATATTAAGTCAAATCACAGTAGTATTCTAATATTTTTCTAATGACACAAGACCTCTCTTGTGTTAATGTAGATCTTTTCACTACAGAAACTGGTTAATCCTTCCTTAGATGAATTTTGCTTTCTAGCAGTCTCCAGCAATAATCTTTTTTTTTTTAATCACAGTAAGAATAAGTGGTTTCAAGACAAACATTAAGCAGCTGGCGAACCCCAGTATTATTCACTAATCCATGACATATCTCATCATTAAAAAATCAAATGCTACAGAATTATTCTTTTAGTACTTGTTATTCTCAAAAGAGATATTATTTTTTTATTTGCATTTTCATTACATGAATTCAGTGTAGACTCTTCTACAAATAATTATTTAAAACTTTCCTCTGCAAGCATCTTCTTTTAATGTGGACAAATAAATAAAGAACCATTCTACCAGTAGCCCAACACTGTCAGAAGAAAGTAGAAGAGCTATTTCCCTCAAAAACCTAAATTAATGTAGAAAACCAGCATACTTTTTGTGGCTACAGGATCTGGGAAAATGAGAGAGGCTTAGAGAGTGAGAGAAAACATAAACATTCCTATAATGTAGTATAGGTATAAAAGTGAAAAACAACCAAGTCTGCCAAATTTTAGAAATAATGCAGTTGGAATAAAGGGGTTAAACACTCTCATGTAACTGGGCACAAAGCCAGGGGAATGTTGTGATACAATAGAATTATAAATTAGGTGTTTGTTCTAAACTTATTCTAGCATAGAAAAGGGTGTATTCTGAACACTGAGTACTTACAAACTGATGCTGACTAAGATGATTGCTGTGTCAAGAAAAAATACAACTGGTAAGTTATATTTTCAGTTTATGTCAGATGTCTTTGATAAAGGCACATGAATCCTCTCAAGTGAGGGGCTTACTTCCCACACACATACAGAGAGAGAGAGAGAGAAAGAAAAGAGCAAAACAAAATCTCTTCATTCAAGGCAAGAAGCTGTCTCCAAAGGATAGTTCCAAGAATGCAGACATGCATACGAAAGAACCATAAATTAGCAGGTGGAAAGAATGGCACATAAAAGGACTATTAAATGATTTTGTGATAGCTAACTTCTCAATAGAGTTGGGTGAAACTAAAAGCCCTGTGAAAGCATTCATGCATGGAGAAGATGTATATTTGAAGGAGTTTTAGGTTAGGGGTGAGAGGTGAAGGGGGTATTAATTAGAGGCTGTTGCCAGGCAAAGTATATGAGGTAAATTCCCCTCTGATGTGGTGTTTAAATGTACAGACAAAAAGTCCACTCACCTCAAAGACATTGCTATAGTCCCTTCATTACTGTATAAACATGGATTAGTCATGCCACTGAAGCTGTTATATATCCTGCAGGTTTTAACAGGAAGAAAAGAAATCATTACAGAAGCAAGGAGAAAGAAGGTGAAAAAAAGATGGAAACACATTAAGATGCCAGAATGTAAATAGTTTCCTCTCTCCTGAGTCTCTTAGACATATATCTAAAGTAAATGTAGCTGCTCAGTGAAGCCAGTGATCTTATCTCTTGTTTTCAGCAGTCCAATGCAGCCCCAGAGGCAGACAAAAAATTAGTGCTCATTGCTGTTATCTTTTCTTACCTAAAGAAAATGCAGCATCGATGAATAAGAAGAAAAACGTTGTGCCTGTCTGATAAGATAGCATCCCTTCCAGCATTCTGTGTCTGTAAAGTGCAAATGAACACATTGGAAAAGAAAGAACTGAAAGTCTTAGTTTTGGGGTAAATTCTTTGAAATTCTGAATAGGAGAAATTTAAGGTAGATCGGTAAAAGCCTAAAGCGAAAACGCTTCAGAAAATCATATCTAGGACACCCAAAAGATGAAGTGTCCTAAATCAGCAGTGCATTCTGAAAATTTTTAGTGTCTTCATTCAATATTCACAAAGCAAAGGTAAAGAAAAAGACACACTGGGCCAGCTATTGGTTTGAAACCAGCAGTTGTGTTTACTGAGAAGAGCTGTATAATCTATCCCTTCAAACTGAACCTCTGCCTTTAGACGTAAAGGATTAGAGAGCAGTAGCAAGAATGATTTGCAAAGATGTAACTGCATGTGTTGACATGCTGTGACTCATCATAGTCAGTGGCATTACTCTTATTTTTATTTACTATAAATGTAAGCTTTCATGGAGTTCAAAAGAAAATTCAATCTGAAGAAGATGATGTTTTTAAAGCATATGAAAAAAAAGAGTAGTCTTGCTGAAGAAAAAGAGACACCTTTCTTTTTCTGCTATTCACTTCAGCTGTATTCACATTTATTTCTTAATGAACAGGTTCCTGAAATCCCTAAATTGATGAGACATGAAGAAATGTAGTCTTATGAACCATCTAATTTTAGGTAACCAGGTAAATATATCTTCCTCTTAGCTACATATAATGTAGTCATCATTTACAATAACGGTCTAAATGTATATGAATTATGAATTGTAAAGATACTCTCAAAACTCACAAAATGTCCAATAACAACTTGATTTTCTGAAGCATTGAAGGGAGCAGAAACACTTGTTTAAATTCTCCATGCTATTTACTTTAGATGAAGGTGGCACAGTAGGTGACTTTGCTGTCATTGTAGTTTGTGATGAGTTAGTGAAATGAATTCAGTGACCCATAAGGTCATGCTGAACTCTCAAAGCACAACCAAAATGATTATTACACTGCAGATTCTATACTGGTATGTTAGAATAAAAAAACCACTACAACTTTGTAACCTGCATACTTTCCTGCAGGAAAGTGATATGATAAAATTATGCCTAGATCTACAGAAAGGTTTTTTAAGTTTAGTTTTTGAAATTTCTTTATCAATTAGTACTGAAAGCAATATTTGTGTGTTATATTAGACATACACTGAACTGCCAACACCTCTCATGGAAGATGATGAGAGAGAGCTTTTGGTACATATATATATTTTTTTAAAAAATATATAGCATATATACTAAACACTTTGTGGATATAGTAATAAAAGATTGTCAGGATTTGATTCTAGATCAGCTGTAGTTTAAGACTTTTGCTTGGGGCTGCAACTCAGTTGTTCTTATTTACTTTATTTATGCATTATATATTTATTTATTTACTTACTTATTTTTAGGGATGTTGCAGGATGAGGCACCTGAGTATTGCATTGTTCAACACTAACTCATTACTTTGCTGTCAGTGCAATGCACATGTTAAGGACATCAAAATGGTTCCTGAAGTGCCTTTAACTGTTGGTTCAAGAACAGAAGCAAACAACTAGATTAGATCATCCTATATACATGAAATCTGACATGATATATTACTATGAACACAGGAAACAATACCAAGAAAGTTTCAATTTATACAAGATTCTTTGTCTTCAACTTGATCAGCTTTAACCGCATTGGATATGGAACATTATGCTATACCAAAATACACTTTTTTTCTCCCTCTGGCTTCTATTGAAATAACTACTTGGCAAGATATTCCTTTAATAATAATAACAATAACAGTAATAATGATTTTTTTGTTTCAAGTCTTTGCTCCAGAATACGTTTGCAGAATGGACACAAAGTTTTTCAAAACCCAGTCAGCCATCTCTTACTGTATGTTTATCTGCAAATACGCTGCTTTTAGCTGGAGGTCAAATAAAGCAACAATGTAGAACTGTACATTTATTTCCCTTTGATCTTTAGGGGTTAGCAGGTTTAGGTACTCTGCAGAATTTCTCTTGATTTTTTTCCTTGTCGACAAAGAATGGGGCAAATGTTATCTACTTCACTTCTGTCTTACAGAACTTGAGATATTACTTAGAAAGAACAGTGTTACAGACACTCATAACTTTGAAGTTACCTATGATGGGGTTAGCTATTCCAATTATAGTTTCTGACAGTGGCAAATTTATGCTATTTTAATATTATTTTTTGGTTTTGCCAAACTCAGCTTAGTGTCACACATGTTCCAGTAGTGACTGTGCTTTAAACTGCCTTCGTGCATGAATGTTTCATTACTGGCCAAGACCCAAGCTGCAGCTTGGCATCTTTTGGGACAGATCAGTCAGTTGTCCAGAGCCTTCAAGACTTCTGAATGCTGTGGAAAAGCCAGATATCGGGATGACCAAGCAACAGATTCTGCTGTTTGAGGGTAAAAACCAAGTACTTGACATCTGAAAATAGAAAGAAACTATGGGTAGCCTGCTCTAACATCTCGTAAACTTCTGGTGCAGAAGGCAGAAAGAATTACAGATCAGGTGGAATATGAGGTCTGATCTATGTCTGCTCCTGAAGTGACATGCCCTGAGCCATCAACAGGACAAAGGTCAGACCCACACAACTGGATGCCGTATTCAGAGAAGTATGTTTACGTGTTTACACTGCTTTTTAATCTATCCGCATTCAACATTTTCTAGCAGTATGTGTTTACTGGTATATGACATTATGCTGATCCTTTATTTCTACTTTTTATACAGCTATATTTAATTACAAATGTGTTGGCTAAATCAAGCACTGCAAATGTAGATAGTAACAATTTTAATGAAGAAGCAGAGATAACTAAATTCTTTGTTCTCCCCAAATGCACATGACATGTGAAAGTTATGAGATTTTCTCAGACCTAAGGGACATTACAAGTCAATAGAACAGTCATATCATAGAAAGCTGGTTGAAGCTCTGGGAACCTTCAGTATCAAAGGTTCTCCTCTATAATAATGGGTACTGACATCAGTCTCAGGACAACCTCTACAAATCTGAAAGAAACTCTTGCAGTGTATAGAGATTAAAGTTGTAGAGAAAGGCAAGGTTTCAAATCAAGTCCTTGGAGTTCTTTCACTGAAATCTCACAGCCAGAAATTCAGTCTTACTGGTCAAAAATTAGAACCTCTAGCATAACACCCAAGCATTCACATTTTTGGTGTTATCCAGAAACTTTGTACCAAAAAAGAGCTATTTTTCCTTCATGTTGCTATAGCAAACTCTTACATTTGTTTCCTCCTTGTTCCTTTGTAAAGATCTGAAAATAAACACTCAGAGCAATTGGCTTCCGGATGGAGTGACTTGCTCTGAAAATATAGTGATGCAGCAGCACATCAATGCTTGTTTGTGGCTCCCGGAGGGGATACTCACATTTAAAGGAAAACAAACCAAAACCTGTTTATGTTCTATGTCACTGCCACAATTTTTCATCTATAAAAACGCTCTCCTGGAATAGCATCACAATTTTTAATCCAGGTAGTGGTCATAGAGTCAGATAAGGAGCCAAAGTATTTAAGTGGATAAATGGAATACAAACCTAAGTTTTACCACGTAAAAATCTTTTGGGATTCTATCAGATGCTGGCTTGTTTAGACTGTTCTGAAGACCTCTGATAAAATGTTTTGAAGTACTTTGGTGATCTAGATAGAATTATATTATCAGAAGTGATTTATACAGCTAGAGACAGATTTATAAGTCTATCTTGATCAGTGTAGCTGGATGTAAAAAACAATGTAAACTAGAACTCAAAAAAAGCACTTAAAATACTTGAAAGCTTACAAAAATGAAAATATATATCTGAGCTGAAGAAAACAATTTAAAGAAATTAAGTGAAGTACATAGTTTGCATGTACAATTACTGGGGAAAAGTGTGTCCCAAAGACAACTTTAAGGACCCACGCTTGGCACTGAACAAACTTACATTTCTGATGAGTTCTCTTGCAGTAAAAGCTTTAAGGTCATGGTGCCTAAATTCAGTTTTAAACCTTTTTTTAGTCACCCAGAGTACTCCTCTAGAAATCATACTTAACTGTCACGGATTTTGGTGGTTGATGGATGCACAAAGTACTTAGGTAGTATTATTTCTTTTTAATCTCATTGCATGTTCTCTTTAAGGTTTGTTTTCTTGTTGTTGTTGTTGTTGCTTGGTTTGTTGTTTTTTGGGGGGGTTGTTTGATTTTTTTTTTTGTATTCCTGTATTTCAGTATTTCTCCTTATTTTACTGTTTGTTTGTTTGTTTGTGCTCCTATGTACAAGAGGCAGCAGGCAGCACTCAGCCTATCAGAGTTGACACAGTGTATTTCCCCCGAACAGGTACTAGCCTAGAGAATACATAAGAAAATCCATGGGTATGAGACCAGCGTTTTAGATTCTGGAGAGTGTGGGTACAAGGACTAAATTATATACTGCAGATTTAGTTTATTTGCCTTCACAGAAATATTAGAGCTTAAAAAAAAGTTAATAATGCAAATAAGGACAGGTGATAACACCAATTCAAGCCATTTGAGTTCAATAAATTAATGCATTTTATAAATCTGTTTCAAAATCATTGGTTTTTTCAATACCCAATATTCAATCCAGATCTTGCAAGAAAGACTGCAATTTGATTGAAAATTTTGAGAAACGTCCATAGCCCTACCAAACATAAGAGAAATATATGTCCATGACATGTTTTTGTCTATAGTTCCAATTTCAGCTACAATCAACAGATGATTTAACTTCATCTGCTTCAGGGTATCATGCTACAGAAAGAGCACTGAATGCCATTCAGAAAAATTTCTGTTTATTCATCCAAACCGAATGTTAGTTATTTTTTGCAGTGGTGAAGTTGATAGAAATTGTTTTAAAGATACTGGAAGCACATGTTGTAAGTGAGAGATATTTCAGTGCTCTCTGCCATATCGAAACGTGGCTTTGATCCATAGTGACATCATCCTGACTCATACAGAATGTAATTTTATTCCTACAAAGTATTGTGCTAGTAGCAATACTAGTAGTCAGTACAGATGTAGAAGGGCTCACTTTTGAGCAAGAAGAAATGAAAATTCGTGTTTGGAAGTTTACTGGGAGTTGCAACACGTTTTTTGTGTTTAAGAATCACAATCTTGCCTTGTCTTGTTGGTTTTAGTTTGGTTTAGTTTTGTAATGTGACTACATTTTGAAGTGAAATAAACAATTTTTCACCCCAGAATTTAGGGTTTTAATTAATTAGTTCAGCTGCTACTCTGGGATGGGGGAAGTGGAAATGATGGAAGATTGCAGGACAAAAGTCAGTGAAAAGTCTTTTGAGATTGCAGTCATCTCTGTCTGAAAATTACATTTTGTGTCCTCAGAATACACAGGTCCCTGGTGGAATCTGCATACTTTAATTAGCAATTTCTTTTCATCAATCCAACCTAAATCTGCACTGACCTGAATTAAAGGGGTACATCTCGCACAATACCTCTGGGAGAATGGATGACAAATATCATTGCAAACTCTATTTTTCTAAGCATTTGCAATAACTGCATTAAAAAACATACCACCCCCCCAAAAAAAACCCCAAACAACCAAAAAACAGAAAACCAACAAAACAACACTATCGAGAAAAATAGCTTTTTTACTTATTTACATATAATTGGTCTCTTAAGACCAGACAGGGTAACTTGGAAAAAATCAATATACTATACAAACTGTAGTAACAAGCCATAGGGCAGTGTTACCTCCAGGTAAAAAAGAGAAGAAAACAAAAAGATAAGGTGGAAGCAATTCCATTGCTGAGAGAGTTTCTCTAGTATTCTTTCCTTTCTGTCTCTCAAATCATGATCTTTCGCATTCTGGTGCCAAAAATACCTGACTGCAAATATGGACCTATCCAATAAGCAAGCCATAGTTACAGGGAATTCTGTTACCAAGGCCACAGCTGTATAGAAGCTGCAAAGCAATGAGCTGGTTTTCCCACAGGCTATAAAGGTGGTACTGCCCACCTGAGGTGTGGGGATAAGTCAGCAGTTAGAGTCTGAGTAGGGCAATGAAGATTATCAGAACTGTGGGGTGGCTTCTGAGCAAGATGGAACTGAACCTTTCTTTTCAGATTTGAAAATATAAAATGATGAATAAATAATAAAATAAATAAAAGACTGCATATGATAGAGGTCTGTCGAATCACAAAAAGTCATGGATAAAATGAATAGGAATGATTATTCCCTATTTCCCATAGTGTAAAAACTATGAAGTGCCAAACTTAATGTATTATCATTGAAATACAGTGTTATAGTGCTCAAATGGGAATACAATGGGGACAGTATTAGTTTTACAAGAAAAAGGTAAAAATCATTAAGATTTTTTTTCCAGATAAATATTTGGATTGTTTTTCATTTTGCATTAAGAAGCTTTCAAAAATTTCAAAATTTTCTGTCGTCTTCTAGATATTAGATTAAATAGAACACTACATTCTTAAAGTATTTTTTCTGTAGCTGTGACACTTTTCTCTGTGTAGATGTTGACTCTGCTATGGAAGTCGTAGACAATCATATGAAGTGCACACACAAACAAAAAAATACTTATGTAGTTCAGTCAATTCACCTACATTAAGGAGCACACTGAAGGTATGACACTTAGATTGAAATTCACAGTGTTCAATCCCCTAGAACATGAGAGTATTTGGTGTTGGTTTTTATCTGTTTATGTAGGTGAAAGTCTGTTTACACAACAGAATTACGAACAGTGTGAGACTGTTTACATCTAAGGTTGTGTTTTGGAACCATTTCTACTCAAGAGCTGAATAAAGTAGAAGAGCAATATATTATGAATCTTTGGTAAGCAGTTAATGCAGCTGCTTATTTTATAATGAGAGAGAAAAACGCCAGATAAGCTGTATTTAAAGTTTTTAACTTGGGCAGGTCAATACATTATTCTGTACTTTCAGAGAGTGATGATCTGATAAAATTTCAGCAATCTTGGCATAAATTATATTATACGCGATTCACATAAATTACTACTAATATATTTCCTGAGTTACTTGCAATTTGTCAGAAGCTATTTCCACTTGTAGTTGAAATACTGTGCAAAAGAGATATGACGATAGTTGTCATTCAGTCTCCATATGAGTGAGTAAATGTCAATTACCTTTTCTTTCTACTGATGCATAACCAGGACTTTGCTGTGAAAAGAATGTTTCCTTTCCAACCTCTTCCTGTTACTTTTTATGAATAAAATAATTCTTTTTTTCATTCTTTATTGAATAAAGTGAAACCCTATACATTATTTTTACTAATTTTATTATGTTTAAGATAGGATTTATCTGAAAATATAGGATTTATCTGAAAGTCCTTAAATTGAATACTAAATTATGCAATAATTTTACAAGCAAGAAGAAAAATCTACATCTCTAATTGAGTTATGATAAGCATGTGAGAAATAGAGAAGGAAATATTAAAGCTAGTAGATATATAGAGGGGAAGAAGGATACAGGTAAGAAAAGGAATATAAAAGCAGAAAAGAAGAAATTATACTAAAAGTACTCATACATATTTTATTGAAAAGAATAAGATATGCTCCTCAGTAATTCCAGAAATGCACTTGAGATGTTACAGGACAGAATTAATCAACCTTGCTTCCTTGAATACAGAAGAACTGTGTAGTAGGTCTTAGGAAAAGGTTTAATACTACTTTTATGTTGGTTTATATAAAGATGCAAGAATATCGATGTTCTCTAGCTACACGTTCTTACTATTGGGCTAGGTCTGACAGTCTGAACAAAAGTGGCTAGAAATCAGATTCTGTTAAACCACTGCCATTTGTCTCAACAGCCTCAGTATCTCAGGGCAACTGAGTTTCAGCAAATATGCCAGAGGATACAAAATACACTGTTACAGCATTAGAAACAAAAGTCTGGATTTCAGGTTCTTTCATTACATTTTGGAAAAGGGCCATGGACAAACTAAAATGTATATTTGTTAGATTAGATACAAAACATTACACTTCTTTCCTAAATGTGTGTATGTCATAGCTGATGTACATGTATGTTCTATCTCTATGATCGTGTACATGACCTCTGAATTAAATGATGAATATCATGCCATGTTGAGAACTATATTTTTTCTTTTCAGTGCTGTATAATGGAGGTGGAACGGTGAGATGCACATGATTTCACTCTGAAAAGCACTACTCTAACAGTGGTTTATGCTAACTTCTTGTTCTTTTTCCTTGTCCAATATAAACAAGAATATTGGCAGCATTAAATGGAAGATTTTGCTATCTCGTTTGCGTTACGTTGACCATCAAGCATTATGTATAAAATCTAATTAGTTTGTTGATTTCATTCTCTATCTTTGGAAAAAATGTTTCATTACTATGCTAATGGAAATAGCTCTTGTTTCCACACTGTTCTGATAGACTGTAATATGAAGCCCCTAAAAGTCAAATTCCTTTCTAATTTATAGCCTGTGCCATAAAGTGCTGGCTAAAGACTAAAAAACCTGTGTTATCCAAGTCTCTGAAGTTATGCTATAGAATGTGGCTGTTGGTGGCTCTGCAGTGGTTTAAAACTAAGTTCTCTACATGTGCATAAAACAGTATAAAACATACAAAACTCATTTTTATACATTAGATTCTGGAAAATAAATTATGCTTTGAAATATTACGGGTGACTGGTAAATAAAGTAAAGAATATATTGTTTTAAATCTTAACAATTACTAAGAATTAGTGCAGATGAGTCAGCACAATTTGCATAAAATCATGCTATTGTTTCATTTAGACTGTATCTTACGTCAAAAAGTGACTAAATGGGCAAACACAGCACCTGGAAATTATTTGGTGTAGTGCCAGGAAAGCAAAATACCATTTTTCTTTCACGTAGAGAGTAAGTTAAAAAATGCAGTGAAAAAGAACCATGAGCTTGTGTATGCAGATTTCATAGTCATGCCCATTGCAATGCCAACAGCTAAAGGCACAGACTCTATTTGATTTTGCCATCTCACTGGTGTGAGCCCTTCACTAATAATTTTTCCAGCTAGAAAAACTTGTTTTTCTTCAGCTATCATCGGCCAGCCCAGCTGTCATCCATAATCTTTCTGTCAATATATGATGCTTTAATAGCCTAGGACTAGATTTTTTGGGGGGTGGAAAGTTGGTTAACATTTAGCCCAACAAACCAGTAAATCTGCATTATTGAGTGAAATAAAAAACTTACTAACCTAAAGTTCAAATATCTTTCTGACATGGCTTAATTTTAAAAAAAACCATTTTTTTTTCTCTTAGGCATGCTTGAAATATGATTATTTAGTGCTGCTCAAGAAACAAACAATACAAACTCAGCACACTTAACTGCATTCATCCCAATCCTGTGATCGACTCATTGTTATGTTTAAGCTGAGCTATTTCATTTCCTGAGGCCTTCTCCCCAGGGATCCTCCTTCCCAAGCCATTTTCTCAGAGCTATGCATGTATTTTGAAAAGAAATCTGCTGGGATAAGAGCTGAGAAGATGAAATACAAGGCAAGGGATCGCAAAGTGTGAGTATGCAGAAGAAAATAAAAGTCAGGAGCAAAAGGGTATAAATAAAACTGATGGATGAAAGAAAACAAGAAAGCACATGGCTACAGGCTAAAAGAGAAATTTCTTTGCCAACTCAAAACCCTGAGGCTGATTACAGGATACAAACATAAACTGTATTA
The DNA here is from genome assembly GCA_014706295.1 of Lycocorax pyrrhopterus obiensis. Taxonomy (NCBI): domain Eukaryota; kingdom Metazoa; phylum Chordata; class Aves; order Passeriformes; family Paradisaeidae; genus Lycocorax; species Lycocorax pyrrhopterus. Next base: position 35,362,717 of record JACSVZ010000007.1, read on the forward strand.
CTCTTGGAATGGAAAAGATGATTTATTAAAATCTGAATATTCCAACACATAAGTTTTTTTATTCTTCATTATTTATTTTTTTCACACCATGTGCAAGTGGAGCTTTCACCCGTTACTTTCATCTAAGATGAGCATCATTTTATTTCTTCTGAAATGGCAGATGTTATTTTTTGAAGTTATAGAAAGGAAATGCACTAAAACCAGATGTTCATTGAAACGCTTAAACTTCCTAATTTTGAGAGTCTTGATGACAATGAATTATATCTCTTACTTTTAAAAACTGGTATATCACATATGCCAAATGCCAAATCTACTGGAAACTGCAACAGAAGTGCCAAATTATTTCTTTTTCAGAATACAAGCCAGAATATTTCAGCCAGCATTCTCTGTTCTGTACTCATAGTAAAACACTGATCTAATCTTAAAACCTTTTGTCTATATTTTGGGTCATCAGTTATGAAAAATTCCTTACCACTTGATAAGGAATGAGTAGCACAAGTATGATTTTATCCCATGCACTGGTGAAAAGGAACCTTACGTTGTTATGGTGTTAGTATGCCCGAGCGCTAGTAAGCAGCTACCTTGTTACACTCATGTAACACTTGCTGGCCCCTGGAATGGATTTTTGTTGCTAAGAGTGAAAAGCTGGCTTACTAGGCTTAGACCATTCCATCAAGGGCAAAACGAGATCAGATGGATACATACATAGTATGCCATGCCTCCTGTAAAGGAACATTATTTGCAGTGCCCTAACTCTAAAAGATTTTTTAAGACCGTCCTTTGGTTTGCACCAGAGGTAATACAATTTTCATTCTAAATTCATTATAATTTTTTTCTAGTATTGTGTGTATTGATCAATCACAATTAGATCACCTTTGGGGAAATTCTTGGAATGGTTTGGGATGGAAATTTTTAGGATTATAAAGAATCAAAAATAGCAAAGCATCTCTAGACAGATACTGCAGCATAGTGTTGACTAATCAAATAAAAACCACCTTTATTTCAGAAAATTCTTGTTTGAAAAATAGATCATCATTATTCCACAAAGGATCCAGGGGATGTCCTACCTGGACTCCAGCTGCCACTGCTGAAGTGCAAGGGCCTCCAACAAGCTCTGTGGCCCAGGCGCCAGTCCCCTACCATTACCTGTGGTGTCCCAGAGAATATCAAATGGCACCTGTCTTCAGGCAGCTATGTCATGCCACACTCTGCTTCATCTCTCGCAGGGGAAAAATACGACATGAAGCCCAAACATCTGGTTGTGGATGAAATGGGAGTATGACAGAGCAAACTTCGGACTGCACTAAAGAGAAAGCTGCTAGCAAGAGGGATAGGTCTTCAGATCAGAGGACCTCAATTCCCCCCGAAAGCTACTTTTCTAGTTACCAGGGATGATAAAATTGAAACAATCATTTCTTTCCAACAGCCTGCCGGACCCGGTGAGCAAATAAAATAATAAATGGAAAAAAAAGTAGTCTTGTATGGACAATGCTGAGTGGGAAATTCACTCTCCACCACGAAGGGAGGAGATGCACATAGCGGCTCTTCCCCAGGAACTTTCCCAGGTATCTCTCTGCATACAGAAAGTGGACAAACTAGCACCTTTGCTGATCATCTCACCTCAGATAAGTCAGTCTAGCACAGATACAGCATTTACAGAGCAGTAAACCTCTCGAAGGAAAACATTGCATCATAGCGATAAAGAACTGTCAGCCTCCAGAAAAGAAGTTCTGTACAGCATTGGGTAAACGCATAACAATTCATTACATATTTTGGCTTTTTTCTTGGAAAATCCATTTGTTGCTGATGCTTAATATAAATGACAAACAGAGCAAACATTGTATTTCTCTTCTGTATATTTTTCACTCGCTGTTTTGACTGAGACAGAAAGTGAAAATCTTCAAAGGAATGCTTGAAATGCATATAAGCTGACCAGGACTGGAAGTATTGAACATATCCAAACTAGTACTTTTCCTGGAAGAATTTCTAAACCAATTTTCTCTTTTATATCCACCATTTCAGCAAGACAATTCCTGACAAGCAATTCCTTTTTATTTTATTGTTTGCCTAAGAGTAGCATCATAAACTAGGTATATAGTAGAACTAGCATTATTTGTTTCAGTGACAGGCTTTCTTTAATAGTCTGTAGAATGCAGTCCCAGTCTTGAAGTAAATACGGCCTTCCAGAACAAAGCTTTGTTGAATGACACCCTGTACTGAATCTTTTTTAAAATTAGCAAACTCCCATTTACATCTAAAAATGTAGTTAATACCAAAATGTAACAAATAGAGAAAAAATTTTGGATGCTTCTCAGAGACAAATTGTCATATTTACAGAGGCTAATGCTTCTCTAATTCCCCCTTGACAAATGTTTCCCATTACGATGTGAAATTCCCCACATCACCAGGATTAGGTTTAAACTTAAATGACTCTCATCTCTGAGTCACCTTTTTTACAAGAGGAATCCAAAGCCAAGATTTAACCATTTTAAATGCATTTTCTATTTCACTGAAACTAAGAGTTCTGCATCAAAGATCGATGTATTGAAACATTACATCTACACAGTCAGAAATGCTAAGATGCCATTCTGCTATACAAAATTTTAATGATGAGGCAATTTCTATATGAGGAGTTCTTGGGGTTTGATAAAAATTATAAAGCAGCCAAGTGGGTTTGAATATGAAATAGATATTTACCACCCTTGTAGACTTGACTTTTTGAAAAAAAGTTTTCCTCTGATATGTAAGGTCAATGACATCTTGATAATCTCTGTCAACAAAACGGAATAAAGACACTAATTTTTATTTTAAAAGACAGAGCGATCCCATTGCAAAAATAGATTTGATTTTTCGGATTTTGCTATTCAAAGAAATGTCCAAGACACTTTTAATATTTTAAGAATGTCATTTATTCAGCTCAAAAGAGGTCTAAATATATAGCTTATACTGCAACATTTCAGGGCTGAGAGGAGAATAAAAGTTGTTTTAGTGTCGAAGATCTGGGCCTTGGTATTTCCTATTTTTACAGATTTTTTGAATGTATTTATTTTTCTTGAATTACACTTTCCTTCAAGCCTCAATCTTGATCTTATTTCAAATTTAGCATGTCCGAAGAAGGGTGACAAAGGTGTTGAATGGTCTAGAAAACATATCTTATGAGGAATGGCTGAGGCAACTATGATTGTTTAGTCTGGAGAAAAGGAAGCTCAAGAGGGATCTCCGTACTGTCTACAACTCCCTGAATCTCTACAACTACCTGAAAGGAGATTGCAGTGAGGTGTTGGTTATTCTCTTCTGCCACAGCTCAAGTGAAAAGATGAGATGAAATGTCCTTAAATTGCACCAGGGGAAGTTCAGATCAGATATTAGAAAAAATATTTACTGAAAGAGTGGTTAGGCATTCAAATAAGCTGCCCCTGGAGGTGGTGGTCACTGTCTCTGGAAATGTTTAAGAGGCACCTGGATGTGGTACATGGAGGTATGGTTTGGGGGTGATTTGAGTGGTGCTAAAATGACAATTGGATTAGATGATCTTGAAGGTCCCTCCCAGCCTTGATAATTCTGTGGTTCAAAAAGTCCAAGAACCCAGCTCCTAAGGTGCATGAGAATTGACTGAAGGTTCAAAGACAGAAGACAAAGACTGAAGGTGATTTTCTGTACTTTTTATTCACAAAATTAAACACATTCTCACTCAAAATCTTGTTCTCACTTTATATTAATTGAATGATGCTTTAACCAATGCAAAAATTAGCAGAGTTTCATCTTGGTGACTGTGTGCAGTGAACCCTCACAATCCATCAAAACAGACTAAGATTTTGAGAAGATTATGTACTGTTATCTATTACCAAATACAAATGCCTTTCTCACTCGCTTCTGTTTTTGCTATAAGGCATATAAGTGAAGAATGGCACATTTTCTTTTCGTAAAGAAAATACAACACTAAAACAAGTATTGGAGATGTCAAATCAGCATTGCAAATGTTGGAAAAATAAGGTGACTAGTCCGTGAAACTTCATTAAAAATAAAAGGAGATTTTCAGCTATCAATTTCCTCTTTAAAATTTTATCACTACTGTCTACAATTCGATTTGAAGTTTAATTTTATTTTCAAGTCGAGGATAATTTAGTCTATTGAGTATGTATCTTTAGGACACCACAGTTTTTCTTCAGTAACTGGGTATCTCATTTCTACTGGTTTCTAGCAAAGAGAAAAGAGGTGGAGTAAAGATAAATTACCATTGGAACTCTGTCTGATGACAGGTGATATTAAAAATGCTATTTAAGATTTAGCAGTAGGAGGCTGATGATGTAATACTGTCAAAAGACTTTTTCACGTGCCCGATAATATACTGAAGCATTGCTATTGTTGTAATTAGGACTGAAATTAGTCAATTGCTAGAGAAGCAAACGAGTTGTTAAAGCTTCTCAGGTCCATAGATAAAACAGACACTTTTCCTTTTTCAGTGAACACCTAACACACTCCACCTTACCAGATACAGCGACACACATGAACATAACCCACCTTAGGAAAAAAATAAAGGCACTTCAAGTGAATTCAAGTGTCTGAGCCCCTGACTCACTCCCCTAGTGGGATGGGGCAGAAAAAATACAAAAAATCTTGGGTTGAGATAAAGAAGGTTTAATAGGTAAAGCAAAAACCATGCACACAAACAAAGTTAAACAAGGAATTTATTCACCACTTTCCATTGGGCAGGGAGGTGTTCAGCCATCCCCAGTAAAGTAGGGCTTCAACATGGCTAACGATGACTTGGGAAAACAAACACTATCACACTCCAAACATGCATCCCTTCCTACTCTTTCTCCCAGCTTTATATGCTGTTGAACCCTATTGTACAGCATGTATCTTTGGTCAGCTGGGGTCAGCTGTCCCAGGTGTGTCCCCTCCCAACTTCTTTTTCACTCCTTGCTGGTAGGGTGGTGCAAGGAGCAAAAAAGTCTTTGTGTAAACCCTGCACAGCAGGAAGGAAAACATCACTGTAATTTCAATTCTCTTTTCAGCACAATCATAAAATGTGGCCTCACCCTAACCACTGTGAAGAAAATTAACCCTATCCACCAGTACACAAATGAACTCAACTATAACAAGAGCACTTGCTGATGATAGTTTCATGATACTTATTGATGATACTTTCTTGATCCTAATGTGTCTCTTCCAAATCAGGATATTTCATGATTCTATGATACCCTCAGTAAGTGTAGCTCCAGAACACATCAACTTTGTTAAGACCAATGCAATCTCCAAGGAAGTTTAGGGCATACAAAACTGAAAGAAGCTGGGTAGAGCAGCATAATTAGCGTTAAATTAAGAAAGTAAAAGCCAAGGAAAGCCCAAAAATTAATGCCAAGTTCTTAACTAGGAAATGAGTGAGTCATTTAGTTCTATTCAGAAAAGAGATAACACATGAAAAGTTTTATAGCAACAGTTCCTCAAATATTTCACTACTGCTTACATAGAGACACACATTATCAGAATAAAACAGATTTTGATCTATCTTGTAAGTTTTGGTTTGCAAAAGATTGATATTTCACCAGAATAAAGATTGATTTATTTTATTGACTTGAGTCTGATCAGTATGCAAGACAGGGGTTTTGTGCTGTTGTTCAAGGAAAATAGATCTTTTTGTTACTTTCACTATTCTTAAAAAACAAGTTTGGAAGTTATAAATAAGAAATTAAGGCATTGTAGTCAAAGAAAACTGAAGTACATGATTTTATATCAAAATCTGGAAAAAAAGCATTTAAGAAAAAAAAGAAAAAAGAAGGAATTTCTTAATTGCTGTTTTCTTAAAGACTTACATGGCCATATTAAATCTGGAACCAGTGAAGAAGAATGAAGCAGCTGTTAGGAGTCTGAACAGAAACAAAATAGCCACTTAAAAGCTTTATTGTTTTCATTTTGTTCTTAGAGATTTATTTTATTTTATCCCATGGCAGTTTATGAAAGAACACGACGAAAACATTTGCTTATGAGAATGAAAACAAGCATCAAAATTGAAACAAGTGAAATGAAAATGTTGTTACTGTTTCATTTCTCTAGGATACATCTTGATGCAGAACACTGAACATCTGTCAAAGAGTAAGGAGATACTTATGAGGTCCAGAGCCAGTTTTCAAAAAAGTAGTTCCTTGAGCCAACGGAGCTTGATTTTAGTAATTTCTGCTGTGCAAGAATTCTCCCTTAGTAAAGACATTAACAAGGTCTCTCTCACATATCTGGTTTCCTATTTCCGTAAAAGTTACAGGAAATTTTACAGAGACTGTAAAACCTTTCTGTCAAATTAGTGGATGGAATCAAAAATTACTGACTTGAGAGAAGCTGTCTCTCACATGCAGAATTTGACCATGCATGCCTTGTTATCTGTGCTAAAAAAACCTCTGCATCCTTGCATTTGCATGGAACTAAAGTACTGCACATTGCAACATAGTCAGTGAGACAAGCCAAAAACGTCTTGAGGGGGATCCTGGAGCTCAAGTATGTTCAGAAAAGCCCAGTCACAAACATAGGTTTGTTTGTCTTTCCACACTCGTTATGACATATGCAGACTAGCTTCCTAGCCCATAGCCCTAAGCCCAGTAGCAGTTTCATTAAAATACTCGTATTAGTTAAAGGAAGGTTGGCACTTTGGAAGAATTGCAGCTTGCATCATTCCTTTGTCACTAACCTCTGGAAAGTTTGGATCGTTAGGGCTCACTGATGGGCAGTGGGTGACTTCCATTGTGCTTGTGAGTTGCAGACTAGGGAGTGGCTGCTTGGAAAGTCACTGTTCTGTTTAGCTGCAATTTTTTTAATGTAATTAAGAATTCTGTTAAAAACACAGTTTACATAGTATTACTGATTATTTTTAACTCATGTGCTAATAAATACAGTTATGTTGCTTGTGCATATGAATGGCAGAGGCAGTAACAACACAGGCAGAAGGTCTTGCAATGCAAAAGATGTCCTGCTTAAAATAACCTTCCTTATATAAATCTTTATGCAGTAAATCTACCATGTTTTCCAGAAAGGGTCACAAAATATTTACTGAATAAGCACTGGCAGCCTTGAACACATTTTTTTTCCTGATTCTGCCATGTTTTGCTATATTTTGGGACAGGAAAAGTTGTATCAAGGAAGAGGAAAGCAATATGCTAGAGCCACAGCAAAGTCAACACTCTAAAAGCAGGCAAAGTTTTATAGCTGCAGGAGCAGAGGAGCAGAGCAGGGTTTTGCTGCTCTACTTTACACTTTTCTATGTAAATAATGGTCAAATATCTTAGTTCCCGATGGCTGTCATTGACTGTGGGCTGACTCAGCCTACATCATTAAAAAAGAGAGCCAGGAGGAGATAACAGATGCCATCTTGCACCACAGTCATTCCTAACTAACAAATGTAATCAATACTAAATGGACTAGAGGCATTTTATAAACCAATACAAATTTAGAGAAGTTAGAAAAAATAAGATTAGTAATGAAGTGAGAAACTGAGAAGTGTTTCTTGTTTACAGCACGAAAGTGTATCGGCTACAAAACATATTCACAGTGCAGGAGTAAAAAATAACAGATAAAGATTACCTACAGATTCATCAGATTTACCTTAATAGAGCAGGAAATTCTTTCTCCAGCAGAGTGGCAAATGTTGGCAGTACTACAGTAAGGCTGGAAACTTCAGTTAGTTCATTTGCTTGTATTCCTTTCGGGAATACACATGCTGTATCTTGACTAATTTTCTTTGCATTGATATACCACAAAGATACAAAGCACGAAAATGGATCCAAGCAACAACCAGATACAGCATATATTAATGGGCTTAGCCTGAAGGGAGACTAGACCAGAGATGATATGTATGGAAAACTGACATGGAGAAACTCACTAAATAAGAATATCAAGCTATTTATGTAACATTAATCCATTGGCTTGAGAACATGAAGGTTCCTGGGGGACCACAGTTTGTTCTAATAAGTTTTACTCCAGCTGCTGGGTTAATATGAAACAGAAAGTTATTAGGAGGAAATATATGCATATGGAAATATCCACTCCTGCCTCAGGTAATTTAAAGCTTATTCACATCCTCTTTATTCTTGTTTACAGAAAAAGGGTAATCTACCTCATGAACCAACCCCAGTGTTTTGAGGGCTATTATCCTTCCCATTATTTAAAGAACACACTAAGATATGAGGTGTATGAGACCGGGTTTAACACTCTCTTAAATGGATCCAAGCTGTTATAAGTGACTTGCAGATCATGGCAGGAAGCACAATTTACACTAGATTGTGACGCTTCAGTGTAAAGTACCAAACTCTACTCTGTTTGCAATCTCCAGTTTAGCATTTTCCCTTTATCCACCTGTTCAATAGGACGTAGGTAATGGTGGGTAACCCTGCTGGCTACTGTCTTTATTGTACCTTTAAAACTATAAATACAACATATTCAAGAGAAACATTTATCAGTTTTCTTCCTGTGTTATGTTTTTTTCTTTTTCATATTTTCCAACTCTGCTGTATAGCTTCAGTTGATGAATGCAGGAGTTCAGTATTGGGTTACGGGTCACATTTAAAGCCCAAAATTCTCAAGACAATATCCACAATGTCCTTCAGATATTGTTCTTGCTTCCTTTGCCTTTGAGCAAAGGAATAGCTTTTGAGCAGTATACATGCAATTATAACCTACATTTATATTTCAGTCTATAATACAAATTTTTACGTTTCTTACAAAAGTTTTAACAAGTTATACTGTAATTCAGTTCAACTGGCAATATGGGAGGAGTTTTTGACATCTAAGATTAAACATTATCGTGCAGGTACAAGAACCTAACTCCAGGTATAGTCCCCAGGGAAAAAAAGGCAATTTCAGAGAAATGTTCCCTGGAAATAATTTCCTTCTTTACATTAGAATCATTCACTCCAAATGGCTGGTTTTTTTCTCCAGCTTTTTTAAAAGAGATCTGAACAGATACTCTAATGCAGGTCTTTTCATTACAGACATCTACATTAAAAGAAAATCTGAACAAAACCCTCCCCTTTAATATATTGTTTCAACTTAATAAAAATCAACAACAGTTTGTGCTTGTCTTCATTGGATCTACTTCTCAGAGACAATGGAACGCCTTTAAATGAACAGAAAATAAGATTAGATGGTAAGAAAGGTCTGTATTTTCAGAAAACTGAAAAAAATAAAACCTTCATTGAGGTATAATCTGAAGGTCTTTGATTCACTAGAAGTCAATAATTTTATTGCAGAAAATCACCCAATGGAAATCAATAGAAAAAAAAATTTAATTGAATTCAGGGATGTGTAATATGTTTATACATTTTCTAATATATGTTAATATTTTCTCTTCTTCCCACAGCTCCTGAAAAGATGTATATCCCAGTGACTATTTTTAGGCAATGGTAAGCTGCAAGGAATGCTGTTAGCAGCAAGTGGATCTAGCAGTCCCTCTAAAAATTGGGTACCTTAATTGTCTGAGTTCAGTGCTTTGAATATTGAACTACATGCTGTAGTGTTTAACGTTTTGACCCATTCAACCCAAATTCTTAAATGGCAGGGTCAGTGCCACAGTGAGTAGTTAGGGTAAAAAAAAAAGGAAAAACCACAAAATTATTATAGAACTCTAGTATTATGCATAGTTTTATTGTGGCAAGATGCCCAGGGCTCGTAAAAGATAAATGAGGTTTGAAGTGGGGGGAGAGGAGAAGAATGTTGTTAAATTTAATAGAAGTTCTTTTATCTTTTTTTTTTCTTCTTCTTTTTTTTTTTTTTAAATTGGCAAGGGAATGCAAAAGACATCAAAGCAATTTTTAGTTTTCCTATAAATCTATAAGAAAACGAATTTCAGCAACAACTTTCTCCTTTTATTACTAAGGTTCTTTTGGAACCTGAAAGGGAGTATAATTCAGTGCTTTTCAAATTTCTTTGGAGAAATATAATAAATCCAATATATATGAGAAAATTTATGAGCTATTTTTGTATAGATGAAACATACACAGTTACTGGATCCTTTTTCTGATTTATTAAAATGGCTTAAAAAAAATAGCCTAACAGATCTGTCTGTGAGCATTTCCCTTTGAGAAGTATTCATTAATTTCTAGACCAGAAGTCCAACAACATGGTAGAGCAAGTTAGTTAAATAACACCATTGCTTTACCTAAAACCACCAGCAGCAGTATGAATCTGTGATTGAAGATCAGTGGAAAAATGCACAAATCCAGAATGCTGTCCTTGATCATGACAGCCACAGGATAAAGATACTATTGCCCAGCTACCCATAAGTTAATTGCTTTTGTTCTTTTTTTTTTATTCTTGCAGGAAGAAAAGCCTGTCTGACAAAGTTCACTGTGATGTATGTGGACATAATACATTTCATATTTCCGCATGTTCTCTTTTAAGTCTTTTCTTGCAAAAGCTTGCATAAATCCTTTTATGTTTGCATTGTGGTCTGATGTTTGAAAGTTTTGCACATAGTGGAATATTTGCTTATGCAACAAGGTAATTAATATCTACGCTGGATAATAAAGCATACATTTTCATTTCCCTCTGAACTATTTGGTCAATGTTCGGGTTCCAGAAAAAATATAGATGCGACAGCATGGTCCTTCTAAGGACAGGTTATCTTCTGCATAGGTAGTTGGTCTATGTGCTAAGATGTCACTGCACTGCCTTTGCCGTGGCTTAATAGTTTGCTTTAGCATTACTTGTTACATGGGATAAAATGCAAGAATTGTTACACAGTGCAAATACAATTTTATGCGGTGTTTTGTGTGAAGGCTGTCCAGTGTCATTGCTTCATGCATTTCTTCCAAAAAAGATCAAGATTGTTTTCCATTTGCACATATTTGCATATCCAGTTACAGAGTCATAGAAAGTTAAAGGTTGGAAGTGACCTTAAAGATCATCTAATCCCAACCTCCCCAGCCATGGCCAGGGACACCTCCCTCTAGACCAGGTTGCTCAAGTCCTTCTCCAGCCTGGCCTTGAAGACTGACAGGGTTGGAGCACCCACAACCTCTCTGGGAAATCTGTTCCAGTATCTCACCACCCTCACAATAAATTTCTTTCTGATGTAAGCCTAAATTTCTCCTCTGTCAATTTATGCACATTACTCCCTGCCCTGTCACTAAAGTTCCTGGAGAGTCCCTCCCATGCCCCACTCCTTAGACCTGGAGGACTGATGAAATAACTGCTTGAGCTTGAGCCCTCTACCACCTCTCCTGTGGCTCTGTAGTCCCTCTTAATGCTTCCGAGACTGCTGCTGGCTATGCCATCAGCTCCCGTATGTTCCAGTCAGTTAAGATTTGTCTTTGTTGCATATAAACTCTACTAATATACATCTAAACAATGCATTAATTGTGTTGAAATTAGCATACTGGTAATCTTAATGTGGAGGTCATGAAAAAGCTAAGAGTAACAGAACCACCCTCTTCTCTGTCTCCCCGGCAGGGGTTGTTCATATTGCAGTAGATTTATTCATATCTGAAATTGTAGATTAAAGAAAAAAATAAAAAAGGACAAGTTTCCAGATGCCCTCGCCAGTATATATTTTCTTGCAAAAAACCAACCACCCTTATTCTTCTACTCTTGGAAGAACTATGGCACAATCATATGAAGAAATCTGGCCTAGAAAAAAACATAAAAAAGAAGCTTACCTTAATTACATATTTCTTCTTATTCAGTGGTTATTTTAATGGAATCTAATGCTCAGAGTTTGCATCTTGACATAAAATCTCTCCAAAGAATCACAGTTTGGGTATTTTTTACAAAATGTAAAATAAATTACTTTGTTGTTAGGATTCTGACATGGAGATAACATGAGCTGAGGAACTGCTCTTATGAATCTGTGGCAATTTCAGACAAATTGAAATTCTAATTCGTAGATCAAAAATCAATGAAACATCTTGCCCTTGCATATCCAGTAATTTCTTTTTGGAAACAGGGGATCTTTCTTTCTTCATACACAAATTTCATTTCATATGTGGCTTTCCTTTCCATATTCCTTATCTTTAACGTTATTTTGTCATCAAAGGATAGAATTCTTCATTTTGTATCACTCTAAGTAATTCTGTGTTTCTAATGCCACATAAATTCAACATGTACACAAGAAGTGCAGTATGTCAGTCCTTTAAGAGGAAGTTACATCTAGTAGTGATGACTTATGGGTTATGTGGATGTTATCCACTTATCTACACAATAATTTTGGACTATAATTTAGGGTTTTTACCTTAGAATATCTTTTGATTTTGAATCTTGGTACAAAATATTAATAAATACACTAACTACATTAAAATACATTGTAAATGAATAAAACAATTAATATTAATAGAATGTTAGCAATATTCCATTTCTATATTCTCTTAGATTTTCCTATTTGTGTTTTTCAAATTAACTATAATACCTGAAAATTTAGAACAACAAATAAATTCTTTTATCATGATTGGGAGTTTTGTTTTATAAAATACAAGGTATCTTTTCTGATTTGAGCCAAGTTCACTATCCCTAATTACATGAAAATTTGCATAAAAGGTAATTTTGAATTCTTTAGAAAACAGCCTGCTCAAAACTTTGTCCAACTTAGAGTGCCTTAAGTATTATGCAATTCTAAGAATAATTAAATTAAAACAAGTAAAATTTTCAATTTTAAAATGGATCGGTCACCAACTTCTCTTTGAACATCTAAGCTATTCTCTTCCAGCATGGGGTAAAACTTATCTATAATTCAGTTTTCGACAAGCGTGTCTTAGATCAGTGTGCAACCCTAAGGGCTTAAATCAATATTTTAAGAGTCAACTAATTTAGCACTGTGAGGAAAAACCCAAACCCACGTCTAAGTAACAACTGAAGAGCCGTGGAACACTTCTGATTTAATGGGCATTCTAGAAAACTGTGAGGTAGTTGTGACAACAGTTCAAATGCACTGTGCACGCAGATAGCACCGTAATTGCAAAGGAGATTTGTAACAGTGCAATGGATATCAGGAACTTTGCAAGTTGCAGCCCTGTACGATCACAGGAAGATTTTACACTGCTCCAATTATCAAGAAAGTACCTTAAAATGCAGAGCACCTGTGGAAATATGCTTATAAAAGAATGTTGCTAAAACTTCCAAATACATCATGACTATGAAAATGTGTTTGCCTTTAACTCCATCCTGCTTGGCATCATTACCATTGTAAAATAAATTTAAACCAAAGGTGTTATGATGCATGCAAAGAAAAGGTAAACACTAAATGATATTTTACATGTGTTTTACAAATGGAGTCAGATATTGTTTACTGCTAATCTTTGAATTTATTTAGTAGGAATAGAAAAGACTTCAGAGACTGACAGACAGGAATATTTTAAACACAGAATAATCCTTGCACTATTTTAATAGCTAGTCAACGATCCTATTTGCGTAAGAGATGAACACTAATATTTTCAGATAGAAAGAAGAGGCTGACATCTTTCAAGGAGCAATATAAGGAACTGCATAAAATATATAAAAAACTAGAAATGTTAACGCAGTGAGTTGGATATAAAAGGATGCATCCACTGTTACAAGCATTTGCGGCTAGACAGAAACAGAACGACCTCTGAGAAACAGCAGTGTCAGGGGCTGTGATGAGTGATCTCCCTAATGTGGGAGATCTCTGCCATAATTTGTAATCCTAGGCAGCTGGCTGTCCCTCTACAGGAAGATTCTTTACAGCTGAGAGATACTCACAAGAGTAAAGGGATGGATTTGGTGTTGAGAAACTGTATGAAAGAGGGAATGATTTCTTGAAAGAAAGGCAGACCCTGTTCTGAACCAACTCTCACTCTTTCCCTGATAAGCAGAGTTATTGTCTAAGGCCTTTTGAGAAATAAATCAGTAAACCTTGCCACTAGTTTTCCATGGATGGTTCAAGTCACCTCTTGGCCAGCACCCTCATCCTTCTCCTTTTCCTCCAGGACTCTGCAGCAAAAAGAAACTTTTCTTCAGTTAGATAATTAATCAATGAAATTATTATTATATGGAGTTAATTCAGTATCCTGGGTTATGATATTCTCTATTAATATAGATAAAGCTTGTTAAAATGCAAGTCATATCAAAGTAATCAATGTCCACTGGTTATGGAGGCAACAGGTACACATCATTGCTAGGTCACTCTCAATTGTCTTTGAAAGGTCATGGCAGCCAGGAGAAGTGCCTGAGGGCTGGAAGAAAGCAAATGTCACTGTAGTCTTCAGAAAAGGCAAGAAGGAGAACCTAGGGAACTAAAGGCCTGCCAGCATGTAAAGGTGATGGAACAACTCATCCTGGAGACCATCTCCAAGCATGTAGAAGACAAGAAGATGATCAGGAAGAGTCAGCATGGATTCACCAAAGGAAAATTAGGCTTGACCAATCTGATTGCCTTCTGCAATGGGACAACTGGCTTAACAGATGAGGGGAGAGCAGTGAATGCTGTATACCTGGACTGCAGCAAGGCTTTTGACATTATCTCTCCTCAATATACAAGTGTAAATCCCAGTTTAGGGTAGTTGGCAAGCATATATTCACATACAGAGAAACTTAACCCGTAAGGACAGTAATCTAGGAGAGCAGTAAAGGCAGAATTAGTAACCTGTTTCTGAAAAAGTCACTCAGGAAGAGTTTTGTAAAAGTTCAACTAATGTTTCAAAAGCATAGAATCATAGGATGTTTTGGGTAAAAAAGGACCTTAAAGACCATTTAGTTCCAACCCCTCTGCTCTGGACAGGGACACCTTCCACTAGACCAGGTTGTTCAAACATTGCTCAAAGCACCATGGAATGTGACATGTCAAGATTTTAGATATTAGTCACAAATGAGCAAGTGTTGTACATGATACTCTAAATAAATTAAAATGCCAGCTCTTTTCACTGTTACACAAGTAGTTTGAACATATTTATAAAGTGGACTTCCCAGGAATTTATTCTTAGCAAGCAATTTGTAGACATGAGCAAATTAATGGTCTCAGTTTCTCACTAGGTCAGAAGGCTTAGATCTATGATTTCTGATGCTTTTAGAAGATTGGTGATCAAATTTGTATAGATTAAAAGAAGAAATCTATTTTCCTGCAACTTGAAATTTCTGGTTTAAAAAGCTACCTTGCTTCCCTGATTATAAGCATCTTCATTTGTCTGTGAAGTCACTTAAACAGTTTGTGGTGTTTGTTTCTTCCTTTACAAGTTTTCTAAATTTCACTGGTTTCAGGAAGGCTGATTCCTTCACAGTCTTTGAGAAAGCGAGGGAAATACCTAAGAATTAGCTGATGCTGATTGCAGGGATTAAGATGAAAATGAAATTAGATTATGTATAAGGCACAACTAAACTTTATGAGCTCAAAAATGCGAAGAATTTATAGTCCATGTAATTCACAAATGTCCTTTCAAGAGATATACAGAGACAAACCTGAGCTATCTGTCATATAATGCCCAAACTTTCTGAAAAGTCCTTCTTGTGATGCAGGCATTTGAATCTCATTGTTTAAAATATAATAGAGTTTCAAAAATCAAAGAGGCTAACGCAATTGAGAAAACACCATTTTGAAAGAGATAATGGGACTATGATCAACTTTAAACCTTGTACTTTTTGAAGAAGGCAGATAGCAAAACACAAGCACTTTTCAAGGACATGGAGATGAATTGGAGGAGTCAGTCACGCATTTCAGAAGAGAACATGTTTTGACACTCATAATACCACATTTCCAAAGTGCCATTGTTTCGAGAACTTTGAATCTCTCACCAGTCAGCTAAGTACTCCTTTGGTGTCAGGAGGCATAGTTTAGATACCCTTACTGCTGGATGCATATGTTTCTTGTGAGGAATGAAGTCCATGTGTTAGATAAAATGCAAGTCAGCTTACTGGAACGTGTTGCAGTCCAGTTTCAAGTCGGAGAATCAAGGAGATCATCCCAACATGGATGCAAGGGCTGGCAGGTAAGCAGATCTCAGAAAAACTGTTCTGAAGATTAAGGAACATCCAAAACTCTTTTTAAGGTAAGAATAAAATAGTCTCAGTCCAAGCAGCAGCACTAAAGCTTCTAGCAAAAGTCCTACTGCTGATATTCTTCAGTTTGGAAAGGTATTTATGCTTTGAAATTTATTTTTCTAAGATAAGACAAAAAGAGGCTTTCTCAGTTTAACAGTTTATATTAGATTGATTCAAAAGAGATATTTATTTTAAATATTCTTGCTTTGTTCACAAACCCAGGTTTATAAAATTTTGTAGTTATTATGCCTGTGCAAAAAGACTACTGTATTTTTCGGAGAGTTTCTGGGGGAGCGAATAGACATTTGTAACATATATTCAATTTATTTTCCATTTAAAAAAATGTTGCCCAAGAAAGCCAAGAAATTTAATAAGTATTTTATTTTATCATTTAGGTTATAGGATTTTAATCTCAATTTTAACTTTATTAGGTAACTGACAGGTCTGTGTATTCTGAATATCCTTATTATGTGTTCCGGAGGCATAAGACTGGCCATAATATTAAGGGGCCTTTTAAAACTTGGTAATTAGTCCTTATTTCTTACTGCACTGGTTTAGATTTTCAATTAAAATTTAGTTCTATTTTTCGAGCTGCTAAGAGTAATTAAGGAGAATTTCAACATAAAACGTTGCTCACTCTCCAAAGTCAAGAGGAAAGTATGATTTACTTGAAACAATGAAAATTCAAGACGTAACTCTGCTAATTTTTAGGTGATGATTGTCTTTGAGGAACTCACCTTTTTTGTCTCATTACTTCTCTTGAAAGCTCACCCGGCTCCAGGCAGCCCAGAGCTGAAATTTAAGAGGTGTCATCATAAATTGTTCCCTCTGGCTGTACAGGAAGTTTGTCTCTTGTCACATCTAGACCTGCACTATGTGCCAGAGTTCCTGACTGCCACTCACTGACAGCACTCAGATCCTAGAGGAAACCAGGGAACGTTTTTCTTCACTGAAAACTTGAAATGGGAAAATGTGAACTGACACCTTTTGGGCACTGTAGTATTGGTCAGAGGAGAAGATAGTGATTGAACTAGATGTAAATGAGAAAACAACAGATTGGAGAATGTTTATAAAGCACTAGAAGCAGTAAATGGGTTCAGGTCTAGGTGCTATTGACAACCGTGTATAGAACCAATGGTGCCTAATGATGACGTGTTTTCAATAAAAAATGAGCAGGATTTTCTTCCAAAAAAAGTGGCACTGTTTGCCATAGGCCATTTCACTTGCCTGAGGAAGATTTATTTTTTTATGAAACTCTGACTAAAAACTGAAAAAAAGGGCAAAGACAAGAATGATTTTTTTCATGAATAGTTCTTTTAAGATTTCCTGAAGGGACTGACGGGTGCTTGTACAAGACCTTTTAAAAGTTACATCTCTGTTTTCCTCTCTGCTGACACTGTATGTTCCCTCTTCATCAGCAATTTCTCGCAAGTGAGCAGCCATAGCAGCGCTATGTTTTTCTTTTATTTAAAGAAAGTTCTTGAAAAATACATCTGTCTGTGCAAATATTCGACGTGTAATACAGTTTACTGAGGTTCAACTTTTTTTCCCACTTTTTTCCTTCAATTTTTCCCCCAAATCAAACATGCAGACTCTAAGTGAAATCATATATAGAGAGAGTTTGTGCACTTGGGGATACCCTGATTTTAATGATTTTCAATTTAAATTTCTTAAATTTCTTAATTTCAATCTTCCAGAGAGAATGAGTGCATAACATAAGAAAGAAACAAACAGAAAAGCTGGATGTTTGATATGTTTATTCAGGTAACTATTTGAAATGTTGACAAATGCTTGAAAAATGCTGACAAAGGTTTTAAAATAAAATAAAATATAGCTTTTTTTAAAGTATAGGATTTATTTGTTTGCTGTTCTAGCTTTTATCATTTTAGACCTGTCTACAACAATAATACTGGAAAAACTTGATGCTCATGTACAAAAAAAGGCAGTTGCTTCACCTTAGAATTCACTTTTAGTTCCCTTTCCTAATTATTGCAAATGCTTCTTGTAAAAAAAAAAAAAAGAAAAATGCTGACCTTAGCTAAACCAGAAATCAATTTTAATAACTTTAGCTCATTGAATATCTAAGTTAAAGAATAAAGTTGATAGAAATTGTTCTGTAGACTTCAAAATTTTGGAATTTTGCCCTTTCTGTTTTACTTATTTTGATAGGATAGAGGAACACTGCTTAACTTTTTGAGGTCTGCATTCTCACGGCTTGCTATGCAGAAGCTACTTGGGATATGAACCTATGGCCTTCTATAAAGAGCATGTACTAATCATTAATAACAATAAATATAAATTATTAATTTCTTATCATTTTCTTTACGTGTTCCCAGAATACAAGATTATTCAGGAAAAGTACTCATGTGGTCATAAAATACAACAGAATACAAAATACTTTTCCTCATAAGTGGCTCCAATAATTCTCTGCTGGACAGGAAGAAGACTATCAGCCTCCTCATCATCCTATGATGTGAGATTCAGATGATGATGTGTCCTCTGCAATTTAAAAACCACAAAATCTCACTCTCTCATACTGTCTTTCTCATATCTTTTAAAAAGGACAAGTCTTTTGCTTACCACCTGAAATTTTCACTGTTTAGCTTCCATTTGATGGTCTACTGCAGCTGGAACACCCATTTCCACTAGAATCTCCATGCATCATGAGACACCACAGCAGGGAGCATCTTCAGATATTTCTAAGTATACTGGCACCTCTGTTTAAAGGTCATCATTCCCTCTTTCTATGGCAGTCTTCAGACATTTTCTTTTGTTGTCTGGCATAATTATTCTTGTACACATAAATGGCACCGTGTGTTTGCTATTGCGCACAGATGGAATTTGTTCTATACACTAACCTGTGAACAAATGAAGATTGCACAGATCAAATGTTAAAACCCCAGCAAACAAGATGAGCTTATTTTGAGAAAGTTATTATTATTTTAGGATTGTTTAGTGCTGTGCTGTGTTTACCATAACAATAGTGACTTGGTTTGTAAGTACTAGTTTGTTTTTTTTTCTCTACATCAACTACCAAAAAGTAAATAAATTGCTGTTTAACTTTTTAACAGATGTGAAGAAAATCTAACCAACACTCATGAAAGTAGGAAACATATGCTAGTTATTTTGTTAAAGAGTAATTTTTGGATAACATTATGAATTAATTTGTGTAATAAAACTTTGTATTCTAAAGTGCAATTCTTAATATTCTGCATATTTACATTAAAGATATTGAATTCTCTGAATGTAAATCAGGATATTTTCATAATCACATATTGTAGCAAGAAGAAAGAAAGTGCTAAATTCAACCTCAATATTTTCAGAAGACAGAATGCTCTGAACAGACAACAAAATTTCACAAAATATTATAGGATTCTCAAAATTCTCAACATGTCTGAGCTCTGAATGAACATTTTGTTTTCTTGTCAGTGATTCAGAATATCCACAGCTACTTTCCAGTGACTAGGAAAATGTCATGCCAACTGGGATCAAGCTTTATTTTAAAGTTGAAGGCATGAAATAAGCACTAAGAAGACAATTGTACACCTGTTTTCAAAAGTAGATAGGCATCCCAGATCTACTTTGCTTTTGAGAATTTGGCTGAGGAACATATTTCAGAAGCCCAATAGTTCATAACACTATTCCAAATGTTCTACTCTGTATGCCTAATTAGGCTGCTGCACGTTTGCATAAGCATGATGCTTCATGATTAATGTATAAGTCACAGCATGGAGCCCTGAATAAATTCATCCACAATCCTTCTCTCCATTTTTACTGCACAAATAACCAGGGTGCCTGAACTGCTGTCTATCATACCTGTAGATATGGCTATGTATTGTATGTAAAACTATAGACTTCATTATGAAGTCATACCGATCTGTAAACTTTTTTTATCTAGAAATGTTAGTAACAATAAAATGTTAGCCCTTATGAAGCCATTGGCATGTATACTTTCTGTGACTTATAAGAGGTTTGTTGGTGGGTTTTTTCCATGGTAAAATTAAGTAAGAACTCTGTAGCTTTATTCTCAAAATTGAACTTGATTATATTTAAAACAAAGGCTTGTTAAATTAATAACCTAATAATGACTTTTGCACTATTACTCTTGGGATGATGTTAACCTAAAGCGAACAAGAACTTGCTCTTCAAAAAAGAGCAACATTTTAATAATTCAATAATGCATCCACTCACAGTCAAATTAAATAGGAAAACTCCTGAAAATGTTAACAAAGGCCTGATGAATAAAAGCCAGAGGATGTCACAGTAAGGGTGCCTGGAAAATGCAAGTCTAACCTTTGATGGTTAAGCAGTGCAGATATCTGGAGAGACTACAAGTTGATACACATTCTTTTTACTGCAATTCTTTGCACTAACGTGAAGTCTGATCTTAAGGGATCTTTCATTCAAGCTTAGTTTGTTTAAAAAAAAGAAAAAAAATCCGCTATTATTATTTAAAGACTTTTTCCTTATGCCACAAATAGCATACACTGACTGTGATTTAATTTCATACATTAACATGACCATTGTCATTGTCTTGGACTAGAAGAGAAAGCTATCAAGTGCAATATTATTGGCAGCATCTCAAAGCTAGGCATAGAGTCAATCATATTTTGTGTAACGCGGAAAAGATAGAAACAAAACCATTTGAAGTGCCAAGAAGTGAAGACTATAAGCTACCTCCATTTTCTTTCAAATTGAAATTTTAAATTTTTAAAAGAAAAAAATATTCAGAGATTTGAGGGTCTTTTAATTTTTGTTTTTGTGTAGTAGCTGACACCTAAATACTACCATCTCACTAGTGAACAGTCATTGGTGCCAATGATCAGTGGGATTCAAAAGAGTTTTGAACATTATTTACCTGCATTGTGATACCAAGAATGAAACCAGGGCCATTGTAATTATTTTACTTAAAGAGAATTAATGTTAAAACCCACTAAATATTGTGTTTACATTATTCTGAATTTAATACAAATATACAGCACTGTATGTATGTGTAATCTTTTCTACAAAAATAAGGTTTTGCTTTGAACTAAATGCAATGAGCCATGAGCAAGGGACTTACATCTTGTTCAAATGAGTGCTGGCCAAAACAATCTACTTTTGGAAGGGATGTATGTGGTAAGTGCAAAACAAGCAGAAGCCAAGACATAAAGCTCTAGAGGGAACTATTCCCCGCCCTAAGTAATAAAATCAACATAAAACAATTCTATTCTATAATTCTTAAGCAACCTAAAGGACCACCTTTGTTGTGTGACTGCAGCATGTCAGAACTGTCCAAGGGTAGGTATCGTCTCTTCTAACGGTGCAGTGTGAACGGTTTATGTAGGCTTCATCAGGGACAAAGCGCTGACTCCAGAGGTAAAGTCACCATATTTACGCTACATTTTCTGACAGGGCCTCTCTCTAGACAGATACTTAAATCTTAGTCCACCACAGAAACCTGAAATTCTAGTCAACCTGTATCCACTCTTCTAATGGCAATTCCTGAAAAATCTGCTCTTCTTCCTATCTAGCTCCCTGATCTACCATATATCCATATGTAATAAAAAAAAGCTCAACATGGCAGAAACATATTGCCAAAAGCTGGTATATTTGTATTTGAAGGTGAAGGAATTTTCCTTTTTGCCAACTTTCTCTTTTCCCTTTGAAATTGGTATCTTTCTATTGGTTGAGTGTACTCAGTGAAATAATCAAAGTAAAGAAGTCTGCAGAAATTAGGTTTTCCCTCAAAGTATATGGTAGTGTTGCTTTAGGGTTTAAAAATACTCGAAGTAGGTCTGTAGTAGCTCCTATGAGATCACTCCTGAACTCCCTTTATACCAGTTTTATGGGCTTAAATCCACTTCACCAATGGCACACAGGCTTTCTGCATTATGTCCTCTTAAGAGGAATTCCTTTTATAGCAAAGGTTATCTGATGATTCTATAGATAACATATGGAAAGAAGTTTATTTTTTTAATATTCTTATAAAATAAGACATAAAATCATGTGACAAAGAGTTACATTATAATACATTTTTATTACAATAAAATAGATTTTGAGAGCATTGACATTGATACGTATAAACATATGGTATATTCAAAAAAACCCCTTATTAATATTATAAATATACTAATAAAATATTAAATTGAATATTACATAATTTTAAAATATTTCTATAAATTTCAACCAATATAAACATATTCAGTACCTAGCTGAGACTTTGGTGTGGAAAACATAAACATTTGATAAATGTTCTAGGTTGTATTTTTATACAACCAAGGTTATTTCAGCAGCAAAAACCATCATCATTTTCACATTATTACGTACAAAAATAAAGCATCAAAAGAACCAAACAACAACAACAACAGATTTTTAAAAATCCTTCCTCAAAACATTCAGTAGAAGTTGAATTGCAGGTTTCTTATCTGTGCACTTATTCTCCGTATTTTACTAATATTCTGCCCAAACATGCTTGGAACAGCTGGTACTTCTCCAGAAGTGTAGGCACATATAACCCTATATATAAGAAAAAGCAACAAAGACACTAAAGGCCCTTGTATTAGATATGTGTTCTAATGTGATTTTATAATGATTCTCTCAGTAAAAAACATTGTTGTTGCACCCCAGATGTCAGGAAAATAGAAGATTCAATTATGACTTTAACAACTTAGGTACCTTGAAGTATATTATATCACAAGGGTCTGCTGCTTACGGCTGGTTAAAAACCAGGCTTACCTCTGGTCCTGTCACTTTTCTTGCTTTCTCCAAAGGAAGTTTTCTGCTACTGCTTGGCCAGCTGTGTAGCCAAAGTCTACGGATCTCTTATGTGTACTAGTTTAATCATTTAGTAGGACAGCTCCATACATCAGTCACTCTGCTCTATGCAATGTCTGTAATATGACATAGGCAAATAAAATATTCTTCTGTGGACAAAGGAGGGGAGGACTGCTCAAAGGTCTGAATCTTAAGAAATAGTCAGGCTCATAGGGTCACCAAGTCTGAGCCAAATTCTCGCAGTTCACAGCCAAGATGTATAAGCAATAGCTTCCTTAACCTCATTCCTTTTCTAAATAGGTGAGGGACTGTTTGAATGGCATTCAGTACTGCTTAGTTAAATATCTGTAAGGGAATTGCTTTAAGTCTAAATAACTCTTTCCTAAAAAAAAAACAAACCAAAAGACCCCCGTGATTGAAATGCCCAATTTTTTTTCTAAGCAATTTAATTCAGGTGTTGACATCTTGTCGGAGAGCTTTTCTTCGTGTTTCCCATACTGCTCCCATATGATCTAATTGGTTTGTAAGTATGCATCCATTTCTCACAGTGGTTAAAGGAAACAGTCAAAGTCAAGCAAAGTCGAAGAAAGAGTTGATTTTATCTACAACAAAGAGGGTTCTGTGCAGAACTATGTTTTGACACTAGATGTGGACCACTGTGCCTTAAAATTATCTTTCAATAATACTATAGTATTAGTATTAATAATACTAATTATTATTAGTATAGTATCAATAATACTGTACTATAGTCATGGTCAGTCTAGCTCTCCACTGCTGGAAACCAGATGCCCTCACTCAAATTCAAGAATGTGTTTTTTTCAGGTATCCTGTTCTTCTTGGATAGGATGGCACACGGGGTGAGCATGACTGTAGTCCCCTGGGCGTGATCATGAGTCATTAGAGCCGTCAAACAACTGCAATCCACCTATTTTAGTGGGAAAATATTGCCATAAACAAGAAGTATTAGGTAACTTATCATTTAGGATACTTATTATTTTTCAATTTTTCATTCTCTCTAAGAGATAAACCTCAGGAAAATGAAGCTATTCTGTTTAATCCACAAATTAGTCAGCTCTGTTCTCTATGTTTCTATTAGATGTAATATCACTGCACTCATGCACACATGCACATTTTTTGTTTCTGAGATAGAAGCTGGTGATCTGCATTGTCTCATCCACATGTCTGATAGTCCAGAACAACTTTTTTTCCTTAAAAGGAGAAATATTCTGGGGGTCTTTTAGCCTTCTGTCTTCTTTCAGAAACAGTGTGTAAGCCAGTGAGGAACAAAATGCTCTCCTAGAATATGAAGGAAACAGAAATATCAGTAAAAACCATATAATGGAAGAAAGTTTTTTTTAGATGATTTTCTGAAATTCAAGTTCCTATGAACCCTTGGTGATCCCATTCTTTCTTTGAACTTGATGAAGAACCACCCCCTCCTGCACCATGAAACCTCACAAAACTGAGGAAAGGGGAAAAGATTGTACTAACTGCTTTAAATGGAGGTGCCCTGGCTGTCTACAGTTCTTTGCTATAATATCTTCTGAGTCTAGCATTGGAACAAGCAACACAAGACTTTTTTCTCACTTTCCCACAATTCCTCTGCTTTTCAAGATGTTTCCAAAAGACATGCACATATGTTATATCTAAGTGTCACTATAAAACAATATGTAGCTCACTTTTCTTTCTGGGAGAGATTCTGGTTACATGTGTATAAATCAGACCAAACAAATATTTTTCTCGTATGTCATTATATACTGAATATTCAACATCAATATTTTCAGCAAAGAGCAAGTCATCATATTTATTTAGTAATGTCTGAATTCTTTCCTACATGACTTGATAGGCTGATTGATAGGCTCAGAGAAAGCTTTCTTTTGAATACATATGGGATTTATTCCTGAAGCAGATGAAATTTCTTTTCCATTTGAATGTACCTGTTGTCAGCAGTCAGGATTTCACAAGAAGAGATAATCCCAAAGACATCTTAAACGAGAGCACAGAGAGGTCTGAAAGTGCAGTTCTAATACCTGAAAAATCTCCCAATGTGACTTCAAAATAAAAAGAAATGTGATTCCAGACTTCGTTGCTAAGGCAGACTGCTGTGCATGGAACAAATTACATTGCTTTGCAAAAACAGCCTTCAATAAGTCGTCTGTAGCAATATGTCTAATAACTAATTAATGAGCAGTACAATATCACAGCATCTAAAGTCAGGGAAAGGGGTGCAACCTTCTCACCTAATAATAGTGGCGGTTTCCATGTACAGCTGTACCTCACAGTATTCAGAACAACAAGGGCTGTGAGGCAACTTGATGCTGAGATTTTGGGGAGAAAACTCTCAAGGAAAGTGCTCAGTTATGAAGAAAGGAGATGCCTCAACATCCTTCCCAGGAGGCTCAGTCTTTTAAAAGGACCACACAGGAATGAGAATAACAGTAAATAAAACTTTGTTCTTATTTGTATCCCTTCATACCCAAACATTCAGATTAGTCTACAAGCAGCATAGATGCTTTCAACTGGAAGTATTAAGGAGCAAAATTGCTAAAAAAAAGGATTTGATGTAAATATGATAATTTGCTGCTTTATACTATTAAAATACTAGAGGCCTAAGAAAACTCTGCTTGTTTCTATTGACATGTGTCTGACAGTTTTCAGTGATAAAAGATGGAGACAATCCCTTTATTTTTCTTTTTACAGGCAAAATTGGAGAATTTTTTAAGATAGTAGCAAATATTTTTAAAACCTCTGAGTCCTTAGTCACATCTTACCTGTTTAAGTTGTCTTGGCACTAGAAAGGGTTCTTCTTTGCTGCACTCTACTTAAACTTAAGCACCTTTTCATGGGAAAGGAACGCAAAAACAGGTTATCAACAGTTTAGAACAGAAATGATGTATGGGTGAAGATAAAACTTTTAAAGAAACTTCCTGTCCGACCATCCAGGGGCCCTCTGGCACAGTCTGTCTCACACCACCTGAGCTGGGACTGAGGCTCCTTCACAGCTACACCCCCTAGACTCACACAGTCACGGCAGGTTTCCTCAGCTGCTGGATCCCAGGCTTCCCATTGCAGTCTCAGACAGCTAGATCCTTCAAAGAATTTAATCATGGTGCAATAACCAAATAACAAAACCAAGCTTGAGCTGGTGCCTTCAAGGAGGGACTCAGAACAAGGGAACCCTTGGGCTTTTATACCATCACAGTCTGAGTGAGATAGTCTGGGGGGCAAGGCCACCCGCCATGTCCAGTCCCCTGGCTGGGCCAGAGGTCCCTTTGCTCTTTGTTGTTCGGAGGGCTGGCAGGTCATGGCCTCTTGCCTCAGGCTCTCACTGCCCAGCAGCTCACACTGCAGCTCACACTGCAGCTTGCAAACCAAGCTACCTGCACTGCATGTATTCATCAACAAAACTAGATAAAAGTATAAATATCTACTAGGTCCAAAAAACGGTGTTTCAGCAACACCAGTAAAAATCAAGCGTTATTTAATCTCTTTACTGTGAAGGTAGCTGGACCTTTACAAGTAGAGATATTTGGTACAATGAACATTGCCTTGTAATGTCCTGATGTACACACACACTTATGTTCACAATACGAGGCATGAACATAAATCAGAGATCTGTGTACAATTCCAGGGCTGTGATCTGGTTGGGATCACCAAGACCATGGTGCCATGGATCCCTTGACTGAAGTGTTGCAATGAGAGATACAGGCTCATTAGGAAAGACAGGCTGGGAAGACAAGGTGGAACAGCTCTTTATATGAGACAGAATATTTGGAGATCTGCCTGAGGATGGTGGTGAGCCTGCTAAGTACTGATGGGTAGACATCAGAGAGTAGTGGCAATCTCATACAGGCTCCCTGACCAGAAGGATCAAGTAGATATAGACGCCCTATACATAGCAGATAGGAGCATTCTCACATTTGCAGGCCCTTGTCCTAATAGGGATCTTCAATCAACTTGGTTTTTGCTAAAGGGAAAACACAGGGTGTGAGAGACTGGACTGTTATGGGTTAATGACTCAAAACATTCCCCACTTGTGGAGGCACCAGCATGCTTTGTTGAAGCCAGGTTTGTAGATGGAGGAGGGGAGCTTTTGGATATGTAATGGCCAACCTGTGATCTGGTAAGATACAGGGTGAATGATGGACTATAAGTGAGATAAGAGGCAAATCCTGTGGAGATAGGATGGTGCCTCCTCTTATACTAAATTGTCCTCCCTTACACAAACCACTGGGTTGTAAAACTCCCCCTCCTCCTCTCCCCCAGGGAAGGTCTGATGGGGCATTCCTAACCCTACTGTGCTGACATGAGAGGAGACAACTGCCGTGTCTCAGAAGGTGTCATAAACCATCAAAGACCCCAGAAGTGCCTCCAGACTCAGATATGAGTCCTTCCACCAGAGGAAGAAAGCTCCCCCACAGGGGAGGTACCTGGGCTGTCCCACCTAGCCCGAGTATATCATAACCCATTGGGCTCTGTGTTTTGCGGCCACTTCATGTTTTGCCACACCTCTGACAAATTGAGACCAAGAGACAACTCATCACAGGTTGACAGATGGTGAGATTTTCACACTCTTATCCTTTCTCTCTCTTTCTCTCTCTATTTTCCCTTAAACATGTCCCTGAGTGACATTTTTGCCCTTTCATATTGCAGTGCTTTCATATTATTATATAACTATAGACAAAATAATCAAAATGGCTGCATGCTTGTTTTTCTTTGCAACTAAATTGTTCCAAAATAAACCCTATGTATATACACTTACAAACATTGATCATTCAGTGTCATTTCACTCTAATCTTCCCCTAGGGATCTATTAACAAGAAGCTGAGTTACCCTCATCTGTCTCCTGGGTTGGACTGTCACACAGTACATGAGTAAACCAGGAGGTTCCTGGAGTGCTTCAATGACAACTTCCTCAGCCAGATGATGCAGGAGCCAAGAAGGAGACGTGCTCGACTGGACCTCAAACTCAGCAACAATGAAGGGCTCATTTGGGATGTGAAGTCAAAGGTAACCTTGGTAGCAACAAGCATGAGACAGTGGAATTCAGGATCATGAGGGGAGAGTGGAAGGGAAAAGCAAGCTTACAACCTTAGACTTCAGGAGAGCAGATTTTGGTCTTTTCAAGGACTTATTTGGTAGAATGGCATGGGATAGAGTCCTGGAAAAAAGTAGGGTGCAAGGAAGTTGGTTAATATTCAAAGATCACCTCCTTCAAGCTGAAAGAGTTCCATTCCAATTAAGAGGAAGTCAGCCAAAAATGCCTGGAGGGTAATTTAGGAACAATATAGATAATGTTTAGGAGCAATAACATTGTGTGATGATATTAGGAAAGCCAAATCCTGGCTGGAATTTAATCTGGCTAAGATGTTGAAGAAAACAAAGGTTTCTATATGTCCTTAGGTAATAATAAGAAGGCTAGGAAAAAGATATGCCTGATGTTAAATGAGTCAGGAGAGTAAGTCACACAGGATATAGAAAAAGGTGAAGCAGAGTGCCTTCTTTGCCTCAGTCTTTACTATCAAGACCATCCTTCTGGAATCTCAGGTCCCAATCACTGGTGGACAACCAATTCCCAGGTCATGGAATACTTAAGCAACCTGGATATCCCGTATGCCCTAATGGGATATGCCTACCAGCGCCGAAGTCACTGGTGGTTGTCATTGTAAGGTGCCTCTTAAAAGTATTTGATTGAAATTTTGGTGACTGGGAGAAGTGCCCTTTTCCTGGAGGAAAAGAAATGTCACTCCTGCTTTCAAGGTCAAGGAGAACAGGCTGGTCAACTTTACCTCAATCCCTGAGAAGGTGATGGATCCTGAATACCATTTCCAGACACATGAATGATATGAAAATCAGTAGGAGTCTTCATCATGGATTCACCAAGGGAATGTCATGCTTGACCAATTTGATAACCTTCTATGACTGAAATATTGGCTTGGTAAGTGAGGAGAGAGTAGATTTCAATTCGGCTTTCAAGACTGTTTCTTCTAAGATCCTCATGAAGTCTAGTCTGGATGGGCAGTGAGCTGGATTGAAAACTGGCTGAACGGCTAGGCTCAGAGGGTAGTGATCAGAGTTTGAAATCTCATTGGAGGCCAGTCACTTGCAGTTTACCTCAGGCATGAATTTTGAGTCAAATTCTGGTAAGTATTTTCATTAACAATCTGAATAATGGGGCAGCATGTACCTGCAGCAAGTTTGCCAATGACACAAAACAAGGAGGAGTGGATGAGATGTCAGATGGTCATGCTGACATCCAGAAGGACTTTCACAGGCTGTAAAAGTGGTCTGAGAGGAACCTTTGAAGTTCAACAAGAGGTCCCTTCCAACCTCATTTTGTGATTCTGTGAACAAAGGGAATATGGCCCTTTTAATTTTTTAAGAGCATGTACAGATTAATGATAGACCTGACATAAGAATGTGCAATTTAAGTGAAATGAAACAATTGGATCAAGTTTCCCTGGGTCTAAACCACCGAGGAGTTATGTTCACTCTGCTTCTGAAGCCTAAAATTTCTTTGAGTCAAACAGAAACACTACACATGTGAAAAATCTTGTATTAAATTATGTATTGGAATGCACGTTAAGATTTAATGATGCAAATATTAAGTGCAAAATTATGTGTGGTAAAAAAATGCTGTGTCAGTGTACTGAAATGATCAGGTTTTTATAGGACAGCAACAAGCAGTTCTTTCAAGTCTTCAAAGTCCTATAACATTCTTGTTATATTTAAAGGGGTTATCTGAAACTGATATCTGGCTTTTCAAAAGAAAAAAAGGCACAATACTCCATATGAAAAACAACTGTGCCTGAAACTTTAGTAGAATGCATATTTTAATATTAGGAGTAAATGAAGTGACAATGCAACCTGTGAATGCTAGGATTGCTCAAATGATTTATAAACTGCACCAAAATCCATTCTGCTTGGCATGGTCATCAAGAGGTCACACACTTTGGAAAGTGGAAGAATTTATTCTGTGCACCAGTTTGTGAGCATGGAACATAAGAATGACCATAATCATGTGAAAAATGCTGTTAACCCTCTCTTCTGACTCCGAAATGGCTAACAGACATTTGGTGAGGAGGTTGATTGAGGGCAAGTTTGTTTCTGCAGAATACCCAGGACTTTGTGTAAGCCAGCTTCTACTGGAGCATCTGATGACTTTGAATATTTATGATACATCATTTACAACAGTCTGTACTTATGATTTCTACAGTTTCATTAAGCATTGTGTGAAATGCACCTTTCATTTGTCCTGGGCTGGTGCCTGATGGTTTTGTCCAATGCCCTTAGCATGCTCAGCAAGAAACACTGAGTAGGCATATGCATCTCCCATCTGGCTAAAGACCAGAGACCTTCCATCACAGAGTAATCGCAGAGTAATGTAGGGACAAACTAAATGCTTCTGCCTTACTTATTTTGCTGAGAAACTTATAAAAATCTTGAAGGCCATCAGTCTATAAGTTAGAAAGAAAAGAACCATGATGTCCTGCAGTTTAACTTTGTTGATCTTGGTATTAATCACTTGGGAAGGAAAGATAAGGACAGAGATATCTCTGCTTCTCTGCCCATGTCTTTTAAGTGCCCTTTCTTTACAATATCAATTAACGTATGGTGTGGAGGCCACTAAAAGGAATCAGGTACTTATGTGAGTATGCATATTCTTGTAACCAGCTCTCTGTTGAAAAAGTGTGAATTAAAATAGAACTATTTGCAAAAAGACAGTGATACTACCAGATGTTTTGTAAAGATCAAAAAGTGATCTAGAAATAGAACTCTAGGGCAGATGGTACAATGTAAAAGAGTTTTAAAGAATTCTGCATGAGAAATCATTTCTGTAGTGAGTACCTCAAACTGCCAAAGACTTATAGGAAATAGTTAATTATCTTGCCAACTCTGGGTCCTCATCTATATGTTTTTCTCAAATGCTTTCTTGGGGTAAAAAACACCCACATTATTTTTACATAAATCAAGTCAGCCCCTTATCGTAATCCTGTCACAATGATATCTTATGTACTGTGCAACAAACAGTAGAGCCTGGTGCTTTTTGAAAGGATAAAAATGCCTTTTTATTTAGAATATGAGCAGCATTGTGAAAGGAATTGAAAACAGGTATAAGATTTAAAAAATCAGGAAAGCAATAAAGCTTGGAACATTAAACATTCTTGAATTTTAAGGAATTCAATGATTCTGTCTTCTGCAGCCATTTCCTCTTCATTAACTAACTCTTCCTCAATGAAAAAACCTACTTCTTACTTCAAAACCTGCTGCTTACTTTCTTCTTCTAACACAGGTCTCACCTATTTCAACAGTCATACCTCCCTCTTCTTTCCACCTTTGCTTTCTAACTCAATTCCCTTCTTCCAACTGTGTTGTCTGACTCTGAATGTTTGGAGACAGTGCTGGGACAGGTTTGTATGTTGTTGCACATACATAGATTCCACTTTCACTGTGTCCATTAATTGTTAATGCACTTTACCACCATTTTCATTTGTAGTCATTTTCCATCGATTCTCATAATGCAATCCCTCTTCTTGAATTTCAAGCACAATTACTTTACTTTTCAGCAATTACTACTTTTATACTGTGAAAGTATAATATGGTAATAGCAATGGCAATAGCGACTGTATGGCTATAATTTCAGAGAAATAATAGGAATATCATGGCATGGTGTGAGTAAGGAAACATGCAAATTTCTTACCACAACATAATGCAGTGGAATTCTGAAGACAAGTAATTTCTTGATGTTCATATCAACTCTGACTAATTTGTAGCTAAAGATTTGGGTATTTAACAGCAACATGTTTAAGTCATGCTACTACGTCTTCTGCCAGTTTATATCACCATGGAGATACAATATGAGAAATGTCTTTACTTTCTCTAAGCTGAGCCAGTTTGAGGAACAGTGGTAATTGTAAAAGCTGGAGAAAATCATTAGTTAATACTTCATTAGTCTCATGAAGAACAGAATGAGACCTAAGAGTAGTTTATCTGCTAATATACTCTTTTTGACATTGCTACTACCAGAGTAGTTCACTAAAAATATTGATGGCTTACAGTGATTTGAAATGTCAAAACAAAATTGTGGAATTTTTGAACAATTTCTGCTCAAAATTTTTATAATGAAAAATTTTCTCCGTTAAAATTCCAATTTTACCACAACGTTCAAATTTGTTTTAGGTAATTTTAAATATAATATATTTTTCTTGGGGCAAGTAGATCTGATTCTTGACATTTTCATTTGCAAAATAACATCAAAAACTCTTTCAATATTTGTTTGCCCCTGTGTTAGTCCCTAAGGAAGCATGTAACAGCATTTGTTAGGATGGCTCATAGAGCTTTTCTACAGAGAGGAATCACTGATTTAATTATATCTCCCATAAAATGATTCAGTTTCCCTTCTGAATGCGTGACTAAAGCTCCTAGGGCAGATTATACTATGATTTATCTTACCCCACATTTGGAGTTCACAGTGTATATGGAATTATAATAAATCCCTGTGGTATTCAGGTTTGTATCAAACTGAGAAAGAAGCAAGCATCCAACAGTAGCTTGATGAATTAAAAGAAAACACTGTAATAACAATAGTCATATCCATGAATCCTCCTTCCTACCCCACCACCCCCAATCAGATCCCTGATGGAACAGTGACAGTAACTAAGACTGAGCTACTGGGGAGCTGGATATCCCAGACAAACAGTGGTTAGTCCTGTGCACCTCAGAGTATGTGCATGCAGCATCTTTCTGTCCAGGGTATCCCAGACAGTTGGCACACAGTTATTTAATTGCAATATGTTAGCAGGCATGATTATAAAAACCAAAATTAGAATGTTGCTTAAAGAAAAGCTTTTTAAGCTTCCAGTGCAGGGATAATTTGATGCTTTGCCATGTCATTCTAATTCAGGATGAAAATAAGAGTTGGAATAATTAATTTCCTTTGGGAAAAAAAAAAAA
The DNA here is from genome assembly GCA_014706295.1 of Lycocorax pyrrhopterus obiensis. Lineage (NCBI taxonomy): Eukaryota > Metazoa > Chordata > Aves > Passeriformes > Paradisaeidae > Lycocorax > Lycocorax pyrrhopterus. Next base: position 35,395,393 of record JACSVZ010000007.1, read on the forward strand.
AACCAAAACACCTCTGCCCCTTATTACCTGTATTGTACTTTATTTAAGGGTCATGAAAAAAAATCATAGATCAAATGTCCTTAATTATGAAAAATCCCCCAAAGCCTCTGTTTCTAGGAAAATAGAATTCTTGCAGTTCTTGCAGAATTAAGTAAGCAATTATGCAGTAGGACAGAAAACTTCCAGTTTTGTATCACATTTAGATACAGTGAAAATAAGATAAAAAGGGGAAATGAAGGAAAATTGTCCATATGATCTACTTAAAACTGACCAGGATTTTAAAAGCAGATTTCTAATATCACTAAAAGTTGACAGGCTGTAGTGAGGATTACACACTGGCTTCACCTCTGCCACGTATTTGTCCCGTATCTGTGAGTGCTCCTTTAAGGACCAGGATCAGGTTATCTTGGTGTAGCAGCTCCAAGGACATCGCCTCTGATGATCCTCCTTGGGCAACTGGCAAGTCTCACATGCAGTCTAAAGGTGTGAACCCTGGGGCCCAGGTAAACTGGCACAGCCAGCAGACTCAGATACCACTTGACTACGAAGATGTCAGGATCATCTTAGTTTAGTAATGGGGGTGCCCACATAACGTAGAAAATGCTCTGTACTTGCTCTTTTTTTTTCTTCTTGTTGCTGCAGATCACAGAATCACAGAATATTCTGGGTCAGAAGTGACCCACAAGGATCACAAAGTCCAACCCTTAAAGGGATTGAGCTCAGAACTTTGGTGTTGTTAGCACCATTCTCTAACCAACTGAGCTAATCTCAGGGTAAGATAAGGTCATATAAATATTTTATAGATAAGAGTTAATGGAATTTGGCTTTGAAAAATCTTGGATTAACATTTTACCATGTGGTTCTTTACTTGTTTTGCATTATATAGAATTTTCTAACTGTTGTATAAAAATGTTTTGGCAACAGTCTGAGAGAACAATAAACAGAACAATCTGAAATGAGATATGTATTCGATCAAAAAGAAAGCAAAGGACCACAAATCAAACAGATATAGAAAACAATACCCAGAGTAGAAAGAAGGAATGTTAAAATAAAGAACATGATAATATTGAGTAAAATCCTGTCAAGACACATCTCTGAAAAAGTAGATTACTTGAATTACCCCTAAATAGCAAAATCTGAAAAATTACCAGAGGAGTATTTAAGAGTTGAATAGGGAAATGTTTAGCAGGGAAAATATAGTAACTAAGCCTATAATGTTTGTGCAAGTTTATGCTGCCAAAAAAACCCCAAAACCGTAGCTATCACAACAGTCCAGTAAATAACCTAGTTAGAACTTTCTTACCCTTCACTCAGGCTCAGCAAGTACCTCTCCTAATACACGGGAGAGAGATATCTGAAAATGCTGAACATGTAAAGTAAGCATAACTTGTAATGTGCTTCCCAGAGCCAGCAGGAAGAGACAGAAAAGATAATGACTTCTACAAGTTTTTCTAGTTTTTTTCCCAGGCCAGTGCTTAGAACACATTGAGTCATCATCATCTGTGAGATTTCACTGAATTGATTGGATATTTCCATACATCTTGAATGCTGTCCCAAGGCCAGATTTGCAAACTTCATTCAATTAACTGTCACGTACAGTCCAGGTCCTGTTCCTGTGCACTGTATGTGTCCTTATTGTGCCTGGTGCCTTAATCTGCAAGGTGCCTCAGATGTATCCATGTGGTCATTTGGCAGCTGGATCATGAAGCCTTTTGTGACCAGCTATTTTCAATGTTTGTATCAACTGCAAAGCAGAAATAAATAGTGATTACAAAAGGCAAATAATACTCATTTTATTGCCCAGTGAAGGCAAAGTTGGGACAATAGCAGAGCAGCTGTTTGGCATGCTTTCTGGGATTTAGAATCCCTAGCAGAGACCTAAGCACTTGTGTGTCCATTTGTGAGAATCAGCTTGGCTGTTTGTGCCAGAGCTCTATAGCTGCCAGCATTTCTATGCTCTTTATGCTGGGAAAAGTGTCAAGTTGCCTATACATGCTAGATAAGCAAAGGCCGTGAGCACATCTAGGGGAATGACCAGGGAAAAAGCATTTTCATTTATTCACTGTTAGCACCGAAAAGCAACAAGGAGTGAACTATAACCACTGCCACAAGCATGAGAAGGATGTCACCCTGGGAATGGTATTAGGCAAACAGCAAAAAACTAATTTCCAGTCGGATGCCTTTTACATTATAAGCTACTTTTCTGAGAAAACCCACCAAAAAAAATTAGACATCATTCTTTGGTATCTGTAATCAGCTCTTCAGAGTAAAATTTCTCCCTCCAGCAAAATAAAATTAATGAATTTACTAAGGAAGTAATATATAAAATAGATATTAGCTACATACTTTGACTGCTCCTTTTTAGAAGAGGTTAAATCTGATTGCAGATGGGTGAAGCTTATGCTAAGACACTTGTAAATATTCCATAATTAAAGTGGTTTATTTTTAGAATGAAGTCCCTGATGTGACCCCTACAGTTCTGTTTTCATTATGGCATGCAAAAGAAGTAGGAATTTGTCTACCCTAAAGTAGATCCTTCTCTGTGACTGCATTTTGATTCCTTCTCATCTAGCAGTATTGATGAGTATATTGTCAACTGTCGCTTCTCTTCCAACTTATTTGAGTCTATGCCTGGCCTATATGCATTATTCTCTTACAATTCCACTTGTGGAGAGGTAACATGTCTTTAGACCAGTAGAAAAAGCTTTGAATTTAATATTTGAATGTATACAGTACCATAGTATATAGTTGAGTAATAAAGAGAATTATATAGATATTTGTGTCAAGACACAAAAAAAAAAAAAGAGAAAAAGAAAAAAGAGAGAGAGAGAAAAAACAGAAAAAGTGATACCAAGACTTCAGTTCAAATAGATCCACAGAATGCAGAGGACATATTATTTCAAAAGTAATGGATTGTGCCACAAATTAGGAAGAAACAAATATAACTTTTAAATGTAAAAATATGCAATAACTGACATTTTCAATTACTGATAGTCTTATGTGGTAAAAGAGGTACTTGTGAGTGGAGGGTTTTAAGAGCATTTCTCACAAGAAATGCCAAAAATATATGGTGGTGTAGGATATGGTGGTATGGGATTTAGCCACCTAAAAATATTGGCTAATTGCTTTCTGACTGTTTGAGGGTGTTTTATTCTTTTTTGATAGGAAATGAAAACTGTCATCATCGGCTGAATGATAAGTGGAGTAATTAATTGCAGGAGCAATTAAGCAGTATTTATTCTGTGTTTTTTAAGCAGTGAATAGCTCTAAATTCTAAACTTAAGCCAGTAAAACAGCTTCAATTGTGTCATGAATTAATTATGATCTGCATAATATCCATCAGAGAGAAATGTCTGACCCAATGAAAGGAAGAGCCTAGAGCACACTTTGAGTCTCTCTTTCTCACTTTATCTCTTTATTTCCCTTTCTCTCTCTGCTGCTGACACAGAACTTTCACTCCTTTCTAGTTAATTAACCTATTTGCCCCCTACCTGGGCTCCCACCTCCACTAAAGACCTAGAAAGACATTTGCTGATAGCACAGTTCAGTTGACTTGATTGTCTGTATTCTTGCATACACTTCACCTGCATGCTTATGCTGCATGTTCTTCAAGGTACCACTACTCCATGTTTGACCAGGCAAACCTGGAGTTTCCTCTTATTTCCTAGTCATAGCAATAATCAACATAATTAATAATAACAGGTATCATATGTGTTTAAGCAGACTTCATTACTGTTTCTTGATTTCTCACTAAATTTTTGTTACTCATGTAAGAAAACTTATTTTTCTTCTTGAAATAACTTGAATGTACATTAAAGGAGTTTGCCAAACTCACTAAATTAGGAGAAGCTATGGACACCCTTGAGAGCAGAGGGGCCTTAAAGAGAGTTCTGGATATCATCAACAATATGAAATTTATCATGAACAGGCACCATGGGACAGGGTAATCCAGATTTTACACACTAATCGGGTGATAAAAGGCTGGAGAGCAGTCCTGCAGAAACTGATCTATGGGTTTGTGTTGATGACAAATTTAACATGAGTCAGCAGTGCCCTGGCAGACAGCAGGGCCAACCGTGTCCTGGGATGCATCAGGCACAGCATCGCCAGCCAGGCAAGGGAGGGGAATGTTCTCCTCTGCTCTGCACTGATGTGGCACCACCTCAATTACCGTGTGCAGTTTGGGGTGCCTCAGTGTAAGAAGAAAATCAAACTATTAGAGTGTGTCAAGAAGAGGGCAACCAAGATATTGAAAGGCCTCAAAGGCAAGACTTTTAAGGGGTGGCTGAGGTCACTTGGTTTGTGCAGCTTGCAGAAGTGAAGACTGAGAGGTGACCTCGTCACAGTCTACAATTCCTCAAGGTGGGCAGCAGAGGAAGTGGAGGAGGAAGAGGTGTTTATCTCCTCTCTCTGGAGAGCAACAATAGAACACAAGGAAATGGAATGAAGTTGTGTCAGTAGAAGTTCAGATTAAACATTAGAAAAAGGTTCATCACTGAGAGGATGGTCAGTCACTGTCTCCACAAGGAACAGGCTCCCCAAGGAAGGGGTCATGGCACAAATCTTGTAAGAGTTCAAGGAACATCTGGATGATGCTGTTAGTCATATGGTCCCTTCCAACAAGAGATAGTCTGTGAGTCTATGATACTATGAATCAAGGAAAGGGAACTGATGGAAAAAGCAGACCAAATTAAGAAATTAAGAGGCAGTAATATTTTTCTTATAGAATTTGTTTATTAGATTGAGGAAATTATTGTGATTTGAAGCCAAGGTGCTTCATAGAACATGTATTTGGACAATTTTTGTTTTGATTGGTCATAGAATTAAAATTCTTTTAATGTCATTAACTGATTAAACCAGTGATTAAATCTGTGTTCAAACTACAGAAAAATAAATAAGTGAAGAATTCTTAAATATTGGAGATTTTCTCAGGTGTTGATTGTTTAGTTTCACTGTGTTTTTTTAGGAATGTTATAAATATTTTTAGAACCCAGATGCCTGTTAAAAGTAAGATTAGAGATGAACTACAACATACAGGGGTATGCTTAACAAAATTATCCCTCAACAAAAAACATACCAACCACCTGCCTTAAAAACTCTTGCTGGTTTCAGGCAACTGTTCCACCCAAAGCTAGAAGCTGTGTTCAGCTTCTGGGTTAGAGGCTGGCCCTATCCTGTGTCTTCTTGCAGTGCCTTTAGAAGTCATTCAATCACTGGTGTCAGTCTTTCAGTCCACCACTTCCACAGTATCCTCCTGTTTTGATTTCCAACATTCTTATGGCCTATTTCTTTTTTCTACTGTGTGTGAGTGGAAACAAGGCAGATTCCCTAAAGACTACTGGACATTAAGGAAACACAATATGAACAAAGTAATAGAGATTGAAGAGCTGTGGCATAACCATTAGGTAGCTTAGGGCTTAAGAGGTCTCAAAGCCTAGTTCTCATCTCTATCTTAGAGGCCTGTACCCTGTTACCAGCTCTGAAGGACAATTGTGATGCATTCTCTAGTGTGCCATTTTAAAGAGAAAGGGAGTCATGCATTCCTTCTCGCGATATGGAAATTTAAACTTCCTGGATAGTTGGAAAATACAACATGCTCTAGACAGGTGACTGCTATGGATTGGGATCCTGGACTATGTGGTCAGTGTGAGTGAATGACCACAGGACCTGTTCTGTTGACTTTCACTAAGGTTGTATTGGATAACATGAAAATTTCAATGTAAGAACCCTCTATTAGATGAGATGTTAGTAAACATCTTAAACATCTTCATCCTACATATATATATATATATATTTATATATATAATATATTAGTATATATATTAGGTGTGTATATACATATATCAGGTACATATATGTCTTAAAAGTTCAGATGATAAAGTGGAAAGGAAGAAACATGTGAGAAACAAAATTAAAATCATGGAAGATTTATTATCAGATCTTTCTTCATTTTACTTTCCATAAAAAATTTGCATATATGAGGAAAAACAAGAGAGGGAAGACAGAAAAAGCATGAGTAAGCAAGAGCAGGTCAACAAAAATGACAAAGATTCCAATTATTGTTATTAGTAGTGTCATTAATAACCCACTGCAGCCATGGAATCTTAATATGTTCCTACATCCCATGACAAGTAATCGTGTCCACCCAGAAAAACTGATTTTGTTTTCAAAATTTTGTAAGAAAAATTGACATCTATTGTTTTCTTTCTGCAAAGTTATACAGCCAATCTGTAAAACAATTTACACTTTTAAAATTGTATTATATTACCTCAGATTCAATTTTAAAGCAAAATAAGGGGTTTCTTACATAATGTGTTATTTAAAGGAACTTCAAAGGACATGATTAAAGGACAGGCTATGCTATAATACTTGGTAGCAATTTAGCATTTATTCTGATGGGTAATTTCTGGTGTTCTTTCCAGTCAGAGATCAGTTATACAGGACCGTGCAGACTTTCCCCAAGAGCAGCAAAATTAAAGGAATATAAAAACAAATATACTAATGAGGAATTATTTAGATCTAGAAAGTTATATCTTCTAATTTTAAAAATATTTATGAGCTAAGCAAGGCTTTGGAATACTTTGTGGTTGTTTTTTTTTCATGTCACAATAAAGGTAGGGATAGAACTGAGACATTTGAATATATTTTTAGCTTTGAGTGTTTAAGAAAGTAACAGCATATGCATTAGTTATTCCATTCAATAACTATAGACATTCTGCTTTAAAAAAACCCCCATTGTAGCATTCACAACGAAAATAATCAAGAAGAGAGGTGACATTTTGCACTCTGTTCTCTTCCTGAGTTGTTATATGACCTTCGGAGATGAAGATACTTAACTTTCCTGAACCTCTGTTTACTCTCCATCACACTGAAAAATATCATAATTCTAGTTATATTAAAATCTCTGCAACAACTGGCCTTAATCCCATGAAATTAATGTAATGAAATTATTCTCCTGCTTGAAGATAAACGTATACTAAAAGCATATGAAGATTGAGGCATATGAAAGGTGTAGGGTCATGTCATAAAGAAATGTAGAATGTTCCATAGAAAACTTTTACAAATAGATGTTAATAGTAATCAGTGTGAAGTAGAAACAAATTTGTCATCCATCATAAATTAATGTTTCAGAGGGAACAGCTCTGAGCAGATTCAGCTCAATTTTGGGAGGCAAAGCACCTTCAGCAGTTAGGCACCACTAAACTTTCATATGCAACATGCATAACTCTAAGCTTCCCTAAAAATAATTCCCTAAATATATATCTTTGAATGTTTTACAACATAAAACATTCATGTATCTGCCTATCCATAACTGTATCACTTAATTGCAATTTATCGTTGGAGTCGTTTTCATGTTCTGAAATCAAGGGAGTGTACGTATCTCCAAGTAGAGAAAAAAAAAAAGTCTGGTTGATTCAACACTCCTTTCCAGGCTTTGACAATTTTTGACAATTGCACTTTAATCACATTTTGTCAAAGCAGATTCAACAGTTTTTGAAAGTCACTAACATTTTTTTTTCTAGATGCTGTGCCAAAATAACCATGCCAAATTTCAAGACTTTGATGTTTCAGTTTAAAGTTTTTTGCTGAATCAGGCTATAAATGACAGACTTTTAAAAAATATTTTTTTGCACTCATCACAAGACTCAATTTCTAGTGCTTCTGGGATTTTCAAGCCCTTGCTGTCTTAGAAAAAAAAGTTAGCACTTGCAAAATATTCTTCACATGTGGATATCCATCATAAGTTCAACAAATTCAGTTGTTTGCAAAGATGTGGAAATATAGAGACTTAGGACAGGGTACCATAATTATTCCTAGTAAATTTTTTGTCCTGATCCTGTAAGTTTCCTTTCATGATTTTCAAATGTATCTAACAACATATAGATGGCTCAAGTAAGAGGTTCATTATACTGCAATTATTCTCCTTCAAAATAATCAGCTTTGTCCTTTTTTTCTTTTTTTTTCTTTTTCTTTCTTTCTTTCTTTCTTTCTTTCTTTCTTTCTTTCTTTCTTTCTTTCTTTCTTGACCTTGATTCTGATTTTTGAATATTTTGCCATTTTGGAAAAGGAGCACACAAGGTAAAAAGGAAGCGTTTATTTAGCTGGATGGACAGACTTAGGATAATTTACTGCCAAGTTTAGTTAATTTAACTAACTTAGCTAACCTTATTACTGATTTAACATCTTTTTAAAATCAGAACCTTCTTTTACTTGGCAAGGAGAGCACATAGTTAAAATACAGTTCCAAAGCAGGGAGTTTAACTTCATTTTAATGGGATTATTCACTGCTACTTGCCAATATGAATAACATTTTCACAAACTGGTCCAATGCAAATAAAACGTGGCTGGGAACTAGGTGGAAAAATGTGTTCACAGATAATCTCATCAACCATATGCACATTCATGGAAATAACATGGGGTTTAGGTGGTTTTTTACCACTTTTTTTTTTTTTTTTGAGTATGCAATGATTCACAGATAGCAAAAGCCACTAGGTGGCATTTGTGATTTATTAGGCTGGAAGTAGTGGTTTAAATATTCCATCTAATCCTTGGTTTCAAGAGAACAAGACATTTAACATTCCAAGGCATTTAATTCAAGGACCTCCCTCCATAATTAGATAAATGCATAGATTTTGCACTTCTGCTACATCACTTGGAAACTCACTTTCTGAAGTTTCCATTCAAACCCTAGATGTTCTTAGGCATGTATTCCCTGACCCCACAGCACCAGCTTTCGTAAGTGATTACTTGTCCACAATTAAGCTGTAAATAATGCAATCACTCCATTCTTGTCCTGTCACTCTAGTCCCAACCACAACAAATAGGGCTAATCACATACTTACTCAAGTGTGTAATTATTTACAGTTAAACTTCTGTCACTTTCACCCTGTTTGGAAACAGTAGAACACAACCTGTAATTAGCAAATGTTGCTGCAGGCACTTTTACTTGGAAATAAGCCATGGATTCAGCACCTATGTGAGCAAAGAGGTAAACCCTTTGATCCAGGATTCTGGCATGAATTCTTCCCCTTGGGCTATTCTATTATCAGCCCCCAATAAGGCAGAGAGATCAATGAATTATTATTATGTCAAATAAGTCTCTTGATAAATCACTTGTCTTCTCTTTGTCAGAGAATTTATATGCATTTACATCATGTTTATATGCATGAATACGTATGTATGAGTATATATACCAATGTTATACCAATGTATATATATTAATGTGTATCTGAAGATGTAAGAATTAATCAGATTTTGATTTTCTTTGAAATGACAGTAAAAATCCTGGCATTCACAAATTAGATTGGATATAGGCCTTGACTTGTCACTCTTTTATATGGTTGCTGGTCACTTCTTTTCTTGGTTAGAACCAAGAACCTGTGATAAAAGGAATCATTCTTTTTTGAAATTCTTTCAAAGCATGATACTCAGCAAAACACAATTATATTAACAGGTGCAGAAACAACTGTATGTAAACATGCCACTGAAAAGACTGGTCATAAAGCAAATGCCTTTATGCCATACCCTGGTTTATTGTACTGAAACATTCCAACTCAGAAGTCATTGTCTCATAACAAATTGAGCACATCACACATGTAACATTAAACCGTATGTGCCCTCATTTCATACTGAGTCAGGTTCTGTCACATGCACTCAGCTTGAGCTGTTCCTTACTCTATCCCAAGGGCTGGTAAGGAACTATTCAGCCTGAACAAGGAGGCAGAATTCGTCCCATGGAGAAAATTGGAAAATTAGAAAGAACTCATTTGCCACCTGCCCTTAGAAGTAATTCCAGAAGCAGATGGAATATGAGATTAAAAACAGGACCTGTTTTTTGCTTACTGGCACATAAGCAGATCATTTAGAAGAAAGACTGGGTAAGAACCAGCACAGAAAATAATTGTCCTAACACTTGTTATCAGTTTATCAAAGCCAGCAGACAGTTCATTTCTTCCTTCCCTTGTCCTGTTCCCTGTTTCGTCCTCAATACGCCTATAGCTCATTTTGTAACTGTTCTCATAGACAAAAGTTGTTTTACACCCAGAAATCAGGGTGAGTTCACAAAAGATAACACAGACTTTTAATAAACCTTTTTGAGGGAAGACACTGGATTTGAAATTCTTTATTAAATTCTTCAATACATGCTTTGGACACTATCAGAGGTGGAATTACTCCCTGCATGTGACCCTGCTTGTTTTGAGTCAAACAGGTGTTTTTACTGGTGTAGGTCAGTGTAAGGAGGTGAGGGGTTTAGTTTAGAATGTTTCAGTTGACACTGGATGAAAGGAACAAAGAGAGTCATAACACAAGTTATCAAGGCACTTTTGTGATGTGAATAGTCAGAGTTGTATACTATAAAACTGGAAATCATGAAAATTAATTATTCAGTGTGCCTACCAGTCAGTCTGTAGAAAGGAAAATTCTGAGGATTTCCTTCCTCGTCCTTAACGATTTCTGGCAAACAGGTTTCAATAAAATGCCCGGGTATCCAATTACCATGGAAACAGTCATACTGGATGGAGTCTGTGGCACATAGCTAGTTAGTAGTCAGTTGCTGTTGAATTACAGTGATATGAAATTGCTATAGTCTCAAGATACTTTTTGAAATGGCAGTAGCTGCCTCCCAGTATAATGACTTACTTGAACAGTCTATATCAGCCAGAACAAAATGCTCAGTAAAGGTTTCCAAGTTGACAGATATTCTGTTAGGGAGCTATTATTTGCTGTCAATATGATGCAGGGAGAATGCAGACATGCTGGCCTTTGTTTACTTTTTTAGCTGCCTGCTAAGACCATGACCTTTTGCTGCTGATGGTATACATATGTTGAACATTGTTTAAACTGTCTTCCCACCACTGACAAACATAACCCGCCAGATTACATTATGCAAATTAGTTGCAAGGGAAATAAAATAGAATTTTATATTTTTCTACCTAGTAATGCTTCCCACATCTTTGTATTTATGACACTTTAAAAAATAAGTAATCCTCGGAGGAAAGTGAGCGATTCATATAGTTACTGCATATAATTCTTCCACAACACCAGAAAATCTGTCAAACTGTCATTTCAAGCTGCCATCTCAGAAGCTGCCCTTCAGAGTCTTAATTTCCCTTTCCTTCCCCTTCTCACCCCACTAGGATTATTTACAAGACTCTGGCAACCACATCTGAAATCAGCCCTTGTCAGATTATTAAAGATTTGTAAACTGCATGAGAGAGTAAACTACAAGATGTGCTGATGAGGAGTTGGGTGTATCAGTAATGAACACAGTCAGTTTCTTGTTATAATTTGAGGGTAGTATATGTTTCAAGGATTTACCCGCACACTAAGCTTTTTTCCCTGGTGAACCAGCTGCTGATTCTATTCTCTTTCCACAGTGTATAAAACACATCCTTGTGTCACCAGCATGAACTGGAAACAAAGTGCATTAGGATTTTTTCTTTACTATTCAGTATTCTGAATATATAAAAAAAATATGTTTGAGTTGCAGTAAGTTATCAGAAATGCAAAATATATGCAACAAAATGCATTGTATTAACTAGCTTTTCTCTCTCCTAAGCTATGTGTTTCATGGAGAAGGTCAAGTTTTCTGTTCACAGTTCATTAAAAAAATTTGCTCAGTTTTTGTTCACTGACATGTGAGATTTTGACTCTTTAAGTTCAAAGTGATACTTAATTTTCTTACAAATCCACATGATTTTTTTTGTCTAAAAGCATGTAAAACTGAACTAATGACATCTTTATGTTTGCAATCCATCACGCTGAAAACCAAGTCTAAGAAATTGATACATGCAGTATGCTGAAGGGCTCAACAATGTAAATGTTACACATCCAAATCTGCAGAGATTTGGAGTGACTTGTTAGAAGCTGTTATGAATTACAAAATGTCTTTCTAAATCAGGAAGGTTGTCACAATATTTGAGTTTTTTAAACTTTCCTATGTTAAAAACTACAGAAACACAGATACAATATATGCCTCAAGATAAGTCTTAATCTGACTGCTGTTTTCTTAGCCCTGAATTTATTGAAAGAATTTACATTATCCAGAATATGGATTATATGGATGGTCCTCCACAGCTGAAGGTAAAAAAAAAAAAAAAAAGGACACGGCTTCAGAATTAAGAAAATAAATCATAAAATGTGATTAGGATGAAAATTCGGAAACACCTAACATGGCTGCAGTTTTTGAATAACATTCCAAGGTGAAGTTAAAAAGTTAACACACATGAAAGCTTTCTGCCTTTTTTTCAGTAGAGGGAAGAACATATTCTACATGATATCTGTTGCTTATCATTTCTAGAGAAGGCAAGGAATTTGGTCATTAGTCACTTGTAGCTAGGTGAACTAAATCCACCCAATTTATATTTTTTTGCAATGTAAGAAATTCCATACCAAAATACATTTTATTCATTCTCATTATTTTTAGGGACCAGATTTCCTGATCATTTATTCATGTTACAGTTGTGAGTCTGCTTCTGCACAATCAAGTTCGCCTCATAGTCAAATTCACAAATGAAGAACTCAGCACTTGGTAAAATCTGGATGCTTGGCGTCTGGCATATACTTTCTGGAGCTGTAGTTTGAAACTTTAGGGAGCTAGTTAATCTGTGGCTGAGTCATTGAACTCTAGGTAATACTAAACATCCACATATGGATGTGGTTTGCAAAGGTTTGAGTCTCATAACTTTTCAGGTCCAGCTAACAGTTTGAAAAGTAGTCCAAGTTACCTCAGGGGGGTCTACTTTAAAAATAAGATGATTTTTCTTGGAGTTTCTTGCTACAGAATCTCAGATGTTGGTCAGCCTTAGGTGATCTCACAAAGTCTGAGGGGACAAAAATACAGGCAAAGGAAAGAAGGCAGGAATTCCTAAAAATTGGATAGTTAGAAAAACATTCTCTGAAGAACTCTGTCATGGAATGCTATAAAATACTGAGATTTTCTTATGTAACAATTGCTGCATGATTGTGGAAAAAGGGTAACTCCTCAATTTGAAGCAAAAAATGGCTGATGGGTTTTTTTAAAGATTTTTCTCTGAAGTTCTTATTGATTGTCACTGCTGAAATAATACAACAGCATGTGTCAAGATATAAACTAACTTCATGTTGTATCTTCCCCATGGCACAGGACTATATATATCCTATACCATATGTGCACAAAGTGAGTATGACACTTATTGAAGTTGAACAAATAAATACTCATGAATTTATGTTATTTATTGTACAATTTATGGCTGGCATGGCAACTTTCAGTTCCTTTCTCTCTGCTATTAATTTTTTGTACTATTATTCATTTAAATAGTTTCTCCTGAAAATGCAGCAGAAATTAAATGTCTATCCACATTCATTCTAAATGAATTAATTCTGTTTAATGTGACTCAAATGAATACAAAAGGTATTAATCATCATTAGAAAAATACTGAAATGCTTTACCCTTTAAGCTTTAATATACTGCTAGGTTGTATGACATTAGATATGAACCCATAGTTAAGCCCCTAGATGCAAGGATTTGGGAAGTATTGGGAGGTGTCTACATCTGTAACTAGACTGGGGAATTTTGCTCTCATCTCCCTTTGAAAGTGATACTTATTATGCATGCTCTTTTGAGTTCTTAATGTTTTTAATTGGTATGTTTTCTCATAGCTTTTAACCACTCTCTTGAGTCAGAGGCCAGAAAGGAGTTATGTCTGCATATGCCTGTTTGGACACATGCACTCTGGTACAAAAAAAGGGATACGGTGGGCAAGACGTGAGGGTGGAGAGAGATGTGAATAATAAGTGCTTCTTCCGTAAGTGAAATACAGAAATTTTTCTGTATTATTTCATAAAGTGTCTCCACAGGTTTTCTTTCCAGTTATCAGTTCAAGTTAATGATGTTTGCTAAATTCTTAGCCAAGGTACCTTTGCTTATCAGAGGACAGAAAAAGATAAGTTTCTAACAATTTAAATGTCTGGAGAACTGGTTTCAAAATAAAGTACACATAGCCCTCTATTTATTTCCCTCTAATTTTTTATCACTGCCATCCCCCTGCTATTCTCTGACATTGCAGTACTAGATAATATTGTGAACTACTGAGAAGACAGAACCACAATAATGCAGGATAAGTCAGCCTGGAAGGGACCTTATGTAGGTCCTGCCAAAGTTAAAACAGTCACAAGGCCAGACAAAGTTCCTCAGCACATCAGGTCCTGAAAACCTTCAAGATCAGACACTTCATGACTGTTGTGGGCAATCTGCTGCACTGCTTGACAGTCCTGATGAAGAAATGTTTCCCTCATATACATTTGTACTCCTGCCATAAACCAATGTGAAGAGACTGACTCAGGTTTTGTGATGACCTCCTCACAGGTATCACCACTCTCTTATGTGCCACCTGGCACCTTCCCTCCTCTGGGCTGGACAAACCTAATTCCTCCTCTACTTTGTCACCATGCTTTAACCAGTTCGCCCTTCCTCAGTTACTGCTTTTGGCCATTAATCTTACTGGTTTCAGGAAAACTGGATGAATGTCTTCCAGCAAAGATTCCATTCTGGGGAACAAAACCAGTGTGTGGTGGGGTACAAACACGTGCAGAAATTTGCCTAGTCCTGTTCTGCTGATAATTTCATGTAGAATGAGCTACTTCTAAACACCAAAGTACAGACATTTACAAGTAAGCAAAAGGGAAGTCAGTGCTTATGCACTACCATATTTTTGAGTACAGAAAGACTGCTTCTTCTTTCAGAAGTGCTTGAAAGAAGAAATAGCCATTGGTAGACACAAGTGGCCAGTGCCTGCACTAAATATTGCAACAGATGTATGACAGGGAAAAGTCATGTCAGAGGGGGGTTTTACTGTATCCTTTAGTGGAATGTTTGGTTTTTGTCTTTTGAAGGTAGTCTGTCTCTTCTTATCTAGTTCCAATTTCCTGGAAGGAAATGTACAAATCTGTCCTACCAGAAAAGATCCATCTTTGAATTCCAAAGTTCAGTGAAATAGTTAATGCCTTTACCCCAGATTCAGATTTTTGTTCTAACTATTCTCAACTTAATGCTTCTGCTCGGGAACCACAATTTTCTTGCAAATTGCCTTATAGAATTATAACGTAAACTTACACAGTGAAGTAAAATTATCACTTCAAAATGTGGAATAACTGAAAAGAAGGGCTGTTATGTGATCATAAGAAAACTGAGGAAGATTCTTCATCATTTTCAGTAAACTGCTGCTTATTTTGAAAGCAAGATTAAGAGGAGAGCATTAATACCAGCAAAACTGAAATGTCTGTGATCTGATGAGTGATAATTTTTCTGCATGTGAATAATCCCAGTAGTAACATCACACTAGGTTTGTCCTTTGCATACATAGTTTAAATAAGGACCTCTGGTCTGCTAGACCTTGCTTACCACCAAATAAGTGAGGTACTGCTTTGAAGGTCAGTTCTAGTATCTGCATAAACATTCCAGCATGTAAAAACCTCCTAACAACCAGATGATGCTTTCAACATGTGATCTGCTCTGTATAACACTGTCATCATGGGAAACAGTTGAATACCAATTTATCTGCAGCTTTGCTGAAAGGTTTATAGCACAGTGAGTGGTAATCACATTAGCTGCCTTTATCACTTGGACTGTACATCACATTAACATAATACAATTTTATAGCTTTAAGAAATATTAAACTGAAATGAAGGCAAGCAGCGCTTCAGTAATGGATTTACAACATCTCTTATCCCTACTCAGCTACAATGTCTATAATCAGAGAGAATAGTATTTGAACTTCTTTAGAAAGAGCTGTTCATTTCAAACATTGTGTTATTCTGCTAAAGAGTTGCAATCTAATTGGTTTGTTGAGAGATGCAGAGTGCTTTTGTCCTTAATCCTGATTTTAAATTGCTCTGATTTTTTATTCTTGTATATATCCATAAGAGAGAGCCACATGCATACGCACATACTTCTGTAAGAGATTTTGAGAAAGAAAAATCTCTTCACTACAAGGAGACCACTGAAACTCGGTTAAGATGAATAAGTAATTTGCCTTGAGTCTTCTAAAAATCTCTGATTTTCCTCTAAGTATCTGAAGTAGCTTTGGTTTGTCTGGCAGGGAACATCAATAAGTTAAATAAACAGCAAAAGGAATCTAATTAATCTTCTTCTCACCCAAATCATCTCCCTGAAGTAAGGGAAAAGAACACAGCAAACAAAAACAACTGTTCCTGTTCTAAAGAGAGTTTGAATGAGTAATAGTAGAAGCATATTTTCCTTGTTCCCACGCTCTGACAGAGGCATGAAACTTGAAAATAAAAACCAAAGGCATTACTGAATTAATCTTCATATACTTAGTCCCTTATATATTTTTTTTGCCAATCTCAGTAAAAATACTTACTAGTAATAGCCAGACACTGAAATTGGTCTACAAATAGTTCACAATAATACTTATATTTCCTGTCATCCTTCCTCAATAGTCCACTGTTTGTTTCAGGACTGTCAGTGTTCCTAAGCCTTCATTTAAAGTTATATTCAACCTTTTCATTTGGTAAAGATCTGACCCACAGCTCACTAGCTCTGGTGAAAATACAGAAGGAATCTAGAGTCTGTTCTAAGTCCCATGCATCCTTTTATCATCCTCACCATATTGTTTTGGTTTTTTGGGACACAGGAGGCATTTACAGTTACAAGCCCTGATTATTCAGGCCAAACATTTCCATATTGACTTAAGACTTGGGACCAGGGTCTCACACTAAAGGAGTTTCCCACACTTAATCTTCATGCCAGATATCCTTAGAAGTCACAGTATGCTGCTTGTGAGATTTATGTGTAGGAGAGGCCTCGAAGTCCTTGTGTAATTCAGGTGAAGTTTTATTGGTTTTTTTCTCCATTAGCAACCATTACATTTTTCTGTAACTGGCTTCCAGGGAAAAAATTGAGAATTAACCTTTTTAAGCATGACATATGTAATTTTTTCCCATGTAAATCACTGGTCCATCATCCTTTTTTATAAATTAGTTGCATTACAGCTGATTTGCATTTTCCCAAGTTTAAAAATATATACAGTGGAATTATACTAAGAAAGGAAGAAAGGAGAAGACATTTTCTGATTTCTTTGCCTGTTCATGACCTGTTTAAGCTCTTTATGACAGTGGCATCGTTTGTTCATGCAATTTGACTTGTTCTGGAGAATTTGCAACAGGGATCAACCACACAAAGGTATATTTATTGAGAGGCTGATAATCCTGCCAACCTTGTGGCTCTCCCAAATACTCCACCTCAATTTCCAAATATATAGAGTTGCACAAAGAGTCAGAGATGAATTGGCAACCCCACTGGAATGAACAAGTTTACTTTCTTGTTCAGTATTTAATATTTATTCGACTTTAAGAGAAATATGGGAACTTTCCTGTCTCTTCACCACAGGATTTATAGCTTCCTTGCTTGCATGATTGTCTAACGGTATTCAAAGGTGACTTTTTGGGAATTCTTGTGTTGAACCTTTTCCTACTGAAGTAAAAATTGTTAAACATCTGTCAAGCATGTACCTGTGTTTATTATTTTATCCCATCTATGGTTGGTTGGGATTTTTCATTCAACTACTGTCTCTTCCCAATATCCTCTCAGCTTTAGAGTTTATTTATTATGGTGAAAGAAAAGTAAATGTCTTTAAAAAGCCTCATAAGAGTGGAGCATGATTATATAAGATTATCATCATCTTCCCTGTAGATGAACCTGTGGAGCACATTTATTTATTTGAAATTCAAATCTTTATATATACACACACCTATATATATTGCATTTCCCTTATGTATTCAATGTTATTATGTGCTTCTTTCCTTTTTGTGCATAAAGAAAACACATGGTCTTGAGGCTAAAATTTAACTTAAAAATAAACATCAATTTATTGCTAGTTTCAGTTCAGATACTGACTGCAGCAAGTGTGTTGCACCTTTCTTGTACCTCAGATTATCTAGATAGGAAATATAGATGAAATGTTGTTAAAGTTTCCTCTTGGGGCTATACAGAGACTTGTTATCTTCAGGAGATAGGCAAGAGATGCATGCATTATTATCAGCATTGGAATAAATCCACTAACTTCTTAGATGCAAAGTATACTGGGATATCTCCAATTCAGTGCATCTGGTAAAAAGGGGCACATTTCTTGAAGAATCTCTGCTTAGACTTTGTGTGGTTAAATGTTACAACATTTATTACTTCCTAGTTCCAGAAGTCAGCAGTTGAAAGCTGTGATTCACAGAGGAAAACGCCTCTGACCTCCTGTAATGGATGGCCGGCTCCCCTTTTGTCTCTGGGAGGGAGACGTGGTGGGGCACTGAATATTTTGATAGTTAATGTATTTGCTATTTAAAAACCAATTTGGACATTAAAAGAAATCTTCATGTAACAGATTTCATTCATCTGCCTAACACAGTAAGCTTTGATTTAGGCAATCAAGATTTTCTTTAATTGTGTACACTGTTTTTCATTCAGTCAATGAGTTGTCAGCTTTTCATGTATTTTTAAAGCCTCACAAGTAGATGAACTGAAGTGCTGTTAATTATCAATTAAATTTTCTCAGAGTAGATTGTAAAAAGTTCAGATGAACCCAATTAGGAAGAATGCAGCTTCCTTCTGCACCTCTAGGCTCAATTATTTTAAAGTATATGATAGCACAGGAAAATAATCAAACTTTTCCTATCAATTATAAATGTGCTTCTTAAATGAGATGCTAAAAAGTCAGAAATGCATAATTCAAAAGTGAAATTGATAGAAATACATTACTCTTTGTTTGGATTTTTAGTACCTGCATGGTCAAATGCTATTTTTACAGAAGAGTTGACCTTGTAGATTTGTAGCCCTTTTTTATCTGTGATATTTTTGGTTTAAAAATTCTTCTACTACTGGATGCTTGCTATAAATGCTGCACTTCTGCTAGCCAGTTCTAATCATGGTAGTATAAATTTGGACGTTTATTTTGCTAGTTGAATACTCAGGTCTCTCAGTTTCATAGGAACCTGCAAAATTTCCACTGTTCCATCGTGTCTTTTCCTTTACCTCACTTGATCAATAACTTTCCCCAGCATCATAAATGTACTTGATGTGCAGAAGATCATGCTGACCCAAGTTTATTATCTCAGCACATTAAGCTACTGAAATAAGATGGTAAAATTCATTTCAAGAGAAGCTTAACAAGGAGTGTGTAAATATTCTGGCCTAAAAAAATAGATTTTCTGAAAAGAGGTGCTCAAAGAAATGAAGGATGTGCGGTGATCAGGATCTTTGTCTTTGCTAAGAGACATGAGAGAGAAATCTATTCAAAACTGGATTCGATCCCTATTTTGTCTTAAAGCCAAAGAAATGGACAACTTTGGATAGGACTGAAACTCCCCAGCCCCTTTTACTGGTCTTGACTGAAATAGCAACCATCTTATATCTGGGCTTTGTCTCTGCTAGCTGTAATGAAAAGCCATTCAAATACCACACTGACAGATGAAAGCATAAAGTGGTAGGATTCAGTGTATTCATGAGCAGTTTGAAATCCTTTATTCTTTAGTTTAATATTATTTATCTCTCCCCCATTCTGTTTAACTCACATTTGTATTTACAAATAATATTCTTCTCTTAAGACTTTCTATTCCCTTGATTATCCCACTAACACTCACCTTTACCCATGCAGATTGAAGGGTTTTTTTCCTTTTAATACGGGTGATCCGAGTAGCTTACCATATTTCAGAGAAGTGATGTGCAGAGTGACACTAACATTTCACCTTTTGTACTGGAGGCACATCTCCTTGCAAATTCTAGAATCACACTTACCTTTCTCTCAGCTGGTTTCTCTTTGTGACTTCTTCTGATCCACTTATAAGGCTAGCTTCTTTTTCATTCACTTCTGGCGGATGATCTTCCAGTTTATGACAAATTCTTGGTTCAACTCCTAACTGTGCACCATTGAGTATATGGTGCTGTTACATTTAATCCTATTTCCATTACTCAACTCCTATAGTCATTCATTTCTTGCATGTTTTCAGGAAGCAGATTCGGGCAAGGATTTATCAGTCTCTTTTGTAGTTCTGTTGATGTCTTGTTGTTCCTAGACCTGCATCAGATTTATCTTTTAATGAAAGTCATAAGCCTAACTCATCTCTCTTACATTCTGTTCCCAAGGGCCTGCTTCTTATAAGCTTCCCACTCTTTTTGTCACTCCCTATATTTTTTTTAAATTTAGATTCTTTTGCATTAAACATAACAGTTTTATTCCTAGAGACTTTACATTTGCTGACTGTAACTATTTGGATCAGCTTTCAGTTTGATGTTTATACCGTACTGTGAACAACAGATATTTATTTATGATAGGAGTATACATGACAAAAGAAATATTTTAAAAAAATATTGTCCAACCACATGCAAAATCCCCTCAGCAAAATAACAGAGTACTAAGTCTAAACTATGCAGAGTACATCTGTCTTATTCTAAATAAACACTATCATACAAATTGTTTCAACAAAACTTGGTCTGATGCATCAGCCTTGAGATGCTGGATATTTCGATGCTCACTGCCTATAGCTATAATATCAAGGAAAATGGTCATTAGTGGAGTGGGGTTGGTCTCAGCTTTGAATTCCATTTTATGACAAGAAAAATATTCTGGTTTTATTGTATTTTAAAACCTTTAAAGAGTGGTGGTGATTTAGATAAATAACTTTTCTGTGAGTATGGTTACTAGCGTCGCTCTTTATTGTGGCGCTAAAACACACTAGTTCCTCTTTAAAATGTTTTTTTTTACAGGACAGTAGTGGCATGTATATCCCTGAGTCAGATTCTGATGTACTCTGAACCATGAAAACATATCTGAGATAAGATGTAATTTCTAAGTATAAACCCTTGTAAACTCAGTCTTGTTATTCACAAAAAGATAACCATAAGACAAAAAGTATTAATGTCAGCTACAATCTTTCCTTCATCTCAGATAAAATTAAAAAATGAAAATAATAAAAAGGAGCATGAGTTTGAAAATTATCACTTCCTTTTGCTTTCATAAATCTGGATAAAATGTCTGGTTCTTCATTCCTTCTGGAGACTAATTTCTCTCAACCCCCATACCTCTTTCCAGCTTCTTACTAACCACACAAGAAGCAGCTGCATATTATGTACGAAGAAATGTTTTCAAAAGGGCATGGTTGTCTTGAAGCTCTGGTTTGTGTGGTTGGCCTTAGACATCTTTATATTTCAAGAAAGCTAGCATTTTTGCTCCAGCGGTTTTTGAAAGTCTGTCTCATGTGCCGTCACAAAAAGTGCATGCAAAAGTATCTTTTCTGCTTAATCTAATTATTCATTCAATTTATTAATGTATCGCCACTTTACTGTCTGCTCCCAGAAGTATGTATTTTCCAGAATCACATTACTCAACTTTCATCTCTACTCCTTACATTTGTGGGGAAGGAGCATATCAAAGTAATCAAAAACAAAAGAACCGCTCCACAAATTAGGTTTTAAAACCACACCTTATTGTGCTTAGACTTTATTTATAATGCTTGGAAACTAAAGGTTTGAGGAAATTTGAAAAAAAAATATTAAGTACAGCTAATAATGGTAAGTAATCATTGTATCTAAGTGTACTCTTTCAATGTTTTCCTTGTTTAGTTTATCATTTAACTAGGATTTGGAACAGAAAGATAATCCAAACTCAGTGGTTTTACCTATAAATTATGTAACTGTATTTTTCTAAAATTAAATAAAAAAATCTGAAGAAATTTAGTCCACCTAGGAATAAACAATATTCTGATACCACAAACACCCAAAACTAATTTTATATTTTTTTCAAAAGAAGTTGCTTTCATTCTGCTGTTCTTCCTTAAGTTGTTCAAGTTCATGTGCATTCTGAGCAAATTGTCTCTATAGTCATATTTTTTCTACCCACAGATAATGCATCACCATAACAACTCTCTTTTTGTGCTGCCCTGAGTAAATCTGCTCCCACGATTCCCCTTGACTGAGCTATGTTTCCCATCTATCAAGCCTATACAATTTTTACAGTGGCAACTCAGCCTTACTGTGTTTGTACCAGTGTTCAGAAAGGACGTCTAATCTCAGTGTGGAGTACCATTTTACAACCAAGTGAAAAATTACATCATAGTGCTGTGGAAATTTAGATCAGAATTAGGACTTCTACTTGCAGAAAAGTGAGTGCTAAGACATCTGGACTGGAGTCTTTCATGTCGTTACTTTAAACATTACTTTACATGTACTTTGTGTTTCAGTAGTTGGCTCAAGCCCATGCAAATATCTAACCACTTAAATAGGCAATTTATAGATAATTAGTACTGAACCTGTTTAAATTCTGAAAGCACTTATTTACTTCCTTCTGAGACCATAACATTGGTAATTTCTGAAGATGCCTGTGTTTTGTTTATTTTAATTTTTAGGCTCTGTAGACATCTAGATTTTGGCCAAGAGTTGCTCATGTGCCCATATTTTTTGCACCTAGGTGCACCCCAGAAGCTTGCTTTCTCTCTGATGCGTGGCCCCTATCATCTGAGTTCATATTCCCTTATCTCACATCTGGAACTCATTTGAAAATTGCATTGTGGACACGCATCTTAAAAAGAGAACAGGAAGTGAGATTAAATTTATTCTTTGTTTTATAAATTAACTCAACTGTTAATGGACTCAGCCAAGTAGTAAAAATCTAGGGTTTGTGTCATCCTTTGCTTTTTAAATTTTTTTTCAAGTGACTGCTAGTCATGAAATGATAGCAAAAGGTACTAGTGAAAAGTACTTTAAATTTCTTTTGAAGTTGCTCTATTTCGCACAGTATAATTAAATGCTTGCTGGGTCAAAGGAAAAAAAATAGAGTAAGTAAAGCAACCACTAGGGAGAGACGTAAGAACTGAGTATTAATGTCATTGAACCCCTTACATAATAACTTTTAATACTAAATACAGCAGGGCAGTTCCTATCCTAGAATGCTCACTACTGTGTTAGTTAGTGATATTTGCTTAGAACATGGATGAGCTTTCAAATTTCAGCAGGCACTGAAACAGGTGCTTTAATCCCTATGTTACTACATTAGAAACTGTGAGTATCAGAAAGTAGGTGATATATTTCTTGACAGCTCTATGAGACAAGATTATGACAAGTGAATACCTTCTGGAAGTAGTTGAAATTGTGACACACGTATCCATTCAGACCTAAAGTGAGGCAACTGAAAATATGCTTTTCCATGAGACTGGAAAGATGTTCTTCCATGTGGGCTCTCTTTCTGGCTAGTCTAAACATGCCCATGATCTTTATGCTGGTTTGTGCAGATTTCTTTCTAAAATAGCTAAATTTGCACTGTAAAAAGAAACTAGATACTTAACTTCAGGCTGTCAAAGTCACTCAGACAGCTATACTGTTGTGTAGAAGACAACTAAAGTATCAGAGGACTGCTTCTTCCTTTCTATTGTGTGTCTTGAATTATGCAGGCAATTTATATGTCACATAAAGGATTTCAATGCAAGCTTCTAAAGGTATTTGAGTTGTATTTAGTTAGTTGTTCTTCTTTCCAGCTTCTTCTTCAGTAAATGCTGGCCATCTGTATATTGGAATGCTGCCTCTAAAATGGTTAAGATTGAATTAAGCTTATGTTTCTTATTGAAAGGAAAAAGTAAATTTAAAAAATCCAAGCAAACAAACAAAAAAAATTCACAAAACACTCAGGTAATATTTTACAACTATGAAGTCCAATGTGGACATATTTTCTGTGGGCGAAACTGCTAAACAACTCTACAGTAATTATTGCTAGATAATGAACATTTAATCTAGAGAAGTTACTAATTTATTATTATTACTGCAATTGATTATCAAGACTATTCTAATTTCCTTGTAAATCTGTTTTTGTCATACATTGGCAAAATCGACCTTTTAAAATTTTGCTTATAACAAAACAATAAAAAACAAGTAAATCCAATATTAAATGTAATTTTAAATGGATTTTTGTTTTACATTTCAAATTCTCATTTTGCTACTGAATTTTAATTATTAATCCTAGCTTAATGATAAGAATTAAATGCCTTCAGCTCATCAGATTTAGATATTTCAAAATTTATACAAAAAAATAATCCAATTGCGGGGATAATGAACTACAATACTAAGAGGTGAAACAGCACTAAGAAATAAAACTGCACCATTAAAAGTTTTATCTCAACATGTAACTGAAGAAAAGACCACAGTGGCATTTGGGAGGGCTATAACTCAAGCAATAGTACAGAATGAAAGTTTGTAATTTATTAATAGAAAACTACACCATTCAGATTTGCCCAATAAATGTGTGAATCCAATACAAGTCTGAAAATAGACTGAAAATGTATTGGTGAGTCAAATACTGCTTTGCATTTTGAGCAAAACCTTGGTTTTCCTAAAAGATTTATTTGAGAACAAGACTAACAACTTTAGCAAGACTTGACAGCTCAAGTCCTTGAATCTTTCTGCCAAAGAAGAGCAATGAAGTAATGTTTTAAGTGTTCCAAATTAATATATAAAAAAAGCAAACCTCTTTATTAGAAATCGTACTTTCTGTTGATTTTCACAGGAGGCTAAACTAGCTAAAAGTTATCTGGAAAAGAGCATGACAATTTTTTGCTGATCCTTTCCTTCATGATACCAAGTGGAGGAGAGCGTAGGCAGGCAAAGGATCTGAGGTGCTGTGAACAGAAGGGACATAGCAATCAAGATACAAGGCTGAAGTGGGATCACCATAAGCACAGGGGTGTAAATAAAGAAGTGCTTGTGCCGCAGTCTTGTGAGGGAATGTCTTATTCTCTTCACAGGGAGTCAGCACACTTAAGTGCCCTCTGAATTGCCTACACTAACGCACTCAGTCTGGGAAGGAAACAGAAAGAATTAGAAGTCTTTGTGCAGTTACAGGAACACGACCTCTTTAAAACAATGGAGACGTGGTGGGATAGATCATACAACAGAGTGCTGCAAAACACGAACACAGGCCTCTTAAGAACCACAGGCTGGGAATGCAAGAGGGAGTTGTCCTATGTGTGAGAAACAAGCTGGAATGCATGGAGCTCCACCTTGTGATGAGTGATGAGCTGGGAGCTGCTGTGCTGGGAACTGGTGGGCAGATCAACATGGGTAGCTCCTAACAGGCAAGGAGTCGTTGAGACCTTTGTCAGACAACGTGAAGAAGTCTCATATTCCCAGTCGCTGGTTCTTATGCCTGACATGTCACTCTGACATCTGCTAGAAACACAACATAGCAAGGCAAAAGCAAACTAGGATGTTTCTCAACTGCACTAAGCACAGCTGTCTGACACAGGTGATCCAGGAATTAATAAGGAGTGGTGTACCTGATACTTACAAACAGGGAAAAAGTGGTCAGGGATGTGGAATTCAGAGACATCCTTTGACTGCAGTAACCATGGATAGTGGAAATCAGGATCCTAAGAGGCTGGACTAGAGCAAAAAGCAGAATCACCACCCTGGCCATCAGAAGCGCAGATTTTGGCCTGTTTCCTTTAATCAACAGAGACAAATGTGAAGTTCTGCACCTCGGGAAGAATAACCTCATGCAACATTGCCTTTTGGGGCCAATTGGCTGGAAAACAGTTTTGCAGAAAAAGAGAGAATCTGGTGGAAAACAAGTAGGGGCCAAAAATGTGCCCTCATGACAAAGCAGGCAAAGGAATCCTTGGCTGTAATTAGGAGTGTTGCCAGCAAGTGGAGAGAGGTGATTCTTCCCTGATATTCATCTGTGTCCAGTGCTGGGCTCCTCAGTACCAGAGAGAAATGGAGCTACTGGAGAGGTCCAAGTGAAGAGTTACAGAGGTGATTAAGGGACTGGAGCACCTTTCATATGAAGGCAGACTGAGAGAGCTGGGACTGTTTAGCCTGGAGGAGGGTTGGAGGGGGGACCAGCTGGAGGTCAGTCACTAACAGCGTACTCCAGGGATCAAATACTGGCACCAATACTATTCAACATCTTCATTAATGACCTGGGTGATGGGGAAGGGTTTATCCTGATCAGGTTTGATATAAAACCTGGAGAAATGGCTATAATATACTAGATAGGTGTGCTACCATTCAGAGGGACATAAACAGGCTGGAGACTTTAGCAGATAGGAATCTTTTGAAGTTCAGCAAAAGCTTCGGTTGACCTTGCTCAAACAGTGGGATTGCACTACATAGTCTCGAGAGTTCCCTTCCAACCTCAAAAAATATGTGATTTTCTGATTCAGTACTTGATGAGGTACATTCTGCATTTATTTTCACTGATGTTGATAGGATATCATTAAGTGTCTAACCCCTCGAGGCATGCAATGAGCAAATGCCTCTGAGGGCTATGTACTATCCTGCATTTAGAAGAGATCATATCATAGGTTAACAATCTTTGACAAGGGCTGTAAAAAATCAAGTATAAAAGACTTTGAAACAGCTCACTAGAAAGGACGACTGACTAATTATAGCTCAAGAAAATTCTACTATGTAATTTCTAAGGTGATATTCCAAAGCTCATCAGAGTAGTTTCCTTCATATCTATTCGTTTGGATCAGGCCCCTTTTGAATAAAAAACCAGAGAGTGTATAAAATGCACAAATAAGGAAACACTTCAAAAATACTATAGACAGAAAATATCTACCTCATATAACATTTTTTTGACAAAATAAACAAAGCAATCACATTATCAGGAATCAGGAAATTACAGACTAGTTATGGAACTTCTACTGGATGGATCTTTTACAAAAGGAAAACTAGGGAATAAGCAATGAATAAATAATCTGGCCTCAAGAAATGCTCCTGTCATGTGTGCTGCAGCTTGTTACCTCACTTGTGATGATAAAGCTGTCTGAGGGTAAATGGTGCATTGAAACAACCTGTGTCAAAATACTGCTCTTCTTATTTACTGTATTTGGAACATTTTTAAAGAATTTTTAAATTTAATTTTGGAAATGATGCCCCCAAGCTTTATTAGCGTTACTATAAGAGTGGAAAGGCTATAAACTTCAGATGAGAAGAGGGAGGACAAGGTGCCTGAGGAAGTGGGACTCTAATTTAGCTTTTTCTTCAAAACCAGAGAGAGTAGTGAAAGCCTAGCCCAAAGGCTGGATTTGTAAAAAGTATTTAGGTGTCCGAAGGTGTAGATGGATGCCTAGTGTGATCTCAAAGGCATTAAACATGAGTTTAAGGGGTGTTTCCAAAAGCGAAGAGCCTGTTTCAGTCTGTAATTGCCTAGGTAACTTTCAAACTAGATCTTAAGACTGTGAAAAGTGGCTCACAAAACAAGCAGCACATCTTATTCCCAAGTCAGATTACTGCTGAGTCTTACACTCCAGGCCTGAAATCTCTCGTGCCTTTAGATGACTCGTTGACCTTGGATGGAAAAAGCAGAAACATGATTTTTAGTTTGGTTTACATCAAATTATTATCAAGTACATCTTTATATTTTCTCTTTTGTGGATGCTCTTAAATCCTGCTCTGAATCAGGAAATAATTACTGAAAATTTGGCATGCCCTTTTCCAGATAAGTTTTCGCTAGTTCAATTGAACTGCCTTGTAAAACACATAATTTGATTAAGTCAATACAATATTGGGTATAAATGTGAACCAGCAAAGATGTTTTCCTATGTTAACTCTGAAACTAGTGACTAGTATCTACCCTAGCTGATCCTTTACACATGAGAGAGACTATAAGGCTATATGTGGTTTTGGAGATGCTTTGACCCTTTCTTTGTCATAAGCAAATCTCAGGGAACTGCACAATGAAAAGTATTCTGAGAAGACAAACTTTTTACTTTTTGGATTAAGTTTGTATTCTTATTTTCTCAAATGCAAGTGTGTACCTCTGAAGGACTTTCTGCTATTTGCCTGAGACCAAGTTGTAATCAGTTCACGTATATGACTTAATGGAAGTTTGCTCCATTTGTTGTGTGGGACTTATTCATGCATGTGAAGAGGAAAAGAGATAATTTCTTCTTTTCTTCCATCATTAAACCTGCATTCACTTTTGTTTAGTGAGAGCATCTGTTCAATTTCTTTCATATTATCAAGTAGTCAATGAGAGAAAAAGCTATAAAATATGAAGGAGGTAAATGAAAATGACAAGGAAAATTTAGATCAGGTACCACGAAAAATGACTGACTAAAAGACTTGAGGGAAAACCTCCCAGAGGAAGTCATGAAAGGTGTTAATCTAGAGATGTGCAAAATTCAACCGAAAAAAATTAGTTATCAGCAAGTGTGCATTAGGGAATGCAGCAGACAACTTAAGCAGGCTAGCAGATTTACAGTGAGGCACTACTGTTGCCTTGAAACATGCTCCCGACCATAGAGCCTCAGGGTTAGCAAGCTCATGCATTAAAAGACTTAATTACAGAATGTAATGGGGTGGTAAAGTTGATAGCCATCTTTTATGTAAAAAAAATTGGACAAGTGGACTGCTTTACTTGTAGTAAAACTAAGAGATTAAATCCATGTTTTCTAGAATATGTTAATCACTCACACTTGCTCTGAGTGGGAAAATAGTTTTTCAAAGCACAAATTTGAAAATTTTGTGATCGTGGAGAGGATGAGGGAGATGAAAGAACTTTGTTGACTAGAGGTTCTGAAGATAGAAAGTAGCAGAATTTTAGCTTTTCAAAGAATGGTATTTCTTGAATGTGACAGCATTAACTCCACTGCTGTTGTGGCATGTCTTCAGTGCAATCTCCGGGTGATGGTCTGATGATTCTTGTATTTGATATACATTCAGCCTCCTCAAAGATGAGGGGAAAAACAGTGAATTCCTTCTACTTTCCAGACAAATACATCAGTTGCTAGCCAGTATTTAGCACAGGAAAAATATCTCTTCTTCACACTACAAAAGTGGTTGTAGCAGGAATTTCTAAGATGTTCAGACTGGGAAATCTTAACAACAGCTGTGGACTGACGTGGTTCAAAAGAAAGCAGGACAGCACCCAGAGACAACTGGATTTCTAGGTTTTTACAATACTCCAGGAGCTTTTGTTTTGTTTTGTTATGCAAGCTTATGAAGCTCTATTTTTCTCAAAGATTGTCACACCCATTACACTTAGCCCAACACACATGCAACGCCCCACTCTTCAGCTTGTCTAAGCTCTTTTGTCACAGCCTATTCCAAAACTTGTCTCTCAATATACCGTATTTTAAATAGAGTCGAAGAAAAGGTTTAAATTTTTCTGTCATTAAAAGAGTTTGTTAGAAGTCAAAAAGACCTCAAATATTAGGTAATTTTTGAAAAATATTTTGAATTTTGAAATTAAATCTTTTTCTCTCAAGAGAGCAAAGAATAAACCATTTTATTTGGCCTTTTAGCTTGCT
Source organism: Lycocorax pyrrhopterus obiensis (assembly GCA_014706295.1). NCBI lineage: Eukaryota > Metazoa > Chordata > Aves > Passeriformes > Paradisaeidae > Lycocorax > Lycocorax pyrrhopterus. The sequence continues at coordinate 35,424,682 of JACSVZ010000007.1, forward strand.
TCTTTATATACCTCAGAGTTGTCATGAATTTGAATATTTATATTTTATTTTAACTGAAATTGGCATAACCTAAAGTAATGCAATACTGAATAGCACAGTGAGAACAGACAGACTAATTAGACAGAATAGAACAGACAATTACTAATTTAAGTATACAGTTCAAACCTATATGTCTTTGAGAATTCCTAAGGTTCAAGAACAAAGAAACAGAAATCACCTTTCCATGCTCTGAAATCCAAGGTTTTGGTTACCTGCAAGTTAGCCTACTAAAGCCAAATCATCAGGGGCAGTTATTGAATAGAATGCTATCTATAAGGTGGATAAAAACTCAGCAACCTAAATGGTCCAGGGAATAAGATCTTTATCTTGGTAACTGTGCCGCATTATGTATAACATTACTGAATGCAAAGTGGAAGTGAAAACTGACTTAATTCTTCTAAAACAAGACAAGTTATTTTCTCACATAATTGCACTCCAATATGCATCATACTTCACTTCCAAGAAATTATTATTCTATCAACAATTTAAAATTTGATGGTGGTGTTATAGTGCAAAAATTTTTAATGCATTTTAGAAATACTAGTTGGAAGAAAAATTAATGTGATTTTGCTTCCTTTTTTTTGTTTGGCTTGAAGTGTCTGTATGCTTTTTTTTTTTCAATTAATTTTACATAATTCTGCTAGAACTGCAAACAGCTGGGTTTTACTCATTACTTAGGCTACATCAATACTATTATGTGTATTACCATGCTCTCAGAGCTTACCGCTAGGAGTACAGCAAACCATAAGGTTTTTCACTCTGCTTTTGTACTTGCTCCTTGATTTCTCTGCATCTGGTATGATTACTTTCTGGTGGCAATGTTCTAACTGTCTCCCTCACAGATCTAGATAGGACCACCTTAGGAGTAGATTTTTTTTTTTTTTTCATTTGGTGGAATGGGCTAAAAGCAGAATTTTAGCAACATGACTATGAATGCATCTGAAAAGGTGAAGCGTTCATACTTCACCACCGCAGTGGTAGTGGTGATATATATGTAAACCTCTAAAGTAGAACCACAGAATTATATAAAGGCCAAGTAATGTAATTTCCAGTCTCTGGCTTTATTGCAGGTGCTCAAATTGTACGGTCTTTTAAAAATTTTTGACTGGTGTTATATCACACAAGTGACACCTATTGATAAATTTTTGAGCACATAATCATTAAAACTTTGTAATATTTTGGTTGTATAGATCTATTGTAAAAATGTGGTGAGTAGGAAGGAACTGTCCTGATGACACAGGTGAGTTTATCAGAACAACGTTATCAGAACAACGTTACCAAAGAATTATTTCCACTTCTACATAGTGAAAATGACGAAGTGAGTACTAATGAAGCTCAGAAAGAAATTTAGTATCTCCAAACAGCAGTCATAGATTGTCATACAACACTGCCTGATGATGCCTAAATATGAGGGATATACCTCTACTTTATGTTATCTACATTTGATAAAGACATCTTACATACTCAAGCATGGGGGCAGGTATCAGGGTTGGGTTCTAGACTTTTCTATATAGGAAAGCATACTGGCAGGAATAACAACATTTCCTTAATAAGGCATCAGAGTATTGCCTTAAAGGTGACTTGTACAATGCAAACTGTCAGAACATTTGGGATTTTGATAAATGAGCCTTACATGCAGGAGCTAGAAACAATTTCCGCAACTGATAACATCAGATCTTTATTTCAAGTGCACCTCCAGTTGCTGTCTATATCCCTGCAGTGTGACCATTTTTCCTAATTAAGATTATCATCTCTGCCAGGCTGAACTGTATCTACATCAATTAACTTATTCAAATTGATTACGGAATAGGGCCTAGAAGGAATAATGTAGCACTCAGTGATATTTTCTTTCATATGTCTCTTTACACGTGCCTTTGTCCTTTGCTTTGATCTCTAAAAGTCTCACTGAATTGAAAATTCCATTCACCTCATTGAGACAAGTACCAGCCTACAACACTTTATCTGTGGGTAGAACACATTATACAACATGGGCACTACTGCAAAACCAGTAATCAAAGAGATAACACTTCCAGTTTTATTATGTTTTCCTTACATAGGACCAAATTATACTGATTCTTACACCTTAGTAGCACTGATGGATGCATGGAGAACAGTGTTTTTTGGGACTTAAAATACCTATGAAACCAAAAAACAGATTTTTTTTTACACTAAATAACTTATCAGGGTCTTTCAATCCATTAATATCAGTTTCATTAGTCTACATAATAATAAAATTACCTGAAAAAAAGAGATTGGCTTGAACAGTGAGAATACCTTCATATGCTTCAAGGAGGGACTTATACATGAAGATACTTTATTTTCTTCAGAAATTTTTTTCCTCCTAAGCCACACCACTTACAAAGAGGGTGGTTACCAATTGCTTCATTACTGCAAATGTTCTGTTATGATGAAGAGCTGCTGTGTAACCAGGATGGGATCCTCTAACATTTTATCAGCAATGAATTGACTTACACCTTCTTTCATACAGAACTTGCATTTTCAAATCCCCTTATCTTTCTTAACCTTTCCAGAACTATTTCAACTTCATGCCTAAAATTTGATACTATTATTAGGTTTACGTAGACTGTGATAAAATCAGAATTTTGTCCTAAACAGTTCAAGTTTTGCCACAAAGAATGCCAGAATTCAGGCTAATCTCTGGTAATGTAGGAGAAAGCTTTTCATGCATGTGCTTTCCCTTCAACCAGGTCAAGAGAAAATAACTGTAAAAACTAAGCTGACAGTATACTAACACTGTGCTTCTGTGAGGTTTATGCTTGCTTGATAAGAGACAGATGCCAAAGTGGGCATTTGTTTCAAGTATTGAAGAATAAACTTTCAAAACATATATCCCCTACACTGTGTAGTCATAGCCTCACACTTGGACCTCACACTGAGGAAACTTGTCTTTTAATCCATCTGGAAAAAAAAAAGATGAGGAAGGCTCCAAGGAGGAATAAATTGCTGGACTTGTAACTGTCAGTGACATTTGTTTTGTTTTCTTTTCCTGCAGATAGAATGAATTCTCAAACACAATGGGCTTAGGCTGACTTGCTTGACTTTGCCTGTCCCTACCCTAAATAGCACAGCTATGACACTGCAATACACTGCAGCAAGTGGTTCAGGAGTCAGGATTGTTTGTAAAAATCAGTGATTACAACAAGTTGCAACTTTAAAAAAAACTTCTCAGGTGGTAATGCATCTTTCAATTGAAGTATTATTCAATTATTTTCAGAAACATTGATATTAAAGTTATTTACAGTTGGTCTTATATTTCTAAATGAAAACCAGAGTCTGTGTAGACAAAATTATGTCTTTGCTGTTTCCTTGAGGGAAGATATGGGAGGTGTTAACTTACCCTCCTAAGACAGTTCGAATTTTCTGAATACTTCTGTAGAAATTGCAATCTTATTTTAAGTGAGCTAGACAAAATTTCTGATTAAACAAAACTGTGTCAAAATTACAATTCATTAAATTTGAAATACTTGTGCAGGGAGAACACAACATTTTGGCTTTGATATAATGACGTGCAGTCCAGGAAAGTGTTCTCTGCAAAAAAACATAAACATATACAAATATATATACACATTGGAAGCATATATTGTCTTTTTTTTTTGCCTACTCTACAGCTCACAAACCTGTGTGGCATGTTACTGTGCTAGATGCTTGCACTATCTATCAGATAAGATAGATAAATGTATCAAAATTTAGTAACATAGGAAAAATTTGATTTTTTACTTACTTTATCCCTTTATACCCACTTTGAAATCAAGCAGATGTATTTTGGGAGTGTGTGGAAATGGACAGATAGTTTGAAGACACACACAGCTGTATTTCTTCAAATAAAAAGGTAAATATTAGCCAACCAGGTCATTTCTTGTCCTACAAAACATTCTTATAAATGATGCAACCTTGCAAACTCACCTTCTTTGTATTAAAGATCTTCTTTTATTTCTGTTACTGATATTGGAAGTGGAAAACAAAATTAGATCAATCAGTTTATCGTACGTTAAAGGCAAGAGAATTGGGGATTGTCATTCCAGAACATTGCCAGATTAGGACCACGTAAGCCTATGCATTCAATGCTTTAACAATAATTATAGAAGCATTTTTAGGGCATGCCCATATTAGCGTGCGTTTATTTTGATGGAAGAAAATGTTAAATGTAGTATTGGAAAAATGCTTAGTTGGACAACACATATTAAAAACATGACTGCAAGTGTCTTTTACTGCTGTTGAATACTTAATGACTATCTTTGCAAGAGCTGGGAGTGGAGCTTTATAGAAGAACAAGCATCAGGGTTTGCCCAGTGATTTTTGTATGCACAGCATTTAGGATAAACATGCCTAAACTGAAATGGCAACACTTAATTGTTTTTAATAAAAACGTTAGTAATCATATTGTCAATTCATTACAGTACTGTGTGATTCTGGAAAATGTTTCTTTTCTGGAGCATGCCCTCCTACATAAACAAAGTAAACTCTTTTCAAGTCTTATCCTTTGTATCTCTATCTAAGTTCACCCTTGTGAGGAATGTCCATCTATTAACATCGAATTTTGAGCAGGATTGGTTGACACAGTGAATAATTCCAATTAGTGATTAATTCCAAATTAGTACCCCCCACGTTAAGTACTGATGAAAGAAGATTGAACTTCAACCATACCATTTAAATTTTACAGAATAACCCCTCACTGTTCCTAGAAGTCATAGCTTTCTTGCCAGGGCTTTCATTTGAACAAAAATCTCCATTGATTTCACTGGAATTCAAACAAAGTCAAAGCTGGAAACTTTAGAGACCCTTAGCTCCCTTTGACAAGTTTTCTGTAATAGATTTTTCTCTTCTAAGTCTTTAGTCTGGGAAAATAACACCATAAATATGTCTTTTAGTTATTATATTTATAGAGTTGCTCTCTTAGGCTGGATACTTCATCACTTCAATTGTTACTGGTTTCTACAATAATTTTGGTCACCACTACAGAGCAGTTTAGCACCTTCAAAACAGATTCTCCGCCAACCCACAACAAGCTTCTGCAAACTTTATGGTTAGCCCGTGAGTAATATTATTGACTGACATACAAATCTGCAGATAAAAGTGATATACTTGCCTACATGGGGGCAAATTTGGACAGCTCATTCACTGACGTGTCCTTTTTTATACCCACTTTAGCTTTGCGTAAACACATGAATTAAAGATTTAAATTGTTTATATTTGTATATAGAAATATGCATGTTCCATTAAAATAGGAATTAGTGTTTTTCATCAGGAGTTCTGCTTGAACGTAATGTAGACAAATTCATATGGCATTTGCAGAAAAGGGTAGACATATAAACCCATGGATACCAGGAACTCTACTAGGCCCACTGATGCTGGGAGCAAAAAATAACCCAATTTCTCACTTAAAATTATACTTAGTGATGACACTCCATTACTTGCCTTGATGACCTACAATAATGATAATATTAATGCATTAGTCACATGCAATCAAATTGGCTCCCAGTAAGTAATGCAGTCTGATTAGGAACAGCCTTTGTTTCAAAATTTCCCTTTTTCTTCCCTGTATAGCAAGTGATGTCATTTGATTGGGAGGAAAAAATGAACTGAATTTCAGATGGCAAATTGATTATAACAAGACATCTGAAAACACTTCTTTTTTTAACCAGAATAAATTTCTATGAGATTTGAGTTTATTGACAGGGTATGACTAAGAATTCAGTGAAAATACACCTGCTCTTTGAAGCATTATAATCAAAAGTAAAATATTTTTTTCTTTTTGTAAACCTTTCTGTATGATGTACTTTTGGAGTCCTGTGACATTTGTAAAATCACACTATTACTACTTCTTCAATCTTATCCTCTACATCTCAGAGTCTGCAACTGCTCGTGCTTAGATGTGTTCGTGTGGTAATATAAAGTTTGAAGACAATATATCAGGACACCAACTCTTTTAACTCAGATGAAGGAAAATTGCAAATTAGATCATTTAATACAAATTGGATGCAAATTATTTAGTACTTCTAGCTACAGTGGCTTACAGCCATGTGTATGATTAAAATGTTCACACGAACAGACATGAAGGCTAGCAACGATATCGCCGATGTTTCCATCAACTGTCATGTAAAAAGAGGTTCTCAACTATGGCCCTCTTCTGTTTACATTTTATGTTCTCAAGATCAAAATTCTCAAAGCTCCAATCTGAATTTAAAATTAGCATGCCCAGTAGAAATTGAAATGTTTCAATGATGTATGTTACATCCTCTAGGTACTGAAAGAGGAATAACGTACTGTGCCAAGAATAGCTGCTGCCAGGTAAGGCTATTATAAAATTTCACTGGTTTTCAAAAAGTCTGGAAGGTGACACATTGCCAAGTGAGCTTTTAGAAGAGAAAACAAGCAACTGATTTTAAAATGATGTTTACTTTGTATCGATACATCAGAGTAAAAATATTAGTGTTAATTCCCCCCCTCCACACACACACTTTATTGAGAGCTCATATTAAATAACAAAGAACTCCACTTATTTAGGGAAATACATTGAAAAACTGAGATACAACTTCATATGGTTTCAAAGACACAAATTTGAAATCTGATTATCCTGATATTTTTGCTTAAAGGTATTTTTGTCATCATAATATCTTCAGTAACATGAAGGTTCCTTAAGATACTTTGCAGCATTGAAGGCAACATCAGGAAAGATAATACTATCATTTTACTTATATTAATTTATGTATCTGGGTTATAAGCTAAGGCCCTCTGAAGGTTTTCAAGAGCTTTGAAAACATCCTGCTTTCTTGAGTATGCTTTTAGTTTATCTTTATATAGTCTCAAGGTAAAAATTGATAAAACTATTATAAAAATGACAAGAACTAAATAAAATTCTCATTCTTGTTGAGTAGTTGAATACCATAGTTCTCTGATTTTATTCTTACTACTGACATTTAATTGAATTCCAATGACATCAAAACTAACTCAGTAGTCCCACAGTACTGATTATTTAGCAATAATTAAATATTGCAAATGGTCTGAAAAACCAAGCTGATATGCAAAAATTGAGTATAAGAATTTTAAATTAACAGCACTGAGAAGGGACTACAAACAAAATAATTATAGGAACATTTTGAGAGAAAATGCACTATGAACTATAAAATGCTTAAGAAAAAATCTTCCGCAATTTGCATTTTTTTTTAATAGTTCTGAAACCTTGGACTGTGTTACTAATATGTAGGGCAGAATAATAACTGTGATGGTCACATAATCATACCCTGGGAGTGTCATAAGTTCTCACTATAAGCCTGCCTGCTGGAAATACTTTGCACAAAGGAAGAGACACATCTCCAGAAGGAACAATAAAGATGATTAATCTGGCAGACAAACTACTGAGTGGTAGGTTTCAACGGCTTCATGTGACTCTAAAATTGCCTTGCTGATTTAGGACAGTAACTATCTGCTTAGCACACTTCCTTTACCAAGAAAGGATAACAGTTAATACACCACAAACAGAATCAATATTAAAGAATGGTTTAATATACAGAAATTCATACAAATGATCACTTCTTGAAGTGCCATATGAGGCCACTACCAACAACCACAACTGGATTATATATTTCCTCAACCAAACGATAAATGATTTCAGGGTAGTGTGTTAGGATATCCAGAATTTTAAATAGCAAATATTTTAAAACAAAATGTAGCATTAAACAGAAACAGAAACCATAATTATACTATCCTGCGGAGAAAACAAATGGATCTCCATTTTCAGAGTTAGCTACCAACTGGCTTATATATGATCTTATACCCTTCTGACACTTTGGGTACTCCTCTTGTGTGGTTAGGCAGGTCTCCTGAAATGAAGTTACTAAAACAAAGACAAAACATGGAAATTCAGTCTTTTCTTTTGCCTGAGAAGGTTTGTCTCACATATATTGGTGACTGTTATGGCAGATTTTGGCATCTTGATTAAGCATCTTAAAACCTACACCACTTATCGCTTGATAATGTTATCCTTCTATTCAGAAGAAAAATTGCTAAACTGTAAATCATTATCACCAAGCCTCAGACATGAGCATAGGACAAGTGAGTTGCATAGAACCAGTGTTATGTGAGACATGTTTCTGCTTTGCTGTATTCTGTTGTGTTTTTGCACAGCAATAAAAAAGACTACTTTTTCACCCTGCTAGACAGTAATCAACTCACATTTGCCCTTTTTAAAAATGAATAGAATTGGAATAAATACATAGACCTACCTTTGTTATTCCCCATTATCATCCTCTACTAGTTTTCATGAAACATTTTTTCAGAAAATGAAAAGGCAAACCAGGTGTTAGATTATTTATGTTTGACAAATTCATATCATTTAAATAATTAAAACTAATTTGTGTTGAGAGCTACAGTTGCATTTTTATTAGAGAAACAAGTACAAATAGGCATCACTACAGAGCTGTTTATTCAATAATGAGATTAAATGAAATGGATTTTGTAGTCTCAATACTTTGATTAATGCGGCAATTGGAACTTCTGTGCCCTAACAATGTGGAAACAGCTGCTTACCCACTATAATTCTGTAAAATTTCTTTTTTCTTTAAAGCTACAAATTTTAAATTATCCCTAAAAATATATTGTAAGCAAAATACTGAATGTCTTCAGTTTAAACAATATTTGCATTATAAACCTGAAATTATAACACTTTTTAATTTAATCACAAAAAAAGTTTGATTTACAAATAGCGGTATATATGTTTATATGTAATGTAAACATTTCTGCATATCTTTTTGCTTATCTAATATAGAGGTTATTGTATTAATCTGTATATAAAAAATACTATACTTTTAAAAGAATAATAAATTCTAAATTAATTATTCTACAATAGGGAAGTACAATTTTAAGAGAAAAATATATGAATACAGCTACAAGCA